>OX459113.1:9372009-10019893 GCA_949775065.1 Brachyopa scutellaris
TTTGCTTCCTCTTGTCTTCGTTGCGGTAATTTATTAGATCTGTCTCATTGACTATGCATTGGAGTGGAATCTTCTTTAGTATTTTGTTTTTCTTTTAGTCCTCGCGGATATATACATAGATACACATATGTATGTAGATGCAAATAAATAAATAGAGATTTGTGTTTCTTGTTTTGGTGGTGTGACCCCTTTGCGAATTGCAATTTTTGCTGAGACAAATTATGTCCTTTTGAGTGCCAAATACGGTCATTAAATGAAAGTTTATCATTACTTTGGCGAAGGACTTGAGAATTGGCTTTATGTCTCGCGATTTATGCATTGTATCGTTTGTCGTGGACTCTATTACGCAAATGGCGGATGGAGACTTTATTGGCTTGCAAAGTGGACAGTGTCATTTATCATTGCAGAATGTAATTCTGCATGGGAATTTTCTTAGACGGAACATTTTGGCTAAGACAATATGCATGCGTAGGTTTGGAAATAGCGAGTTGGGCTCCTCCGCATCGATAGATAGTTTTCGCTGTAAGTGTGATTGATGGCAGTGCTTCTTCTTTTCTTTATGAACCTCTACTGGCACAGCAACAAACTCAAATTGAATACTTAAGTTTAGCATTCCAGTCTGTCATGTAGTTAATGTAACACAGGCTTAAGCTGTCTCTGGCACAGATATAGGACTGTCACCCTATTCTTTGAAGTATGCAACAGATACTATGAACTGTACATGGTGACAATAGCAGTCTAAAACAGCGCATTCTGGCTTCAAAAATTGCCAAATATTTCCTACAAAGCTCAAATATCAGGAAAAACTATCAGCACACGCGCCGAATACTCTGGCACAGATACACGACCCTACACAACTTAACTCTAGTCTTAAAAGTATGCAACAGATTCCATGAACTGTCTACGGTGACAGTAGCAGTCTAAAACAGCGCATTCTGGCTTCAAAAATTGCCAAATATTTCCTACAAAGCTGAGATCTTAAGAAACACTGTCAGCACACGCGCCAAGCACTCTGGAACAAAAATACAGCCCGTCACAACTGAACTCTATTCTTGAAAGTATGCAACAGATACCATCAACTGTCAACGGTAACAGTAGAAGCGCATTCTGGCTTCAAAAATTGCTAAATATTTCCTATAAAGCTAAAATCTTAGGAAAAACTATCAGCACACGCGCCAAATCATCTGCCACAAATATAGGACCCATCACAACTAAACTCTATTCTTAAAAGTATGCAACAGATATCATCAACTGTCAATGGTAGCAGTTGAAGCGCATTTTGGCTTAAAAAATTGCCAAATATTTCCTACAAAGCTAAAATCTTAGGAAAAACTGTCAGCACACGCGCCAAATACTCTAGCACAGATATAGAACTGTACTATGTTCTTAAAAGTATGCAAAAGATTCCATAAACTGTCAATGGTGACAACAGCAGTCTAAAACAGCGTATTCTGGCTTCAAAAACTGCCAACTATTTCCTACAAAGCTGAAATTTTATGAAAGACTGTCAGCACACGCGCCGAATACTCAGACACAGATATAGGACCTTTCAGAACTAAACTCTGCTCTTAAAAGTATGCAAAAGATTCCATGAACTGTCTATGGTGACAGTAGCAGTCTAAAACAGCACATTCTGGCTTTAAAAATTGCCAAATATTTCCTACAAAGCTGAGATCTTATGAAACACTGTCAGCACACGCGCCAAGCACTCTGGCACAGATATATTTACAACCCGTCACAACTAAACTCTACTCTTAAAAGTATGCAACATATACTATCAACTGTCAATGATGACAGTAGCAGTCTAAACAAGCGCATTCTGGTTTCAAAAATTGCAAAACATTTCCAACAAATCTTAAGAAAAACTATCAGCACAGGCGCCAAATAATATGACGTTTCGTATTTACATATATTCTCATATAAAAAATCTGCATTTTTATCTCGATCTCGGTATATACCACTATCCGTTATCCGCTATCCGCTATACGCTCTGTCAATTTGATTTATCAGAAGTATTTGTAACGCCGGCAAAAAACCTTGGTCGCCAGCAATCTCAGTATATCAGCAAAACACAAATGAATGAACGTTACGTCAAATGTGCTACGTAAGAATCCCGCCAAGTAATTCTCAAGAATGATAACAAAAGCTTGAGATAAAAGTGGAAAAGAGAGAAAAACAAAAACCAACAACAAACGTCAAAGCAAAGCAGTTTTTGTTTTGTTTTCTGACTCTAAACTCTTTTTATTTGTTTTTTTTTTTCAAAGTCAAGAAGCATTCCAGAATTAATTTCTGTGCCACAGTGCTGGGTGACAGCGCGGCGGCGCGCGGTGGTCGCGCACTCGCGCGATACCCTTCAAAGATTGCAGTTTTTGATTTGACGCCAATACTCGTATCTCTCTACACGATGTGTGGTGTGTCGCCTTTTGAAACAAGCAGCAGCACCAGAACAAGCAGCGTCTGGTAATGCTGGGTAATTAGTCTTCGCTTGCAGTTTTCGCAGCCGAGGCTGGAGTGTTTGGAGTGTTGGAGGACTCCCCAGGGGGTTTCTACGGAATTACAGCAGCGCGATTCTGCGATCCGGTAGGTAGCTGTGCACGGGATCATCTTTTGCGGTGATTCTCTGGAAATGTAAACAAAGTCAAGGCAGAAGGCTCCTCTGTGGTTGTTGTTGTTTGGCAAAATACTCGGTGCCTTGATGTGACAGGAATTCGATATAGCAAACTGTGACATATTGATAAGAAATTCGTTTTTGTTTATCCTTGACATTTACCACGGAACAATGTTGTCGTTCACTGTTTACTGTCGCAGTTCACTTGGTAGTGCATCAACCGACCTTATGCAGTTTTTTTTACCGAATTCAGTTCTTTTTCGAAAGCCTTTTTGGAGATGTTCATTGCACTTAGTTTCCGACTGCTCGAGTATTGGAAAATAACGCGTCTTGCTCTATCGCTGATCCAGAAAACCGCTCCATATAAAGAGAGACAGTTGCTATCACCTCCCCCACCCTCTCTTCAATCAATATTCATCGTCTTTATTCAATTAAATGATTTTTTTAATTTTCTTTTTATTTATTTTGATAGGTTCAATTGAATCTGAGGATTTATCACTTGAGCCACAGGCCGTATCCAGTCCGGTGCTGTGTAGTCCATTGAAAGAAGAACGCAGCACACCGCCCACACTGATAGTTAAGGAAGAAACAAGTAATAATAGTTGTACAATGTATCCAACACATCTTACAAATAGTCAAACAACAACATTAGGCAATAATAGCAATACACACAGTAACTCAACAAGTGCCAGTAATAGCAATAACACGAATCACCACCATCCGCATGGCCATCATGGCAATAGTTCACCACACCATCACCATAGTATACAACAGCAACACAGTCAACATATGAACCAACAACAACAACAAAACCAAATACACCACCACAGTCAATTGCATCAACAGCATCTACAACAACAACAACAACAACAGCAACAACAACATCACAATCACAATACACAACACCACCAACAACAACAACAACAGCAACAACACCATCAACAACACCAACAACAGCAGCACCATCATTCTCACCACCAACAACAGCAACAACACCAACACCAAAGTAGCGGTAAAATATCATATCGTGGCATTTTTACCACTACAGGTAATCCATCAATGGGCGGTCTTGCAGCAGCAACAGCAGCAGCGTCAGCATCCCAACTCAACTCACCACAACTGAGTGTGTTGCCAAGCCAGATGTCACCACCATCGGCAGGCCTTGGCAGCAGCTGGGGTCTACCAAGTCCCGATAAGACGCTCTTCCAGCCGCCGATGTTCAGCCTCTTGGGGCCAGGTCCACAGAACACCACCGCACAGGCTCATTATGCCCCGCAGAATGCGTCCACCAGCAGTCCATCGCCATCAGCGCACCACATGCACTCAGCCTATACTGATGAGCGCAACCCACAACATGTGGAACTGCTCGGCCTCAGCATGGACTGTTCGAGTATAATTCTTAAGCAGCCACCGCCCAGCTATGGCAGTGGTTGCGTGTCCAGCATGGATCTCCAGCCCAGTCAGTCCAGTCAAGACCTCAATCAGTATGCCCGCCAGCAGATGACCGCCTCCAAGTACCAGTGGTTGGACTCACCAGCGGAATACGGCAGTCCGCAACAATCATTGGTGGTGCCTGGCCCTTCATCATCCGCTTCGTCTGCCTCAGGACTCATCCCCAAACAGGAGGCGTACAGTGACCATCACATGCAAACGCCGACGGGATCACAATCGGGCTACTCAGTTGTTCAACTCGCCGAATACAGTCCATCCACGAGTAAGGGTCACGAAATCCTCTCACAGGTCTATCAGCAAAGCACGATGCCACTGAAACTAGTTCCGGTCAAACCACGAAAGTACCCCAACCGGCCGAGCAAAACTCCTGTGCATGAACGCCCATACGCCTGCCCCGTTGAGAACTGCGACCGACGATTCTCACGCTCCGATGAACTCACCCGCCACATTCGCATCCACACCGGCCAGAAACCGTTCCAATGTCGCATCTGCATGCGATCCTTCAGCCGCTCCGATCACCTGACGACGCACATTCGAACGCACACCGGCGAGAAACCATTCTCCTGCGACATCTGTGGCCGAAAGTTTGCCCGCTCCGATGAAAAGAAGCGTCACGCCAAAGTTCACCTAAAGCAACGCATCAAGAAGGAGAGCAAGCTGAGCCAACAGCAACAACAACACCAACAGGCGGCGGCAGCAGCAGCGGCAGCACAACAACACCACCATCAACAGCAACACGCCCATCACATGTTGCATTCCGGTGATCTATCGATTGTGACGACAAGCGCCACCAGCTTGTAGGTCGAGGAGAGTCAATCGTCGACTGATTCTGTTGTAAATTTTCCTATTGAATCCCCGTGGGAGGATCTTCAAGATGCAGAGGAGGCGATGGCAAACGAAATCGAAAGTGTAAAGGCTCCAGAAACAGCTGAAGAAGAAGTCAGCAAAGCGACAGCGACCACAGAAACTCCGGCAAGAACTCCTGTGGCCACTGCTTCAGTTGGAACTTCTACTTCGGATGTTGACAGTGGCAGTAGCAACGGCATCCCATTGACAATACTAACTGGTAACAACAGTAATGGTCAGGATTGGCTTATATTACTTTTAATGCAGTAAGTAGGTTGAATGTAAACGCCAACTATGTAAGAAGGTGTCAAATGTGATAGATTTTCGTTAAAAGATCAGTTTAGAGCATTGAGATACAAAGAAAGAAGGATATTGACGATCGTCATAGGGAACGTATAGGAATTGAATGTGATCTTCCTTTCTTACATATCTTTACATTTTAGTCCACTTTAATGTAAAGATCACTGATCTTCTATAAAGTCTTCTACAAATATCAATAAATCACCACCACTAGGTAGGTTGATCTGGCAATCATTAAACGATCAAACATTAGAGATCACTGATCTAAGCAAATGATCTTCTCAACTAGAAATACATGCGATAGAAACATGCTTCATTCTGAACTTATCAGTTTAAATCACTTGAATCTAATGATCAAACAATCTCAAGCATACTTTTCTCGAAGTGATATTTTTATCACCGATTTCAAAACTGCAACGATCTTTCGGAAAACATGTTTATAAGTATCAGCACATCGTCTGTGATCAGTGATCGCCATGAGGATACGCTATAAACATGTGCGAGTAGTTTCTCTGAAATAATTCCAGCCAATCGCACTGAACATGCTCTCTTTAGTAATAAAAATAATGATAAAAACAAATTGTTAAATTTTAAAATAGCACCTATAATATCGTCGGCGTCGTTGTCGATGCAGCGATCTTAGCTCTCGAATACCAATTATGTGTGTAGTATATTTTTTGCGTTATCAGTTTCTAAAGTGTTATGACACTTGGCTGGAAAATGTCAGAAAAGTGAAGGAAACAAATAGCCGTGGCTAGTACCTTTCGATTAGAGGTGATCGTCAGTGATCTTTTTTTTAATAATGCGATCTTGCCGGTATGTTTGCTACCAACGACCTGATAGCTTAAATGTAGTACATGCTATAAGCTGCCGCACACATTCGCAAGTCATGTGATCATCCTTATAAAAATCGCTGAACCTTTGCAAACAATTAAATATAGCGGTCCTTTTTACATCGTCAATATCCCTAGATTCACAATTGCGATTGGTATCTATAGAAAGCCTTAAATCACTCGAAACCTGTCACATTGCATCTTCAAAACAAGAAGGGTGCCAAAAAAGAAGTATTTTACAAACATTTTAATAAAAATTGCCATACATATGTATATTTGTACTTAGTCAGGTTCAAAGAAACAAATAAAATCAAAATAAATCTCAATATACAACAATCATTAAGTCAATCAAAGTCTATCCTACGCCCTTAAGTTAAACAGCAAAAATATTCAATAATACTTTTTAGTAAAATCTCAAAAGCAAAACAAACGAAAAATTATATCACATTGATTTATTTCTTAAGCTTTGCTCTGAAATCGTAAAATATACACAACCGTATAAAGAATCAATCGATTATGTAAAAAAATAAATCAAAACAACTCCTTAAAAATGTATAAAAACAAAACAAAATAAAAATGGTTGTTAAAATAAACTCTTAAAAATAAGCAAAAATAAAATCAAATATGTAAGACATTTTTACCTAGACAAAACAAAACAAAATATATATTCTACTATATAAAAAAAAAAACAATATAAATAAATATATACCTATATAAAAAAAAACTACAAAAATTGTGCTAATAACTGTTAATTATATAAAACAATAAAACTAAGCAAATTAACTAACATATAAGCTTTGTAATTTATTAACCATCCTATTTCTGATAAAACAAAACTGCATTAATTTAATTTTTTTTCGTTCTTAAATTTAATTTAAATTAATATAAAAAATAATTAAAACAAAACTTATATCTCTAATACTGTGATCTCATGTGTAATTGTTTTTTTTTTTTTTTTTTTTATTAATTTTTTGTATATAAAATTATTTTTTTATCATTAAAACAATTTTTTAATTTAATTTTTGTTTATTCAGCTATTTTTTTTTTAAACTAATTTTCATCAATATAAATTAATTTAAAAAAAAAATGAAAAACAAAACTAATATTAAATTTAAAATATAATTCTAAATAAAGTAACACTAGTGTAGTATATAAAATATGATTTAATCATATTTTTTTTAAATAAATTAATTTAAACTGTAGAGATGTAAATTTATTTTTTTTTTTTAGAAAAAAGAAAACAAAAAAAATATAATTGTAAAGTGCTAGCTAAACTTCCTTAATTGATTTTTAAAATCAACGAAATTTTTAAACAATAACAATGAACACAAAAATATGAATAACGGTTAAAGTTAAATCTTTGTTTTTCATTTATTATTTAAATTTAAAAATGAAAACCGAAATGCATATGTAATTCTCTTTTGGTTTTTGATGCAATATTATTATTTTTGTTTTTAAGTTTTACTTACAAAGTAGACACACAAATATTGACACTACAACTAAAAATAGAATTAAATAGAAAGAAAAGAAGAGAGGAGGAAAAACACACAAACACTATAAAAAAGAGATAAATAAATATTTATTTTTAATAATAACTAAAAAAAAATTATCTGATTTTGTTTTATTTTCTTTCTTTTGGTTTTGTCCTGCGTTTCGTTATATTGGGTTCGTTTCGTTTGTTTATTTTTTTTTTTTCATTTTTTTACAGTTGATATTCTTAGGTACACACATTTTTAAAGTGTGGATACAGTCCGAAAAGACAAAAACAAAATACGCTTAAATGAATGAATTAATATTAATTTTACTTTTTTCCAGAACTTTCTCATTGGCGAAGTATGTATGTAGGTAGACAAACCTTATGTCAACAAAAATATCCGAAATCATAACCTAAGTCAGCCAATTCATCCATGGAGAGAACTGTAACAGACAAATCTTGAGTTTCAAACCACTCTCTAAACATTTCACTCCTTAAACATTCCATTATTTTCTAGTTACGCATGCAGTACTAGAATACCTACGAATTATGTTTTAAGTCGTCGACCCAAGAATCCGTCGACGTCCTTGTGTTGAACGTTGACGTTGTCGTTGACGCATGACGGGAAAGATCCGTCACATAGAATCCATTGCATGCCTATGTTAAAAGATGACACAAACAAAGAACAAAAAATTTCCTTTCAAATCGCAAAATAATTTCAAAACTTCAACCGATTGTCAACAGTGATGACAGTTTCTCAATTTTCTCTCAATGCTTCCACTAATGAATGTGGTAACTCTCAATTTGTGATTGCGTGATGGTGTGAACAGCCTACCTACTTTCTGCGTTGAAGTTCATATGTATATGTACATTGTACACATTGGCTATGGGCCACTTTCCATAAGAAAGCGTGTATTCTATCGAGCTGTCAGTTAAAAACGATGCACCAACGGATTCTATGGGTCAGGGGCTTTAGTTCAGTCAGAGGCACCGTGAGCTTCTCAACTTGCCGTTCGGAGTCGCCAACAAACTGTAGGCCCCTTCTATTCCTGCAAAATTATAACTCGAATACATACATATGTTAAATGATTGCGAGAAGAAGGTTCTGATTCACCCCGAACTGTAGCGCTACTTTCGAGCTCAGCCTTTGAAGGTTTTTGCTACAAAATATATCTCTATTCTCTATATAGTTTTCTAGTTGCTTTATGGTGGGACTCCCTGTCTTGTTTGTCCAACACAGCTTTCAGTTACCTGTTCCCTTGGATTGTAAGGTGCACTGAATTTTAGCCCATCCGCACTTATTGTGTACTGCATCCCATGCTTTAATATTCTTAAAAGTATCGGTATGCCCCCGCTGAACGTCGCGTCGTCGCTGGTATGTGATGAATTTTTGCTCGAATGCTGTCACAAATGATTCCTAATGAATGAAAGGTACTCGAAGATACCACCTCCGGATTGTTTTGTCCCAATGTTCAATCACTACTCGGAGAGTAATCATTTATTGTTTAAAAAAATCAATTGCCTTAAATACTTATGGCTTTCAGGATATCTGATATCACCTTTTGGTTTCAATTCCCTGCAAAGCTGGAATGATGCAGATTCAGAGAATGTGCCTCAACCACTTACTAACTATGAACATACTCTTCCTTCTGTGTTCGAAAGGCCATTGATATTGTTGAGGACTCAAACGCAGAATATCCACCATATTCAAATTATTTGTATTATTAGAAATGCAGTGGAAATTAAATGGAATCCCTTCCAAGATAATGATACAGAGAAATCCAGAATCGATAAATGTTGAAAATACAAAATAAAGTCGATATTCTTATCCAGTCTCAGTTATTTACCAAATGTGGGGAAACAAGGGAGATCTACTTGAAGACCAATTTAAAAGTCTATTGAAGTCAAATGCCATTTGGTAAACAAAGAAGACAAAAGCCTCATCCTCTTACGCTCATAGTTCATAGAATTTTGACAGATACTTAGAACTTTGTTATCAAGAGGTCTGTTTGGTGGCTCACCAGTTTTCGAAATACTATGTAAGCTTTCATAGAATCATGCCAGTTTCATGGCTCTCAATTTGGCTCTCGCCTTGCGATAAATTTTCTGCAACACCTTTTCCTCGGGGTGGGCTGTTCAACTCTATCAAACCAGCAGCCATCTGACAATTTGTGAAATTTCATAATCTTCATTGATAGTGGAAAACAAAAACAAATTGAAAGGTTTGACCAGGTGTTGTTTCAAAAGCGTTTGTGTCTTTTCTTCAAGTTTTCTCTCTTTGAGAGGATTTTACTATTTGACAGGTCTCAATCACTTACGCACAAAAAGCACACCAAACAGACCTAAGATCTGATCTTGATGCATGTGACTTTTCAAACAACGTAAGTGCAAAAAAAAATCGAAAAGATGCGACGGATAAAAAGCTGGTGAAACTATTTGACGTTTCTCTTTGCTTTTTCCCGTTTTTTTTTTTTTATTATGGTTCATATGGTTTTGTTGTGCATGTACCGTGGAGTAGACCTCGATGAAACACACCGAAACATACATATCTTAAAGAACACAGACTGAGGACTCTCCCAGCGGTAGTTTCAGACCAACTGTGGAACTGGATTCATGTATTTGATTTCAACGTGGAATAGAGCTTGAATCAGGCGGAATGAAATAACTAAGAAGAATTCGAAGAGCGTGCACGCATCTAGATTCTTCGTGTAATAGCTCCAAAATCTATCCATCGCTTGCGTGCACATTCCATTGGTTCATACTACTAAATAGAGAACTTCTTCCAATATATTTGTTCGTCTTCGACTTTATAAATTCCCAAACTCAGGCATAGGTTAGGTAAGGTTAGGTTAGGAGGGTCATTTGCAGTAAATGCAGTTTCACCCAGAGGCCATAAATGTCGATTGTGAATACGCTATATGTGCATGTAGAATTATGCATTTAACAAAACCAAAACATGGTCGCCGTGGCCGTGGTGGTTTGTGCGTTGGACTACTACGCATGCTGTCCGGGTTCAATCCCAGCAAGAACACCTAAAAGTATTTTCACGATGCCACGTCTTTCGAATGTCTGACAAGCAATCAAAGAGTATCATTTGTCGTGAGGAGCTTCTCAACTCCCCGCTCGGAGTCGGCAAAAAACTGTAGGTCACTTCCATTTTGTGGAAAAAATAACACGCACACACAAATGGTTGCGAGAAGCTAGGCTTGGTTCTGTATAGGACTGCTGAAATCTTCCTAGGTCTGTTAGCGGTATCTTAGCCATAATAAAATAGGCGCCGTTCTTGAAGAGCCCGGCAGTAACATAGAAGGTGTGCTACAGATTCTATTTCATCCGGCTGCCGTATCTTCTGGCCATGTCCTGGTTTAAGAGTTGTTGGATTTGGCTTCTTCTCAACTGAGGCATTACAGCAGGGAATATCTCCTTGCACCTGTAACAATCCACCGTATATGTTTCCCTATTTTGTAACTGCCCCTATATACTATAGTTATTGTTTAATTTAGATATCATTTATAACATTAAGTCCATTGTGGAGTTGCTTACTGTAGTCTTCTCGGCTCAGTGGGTGTATTTAACATTTGTTGAATTTCGCTATTTTGGTGCCGACGAAGGCGTTGAAAATGTTTCGTCGCAATTTCCACTATTTCTTAATGTACTGTTTTTAGATTCAGGTCCCCGTCCTTGTGAATGTTAACATTTCGTACGTACCACGGCGCATTTAGTATTCAACGTAGTGCTTTGTTTTGGAATCTTTGTATAGGAATAATATTGTTTTTCTTTGTACAGCCCCAAAGCGGAATGCCGTAGGTCGAATTTGGTTTAAGAACTTGAAGGTTATAGGACTAGTTTGTTGTGAACTGATAACTCTGACCTCTTTCCAATAAGCCTGTTCATTTTTCTAAATTTTAGATTCACCTCATCTCTCTTTTCCTTGACGTGTTTTTTCAATTTGAGTTTCGCATCTAAAGTCATACCAAGGTACTTGGCGGTGTTAGCATACGGAACTCTATATGAATTAATGAATATAGGCTTAAGATATAATACATTTCTAATTTTGTGAAGTGTATATGACTTAATTGAGTTTGATCCTCCATTTTCTGTCCAATCGACTATTTGATTTGTAGCTTCTTGGAGTTGTTCAGCTGACTCTATGGAGCTTCTACCGATCTAAAAGATAACCATATGGTCCGCAAAAGTGGCTATGCTTGCACCTTGAGGTGTAGGTAGGGACTCGCTCGTATATAGCAATTATAAAATCGAACCCAAAATACTGCCTTGCGGAGCACATGTTTTTATTTCACGTAATTGAGAATACCCGTTTTCATATTTTATACAAAGTTGTCTCTAAGGTAAACATGGTTAAGTATGAGATAAAATTGCGTCTTTTTTGCGACTTTTTGCTTAAAAGTCCCTGTTGCCAGACCTTGTCAAATGCCTCTGCAACATCCAAGAATATGGCAGAGCCAATATATTTTTTTTTTTCTGCAACGCAGTTTCTACCGTGTTTGTTACCCGGTTTACCTGTTCAAAATACTGTCCTTACATACTGACACTCTTTTTCATCATTTGTACCATAAATACGATTCGATACAGTACCACTTCTGACCGCAACCTAAAATAAATCCGCTCAGGAATTTAAAAATTCTTTGGTTATCCGCAAATGATTTTTTTTTCTTTTATTTAAAATATATATTATTATTTTATTGAATAAAAAATAAAAAATTAACTCATAAATTCAAAAATGAAATTACAAATAATTTTTCAAAATTAACTAATAAATTTAAAAATTAAATTAAAAATCAAAACAAAATGTCATATCATTTTATCGTTGCACTTATTATTTTTTTATTTCTACATATCAAATCAGTTTTAAATTTAAAAAAAAAAATTAAAATTTATTGGCAACAAGAATATCACAAGTGATGCAATGGGATACTACGCAGAACTCTAAGTTAAAGAAAAGTGATTTTTAGGAAAATAGAAAAACATTAAATTAACGCGTTTCACTAGATTGTATGAAAACCAAATTTTAGCAAAATTCGAAAGATTTCCGCTGAACTTTAATTATGGTTTCAACGATCAAATTTTATGGTAAAAATGTCATTCATCAACGGTGACTTGAAATTAAGAAAAGGCCTTACAAAATTCATTACAGAAATAAAAAATAGCTAGAAAATGTTTTTTTTTATTTGATTTTCAAGAGAATTGAACTCTTATGTAAAAAAAAAACTAAATATGTAATTTTATTTTCTTTAAACTTAAAAAAAAAACAAAACGTAACGAAAGTGATCTTCGAATGAAATTCAACGAAACTAGAATGAATTGATAAACACAGAAAAAAATATAAAAAAAAAAGAAAACAGTCAAAGGTGAAATTTTACAAAGTAAAAAGAATGTTAATTATAAAAATAATTAATTTTGAAAAAAGTATTAAATGTAGTAAGTGTAGTGTTGTACTTTTCTTTGGCGTTTTTTTGTAACAAAAAAAATTAAGAAAAAACAAAACTATGACATAATATAGTAAAATTTTTCATTAAATAATTTATGTCTTTAGACATAAATTAAGAAATAAAATAAAAAAAAAAAAACTATATTTAATAGCCGCACATAAAACCACAAATTAGATTGTAAAACAATGGAGATACTGATTGCGCAAGATCATTTGTTCGTGCATGTCACGATCATTTTTATCTTGCAAAACAGTTTAAAATAAGTTTAAAAAAAACATATATATGTACATAATGTATGTAAATATATGTATATTTAAATTAATGAGAAGAATAAAGTATTAAAACAAACTTAATAAGTTTTTTGTAAATGAAACAGGTTTTTAAATGGCCTTGGAAATTTTCATCCTAGAATTCACTAGCATGAAATATATATTTATATATATACATGTTTTAAATATATATATACTCGTATATTAAAAATAATATATACATACATAAATATATTCATATTTAAGGAGGAAACAAAAATTAGTGTTTGTAGCTGTTTTTACATTCATCTCCAATTTAATGGGAATTGATGTTGAGAGCTTTGGACAAAAAGTGAACTTAAACCAAATTTTTAAAAACGGAAAAAAATTCTTGGCATGTTTTTTTTTTCTTAACGAATTGTATTAGCATTTGTATAGTCGCGTACACAATTTAAGTATTATTTATTAAAGTATTTCTTTTTATTCGAAACACGTGCAGGGGCAGTAGTTGTAGATCACCAGAACTTTTGTCATTAGCTAGACTTTTATGTGAGTCTTCATTGAGGTGTGTGATAATCATTATCAGTTTAGTAGTTTTAGGGAAAGTATTGTATGTGGAAGAAGTTTAAAATAAATATACATATACCAGGGCTATTGCTCTACAAAGAAGCTGCAAATTAAAAGATTGTAGCTCCTCCAATTCCCAGCTAAGTTAAACCTACAAAATTAATGGTGATCACACAGTGCTCTCAGTCGATCTATTAATTAACATAATATTGTTCATCTACATAAAAATTTATTGTGTACCATTTTCTTACAAAAACTAAATGATAGCAAAATCAAAACGAAAATAAACAAAATAAAGCTTTAAATTTAAGCCCAAAAACCAAAAATAAAATAAATATGTAAAATTTTAAGAGTGAGAAAAAAAGAAATACAAATTTTTAAATTAAAAAAAAATGAATAAATAAATCCAGCAAACAAAAATTTAAACTTTGTCAAATAGTTAAAACAAAAAACAAAACATGCTGAATATTGTAGCTAGGTTAAATTGAATGTTTAATGTACAACTTTACTATTATGTTAAATGTTTTGCTAAAACAAAAAAAATTGAAAAACTAAAAAAAAATACAATCTACTTTTCTCGTTCCTTTTAAAATTTTATAATTAATAATTTTATATTAAATAATGAAATAAAAACTTAAGAAAATACATATAATATATTAATATAATAGAATATCTTTCTTTTGACTGAGTTATAATTTTTTTTTTAAATGTGAAACTAATCAAATTAAATTCGTAAATAAATACATAATATATACACAGTAACATAGTCATTATTTCAAATTGTATAATACTATCATAGCTAATTTCAGGATCATATTAATTATAACTAAAGACTTGATTATTAATCTTATATTAATTAACTTAAAAAATAATTAATGCAAAAATTTAAAAAAAAAAAAACACTATTTTCTATGAGCTATGTAATTTTTCGACTGTCTTTAAAAAAAAAATTTTTCTTTTCTTGAATTTTATAAATTATATTTAACTTTAATGTTTAATGTATTTTTTAATACTTTATTTCGATTTTGTGAATCATTAAATTTAAAAAAGAAAAATGATATCTAAAATGTTTTGTTACATTAAATAAAATATTTTTAAGAAAAAATTAAAATCTAAAGTTTTGTGTATGTAGAGCAAAGGTGGGAATTGTTTTTTTTTTTTATGAAATATTTTAATCGAAAAGATTACATTTTCAATTTGTCTTTAATAAAAATTGTCTACGGAAAAAAATCATAAAAAGGCAGTGTTTTATTACAATTTAGAGTAAGTGCAATTATGCATTTATATATTTATCTAGAAGAAAATGGAAGTCAAAAAGGTAACGTATTACAAATGTGGTTTTCAGCATGGTCGGTGGCCGTGGCGTAGTGGTAGTCGTCGTCGCGTGTCATGCGAAAGGTTCACGGTTCGAATCCAGATGTCTTCGAAGCATTTATTTCTCACGAAATAAAAATAAGTTGATCAGTTTCAGAAGCTGATGTCGAAACCTACTGCGAAGGCATAATACTGGAAGTAGGATGTTGGATATGACTGAAGAAATTGATCGCACAAACTATAATAAGAAACATCTGGAAAAAACTCCTGTGAATCATAAGCAAGTACAAAAATAATACACAACTCTCCAGTTATCCTGGACACCACCCATAGAGTTAGTTGAAATTGAAACCTATCATCTGAGTTTCCTACCACTACGTCGATCTGTCTGTCTCTCGTTCTCGTCCTTCATGTGCTCGCGCTGTGTGTAAACATTAAAAGGGTATTCATATCCCCTTTAGCGTGTGTAGATTATAAAAAAAAAACAAACAAAAAATGGTGAGTAGATACATTTGTCAATAAAATGCTGTCGATGGGTGACAAACATTTTAAAATTTAGAGAATTTATTATAAATTAAGAAGCACATTTCATCGAATACCGTAAAATGGGCTGATAAGCAACTTTTTTTCTTTTTTTTTTTTACTGTATTTTCTTGAGTTTTTATCGTACCCTCAATGTGTGAGTGTAGTTGCTAGTCACCCCCTTCCCGTGGCTAGTCACCCCATTTTTATTAAAAAAAAATGTATGTTTTCAATCTTCCAACTAAAATATATGTTATTTTTAGTAATTCACTCACTTTTTTTAATTAATCTTCTTACTAAATAAATGGAGTCTGCCGCAAATCTCTATATATAAAACAGTTCACTGACTGACTGACAGACAACGCACAGACCAAACCGCTGGACCTAAAGAGCTGAAATTTGGACAGGACATTCCTGTAGCGACACAGACATCCGCCAAGAGAGGATTTTTTTGAAATTCCATCTCTAAAAGGGGGAATTTGGAAGAATCCTTTTTCCATACATATAGAACTGTGTGACTAACGGACAACGCACAGACCAAACCACTCGACCTAAAGGGCTGAAATTTGGACAGTACATTCGTATAATGACATAGACTGCTAAGGGAGGATTTTTTAAAATTCCATCTCTAAGTGGGTGAATTCGGAAAAATCCTTAATCCTTCCATCCTTAAATATAAAACAGTGTGGCTTATGGACAACGCACAGACCAAAACTCTAGACCTAAAGGGCTGAAATTTGGACAGGACATTTCTATAATAGCAAAGACGTCCGCTAAGGAAGGATTTTTTGAAATTCCATCTCTAAGTGGGTGAATTCGGAAAAATCGTTAATTATATAAATGTCCATATATAAACCAGTTCACTGACTGACTCACAGACAACGCACAGACCAAACCGCCAGACTTAAACAGCTGAAATTTGGACAGGACATTCCTGTAGCGACACAGACATCGCCAAGAGAGGATTTTTTAAAATTCCAGCTCTAAGTGGGTGAATTTGAAAAAAAAAATTCATTAATATATATATTAAAATTTCTGTCATTACACAACCCTAACTCATCAATGGCTTATTGGATTTAAAACCAAAGAAAATGGTTTTTAGTCAATTCTTTTATGATTCATGTAAGGTATAAATCATCCTTCTGTGTTATCCTGGAGCTGAGCTGTGCTCAAAACAATTCATGAAATCATCGCAAACAATTTCCCATCAGTGAAACCGACGCAATGCCAATGCCAACAGCCATGCAGCAGTGGGTGACGTCATAGTGTGTTGTGTCTTGTGTGTATGTGCCACATTTTAAATTTGAATTTCTGCCCATTGATGTTTTGTGCTCGGGCTACTATGATGAATATGATTGTAAATAAAGGCAAATTCAAATTTTAAAAAATTGCACGGGCAATGCCGGGCGGGTAACAGTTACATTATGTTTATTGTATATATATATCTTTCTATGCACAGACAGCCAACGAATGAGACTTGGAATAGTGTAAAGGGGCATTTGTGAAGGGGAAAAGGGACTATACCGTGGCTGTGTGATTTTCATAGTACGTACTTCGGCAGGTGTTGAAACTTTAATGAATGGGAGTTTTGCTACCGCGGATTCGTATGTCCATACATAATTACATAATGTATATGTATGTACATATATGCGAAGGCACAACGAAAGGGCTGGAAAAGTAGATCATTTCCTTGGATTTTGTATTCGCAAACAAATAATTTCTTCCACAGCAGTTTAAAAGTGTGATTTTTTGATAGTGCATCAAGATTTTATAAATAGATACTACATACTTGATGCTGTGCACTTCGGTCTGTAAATTTAATTATTCATATTGTACAATCAAACACCATTTAATCGTTTAATTGGACCGAACCGCTGGATCTAAAGGGCTGAGGTACACAGTACACAGTACACAGTATATTCCTATAATGACAGACGTCAGCTAAGGGATGATTTTTTGAAATTCCATCTAATCGGAAAAATAATTCGGCACTCATCTCCAATGCAATTTGTTTTGCCATAACAGTGGCAGGGGGCGAAGCAAGGCGAGCACGGGTCAGCTAGTATGAGATAAACAACAAAGCTTCACTTTTTCATACCAAAAATTATAGAGTTTAAAGAACAACAAAAATCGCTTCAAAATAAATACCACATTCAAAGCCAATTTAGCGCGAAAGAAGGTTTGACACTTTAGCTGGCGCTACAGCTCGAGGTGAACCTGGGCCAGCTTCTCGCAACCATTTGTGTGTGCGTGTTATATTTTTGCACGAATGGAAGGGACCTACAGTTTTTTGCCGACTCCGAACGGCGAGTTAAGAAGCTCAATCGTGACAAATGATACTCTTTGATGCTTGTCAGACATTCGAAAGAGGTGGGCACTGTGAAAAACTTTTAGGTGTTTGCGGCGGGATTCGAACCCAAGACCGCTGGCTCAGTACTCCGACGCACTAACCACTTGCGCACACTTTGTGTTGGAGCTTCCAATTCGCATTAACAGTATATCCTTTTTTAATGTGGCCAACAAATACATATGTCCCTGTGTGGCATGATGTTGAGCATAGGGTACGATTTGCTTTTTTATTGGAAATTGTTGCTAGTCACCCGCAGTTGCTAGTCACCCCATTTTACGGTAATTAATATGCCTTTTGGTGTAACATGGTAGTTTCCAATTTGTGGCTTCAAAAAAACACAGCCTGCCAAAATATATGGTATATCTTACAATATTATAGAAGAATGGGTTGTTAAAGTGGTGGATTGGTTGGACGGCAAACCCAAATAGCGCAAAGGAGTGCCATGCTGTTTCAGATATTTATAACCACCCTGTGAAGTTTTAGAAGAGGATCAGTTGTCCAATCCTTTTCTTGAATATCTGTTTAAGGTTGTCAACGAAGAATTCGTCAAGTATGCGTTGATTGGCTCTCGCCAGAGTTAGACATTTGTACAGAAAATTAATAAACGACTCCTTTTCATTTTCATCGTTGCAGCTTCGCTAAAATTTCTTTTCAGGGCCCGCAAGTTTGGTTGCATGATTCCCGACTGACTGCCACTACTCTTGTGGGCAGGGCCACCCTAATCACAGGGCTAAATGGGCGCAACCTATTTGGGGCGGCATTTTTTACTGTTGTTATATTTATTTTGTTATTATCTATTATTTATTTAGTTATATTTAGTACTGTTGCAGGCTCAGCAGCGCCGTCGGGTTCTCTTCGGCCAGCTTCGTGAAACGTCACTGTCTTTAAAAACACCTCTCTACTGACATCACTGTTGCAAAAGGCATCACAGTCTTACCATACCATACTTGTGTTTGATATCAAAATATGTTTCAATATCGGTGAAAGGTCAGTTTCTTGTCGTTGTCTGTGATTTAACTTTTGAAGTCTGTTCGCGTATACTCCCATAACTACGAAAATCTACGAAAAGTTATGAAAACCCATTCGCACGAGAGAATAAGAATTCTGTGAATCTTAGTACAAGAAATTTCTTTTTGCAGACTTATGAAAACTGACAAATCACATTAGGTCTGTTCCCGCACTTTCTGCTACAAAATTCACAGATGCTTAAATTTCAGCGAATGGGGGTAAAAATCTTCCAGAGTGAGCTTGAAGTGTGAAAAAGTACAGGAACGCATTGAACAACAAAAAATGGAAAATGTATGACATTTAACAGATTTGACAATTTTCATAAAGCATTCCTTCGCATCATGGGGAAATTTCAGACTCTCTTGTTAGCACTCTCTTCTGCGAAAAACTATGAAAAATCTTCGAACGGGAACAGGATTTGACTAATTTTCGTAGTTTTGAACAGGTACGGGAACAGACCTATTATGTATTTACATTTTTAATTTTTTGTTGTTCAATGCGTTCGTTTACTTTTTCGTAATTTTCATATTTCAAAAAGAATTTCACCCTCAGTCTTCTAAATTTGACAGAATACGAAAAAATACCCACACTTTGCAAAAGAAAAAGCTAGGAAAATAAATGTAAAACTTACTTTTGTTTTTTGTTTACTACAAATTAATGGTAATAAATTGAAAATTTCTAGTCACTTTTGTATAACTTTTTCGGTTATCCCGCTCCCGCTAGCCATCCCGTATATTTTCTTTCGAAAGGGGCGCATTATTTTTCGTTGCTCACGGGCGCCGAATATCTTAGGACGGCCCTGCGACCGGAGTTGAACTATTGTGCTCCCTTTTAAGTCCTTGAATCATACAGAATTTTTAGAAATTTGACTATCCCTTTGACTGGAATACTTTTGTAGTCCTTAGCTCTTCTTTTTGCTGGAGAAGGACACTCGGAGATAAGGAGCTCCGTAGTTTCTATTGTTTTTGACAGAATCTGCGGGTTTTATTTCCTCTTTTTAGTTTTACGGTAAGTTCTTTTACTAATTTTTTAGTTGGTTTCTTGTCCATTCTGCGATGACTTTGTTAGTGTCTTCTCCTGTGAAGCCATATTTGGTTCAATAAATGGACTGTTGGCTCCTTTTTTGGCCATTTTGTTGCCCTGATAGCCTTCATTCCCTGGCACCCATATGAGTTTAACTACAGTTTGTAAGACTGTTCCACCAGAGACCAACTAGTTTTTAGAAATGTGAGATTGTATAGGAATATGAGTATTTTCCGCTAGTGAGCTGTTAATGTCTGACCCTCGCCTGTCTAGTTCCTTGGCTCTTTCTTCTATGACAGTATGTCCTGAAACCCCAGGAAGAGTAACTCTAGCCTGATTGCACAAGCGATTGAGTTTTTCTTGACATTGATCAACCATTAGTGATCAGATGGTTGCTGAATTTATGGCTTTAATTACGACTACGCTGTTATAACAGCGATGTTGTGTTTGGATTTTGGGTCGTTTGTTAAATTTTGCCAAGTAGCTTGTAGTAGCGTCGCCTGAAAGACGCTAGCGAAATTCAGTCTTACAATACTTTCAGATATATGTATTTGATAAACGAATTACTTCTGATAACTTTGATTTAGTACTCCGATCACGACGATTTTCTTTAAACGGGATGTAGTGGTTTGTAGCCCAAATGGTGTTTCAGTTTAATGGGGGCAATCCCTTTAGAAATTTAAAAAAAATCGATTTTTGTTTATTCATACATATTTCGAAAATATAATGTACTAGCTGACCCGTGCTCGCCTCGCTTCGCCCGCCTGCAATATTTGACTAATTTGCAAAACCTATTTCCTCAAGAGCGATTTAAATGATTTTTTTAGAAATTCTAAATGATTCTTCAAAGCTGAAGTGTTAAGAAAATATGTTCTTTAACTTTCTAATATACCAGGAAATCGGAAGCTTTAATAGACTGGTATGATCACAAATTATTATGCGGGCCTATGCTAAAGTATCCACAATAACAAACAATTTTATTAATGAACTACCTGAACCCGTGCCCGCCTTACTTCGCATTTAGTGGGCACGAAGAAACATCAAAGTATTTGTGCAAGTCCAGAAAATTTTATAATACATTATTTTGATTAATTGGATTTTATCAATGTCGTTTCAATGTGTTTCAGCCCCGAAGTGCAGATTCCATAGTTCTCAAAAATTAACACGCTCTAAAATGTTACAAAACATCATCTACTATAAATAATTTATAATTGCTATATTTTATTATGGAAATATTTTTTTTACAAAGTTTAAGGTTGCGTTGCCAGTGTTTGTCCCTGCGCCTTATTTATCGTCACCGCAAAGCAGACGCTGATGTGAACGTGTACACGCTTAAACTGGAACGAAAAAATGTTAGGTATGGTCGTAATTCGAGGGATAAATACATGTTCGCCGGCACCACAGCCCGTCAACACTTTCGCTTCCACCAGATTTCATTGCAGAGTTGTAACTCTAAATCGGGTGCCATTACATAACTTAGATAGGCTCAAATTTTTTAGAAGAATAATAGGTACACCCACTTTTAGTTTTGATTTATGTGATAGAATCCCTAAGACAGATAAAGAATTTAAAAATTCGACCAGATAGCTGGTTGTTATTTTTTCGTCCATAACCCGGTTGATTGACATGTATTCTGCACTTTGACCATCAACACGTGCCAGTACGTAAGAACTATCGTAACTACTGACGACGCCACAGCCAAGGGCAATATTACCTTGGCTTCGTTCTAATGAACAACAAATGCTTCCCAGATGATTTCCATATAGCAAATACATATATATTCATACACATCGCACTAATAATACAATACTGTTGTAACTCAAAATTGGTAAAATTTGAGATATGTATCACCATATTCAAACGTAAAATTCACTTCCCTACGCGTCAATAAGCTGTCTTTAGAATAGTGCAAGAAATAAAATATTTATTAATAATCCTAATAATCTATTAATTTTTTTTTATAATATGTAACAGGAAATAAATACTTAGTTCTTCGATGGTTCAGAAAAAAGTCATATTTTGAGTTCCGACAGTATGGCATTATATATATGTAGGTATGCGATATTTGAACCAAAATTAACTCTTAAAACAACAGGAGTTAATTTTGGATAGTTTTCGGTATTTTTTGTTTAAATTTGCTAATAATATTTAAAAACTAATCAACTGAAAAAATATTTCACTGCTCTCTTTCTTTTGACACCTCATTTGTTAAAATTGGTTGAGTATGAGAGCCGCAAATGCTTACGATAATTGTAGCACATTAAAATGCAAAACAAATGATCACGTCAGAGCGCGCACACACACTATTGCAACGATACCCACTGCTGCACGGCTGCTGGCAATGGTCTCCGCTGAAAGAAAATTGTGGGCGATGCTTTGAATAATTGTTTTGAACATTGCTCAGCTTCAAGGCAACGCAGAAGGATGTTTTATACCTCAAATGAATCAGTGGAAAATTTACTAAATTTACCTGCTTTTTTGTTTTTCAATCCGATAACCATTATTGAGTTAGGGCTGAAAAATTATAATTTTCCTTTCAAATATACAGTTTTTTTAATATTTTCTTAAAACCATGCCATTTCCCGGGATAAAAAGTATAAATGATATGGTCCAAGAACATACGCAATCACTATGTCAATGTTTGATCAGAATCCGTCCAGTAGTTCTAACGTGATGCGCGAACAAACAGTTTTTAATCTACAGTTTTATTATATGTATAGATTAAGAGTATATTGACCCGAGGAAAAATTAAAATATTTAATATTTACATTTAAATAAACTACTTTTTGAGGGTGAACTGAGCCGCCATTTTGTGAACAAAAAACATTGTTTTTATATTTTCATAGTTCGAATAAAATGATGTTGCAACTTCAAAATGATTCAATTGTTTTGTCACCTTTAAAAACACTTTTAAAAAATGAGTTATTTTGAAGCGTTCTAAAGGGATTGTCCCCCTTAATCCACAGGCGAGGTTCGTAGCTATGTGGAGAGATCGTTCTGGTGTTTTATTCGCTATTTTTAAACACATCTTCTTGATCTGTGAGTATTAAAAGAACAAGATGATTCATTGTATTTTATTTTATTGTACTCCAACCATTTTATTTTAATTGAAAAACCTACCTATGCAAAAATCTCTCTGCAATAAGGTTACGCAAACTCGTTGAACTTTTCCACTAAAGGGCAGCTTCCAAATGAGTATTAAAAATGCCGTTAACATCTTCAAACCGCATTTTTCACTATTTCAACAAATCACCTATTGAAGCACATATGTATTTACATACGTATACATATTTATGTTTAAAGTAATTTTTAGTAGCATCTTGCTGCTAAATAAATATTAAACTATATTATCACTGCTACTGAAATTTTATGATTTTAGCCTTCGAAATTTTAAATTACTCGTTGAAATATGTTTAAGATCTCTCGGGGTTCATGACTGGTCATACAGAAGCCTGGTGAGCAAAACAACTAACTCCTAGTACCAGCACGTCGTTGACAAAACTAAAAATAATTATCTAAGATGACAAGATAGATCGTAAACTCTACAATTTCATTACATATTAACTAGATACCCAGCAGCGACTAAGATTGAATTGTCCATCTATCTCATTAAAAAACACGCGCAACTCCTCACTGTCATTAACGTTTGTTGTAATGGTTTTAACTGTCAGACGTTCGACGATTTTTAGAAGGGGAAATGTCACATTTGACAGATGGCTAACTTTATTTTGAGTAATGAGTACCTACTCAAATGAAAGCGGATCATATTTGTTTCGAAATTTATTGTAAAAACTGCGCTTATCCCTTAAGTTGCAATTTAAAATACTTACCACCTCCCACCTACCACTAGTGTGTCCAAAATCAAACATCCAAGACTAATGACTAAAATCCGAGGTTGTTCCCAAAAACTTTCAAGCTCATTAGTGTGCTTACAATCTAAATTTATAAAACCAACAATGCAATTGAGCTTAATCTGCTTATCACCATATTACGCGCATTAGTCTTCTCGAAAATCTTCCAAGACGATATTTTATCAATTTTCCCCCCAAAAAAAAGAGAAGACCAACAAATATTTGAATTCCACTCGAATAGTTGGTTACGCCCCCCAGGTATGGTCGCCCCATCTCCCATTAATCAACCCATCATCAGATGCGGCATCATAAAAGCTTAACTAATTTCGCAATTCCTAGCCCCACCAATAAATCTCTGAGCTGTGTGTTCGCCTTAAAATATGTTCCTACCCATTGTCGATGGCATTCATTTTTTTTTCTTTTTAAATTATTGCCAAGTTCTGTTTACTTAAAAAATTATTTTCCCTCCACCATTCCGACACGGATGATGACGGCGACATTTGAAATCAATACTACTCGAACGAACGAACTGTCATTTATCGATATTTGTTCACAAAACGATTTCCTTAACGAAAAATTAGTGCTTTGTTACGGACGTAGTAAATAAAGAAAAAAAGTCTAATTAAGATTTTGGGGGGAAAAAAAAACATCTCAAATCCGAAAAGCTTATCCACCTGTCCTCAGTCGGTATCGGATTTGCATAACAAAAGTGACAGATGCAGTAGGTTGTAGTAAAATCAAAGGTTGCGCCATAAAAGATGTCAAACACGAAACAATTGTTAATTGCCTTTTATGACGGGTCAATGTGAATGCATGTCGCCTGTTGCGGTTGCCACTTGAAGCGGAGGACCGGGACTTTTTGTGAGCTACCGGGTATTTTTCTCTCTTAATGACATTTGATTAGCAGAAAGAATTTTCTGTCAAATTGCCGATGTCATTTGCATTTTATATTCGAAAATAATAGAAATTCTATTCGGATTGCATGTTTTGTATAATTTTCCAACAGTTCGGCCTTTTGATCGAAGACTATTATAATTAACAAAATGTAAGAAATCGAATTAATTGGGTCTTAACACATCTATACACCGCCACCGCCACCACCGCCGCCGCCAGAGTGCAGTAGTAGTAGAAAAGTGGAACAGTGTTTGAAGTATAGCTAATGAATATTTGATTGAGACGGCTTGTTGTAACGCTAGCGGGAGAAATGTTCATTCTAGGCGTTTAATGGCAGCGAAAATATTTTGACTTTCTTCGAATGTCAATCAAAGAAGACAGGTATGTGCAGGTGGATTTGGTAACTTTTTTTTGTTAAAAAAATAAAAATAGCATTTTTATTTCTTATGGTGAACATTTTTTACTCTTGTAGTTTTTTTTTGTTTTTTTTGTTAAGATTTGAATATTCAAATGTTTAACTCTTTCGGATTTTCTAAAAGCAATTTTATTCAACACATATATATGTATGTACATTGACTTGGCTATTGTCCAAATTCTCTAGATCTAGAACGTTCGAATGATAAAACCGTCGCAAATGGAGAATTATAAACCTGGCAATGCCATTATTTGACGTTTATACATACAGTAAAACCCGGAAGCGAATTGTCATACTGCTTATCAGCACAGACATCGGTCGCTCTGCCACAGTCTGTGCTGAACTACATATTGCTTCTCGAATTTCAGAAAATCTAAAGCAAAATATATGCTACCACGGACTGCTCTGTGATCATATGCGATTTCGCTATAGATAATTATGTAAGTGATAAACAGAGTTTTCAGAAAATTAAAAACGGAATGAACTTGCGGCAGATATTAGCTTATTTGCTTGTAATTATTTCGCCTTATATAAATTTCTGCGTTCACTATTTCGCTTCATTTTATTTGGCAAAATATTAATTTGTATTTTTAATTTATTTGGCTTTCATTTTATCACATGTATTTAAAAAAATTCGTTTTTTTAATTTTTTTTAATTCATTGATTTGTTAGAAACATAAAAAAAAAATAACAAATAACATCAAAAGATTTAGAATCTAGTAAAAAAAACATAAAACTAACGAAACAAAATAAAATTTCAGTTTTGCCATTTATTGGCATAGTTTGCTAGTTATAGGCAGTCCTCTGTCCCATTATTGGTACTGTAAGATATTGGCCTCGTTAACTGCTTCTTTAGCCTCGTTAACTGCTTCTTTATTGTTATTTCTACAATATTTAACGTTTTTGGGTAGTTTCGGCATCTAAAATACACCAACCCTGATTATACTAGGATAAAATTACTGTTATGATATGTGACAATGACCTTAGATCAAATACAAATTATGTGAAGCTATCATTTTTAGGCAATGATTGGCATGGTGCCAATAGCCCGGTACCAATAATAAGAAATGATTGGCAGTGCCAACAATAGAAAGAGAGTTATTTTTCATTGCCATTAATTGTCACACCCAATAAATAAAAGTAAATAACTTTAACGTTTATTTTAACTAATCTAACATGCACGTTTACATATGCTGGTTTGGTAAAAAGCACTTTCCAAATCAGGCATTGCTGATTTTTTAAAGTGAATACAGTCCTTTGCCACGCACTACTCTACAGTTTTATCAACGTTCACTACAAAAAGGCGCGAACTTGTAATGTTGTTTATAACAAATCTATATTTCAAAACTGCCAACGTTAAGAAAATATAAATAGTGATGCCAAATAGTACTTGAAAATGCAGGTACAATTATAGGTTAAAAAAAACAATAATATTTGTTTAAGAAAACTTATAAATAAATGTTTAAGTTTTGCATGCCAACCATTGGGGGGGGTGCCAACAAATGGAGGGCTTACCCTATGTAACTGCATTTAAAATTTAGCGTTTTTTGGCATTCAGTTGATGTAAGTTGATACATATTAGGGTATAAACAGAACAAGTGAAAAATAACAGTAGAATTCGCATGTAATTTGATTTCGTAAGAACATGACAAGCGACAGGCACACGAAGTGTCAGTTACCGCAGGTATTTTGCTCTTAAATTTCAGAGCAGAATATATATCAACTCAGATAAATAGCGTTTGCTCTGATATATTATACAGTCTGCTTTGCACTCGAATAAGCATACTATAATCAACTGCAAAGCGACCGATGTCTATGCTGCTATAGAGTATGGCAATACGCAACCCGGAACTGTCCAATGTCGCTGAGGTACGTACTTATCCGAGATATGTTGTTACGAAAACCCATTTAGTTGCTTTGAGGTACTTATCCATGAACAAGACAAGTCCGCGAAAATGCGAAAGATCTCCAACAGTCGAAAAGTTACAGCCAAGGAAAAACGTCAAAGTCTTACTAGAGTACTAGAACTCCCCACATTATGCACTAGATTAAGTTTATTACCTTTAGTTTAGTTTCGATTCTAGTGCTTTACTAAAGGGGGAATATTTCATGTAAATTATGACGAAAGGAAGGGAAACACTGAGTACTTAAACGGGGCTTTTAAGAAGAATATTACTTCATAAACTTAGGGTTTTAAATAATCGAAAAGGCTATGCGGGTCTTGCACTTAAGAGGGTGGTTATTAACCGGGATTCACTGCAATGTTAAGTTAGCGCGTTTAAAGAAGAAAAACAAGTCGGCTTGGATCAGAATACATGGGGAAGGCGAACATTCCGGGATGGATTTTAGCGCTGGTATGGATTGAATAAATATTTTTGTGAAGTTTTGTCAAAAGCCACTTCCGTTCCGTTGGACAACACTTATAGTGATCATGTTCTTTAACAGCAGAATGCTTTGCAGAGGTTACATCTTGAGTCTGAAGGCCAACACTGTGATTTCCTTCGCCGTGATCTCTAAGATTTCAATCATTCGAAAGGAGAATCGAAATAATACAAAAATATCTCGCTCCGATCGCTTAGGCCCCGTTCAGACAGGGCGAAAATCGTGCGGTTTCAAGCCGCGCGGTTCCTATTTACATTGACGTCCTTATATTCGTTCACACACAACCGGACGGTTTGGCAAACCGCGCGGTTCCCGCAAATCAACCGCCCGAAAACCGAGCCGAAACCGCGCGGTTGTAGTTCTATTGCGTTATATGAGACTGTTCAGTTTATTTGCGGTTTCCGTGCGGTTTGAATTAAATTTCAAATTTTTATGATATTATGATTCGTTTGTACGTAATATTTGAAGAGTGTTTTAATACTAATGGATAGGACAGGAGGCGTTTAGCTATAGGTATACCGTATACATATATAATTACTAATATATCAAATGAAGATATCGACATTCTCAAATAATTAAAGAATTTGGGCTCAAATTCACTTAATTTGGGATATAATGTTGCAAATAGCCCATGTGACAAACGATGACGTAGTATTGGGTGTACCCAATACTTGCTTTTTCTTTTCTTTTTTAAGAGCAACCACACACATATTGCTTCTTCGATTCCCATATTTGAAGTGAACGTTTCGTACACAACCGCACACAAACTGCTCGCAAGCTGCCCGCAAACCGCAGCTGTCTGAACACATAATAATATTCAGCGGTTCAAACCGCGCGGTCGTGTCTGACCGGGGCCAGTCTCTAATCAGAATTCAAGTCTGAAGCTATATTCAGACGATTGTCAGATCTGATAATATTGACAGGTCTTTCAATAAAAATGATGAATGATTTTTCTCTCGAAGCGACCAGGGATATTTTCATCCGCTTTCGATAAAGTCCATGCTTCAACTCCATATAGTAAGACTGCGATGATAAGGGTCTTATATAGAGTCCCCTTCGTCGATCGGGAAAGGGCTTTACCACTCAATTGCCTTCTTATCCCAAAGAAACATCGATTGGCAAGAGTAATCCTTCGTTTGATTTCCGACGAGATGTCATTTTGAGAAGTTATAGCAGAGACAAAGTCCTTTACTACCTCCTAGTTGTAACTGTCTATTGTGACCTTCTGTCCAATTCTTCGATATTGAGTGTCCCTTTTCGTTGACAGCATATACTTAGTTTGGCCGTTGTGTACCGCTAAATCTTGTGAGTGTCGAACATGATATTGAAGAAGTCGCATGACAGTGCGTTACCTTGTCTGAATCCTTTTTTGTAATCGAGCTTTCTCCATCGTCATCCTGCACAGACGAATAAGTTCGGCAGGGATTTTAGAACTAGACATAGCTGTAAACAGTTTATCCCTCCAGATGCTGTCATAGACGGCCTTGAAATATAATGTTTCCAGGAAGTCTGTCAGCTCATTGGCAGCTAATAATTATCTGCACATTAGAAGACCTGACAATATTGCACGATCTGTAAGCCGTCTAAACATAGCTTGATGCTTTATATTTCCTTAAGGTCAGAATGCTCCTCTTTCCTTTTGACGGGAATTTACTTCTAGCTTTTATCCTGATGTAGAATGTAGTCCGTTCAAAACCGTACCACAACTTCGCTGTGCGAAATATTTCGGAATCCTTTGAACTGAAATAAATCACTCACCGCCGGATTATCAAAAATTGTGTCTGCCACAATCGCATGAGCGTGTTAAGTCGGCACTTACTTTTGTCCGAAAGCCGGTCCATAATTTATTTGCTTCTGTTTTTTTTTTTTTTTTTTTGTTTGGGAGTTCCTTGACTGATTAATAAAACAAACATCCTCCTGATGATGCATTTTGATCTCTAGCTACCTCTTAAGCGTGCATTACACTCTCAATACAGAATGACCGTTGGTCCGAACAACATATGTATGTACACACGACAGCACATAAACAGAGTGCACTCATTTCCCATATCAATCACGTACAATCCTCCGTCGTGTTTTCGCAAAAACTCTATAACTTGTTGCACGTGAATCGTTGTGTGCTCCTTTTTGTGTGCCTGTGCTCCACTGTGCAACAGGTCCGCGTGTGCTCGTTAATTTTGATTTATGTTCTCGATTTTCTGAAATATACATTCATGCAGATTCCCCCAGCTGGAGTTCAACTGCAGTCCCTGCCCGGCCGGCCGGCCGTCGCGGCGACCGACTGGGAGAATGATGAAAAATCGAAAGCGTGCGCCATCGAGATGTTGATGGTGATGTGCGTTCGCCAAAAGGACAGGTTCATCCTGATTCAACCATATTTGGTGTTGGTATCTAAATGGCATGCGATTCCCGATAAGTGTTGGGGGAAATTCAAAATTAGCTTTGATTTTTCCGGGATGATGGAGTGAAACTGATAGTGGCGGAGAAGCCCAACGATGAGGGTGGGTCTGAGCAGATATGTCGTCGCGAGTTTATTGACATCTCTAGACGATGCGATGATGAGCTCTTGAAGATTCCATTTTATTGCCCGGTGCGCCATCGTTGTGTACTCAAAACATAGAATAAAACACTTTGGAAGATAGTTGCGATAAAATCGTCATAAAAAGAAATCCAGCACTGGAAGTTGTGGTGAAGGAAACTGATTGTTGATCTGTGAGTGGTGACAGGGTTGCCAGTTGTCTTCTTATATTTTGTGTATGAATTTAAGGAACATTTTGAATAAACTGGTAAAAATTAAGTAAGTCGATGAGAAAGAGAAAAACAAAAATAAACGTGTTAGACTGCAACCCACATCCTTATAAAATGGAAATGACAAGGATTTAGATTCATATTTCCTAGAAACTCGAAACAAACTCGAACCCTTTCTAGTTATAATAGCCATTCAGACTTATGCAGAGACAAACAAACCATTAATTGTTATGTTAGATTCCAATAGATGGAGCCACATATAGCAAAAGAGCGGATCCGCGTTGTCAGTCAGCACCGTGGTTGCGTTGCTGCCCGGGCTTAGCACCTAAAAGGTTTGTTCACGGTGCCACCTCTTTCGAATGTCAGCTGGAAGAAAAACTTTCACAATAAACTCAGCAACAAAAAAACTGGAGCAACAAATATAGAATCAATATGCTGAGTCCTCATACCATTCAATGGTACACAGATGGTTTAAGAACTGAAGATGGAACGGGTGCAGGAGTGTTTGGGCCCGGCACCAAACTATTCGAACCCATGAGCAGCTACACTAACATCTTTCAAGCCGAAATCTGCGCGATTGATAGATGTACCCACCTCAATCTTGTAAAACGCTACAATAGACGCGACATAGCAATAATGTCAGACAGCCAAACCACTTTCAAGGCAATCGGAGCTCATGTCATCAAATCTAGGATTGTCTGGGAATACCTAGAAAAACTTAAAAGACTGGGTGAAAGAGACAATGTCACCGTCTACTTGGGTACCATCAGGACACCTAGTGATAGAAGGTAACGAAGATGCGGAAAAACTTGCCAGAAAAGGGGCTGCTACACCTTTCGCGGGTCCTAAACACGAGGGGAACACTCCATAAAAGAGGAATTCCGATCACTGGAGAAGACAAACATGACCAATTCGTGGACAAAAATTCAGGGTCTGAGACAGGCGAACAAACTGCTGGGTAATTATAACCTGAATAGATTCAAAGCCTGCATTAGTCTGGATAAAAACAAGATCCACATCCTAACTGCGTTCCTTTCTGGGCATTGTAAACTTGAGGGCCATCTCAGGAAGCTGGGTCTATTAGATGAAACCTCATGCAGATTCTGCAATGAGTCCAGTGAAACCCCAGAACATGTACTGGCGGAATGTGGGGTATTAACCCAGAAATGGTTCAAGTGCTTGGGTGAACACCAACTTACAGCAGAGAGTCTGCCACTCATTGCACCCAGTCTCCCGTCTCTATTCATCAAAATTAAAAACCGTTGAGACTAAACTGGCAACTTTAAGTGAATCATCTACCCTTAGTTCCCACGACGAATTGCTATCGAGCCAATTTAGAAAACTGAAATCCGACATTAACAATCAGCAACATTATGCGACTTCACCAAGGATTTCAGGAGAAATCAGGAAAAGATGGATGATATACCGTCGCTAGCCGCCAACAACTTAGCTGTCCCTATTTCTGCTGTCGCTACATCTGCGCTCACTCGTTCTCTAGCTGAGCTTCCCTCATATTCACCATCATCCAAGTCTACCTCTCCATGTGCCGCACAGAACCAGGCAACTTCTCCAACTAATCACCCACCGCCGAAACATATCAATCATTTTGGAACTACATGGATCCCTTCCAAATGGAGCAAGAGTCTGAAAAAGTTTAACACCAGCAATGCAGATTACATGACCTTTATTACCAAAGAAGCTACCCCACTATAGCTGATGCCTCGCGGGTGCAGAAAATATTCCGCCAAAAATATGCGATCGTGAAAGATGAATGTCAGAAGATCTCCCCAACTAGTTGCAGAAATTCTAGCTGCTTCAAGTTCAACATGGCTTTTTGGGTCGTCCCCGGGCGATGTTTTCAGGTTCTCCAAAATGCGTGCGTCCAAATGGATTTCCAAAGAAACTATTAAACAGGACTTGTAGGGGATACAATAGACCTTAAGGTCGCAGTGCATCGCACCCTTCAATATCAATAAATAATGTACCCGATGGTAACCCTACCGCCCGTCTCAAGAAACAAATATAACAGTAAGTGCTCGTCTTTGGCCAATCTAAATCGATAAAACAAGATTTTATGGAAACCAATTTGTGATAGGGTCACTACGGTGTCCCATCTTCATCCCATTTAGCCATCATTATGACATCAATAATAGCAATCTCAAGAATAAGGCGTACGGACATCTTCCAAACGAATCTAATTGTATATCTTTTTTCTAGTTCATGTCAGATTATGGTGTTTCCTTCCAGCAAATACTACACACGGAGACGGAGGCCTCCTCCTCCTACCCATGGCAAGTCCAGTTCTTTATTCATCTGGGCTTTGTAGTAACACGAAATAACGCGTTATCCGAGGCGAAAAAATCACTTCGTTTGCGCCTGTCATAACATTTGCAGCAACAGCACAGCAGCAGCGAACGGTTACACACTCCTCCTACTTCTCCTTCTGGGATTGCTGCATATCGTACCGTCACTATTAACTGGTGCGGAAAATTTCCTGAATTTCTTGTTCCATAATTTTCCATTTATTATTATTATTACCGATATGGACTTTTTTCTCTGGCGCTGGTGTGCTCCGGATTTTGTGGTCCAAAAGTGCTCTCAAAAAAATCGGAAAAAAAGGCGAAAAACGCGACTGCGGCGGCGCGGCGCGTGCGGTGCTGGATTTGCATAGACCATTACGGACACAAGTTATAGTCGCGTACCATACCAAGTCTGCCTCCGTACTTTTCGAGTATGACCATCGATTGCGCCAGTTGCTGTTGTTGTTGTCATATACTTGGCGTCTTCGACGGTAAAATGTTTGTATGTCCAGAGTCGGCTGACGATGAATGAAATATGAAGGTTTCAAGAGCATTTCATGTCGGAAGTTGAGAACCATTTGGCTGCCATCTGAAGTAGCTGTAGGGTTCCATAGTATTCGGGGAGGGCCGCCATCACTTGACCGTTCGTATAGTTTTATTTTCTTAGGAGCAGAATCGATCGACACACACAGTTGAAATGGTTAATTGGTGCTCGTACTTTTCTATGTCAAAATATGCAAATTTTCAAGACGGCACATGAGTAATTTATGACCGCAGCGCGGTCTGCAAACGGAACCTTTTAAATGGAAATTTTCATCTAAAAGATTGAATGATGTTTATTTTAAGATATCTCCCTCCACCACCGATATGTCTTTTCTCTGGGCATCCAGAGTGGAGGCTGAGTTTTTTCCAGTCTTCCGAAATTCATTAAACTCACGCCTATGTATCAATTTCGACCTACAGCCTGTAGAATGCCAACCTTTCCCTAATTAGCCTCCATTAAGAAACGTGCTGCCACTACTTGTTTTCCTGACAGATGTCCGCACCTAATTAACCGCCAATGAGAAGAAACCAAAACAAAACAAAACAACTCGACCCTTTAGGGCTTTGCAGGTAAACGATCCGATTAAAGGTTAACTGAGGAACTCTTTTTAAGGCGTGCTAATGAGCCTTAATAGGCCGCAATAATAACTCTTCCCAACCAAAAAACAAAAACCCGAAACAGTAGCACCACTTAATTATGAACTCTTCGCGTTCCCTTTGATTGATCGGTGTTCTCTCACGCGCAACGGAAATTAAATTGCATCCAACTTCAGACTGATCACAGTCATTTGTGCTGGTAAAATGCAACGTGAATGACAAAAATTACCGTCAATCAATTGTGAATGCGAAAAAAGGTGTGGCAGCCAAGTCAATGTAATTTATACGCACGGCAGCGGCCAGCTCCAATTGCAGAGATGCGCGCGAGCGCAAACACCAGCGGTAGGTTAATAATAACTCATCGACTTAAACTGATCATTAGGGCTTTGCTGTAAGTGCAGTGATGCCAGGTAGGTGGGGATAAAGACGATCCTCCAAATGAATGATGCTGGATAAGAAGTAAATTGGAAGCCAGGCAGTCAAGTTACAGTTGCAAGCTCATTACACGATCGTTCGATTTAAAGCGGTTGTTTTTTTTTTTTTTGTTTTTACGTTTAAGTGCTCACTACTTCACTCGGTGGTTAATTATTGAGAAGAAACGAATACAGTACGTCGAGGAAAGTTCTAGCTGCTTTTCCAATTCGTTCATGTAAATTATTGTAAAATTCAACGAAATTAAAATGTTTCGTTGAGTGGTGGCCTCTTTAAAAATACACCGCTATATTATGTTTTCAGTTCGTGTTACTTGAAAATAAGGAACAAACTCGAAAGAAACATGCCCCTATTGGACGCATGCTCTGAGGGTAAATCAGTGGAAACAGCGCTCCATAAGGTTGCAGCTACAATCGAGAAATCCATCGAACTCAAGGAATTCACGTTGATTGCCTTTTTCAATATAGAAGGAGCCTTCAACAATCTGAACACGGAAACCATCATATTCTCTCTAAGAGAACATGGCTCCAAAAATTTCATTATAAACTGGGTAAGGACAATGCTGAGTACCAGAGTCATCTACTCGAACATAGGTGACAACTCAGTGAGAACAACGGTCGAGCGAGAAACCCCACAAGGCGGTCTCTTATCCCCTCTTTTATGGAACATCTCTCTTAATAGATTTCACATCTCTCTTAATTAGAAGTCCCTAACAAACAAAGGAATCAAAACGGTTGTATATGCCGACAGGAAAATTCCTTTCTACAACTAGTAACATCATGGAATCGGCACTAACAGAATTATCAAAGTGGACTGACGCCAACTGACAAGACAGAACTAGTTCTGTTCACAAGAAGATACAAAATTCCACCTTAGAACCCACCAAGACTGAAAGGCACGCGCATCAGCGTCTCCATAGAAGCCAAATACTTGGGCATTATATGCGACTCCAAACTAAACTGGAAACGGAACACCGAAGAAAGAATGAAAAAAGGACTCAATGCATTTTACGCCTATAAGAATACATTTGGGAAGAAATGGGGGCTACAACCGCACACCGTACTTACTTACTTAATTGGCGCTACAGCTCGAGGTGAACCTGGGCCTGCTTCTCGCAACCATTTGTGTGTGCGTGTTATATTTTTGCACGAATGGAAGGGACCTACAGTTTTTTGCCGACTCCGAACGGCGAGTTGAGAAGCTCAATCGTGACAAATGATACTCTTTGATGCTTGTCAGACATTCGAAAGAGGTGGGCACTGTGAAAATTTTTTAGGTGTTTGCGGCGGGATTCGAACCCAAACCGCTGGCTCAGTAGTCCGACGCACTAACCACTTGCGCTACGGTGCCCACACCGTACACTGGCTGTATATAGCCATCCTTACCTACGGGTCCCTAATCTGGTGGGGTGCAACTAACACCAAATCCTACCTTAGAAATCTGAACAAGGTACAAAGAATAGCCTGTGTGAGCTCAAGTCCACAATACAACTGGACATAGAAACGCTCCAGCACCTTTCACCGATTGATCCCTCCACAAGAAACACGGCAGCCAAAGGAGCTCCCAGATAAAGAGAGACTGGCAACTGAAAGCCCCGTCCGTCTGGACACACGCTCGTACTGGATATTTCCAATCAAAAAGGGCTGCATAGATTACGAGAAACCCTAGCTTGACTTTACAAAGAACTTCAAGGTCTCCATACAAGACAGACAGATCTGAAAAAAAAACTCCCACAAATCCATTATTGGAACATCCATCTTTACAGGAGGCATCATCTATCAACAACTATCTTTACAGATAAAGAAACCGGAGCAGGAGTCTTCTCGGAAGAACTAGGATATTCACAATGGACCTTTATCGCCTCTGGGTAAAATTCCATCTACTGCAAACGACCCTCCTAACCTAACCTATTAAAGTCAAGAACATAATTCATGCAACTTGTGCCAACACTCCAATCCCTGTCATGTTTAGTTTCGTTAAATTTCCATTCACGTTCGTTGAGTTTCATCGAAGTTCTGTTTCATTCTATCTTCGTCATTTTGGCTTTTGACAACTTGTAGGTTGCTCTATTTTTCAATCTGCAAGGATTAGTTTTATTTGCTCATTTCATATGTCACATTGACAGTTGATTATCTCTGGAAAATTCTGGTTGACACATCAATTTGACAGTAAAAAGTTTGTTATTTGTGACAAATGAGTTTTATTTTAAACGTCAATACATCATTTTAACAGTTGACCGTCTGTAAGGAGCTCATTTGGTTCTAAGAGGTAGCATAAAATGTATCACACTATTGGAGAATTCTGCAAATGGCGGCAACTGTCAATTTTGTTTTGATATTTTCGTGGCTATTTTTTTACGGAATAGAACAATTGTCCTACACCAACTGGTGTTTAGCCGCTCGCCTCGAAGAGACTGGAGAAACACGTGACAGAAGAGGCGCCGGAAGACCTCGTGGTGCTCGTTCCGATGAGAATATAGCCGCTGTGGCTGAAAATGTCGCGGATGAGCCGTCAACGTCGACCAGACAACCTACCACGCAATTGGACGAGTTTTTATTGCCGCAAATTGATGAATCGGGACTGGAACTGGGGGATATGTTGTTCTAACAGGGCGGTGCAACAGCCATTTTAGAAATGCATTTCCAAGTCGTTTTAGCGACTTGCACTAGCCGGCAAGATCGACCGATTTGACCGCTCCAGACATATTTCCTTGGGGTTTTTTTTGAAGTCACGGGTCTATCAAAACAAGCCACAGATTCTGGAAGCTCTTAAAGAGAATATCCGACGTGAGTGCGAGAACTTATCGCCCGAGGTTTGCGCTAAAATGATTCAAAATACGGTAAAAGGAGCCTAAATGGTAATCAACAATGGCGGCGTCGACTTTACCAATATCATCTTTAAAATATTATGAACTTATGGCGTTTCATTTTAAAGATATTAGCAAAACAATATCGGGTGAGTGCTTTTGGGCCACCCTGTATTTGATTCCTGATGCGAAAGGAACTGTTAGTAAATCAATTTTGAGTTGACTGTAGAACTTTTGGGAAAACGGATGTTGGGTATGGAGCTTTCTGGTTTCTATCCACAAAGTTGCTATGCAGCGCCGCAAAACACTTTCTTTTGAAACATACTGTATACGACCTATAGAATCCAGTAACTCGATAGAAAGAAATAATTTTATTTATTTTCTCCACATCAAGTTCAGTTTACAATGTCAGAGAATAGGATTTGAATAGAGCCTCCTCTCACTGCAGGGCGTGTCAATCGGTAGCCGTTGCTGCTACATTTCAGTTGTAAATCAATATTCTCCTAGTTGGCCCGCACAAGGAGTACCACAGTACTAGTACCAGTACCAGGGTAGCATTCAGCATTAATTTGCACCACATCGTGTGTCATGACTACTAACCGAACATGCTCTATCCACCTCTCCTTCATCTTGGTATAAAAGCATCTCCACCAGCATGGAATTACAGAAGCTTAGAGGTGCGTCCTCAAATGACCGATTTAGCTCACCTGAAATAGTGAACCCAGACTGTGTAACACTGCCGGTGTGGTCAAGTGCATCTTCCTCTCATTGGTATCCAAAGCTAGTTTTGTTATCTATATCTCTATCTCTATCTGTTGCAAGTGATACTGGACTAAGTGCGCGTAGCACTGAGCAATAAATTGAAGGCTGACTGAGAAAAATGTAGAAATTAATTAATGGCTGGTTCAATTAAAATTGCAACATGGATGGACATGGAAAACAACACAGATTTCGTTAGTCTTTTTCTTTTCGTTTCTTTTCTTTAATGTAAGCTGATGAACAACACGATGTCTGTCCCGGCCGGAATGGTGACTCCGAAGAAGTTAGTCTACGGCGTGAAAATCTCCACGCGGATACATGGGCATGGGTACATCTGTGGTTTTTTTTTTTTTTTTTTGAGTGCAGTTGCAACGGATTGAGGGGAGGTAAGAGGATACAAATCCTGATCAATTATTCGGTGGCAAATTTTTGTACATTTATCTGAGGCATTTAATCAGAACAAATGTTGATTTGCAATCGAAACGGTGGAAAATTAATTGCTATGGGGTGGGCATCGAGCCTTCGGCCATAGATTTAGGTTTTTCATTCGGAAAAGTGGCGATAAATTTGACTTTAGATTCGATGATGCCAGCCCTTTTCTGTCATCACAAGCAGTCAGCACTCATATTATTCCAATCCAAATCGGGTCATCAATTATATATGAACCGTTAGAGGGAACAGGGAGTAAAACTGTTTCTGAAATCTAAGCTGTCAAACGTTAAATGTCAAACTAATATGTAGATCATCGCCCTAACCCTTTCAGAACCTTTGATTTGAAAAGTGTTTGGACTTTGATCAAATTTGGAATATTATTCATTTAGATTTAGAGTATATTATTGAAAATATCAAACAGTTTTTGAAATGGGACTCATGGTATCCCCAAAAAAGGACTCACACATATGTGTTGGGTGTTATACATTTATGACGAAAAACGTGTTAATCTTTGGAATTCATCGGGAATAAAAGGTGTCCTCACCCATAAACTCACGGATAGTCAAGCAGCCATAAAAGAACTAGGCTCAAACCTGATTGACTCCAAATTAGTCCTGAACTGCTTCAATACTCTCCAAGACCTCTCCCATAGAAACAAAGTCAAACTTTGGTGGGTGTCCGGACATGAGGGTGTTGATGGAAGCGAAAAAGCTGATGAACTGGCTAGAAAAGGTTCGGCTGAATCATTTATCCGCCCTGAGCCGTTTTGTAACATTCCAAATTCAGCTATGAACTTAAAAATCAAAAGTTGGGAAAACAACATGTGTATCTCTTATTGGGAAAATACCCAGGGTCTTCGTCAGGCTAAAAGGGCTACTGAACCCTTCCAAAATAAATCCAAAAACAACTTACTCTTCAGTGGAAATGATATCGGAAGATTAGTGGGATTTCTATCAGGGCATTGCCATCTTCGATATCACCTTAACAAAATAGGTCTTATTGAGGAAACTGAATGTCGTCTTTGCGGAACATATTCTATGTGACTGTATGGCGCTTTGTTCCCTCAGGAGACAACACTTCCACAAAGAAATCCTTACTCCCATGGAACTTCGTAAAGTCTCCACCGGTGAGATCCTCATCTTCATCAAAAGAATTGAGCCTCTTCTGGTCCCCTAAACTGACTTTGTGGTACAATAGATCCTTTAGGTCGCGGTGCCCTCTAGAACCCCCTAACAAAAAAAATATTCCGGTTGGAACAAGCTTTCAAGTGGCATATTCGTGCGCTTTTGAAATTGTCTACCACTAGCCAATGGTTCGACTAGTAAAGCCTTTTACTGGCTCCCGGCAAAGGAGCAAATGGCTTTGCCGAGAGAGTTTGGGCTTCCGTATCTTGCTCTTTTGTATTTCGAGCTTGATAGAAGACTCCAAGACTCTTTTTCTTGGAACGTTCTTCAGTTTGCATTCCATTCTATATTCAAACTAGCTATAGACAACAGCTATGTAGGTCAATAAAATTGAGAGCTACTTTGAGGGTTTTGATCCAACCTCAGTAGCATTCCGTTAGCTGGTCACCTACGTCCATTGCTCCCAGATGGCTGTTATACTCTTTCACAATAGAAGGGTATAGATTGATCCGATTAATTTCTTCCTTGCTTCGCTTTGAGACGAATTCCATTGAGTATTTTCCTAAAGCTGTAGATGGCATTGTGAAGAGTTTGTTATCCTTCCATTTAATGACCACAACCCTTCCATTAGATCGAACTCTTTGATCAGCTTTGCCTAAACTCATTAATCTGCCAATTTGGCTATTTGAAAAAAATGGATCCTTTTTCAAAGTGCTGTTAATTGAAATACCGCCCAAAGTAACCAATTGGCAGGAGAGGAAGATGTATAGCCGTGACAGGAGCAGTCTTTTCCTTTGAGCTGACTCAAATTCATCTTACGTCGTCGATTTTCAACTTGTGACTCTTGTGCTTTGTGCTCCTATACTACTTCAGCTTCAACTTCGTCATACATTTCTGACTCTTCAAGAGCTTCTTGGTTAGTTTGAGGATGAATAGCCTCGACCTAATCTTTATTATTGTCATACTTCGCAACGCCTTATACGTCAGATCCTTCATCTAGATGAAGATTAAAGACCTCTTCCAAATCTTGATCGTTTACGAAACAGTAAACTTTTCCTGTGAGATGGAAAAACATGCTTAGATTGAGTACTAGGTGCTAAGTTCTGAAAGGTCTAACGCACCTCTCTTTATTCTTGAATTCCGCAAGCCAACCTCTGGACAAAAGCAACTGTCACTCGCATAGCTGTCGCTGTCTATCAAATTGTCATTTTTCTTCAAAACCATTCCTTAAATCCATCATTACTTGGTCCCCCATCAATTTCCCTCCACCATAACTAGGTCAGTGCATAAAAGAGTTAGTTCTTATCTAAGATGCGTTTTCTTTTGGCTTTCTGTCTCATAAAGTTCTGACTTAAAGTAGAACTTCATGTTCCCACAGCGTGTGTTTGGGTAATCTTTTGTTTCAAAATATTTATCTACTGTGACTCTACCACTACCTAATTAAATAATTAATTGTCCCACTCAAGCGATAGCTGGCTTTGGTGTTCTTCCAATTGGCCAATAAACAGATTATGACCACACTAAAAGGTTTTTCCTATAATTGACCTTAGCTGCCATAGAATTCTTTCTTCTTCTTTTTCGGAAAATCGAAAACGCATTAGTTTTGTATATTTTCCATTAGCACATCTTTATGATTGGAATCAGTCATTCGGCGTATGGTCCACCGCGCGCCGTCGCATTGGAAAAAGTCTCGTAAATTTTGTTCAAAATTAATCAAGTCAAAGCGAACGTCTGTTAGCCCCATTAGGGGGGAAATGAAGCCGTTTAATATCCCAAAATGTCCATTGGAACGCCTTGACTTGCACTCGAGGTCATTCTCGTTTGACAGTTTGGCTAAGAGAACAAAATGACAACTATAAATTATCCATTAGTTGGTGGACCAATTTGTATGATTTTATTGATCAGAAAATGGGTCGGTAGTCTTATCGCAAACTCAATAAAGAAGTAGACCGCAGTTTATGAGACAGCTTTGATAAAGTTTTGGCGCCACCTAGTCAGGTGAGTGGATTGGATACTGTCAAATGGGCTACTTTGAAATGTCACTTAGACGAATTGATTTCAGTACGATTTTTAGTTTTTGAGGTTATATGAGTATTTAGACGAGTTGGGTGGTCAAAATCAAAGAGTGAAAGTTAGAGTTGCAAGTTGCTGATGCAATAAATTTTCTGTAATTACGAGTAGATGTGTATTTCAGTTGCACAAATAGAAAGTCATTTGAAGTTTGATCTAATTTCAGCCCGTGAATGAATTAATGTGAACCGTTTGCAGTTCTGTCAAATGTTCGAATCCCAGCAAACAATTAAATGATTTACACGGTACCATCTCTTGGAATAAATAGGTCTGTTTGGTAACACGCTAGTTTTCGAAAGTTCTATGAAAACTACATGGAATCATGACAGTTTCATGGCTCTCAATTTTTTTTCCTCTCATTTGGCTCTCAGCTTGCGATGTATTTCCTGCAAGACCTATTCCTCGGGGTGGGCCGAGCCAACTCTGTCAAACTAAAACAAATTGATAGGTTTAACCAAGTGTTGTTTCAAAAGCGTTTGTTTACTTTTGTGGAAATTTTCTGTCTTTGAGAGGATCTCTCTCTCTTTGAGAGGATTCTACTATTTGAAAGATCTCAATTCCGTGTGCCTAAAAAGATACCAAACAGACCTAATAGGTATTCAAGATTATTGCTGTGAGAAGCAAGGTTTGGTCCTTTTTGGTCTGTTAACGTCGAACATTTTTTTCTTTTCTTTTTTGAGAGCGAAAATTTGTTCAAAATGTTTTCGGGAATGGTAAAATTGTTAAGAAATTAAATCAATGGTGAAAACTGTAGTCCTCGCTGAATCCGCAGTTCATTTTCGAATTGGCACTCTCCCTCGTTTTCATTACTCTCTGGTCAGAAAATCTCCAGTAAAGTACTTAAGCCCCTTATTCCTAGGACAAAAATCGTTGCGAGAAAAATAATCGTAGCGTAAAACGTCAAAATTCTCGCACCTTCACTGCGAGAAACCATTCTTTCTCGCAACGAGAAAATGAATGGCCCGGACCATTCTTTCTCGCAACAATTTATTTCTCGCAACGATTTTTTGACATTAGCCGTGTTTTTTTGAAATGTAGCTAGCCAGTAGTTGCTAGCAAAGTCAAATTTCACACGTAAAACAAATACAACAACCAACTGGCTACAACTATTGATTTTATCCGCAGCCAAAAGCAGCTGGCTAGGAATGTTGTGATATCTCATGGCAAGGTGACGCTTAAAGCGATTTGTAGAACATTTGACAGACTGCCGTGTACGAAAATTGTATAATTTGAATTACTAAATGATGTTTCACAGAAATAATCCACTATATTATGATTTCATATCACTTTATGTAAATTATCCATTGAATAAATTACCGAAAATAATTGTTTTCACAACAAATAACAAAAAATCGATTTGGTTGATTGCCGAATACTTTGACAGTTCACACTTAACAGCTGATCGAAACCACACACATATGACCGAAATCACACACACCAACTTGGAGGTAAGTCAGCTGGGTTCGGCTGGCTGGGAATCGTTTTAATGAACGACTGGCTAGCTACGTTTCAAAAAAACACGCCTATTGTTTTCAATGATAGAGAAAACAATTGTATTAATTTTGAGTAGCATAAAGAGAAACTACATATTTTCGCTTCTTTAAACGTCATTTCCTCTTTTAAAAAAATTTAAATTTGTTGTTCAAGATACTTTTAATTCAATATGAGTGATAAGAGGAGGAAAATAACACAAAAAATAAAGTTCTCAAATGACGAAGAAAAATGTCAAAACTCGTACGTCAAAAATCTCGTTGCGAGATTTGAAATTCTAGGAATTTACCCTCCAAATCTCGCACCACAAGCTACGATTTTTGTTTCGCAACGATTATTTTTCTCGCAACGATTTTCGTTCTAGGAATAAGGGGCTTTTTTATTGAAGTTGAGCTGGAAGGTATTGTAATCTGTTGGAGATGGAATTAAGTAATTGGGTAGGGTGTCCAAAATTGTACTGCGCCCATATGGCTTCGCAGTCCAGCATCCAGATTTGATTCAAACTGCATTACAAAGTGCTGTGCTTTTGATATAAAGATCAAGTGGAGGAAGGTGGAATAACACAGTTAAAGCATCTGTCGTGCACGTCCTTAGTGCACCTGTGGTGCATATGCCTGCCTAAAGAGGTGGGCACTGTGAAAAACTTTTTAGGTGTTTGCGGCGGGATTTTATTGATATTGTATTTAATACTTAAAACGGGCCACCAAACAATGAACCCGTATAGGACTCTACTAATTGGGCAAACCTGATCTGGAATTCCAAATAAATATTGGTATTCTTCATTTGGACGAGGAAGAGAAAATAATTGTTGTGGACTTCCAAGCTTTACTTACTATTAACTGTAAGTACTAGATATTTCTAAATTCTGTAACGTAAGGTACATTTTGCAAGAGATAACTTTATCTACCTTATATAGGCTTACTGTAGATTTGCGCCAGTTCTTTTCTATTATGAATGATACTGATCATTACTATCAAATGCACACAAAAAGACGTCAAAAATTGCTCAAATTTTTAAAAAGTTCAACTAAATAATTTCCTTCCGAATTACTAAAAATATTAATTTATTTATTTTTTGATTTATTTGTTTTGCCAAAATAGTACAACAATTTATATAACAAAATGTATAATGAAAATAGACAAAATTTATTTAAGAATATAATAATTGAATAAAATATGTAAGTAAGTAAGTGAAAAAGACAAGAAGTGAGAAAAAAGTGAATAGGTTGACAAATTAATTAAAAACTTCATGAAGATACTTCAGCCATCATTCGAGCAACCAGCGTCGTATCTAGGGGCTGGCCAGGCGGACGGCTGCCAGGGGCGCACTTTACAGAGCCACAAGTACACAAAATTAAACCATTATGCTGGGCTAACTCAAATAAAAAAAAACTTAAACTTGATTACGATAGGCGCCCCCACAGATTAGGAACGGCACCCCTTACTTAACTAATGCAATTTGTACCGAATACTTAATAAAAAAAAAAAAAAAAAAAAAAACTTTACACACCAACCAAAATTGTGCCATTTTTCCACTCTCCGGCACACCGCGGCGTAGGTGTCTTCCCTTAATTTATGCCCTAAAATTCACAGATTCTCAATTTTCAAGGAGTGGGGGTAAAAATCTCTCAGAGAGAGGTAAAAGTGTGAAAAAGTACAGAAACGCATTGAACAACAAAAAATGCAAAAAATATATTTCTTGAGCTAAAAATTGCAGCATGTGGAAATGTTTTACTCTCTTGTTTGGTCTCTCTTCTGTGACAAACTACGAAAAATCTTCGTAGGGGAGCAGGACTTGACTGATTTTGGTAGAATTTCGTAGTTTAAACTGTTTTGGACAGGTATGAGAACAGACCTCGTCATCACTTGTTTTGTGGATTTTTTCAATGATTTCAAAAAAAAATAAACAGAGCTGTGTATTGATTCAGTGGTCGCCGTGGCCGTGGTGGTTAGTGCGTTGGACTACCACGCAATGCTGCCCGGGTTCAACTCCTGGCCGGGTCTAACACCTAAAAGAGGTTCTTCACGGTGCCACCTCTTTCGAATGTCTGACAAGCATCAACGAGTATCATTTGTCACGATTGAGCTTCTCAACTCGCCGTTCGGAGACGGCAGAAAACTGTAGGTCCCTTCCATTCGTGCAAAAATATAACACGAACACACAAATGGTTGCGAGAAGCAGGCCCCGTTTCACCTTGAGCTGTAGCGCCAACTAAGTAAGTGTATTGAAAGAACTTGGTTGTCAAAATATTTACTCTTTTCTTTGTATTTATTCACTGTATTTATTAAATGTGTCCCAAAATTGACCAAAATCATAAAGCAGCACTTTTCGTTGGTAATTATTTAACGTGATAACTTATTTTATAGGTTCCCTTTTTCCTATCAGCAAGAGGATATTTCCAAAACATAGGATGTCAAAAATACTAGTCAAAAGTCCAGCTTAAATTGGTTTCTGACTTCTGACTGAAAAGCAAAACATTCACACCTGAAATATATTACAATAGAGTGTACTCTCTACTTTCGGACACCTCTCATAACCGGACACCTCTTATAACCGGACAGATTTCAAAGGAGAGAGTTCACTGTACATCCTTATCAAGTTCAGAATTGCACAATTTCCAACGGCTTTAGATTTCAGGCTTTAGCAATTTTCCCACGCAAAACCACCTCCATGGCAGATATGTACATAAATATTTTCTTTTATTTTCTTTAAATCAAAACTGAACTATTGCCAATATAAACATAAGTATCCACTTCAATATTATCAATCACACTTATCAATTATGTCACATTGACAAACCACTTTGTCATACAAACGCGTAGCAATCGAAACGGATCCCAAGAAAACAAAAAGAAAAAAAAAAAACATTTGAGAGAAAGATGTGCACTCCTTCGATTATGTCCTCTTTTTTGGCAAAATGTATTCCTTACTTGTTCGCCGTTCCTCACTCCTTAAAGCGATTGACCTCTGTGGGACACAAATTGAACACCTCAATCACAGGTACTAAATTTCTTTTTGTTTTGTTTTCTTTTTAATCGTAAAAGTGATGCTCACACAGATGGTTCAATATAATGTTCTTCCAGATAGTGGATTCCCTCTGTTCTCCATCCACAAAGTCCAAAAAAAAAAAATTACGAAAGGATGCGCGCCCCAAAAGAAGTTTTTTTTTTTGATATTTCGATGGAAAGAGAACAGAGGAACCAATAACCAAATGAATCGAAATGAAAAAGAAAGAATCCCAAATGAATTGGACCTGATTCTGTCTCGAATGGATTTTTTTTTTTCATTTTTGGACAATCCCGACCGACAGATCCTACCAAAACAAACATAAAATACCCAAAGGACAACCAAGAACAGGAAAAACAAAAAATTAAAAAGAAAAGGAACACCAGATCGGAATCTCATTTGACAAATATTTTAACAAGCATTCTTTGTCCGTCTTTTTTTTTGTGGATTGATCGGGTGTGGAATGGATGGACACTTTTTTTTTTTTGGTATTTCTTTGTTTCACTTCACGTTCGGGAGGATAGTGAGGTGAAAATCGGTGAATTTTCGTTCAAGTGACACTTCTAAGTGAAGTTTCAAGAGGGAAACATTGTAAACGTTTACTGGCTGTCAGTTACTCTTACAACAGATCAGTTTGATTTACAACTGTAAAGTACAGCAGCCAATGTCTATTAAATGCCAACTGCACAGGAGCGGATCTTGCCACAGGGCTATTGGCAATAGAATTAGGCGTGGAAAATAATGAAGCTGATCTTTTTAATTTTACAATTAATTGGAAGTTAGACGATTTAAAACACTCATTTAAAGTTGACTTTACAACTTTTAGGCACAAATTTATAAAAAAAAAAATACAGTGAAATCTTCCATTACGGACAGCTCCATTAGACAGACAGATCTTTTGGACGGACACATGTTTATAACCAAGTTTTTATGCTTTAGATTGCATACGTTTTACGTTCCCTTAACCGGACACTCACTTGGTCGAACGCAGACACACATATTTGCTAGAAATTATTTTATTTTGTTCCATTAGACGGACAAAGATAAAAAAACTAATTTCACACCCAGTTTTTGTTTTTATTTTCCTTTACTGGCCGAACACAATGGTGAAGCTGCAGTTGAAGTAGGGAGCGCTGTCAAAGTTAAAATACACGTAAACCCTATAGCGCGAACACAATGCGAAGTTACAACTATAACAGTTCGTTTTTGAAAAATTCGATTTTATTATTCAATATAGTGGCCATCGAGGGCGATACACCGATTATAGCAATCTTTCAACTTTTCTATACCATTTTTGCAGTACGATTTGTCTTTTGATTCAAAATAGGCCTCAGTCTTGGCGATTTCCTCTTCATCGGCGCTAAATTTCTTTCCAGCGAGCATTTTCTTAAGGTCTGAGAACAGGAAAAAGTCGCCTGGGGGCCAGATCTGGAGAATACGGTGGATGCGGAAGCAATTCGAAGCCCAAATCATACAATTTTGCCATCATTTTCATTGATATGTGACATGGTGCATTGTCTTGAGGAAGCAGCACTTCTTCTTCAAATGGGGCCGTTTTCCACGATTTCGTCCTTCAAACGCTCCAATAACGCTGTGTAATAGTCGCTGTTGATGGTTTTCCAATTTTCAAGATAGTCGATCCCAAAATCCAGACGCCATAACGTTGCCAGCTGACTGCTGAGTCTTTCCACGCTTTGGCTTCGGTTCACCGCGTGCAGTCCACTCAGCTGACTATCGATTGGATTCCGGAGTGAAATGATGGAGCCATGTTTCACCCATTGTCACACATCGGCGCGAAAATTCGGGTTTATTACGATTGAACAACTTCAAACACTGCTCAGAATCATCAATTCGTTGTTGTTTTTGATCGATTGTGAGCTCGCGCGGCACCCACTTTGCACAGAGCTTTCGCATACCCCAATATTCATTAACGATATGTCCAACACGTTCCTATGATATCCTAAGGTCAGCTATCTGGATCAACTTCATTTGACGGTCATCCAAAATCATTTTGTGGATTTTGTTGATGTTTTCGTCCTTAACAACCTCTTTTGGACGTCCACTGCGTTCATCGTCTTGGGTGCCCATATGGCCTATACGGAACTTAGCAAACCACTTACGAATGGTTGCTTCGCCTGGCGCAGAGTCCGGATAACACACATCAAGCCACTTTTTGGTATCATCAGCATTTCTTTTTTTCATTAAAAAATAGTGTTTCATTAACACACGAAATTCCTTTTTATCCATTTTTTTCAAAATAACAAAAGTTTCTTCCCTCGAAATGCTATATCTCCGGCAGCTGTCAAATTTATACATGTGTCTTTTGTAGGTTGGTACAAACTAAAAATGATATGGAAGTAATTCTAGGGGCGCCCTCTCATAGGAACGATACGAACTTTTCAGTGGAACTTATTTGCTAGAAATTGTTTTCTATTATTCCATTAGGCGGACAAAAGGTTAGATTAGGTTAAGTAAAGTGGCTATCCACCGTACTCGGTAGGATTCACTTAGTGGGTCCATTGTGCTGTCACGGGCGCTTGGAATCATTTTAACCTCTTGAGACCCAAGCTATATCCAGAATGACCATGTGCTTAATGTTACTTATGGTCACTCATAGGACTTATCTGAGATTAAATTTCAACCTTAAAAAAAAGGGGTGGGCGGTTTCCGAGAAAAGGGGGTATCATATACTATACATTGGGTCTATATCTTACAAATGAATTATTTTTTTATTTATTTTGAAGAAAATCAATTGTTTATTAAGTTGTGTAAACAAAAGAAAAAAAGGAAGCAAAAAAACAATGCTAAGCTAATTTATCCTTTTCGCGCCCAGCGATTTTTTTGTATTTCCAATGTCCAGTTTCCTTTTTTTCGATTTCTTGAAATTTAGAGGTCAAATCTTGCGCGAAGTAGTCCCGAGCATATTTTTAAAGCATAAAAAGTTTATTTCGAGTCCGTTCCCGTAAATAGTTTCTCTTTGAATTAAATAAATAAAATATGAAAGTTATTTTCTGGAAGTACACATATGTGCACCCCAGGTCCGAAGAGGTTAAAAGTTGGATAAATTTCCTTATTTTATTGATATTCGTTGAGGAAATATATCTTGAAGGTCTATTAAGACATATGTGATTGGGGGATTCTTCTTTCTCCTCATCCATGCAGCTGGGGCAGAAGTCATTGGCGAGGATTCCAAATCTATGTTCCGTTTTGTTAATAGTTTCAAATAAAGATGCAGTATATTTTTAATAAATAAAGATAATTTATATGAAAATAATTGTGCTTATCCATTGGATGGGCAACTCCCTTAGGTGGACACAAATGCTGTCACCGTCATAGTCCGCCTAAGGGAGGTTTCACTGTATATAAAGGGTACATGAAGTATGCAACGTGCACACACTCGATAGGACCTTCTTGCTCTACAATTCCGAAGAACTTAGACAATAAGCGAGCCGAGAGAAGAGGCATTTTGGTGAAATACAAGGTTCACTGAGAGAAAAGGCACCACCAAAGTAAGCTAATAAGGTGACTTGTGAGTCTTTTTGAAACCCATTACTGAGAAGGAGAAGCAGAAAAACCCATAAGTCCTCATCTAGCGACTGCCAGACCCAGTGGCAACATATTTCTGATGCGCCAGCTGGAACAGTATCATAATCCCTCCCACTTGCACTGACTGCACTTTTTGTTCTATTTAAAACTGACTTGTTGATCGCTATCATTTATTCCTCGATCAGAGAATAAACAAAACGCGAGTACCTAACTCAGACAGTGAAAGTCACTAAACAAAAAAAAAAAGAACAACTGTATGCAAAATACATTAAGAAACCGTTTAACGACTCGACTGTAATACGATTCCTACCCATTCTTGGCTGAAAACATGGAGGATACTATACCAAGGTTGACTTATCTGACTCGAAGCCTGCTTCTATTGCTTTGCATAAAATCACCATTTAAATGGAAATACCCCTCTGTCCGTCAGCATAAATGTCACCTAATAACTTCTACGACATTATATGGTTACCACACCATTTTGGTTGAAACAATTTTCTATGCCACTTCTTGTATAGATGCGAGTGTGTGTGTGTATGTTTGCATCGTTCGGAGGGTAATAAACGTACAACCAATGCGCAATAAAATGAACAAACTACTCAATTTACTCCCAAAAAACAAGTCACACGTAATCCGATTAGTGTTCGTTAAATAAATATCGAGATCGTCTTAATTACATCGACCATTCTCGTAAATGCTGATCGTGCATAAATCTCCCGATCCTAGTTAACACTTTATTTAATGGCCAATATCGGCCAGGCTCTAACTCTCTTTGGCTCATTTAAGTTCAACTGAGTGCGCATGAAGCAGGAGGAATTTAAATTGTTTCACTTTGCGCCCCGTGCCCCGCGCCCGTTTGTCTGTTAACACAAAAACAACAACAAAAACTCGTATCGATTACAACGATTACGACACACACACACACAAGATCCAGAGTGTCCATTTGACGCTTTAGAAGCTAAGAAACCAAAAAAAAAAAAAAAACAAGGATCGTTAAAATGATCACCTCCTGCTGCTGCCGATCTCATTCTTTCTCGCTCCCACTATTAGTTGGTTGGCTGGGTAACATGATCGTCCACTGAACTAGAATCACAGTCAGCATCGAGATAATAATCGCAAGCATCATCTCTTCGAAATCAGAGATCAATAAATGTTGAGATCACTGATTTATTCAACGATATGCCCGCTCGGCCTTAGGTTAGGACAAATTTATTCAAATTCATGATCAGGAAAACCCATAAAAAAAATTCGTTCCACACATAGACTCCGGGCGCAATCATCATCAAAGTGATGGCCAATACATGTATGTATGTACGCCTGCTGGAAGAAAAGGAGACGTCATCGTCATCCCGAAAAAAAAATTAAAAGAAAAATGTTTATTCCCCTCTAATGGATGATCTGATAAGGCTGTGCCTGATTTTGATGGTCTCTCCATCTGAGATTGAGTGCTTCTTAGTTGGTGACACTCACGATTCACCATTGAACCCGAGGACATTCGGAAATCTTGGAATTCTTTGAATACTTCTCTTACGGTATAATAGGGTTGCCAATGCAATACAGGTAGAATACTCCTCCTGCTGGTTAGATAAACACTTGCCAATCGGTTCGCCTTATTCCTTCAATGATGCCTAATTTCATGGTGGCTACCGTTTCGAATTGTTGTCCTTTCTTGTCGCTCAGGTAGACACCACTGTTAAGGTAAATATTAGCATTCGTTGGTGATCATTGAGGACACCGTGAGATTGTAGATACTTTTGTGTGTTTTTGGTGTAACCAAAACATTTACCTTTGCTAATCGATTTACGAGAGCTGATCCTTGAAAAGAAAGGACTTTGTATTGGTTTTGGCGTTGTATTGCTTGTTGCGATGATGGTCCGTTATCTTGGGATAATCCCCAGCAATCACTGTAAAGTGCATTTTTGGATGTCATGGGCGGGTCCTAGTAATCGGCGTTGTATTGTAAGTCCTGTGACTTTTAGAAATGCAATTTTGAGAATTTTTGCTAAAGGTTAACGGAGGAAGAGTTAGTTCTCTTATTGTCTTCGGTGTCTGCTAATGGTTGCCTTTTGTTGGTAAATTATTGTGATAATGCGAAATAAAGGGAACCTCTCACTTTGAACAGCATTTAAGAATATGGTCGAGGATTAGGAAGGGCTAAGTTTCAGTCCCAGTTGCATAAGACCTCGTAGTTAATTTTAAGAGCTAAAGAGCTGATCAAATAGGTAAGTTAATTTTGGTTCTGATTCAATTTTGGATTCTACCATAAAACAGGCGGCAGGTTATGCTATTCGAAAGATTGAAGCCTATGCGGAAGTATCATACTAACACAACGAAGTCTAGTTTCACTAGAAAGCTTGCGAGTTCAAATATTCTCAGCTTCCAATCCACAGATGGGAAAGAGGCTAAGACTCTTATTTTTTCCTTGAAACAAGCCCATCTTTATTTCGTAAAATATCTAATATTGTCAATATTTTTTTCTAATCTGCAAAAAATGGGGATCCTACCCGTTGCAAAAACGTGTGAGCACCTCAAGCATTTCCGCAGCCCACTAATAGTAGCTTTGACAATACACCGAAAGGCCAATCCTAGAAATACCAACGAACTTCACATCGAAACTCTACATCTTTTCATCAAATTAAAAGGACAAATCTTAGTTGTTGGTAGCAGTCACTTCGAAGTATTAAAGGAGTCTACCCGCCATGGAGTAATTATCAACACCACTAATACTCCAGTGACACCTTTCTTATTTAGATGACAAAACTTCGAAATATTGAACCTACCAGTTCTGCTATTCGGTGGTTGCTGCCCAGTGCTATATGCAAAGCTGGGAAAATGGAACACTTTCGAGAGAAAGATTCTTCATAAAATATTTGGTCTTGTATATGAGGTGGACGAATGGAGTTGCAATTTCAAGCGAGTGGACAATAGTGCTTCAGACAAGAGGATCTTCAAATTATAGGCATATAAATGCCAGAATTGAAAACAGCATGTGCAGTGGCGCTGACAGAACAATCCCCCCCCCCCCCCCCCCTCTCAATAGTGATATATCAGATAACTGTGAAGCCGACGAACTAGCCAGAAAAGGTATACAATTGGGGAATTTTAACACAGAAAGTGAACCCCATGCACAACATCTTCACACAAGCACTACAGTAAGCTAATGAAAGATGAAATAACCTTTATACGTGTAGTCACGCTAAACAAACTTGGCCTCAGCTTAATCGGCGCAAAATTTGCAGCCTGTTTAAAATCAGGAGAGCAGGTATCGGCAAACTAGTTGGCGTATTGTCAGGTCATTGTGCAATAGGCAGACATGCCAGCAGGCTCGGAATCCCCGCCAATGACTTCTGTCACAGCTGCCTGCATGAGGAGGAGGTGGAATCTTTCCATCACCCCCTATGTAGCTGCTCAGTACTCTCCTCCTTGGAAAAAAGATTCTGGGAGAATACTTCTTTATAGACCTTCTTAGTCTAAGTGATTCCTACCGAATACGGAGATACACACCTAACCTAACCTAACCTAAGCAAAGACCCTCCCGTTAAGTAAGTTAGCAAATATTTGCCATAACTTCGTTGATCTTGCCAATACTGCGTCCAAAGATCGAGCGGAACACAAACCTACCAGTGGTCTATGTGTGACTATTGCAGTGGCATCGATAGGTACATATATCCTCTTTCTTTCCCTCTTTCTTTAATTCTGCATTAATGATCCTGATCTTCATTTGCAATTTCAATCTTTTGGTGGTTCGATAGCGCTGTGATCGGGCTGACTGCAGATGAGTAGTTTTACTTTGGCATTAGAATTAGCTTAATAATTTACAGATTGTTTAAAGGTTCCTCACCAACCACACACTCCGTACTCCCTACTGAAAAAAGTAGGATGGACATGTTTAACTAACCCCACCGAAGAGCCTATAAGAGCTTCCTGTGCCGCAAGATAATTTCCTCTTGAGAACATCAGCTTACAAATTGCAATTCTAAACTGAAATAGTGTTAAACAAACATTACAAACGAAACAAACGTGTTAACTCGTATCTTCTCCCATATCACATAAAACAAATAAGTCCGATGAGATATATTATAGACCTAAGCTATTCACTATACTACCTACCATTGGGGATGAACCACAACACTAAATTTCACTTGCAAAGTATCCACTTCAATGTGTCAATACTACACGCTCTATCGTTCGTCTATACCACGATGCTCGATGAACATTTGCAACCTGGAGACAAGAAACCTGCTTCCAGCCCAGCACCCGGAAAATGTCTTATCCAGTAGCCCCCACACCCCCACGGGTAGTGTCAGATATTCCCAATAAATAATAATTTTCAATTTCAGTTCGCAGATACCGAGGAAAACTAAAATATAGTCCACGGCGTTTGCAAACAAATTAAATTGCCAACTTATTAAAAGTGATATTTTGTGTTAACGGGCTTGGAGACATCCGCCATAGAATCCATTGGAGGCTGCAGCTCTAGCTACCCTCGAACCCAGCAGGGGGCCATAAATAATTATTTTTTAATGAAAATTCCTATGCATAGATACGTGGTGTTGTGTGATCGCGAGGATCGTTTGGTCAAGATCATGAAGCTGCTGCATAGTCCCAGACGCGCCACATCTAATGGCCATGACAAATGGAGTGCGGAGTGGTGGTGGTGGTGGTGGTGGTGGAAGATGACTGCACATACACACAGAAGTCTCATCATCGTCGTCACCCATTTAAGCCGGGCTTACAACTGGAACAAAAGGCCCAGGCAACTAGCATCGTCGAAGGCGAAAGTCAGCCATTCTAATCAAAATGATCCATCATGAGATGTGTGGCAGCGATGATGATGACGCCCGTGATCGTGGCGGTTTGAAGTGGTACTGCTGGCCATGATGACGTTGTACTGGTTTCATTTTTGCTTCGGTCCATTTAGACCCATTAGTGCGCTGGTGGAAGTAACGCCAGCGAATTCTATCGCCGAACGATATTTCATCTGACTCAGTTGAGAGAGGTCTCTCTTCTTCTAAAATTAGAGCGATCAGGTCTTATTTCATTACAAACATTTTCATACAATAAACGAATGATATTTAGAAACGCTGATTAATTTGCCAACGATATTGAACTGGCGGACATTTATTAATGTCATCATTCAGTCGCAGTCGCGGCGGTGGCTCCCCTCACTCCATTTGTTTGTTTCGGACGTCGCAGTTCATTTGTTTCGTTGGAGCCTAAAGGTAAGAATTTGTTTTTCTCTTACATTGCCGCTGGGAAGGAAACTATAACAAAAAAAGAAACGAACCTCTATGTGAGTTATGTTGTTCATTAGTTTGGCTGCAGTAGTTGCCTGCGCCTATGCAGAATTATTTCTACCCAATCTATGTGGCGGCTTGGTTTTCTGGAGCAAATGCAAACATTCCACAAGCACAAGAGTGGCAGGAGTCTTTTGACCCTGTCCTACTACTACTAGATACGTCTACAGGCGATCGGTGCAGTGAAACCGAGGGAATACACAGATACAAGGAGCTGAATGCAATTCCAGTTTTGCACCCAAAACAAATGGAGCACGTCACACAATTGGATCGGTGCTATGGAGCGGAGCGGACTATGCACGGTATGGAGACCGATCGCAGTTAAAATATCTTAATCGGTTCTGAGAGGGAATTTGTGGTAGCATGTGAGGCTTTGGCTTATCCATTTGTATACCGTCATCGTCGTACATGTTCAGAGGGAACAGTAGTGACAGAAAAAAAAAATTGTTTAAAGTGTTGGCCAAATATGTCTGCCCTGTGGAATGCCTTAAAATCGATGGTAAATTAACTGATTCGTGTGTCCTAAATATATTTTGAAGGCTGCTGAAAATAGAACAAAAAAAAAACCAAGGTTCTGCTTCACATACCTCTTGGTAGATATCAGGATCACTTTGTCTCACCTTCACTGTTCATCTATCTGTCGATATTAGTTCTTAACAATGATGGCATTAACACTAAATAAAAAGAACAAAATTATTATGGATTGCATGCAAATGGCAGTAGCAGTAGCAGTAGCAGTAGCAGTAGTAGCAGCAGTAACTTCCTCTTACAGATAAATCGCGAACTCGTTTGTTCGTAACGTCATGTTTGCAGTTCTTGTTGCACATCATCTCTCGGAGGATTAACTTCTTTTTGTCGCCAGTTGTAGCTTCGAAGTGTTAATGACATCCTGATATGGTGTTGGAGGCTTTCAGTTCTTTCGTGTAAATTTGTTTGTAGAATAAACATACAAAGGTTTCAATTTAGTTGTTAATCTAAGATGAAGTGACATGCAATGTGGGAAATGTCATTGGACAGTTGCTCAGAGTTGCCTGTTGGATTCGAATTTTCTTTTATGGTTTGAGTCATAGGACATTTGTTTTTTTTTTTACCGTTCTTCTGTTTATTGTTTTTGATAGCCTCTAAAAGAAGAATGTCATTAATCAAAAGACAAGAAAACTTGGCAGCACAGCGAGTGTACTGACGTTTATGACATACTAGCTGTCTCAAGTGCATAACTTTATATATCACAGATTTTTTTCTTTTTATCAAATTTTGCGGTTGCTTTAACATCTTGTTTCTATCAAGATAGTAGTTTCAATTAATGGCCGAATTACAATGTGGCATTCGCGCGGTCGTGCATTGACAGATTTAGTAAAAACAATCGGCTCTTATGGTGTAACACAAAATGTGCCTTCGGGCGTTGATCGTAAATATCGTAAGTGTGACCTCACCGCACAAGTAGAACTTCTCTCTGCAATGACATGTCGCGCGTTTGACAGCTCACACACAGTTGTTTTGCTGTTGTTGTTTTTTTCGTGTGGTCATACATGTACGCAAAAATGAATTGCTCGAGGGAAAAGTAATAGCGTTCGTTAAAGAGAACGATTTCTTGTAAAATAGTTATACTAGAATATTAGGAGAAATTATTGATATTCTGTCACATTACTAACCTCTCAACGCCTGACCGTCTAAAGCTAGCAAATTTTGAGGTCGCGCGTTTGACAAATATTTATCAATCGTAAGTCGGTCTAAACTCTAAAGCGTGTCAAAAACACGACCACATGGTTACTCGGCCATAAAACTCTAATTCGTTTGACGTTTACTTATGTCAACTTTGACATTTCCACACAAATCGTATCAATAACAAATAGAACAAAAGCTTGCTAACAGGATGTGTCAAATTCGCCCATAAGCGGCCGGTGGTGAGGTGTCATTAGTTGATACTGATACTGGTTAGCTGATGAGTAAATGATGGCATCATATTTCATTCGATGATATTCAAGATAAGATCGAAGTAAAATCACTATTCTCGTTCAAATTGAAATTGTAAAGTCGTTATGCACTTCAGTATAAGTCGAATAAAATCGATGCGATTGCTTGACTCCTAACCGCATCGTAACCGGTTGACTTAAATTTCTTTTATAATTGGACTTGCTCTAGCGAATTGAAATGTAGGTACTCTGAGGCGTACTTACTGATCAAGTTCATTAGTTGCTCATAATTTTATTTTTATTTAACTTAGACAACATATCACCCATTTAAAATTAATATCCTTATCACGTTCATACTAGGATTAGCTCTGGTTCAAATGATTTGTTTCAATTACTCGCCACGAGTCAGCCCATTCCAAACTGTGGAACTGAAGTGATTTTCTTTAATTCATTTTTAATTCTCTAGTATTACCTAATTAAATCAAATGAAATCACTTATTATTGGCGATCGTGAACATTTACATATTATGCATATACATATATATATATATGTTGTTGGAAATGTACGATATCAAAAACAGACAAGTAGCGTGACTTACATAGGTGAGTTGTTGAATGATGATTGTGAATAATGTGAATTTCCAAATAGCTGATAGTCATTTGAACCGAAGATAAACACAATTTTAAGTACAGATTGAAGTATAATGTAAAAGTCATCACAGATATATGTATGTAGGTATAGTCGATTAAACAAACGAAAGGGTTTTTTATTTGATCGCAATGTACTCGTACGCCATTTTCAGTGTAATTCAGTTCTCAATTGATAGGTTGACGTTTCGTGTAATGGCCAATGAGTGTAAAATAAAGCATATGCAGTCTACAAGAAAGGACAGCCAACACCAACGCCTCGGACAGGACTTCACCGTGAACAGATATATATTGGAAGTCGAGGCATCGCTATTAATGCAGACAATGATCGCAGCCCTGAAACGAAGAACAACTCTCGCCAATCATAGCTTTAGTGGGCTATGAAGGCAACTAAATGGCAAAGCCCTATCTTGAACAAATAAAGTGACCTTTAAGAAGACCTTAATCATCCAAGTCCTGCTCTATGGCTCAGAAGCATTTACTTTGTCAAAAGTGAATGAGGTTTTGAGACGAAAATTATTCGGATGATCTTCGGTACCATCTGCATAGATGGAGAGTGGATGAGGAGATACAACGACGACCTATATGGACTGTTTAACGTCATCGAGTTAACCAGAAGAGGATAATTCACCAACTGAGGTGGCTAACTTACACAAAGCCGATGGACACCAATGCTCCGGCCTAGAAAATCTTGTAATCGACTCCTTAGAAACAGTAGAGGCCACGAATCAGGTGGCGTACGCAAGTAGAAGGTGAGTTCAATCAACCTAGCGTGCGAAACTGGAGTCAGCTAAGCGGAGAAGCTTATTAGTTGAGGCCCAAGCTTACCAACCTTAAGTCATTAAGTAAGGTTACGTTAGTTTCAGTTATCACTTTTCTCTAACTAAGGTATATACTCGTCAATCTGCTGCTCACAAAAGATGCCCCAATGAAGTAATTTTGTTCTTCTAATCCACGATCAGTTTCGAGCAATTCTCTCCTTCTATTGTTTATGAAAAAAGGATGCACAATCAGTTGACAACTCCGTCCTACCATCAGATCATCAGTCAATATTGCAGTCTAGATCCAATCACAACTGCTCTGCCATTGATGAACCCATTAACCTGATCGAACATACGCATACATACGAGTATGGTACTCGTACTCCACCAACGTTCTGCTACTCAAGAAATCGTTTATCAACCGATTCGAGTCGCGTACATCACCCTCACCTTAGCGAGATCCAAGAAATGAGATGATCACTGAAAAGAGAAAAAAAAATCCAAAGATCTGCCGAGATCTGCGTCTGAGCCAGATTTGTCAGTCAGCCGTTGAGACGACAACGACGGGCAGCTTAGGTCTTTTTTTTATTTTGGTTGAGGACCAAAAGAAAACGCATCGAGAACTCCATCATTGTGAAGGTGATCCTCATCGTCATCCTCCTTATCCTTCCCGGACCGAACCTTCTTTCTATTTCCGGTCGTTTCTTTCAGAATTTATCTTTATGGCGTGTAACAATTTTCTCCTTTGACTCCGCACCCTTGGGAGAGGTCTGCACCTCTGTGTGTGTACCCCCCAACCAGTTGGAGCAGTCGGATGGAAGTCGATCATCTCTCCATCTCCGTCACCGAAAATGTTTTGGCACATGGTACCCGCTTTTCGATTCGTATCCGCGTAATCTTCGGCTTTGGATACCCCATCTGTTTGTCTCTGTCTTTCTTTTTCTTTTTACTGCTTACCTGATGGGTGCTGCTGTAGCCGCTTCGTCATCTTTAAGATCTCAGCTGGTGGCTTTGGAGAGGCGCGTGCTGCTGTCCGATGGAGTTGGAGCTGGAGTAACTCTCGCTTTGTGTTCTTTTGTGTCATATGCCCGCCACAGGGAAAAAAAGAAGAAAAAAATTAAACTGTTTTGTTATTGTTGTTATTATCTCTTTTTTCTTCTCTTTTGCTTGTCAAGCTTATTATGGACTCATTTGGGGTTGGGCACATCCGATTTGTTCGCTCTGAAGATTGATGGGTGTGGAGTTTATGCTGGATTTAGATAGATGTACTCGATAGTTTATTACAAAAAAAAATAAACTCTTCTAGTACGTTGGTCAGTTGTTGTTTAAAAGAAAAAAAGGTTAAGTACAGGTATTGGCATGTTAATTGTCGGAATATTAGAAAAAATGTGGTTTTAATAGATCTGAGAACGTTTGGTTTCGTGAGCTCTCGTAAGGTCAGTCTAACGCAAACGATCGATTGTAGTTCGGATTCGTGAGATTGGATGCAATTGGATCTAAGCGGATGTTAGATTGAGATCACGAATAGAGGGACAGCTTAGTATCTTTTCATTGAACTAAGCCAAGAAAAGGTAAGTAAATGGCGGATGCAGAATCCGTACTTGCAATTTAAACACCTCAAGTCCAAAACTGGTGTCTGAAATACTTTTGTCAAACAAAATCATCATTTATAAAAAGAACACAAAATGTTATTTAGTAAGTTTAAGTTTTATTAAGGCTAGGTGTGAAAAGTTATATCATTAGCGCATTCACGGGTATCATGTTCATTTCCCGCACAATATGGTTTTTTAACGTGTTGTAGGGTTTAAGGCTTGTCCACATATGCAGCTTTGCTTTACTCCAGAGAAAATTATCAGGGCTGATCAAATCTGGCTACGTTGGTGGCCATCGCAAATCGCCATTCTTGGAAATAAGCCTGTTCGGAAAAATTGTCTCTGAGATGGTGTACGTATTGTTGCCTGACTAGTATGGATTGTGGCTTCATCTTGCTAGAACCACATTGCCTGAGGATTCAAAATCATTTGGCGATAGCGGTCACCTTTAACTGTCGTGACTCGTCCTTCGTTATCCTCAATAAATGTATGAACCGATGATACAATTTGCAAATACTGTTCACCAAACAGTGTTAGCAGGCCAGGAAATATCACTCTTCACCGACGGCTCAAAAATTGGCTTAGATACTGGGGCAGGGTTCTACTCAGATACATTAAATAAACTGGAATCTTTCAGACTATCGGATACATGCAGTGTCTTCCAGGCGGAACTACTGGCGATTGAAAAGGCTGCAATATTCATAAAAGAAAGCGACCTCCCTCAGTTGGAGATAGCCATTTTGGTGGATAGTCAGCCAGCTCTAACAGCAATAAGATCAAACACAATAAAATCAAAGGCAGTTCCAAAAATGTCGCAATGCACTAAATGCCATAAGGCACCACAAGGTTAGACTGTACTGTGTACCCGGACATAGCAATATCGAAGGGAACGAGATACAGACGAACTAGCTAGAGCTGGATCGGCCATGAGCAATAGTGATTCTGATACCTCCATAAAAACACTGTTAAAACACTGTTCAGCATAATCGACCATGTAACCGAAAAAGCGACCAACGCTCTGTGGCTCACATGAACCGACTGCGTCACATCTCGCTCTTCATGGCCAAAACTTGATCTTAATAAGACGATGAACGCCGCCTCCTACTTTAGGTCATAAATTCTGGGAATACATCCAAGAGCACCAAGATTCACCAAGAGCACAAACTGGTTAACGAGTTGGTAAGAAGAGGATTTACTCCCAAACTATGAGGGGATTCACAGTGGACATTCGGGTCTGCGAGTGGAAATGATTGCTATAACAATCACATAGCACGCCTAACCTAACCTTGCCTAAGCTTGAGGGCAAGCAGTGCGCCCCATAATTGGGAATTTTGCTTCTTCACAAAACAACTTAGGTAAAGGTGATTCGTCGAAGATTCAAAAATGATTAACGAAATTTTGCTCAGCTTCTATCAAATTGAAAAATGCGCAGCTGTACTCTCTGCGGAAAATTAAGTCAGCAACGTTGAATTGTTGATCTAACTGTATTTCATACGGATGCATATGAAGATCTTGCACCAAAATTCTTTACAATGTCCTCCGAGACATTCCTTATGGTGCAGAACGTCTTGTGGTTGATATGATTGGTTCTTTATTGACATTCCTAGCTACGAAGAGCACTCCTTGGTCCTCCACTTCCTCTGGCATCTGTTACCGATCTTTGGTGCTCAAATATGTCTACAAGTCGCCGAATGGAAAGGACCTTAAAAAATCTGCTAAATTCTCGTTGAGTGTTTCGCTCTTCTTAAATTGTGATGGCTTAATGCGCTGTCACTATTCAATATATGGATTGCTCCATCCAACCCAAGTGTCTGGGCATTTCGAGATTCCTGGAGTATTGGGCATTTTGCAATAAATTGCAGCACATCCTCGTGCTCGCTAAGATTGCAAAGGCCGCATTAACTTGGAAGCTTTGGGCGGTGTTGTATAAAGTTAAGCTTTACAAGTTCGCTTCTCAATTTGAAGATAGTATTCATCTTACCAACCGAGTAACTGCTCCGATATGTAAGTACGTCCTTTCTGGTAAGAAATTATTCAACTTACTGTAGTGAGCACTATATTGAGATGAATAGCCTTCATTCAAAAAACTGTCATTGATTCTGTGACCAGAATTTCTTTAGTAAGGTGCTAACTTAATTTTTGTAGTGAAGCTCGTTGCTCATTTGGGGTAAGATTAAGGCTATAACCGCATTCCAATCCTAGTGTTTCCCATTCTTGGACACACTTTAGCCTCCTATTCAGTAGCATTTGGGACAACACTAACCATGGTATTCTTTCCTGGCCCATCGCATTGACTTTTACAATATAGTCCAAGAGCACCTTATGTGTATCTAAGAACAGGGGTTCCATTCCAGTCTCCAAGTGTAGCATTATATGTAATTGAAGGAACGACTCGGAAGTATCGTCTTCAGAACATTTAAACTAAATTCATTCACTTTAAACCGAGTCTCTCAAAACAGCACTCAATATCTTGAAATCAAATACCTATGCCCTATTCGAAAGACATGTACAAATCTCCCTACGAGTGTTCAAGGCAGAAAGGATTCCGGAAATATGTACCTGCAATTTTCGCACCTGAAGCGTGCTTTCATTTTACCATTATCTGTTGCAAGATAGCCATTTTCCTTTTCAATTTAATATAAAATCTTAAAACTTTTCCTCACTGTTGCACCTTCACTTGTGTGTAAATAATAGACTTGACTTTTTAATTCATAGGAAATAGTTCATTTATTAATATTGCTTAGTAACTTAAATGTACAGTTTGGGTTGAGAGAGTAATTATAATTGGAGTGTTAACTCATTCGTGGTTGGCAATCGACTGACTTTTATGTTGCTATACACATGACTCATACTAACGCATGTTAGTATGATTCTTGTATATGTCTCTTATATACTTCATTAATACATAACAATCTTCCCCACTTTAAATAAGTCATCCACTATTTCAATAATTAACCTTCCCCAATTTCTTTAACCGTTCAGATCTTCTAAGTTTGTCATTTACTAAGTGTTTATTTCTATTCAATTTAGCATATTTCTTTTTTATACGTGCTGAACTTTTTATTTCAGCTTTATTGTTTAATGATGAGGATGATATATTTAAACTTGGAGAAGACAGTTTATCTTGACTTACATTAGAATTTTCATTTACATTTTGTAAATAAGGATTACTATAATATGTATTATTTTTTCTGTTTACACATTTTTTTATTTGGTTAAAATGAACAAATCGAACTGTACCCTCTATTTTTATCAAACAAGTTAAAGCACTTAATTCTTTTAAAAATGTGCCTGGGATCCAATTTACGTAATCGTTTTTAAAAACATTTTGAAACAAAATCTTTTCTCCCTCCAGGAACTTAATATTTTTAAATGAATTAATTGCTTTTAAACCAATTTCTGGTTGGATTAACATTTTATTGTCTACTTTTTGTACAATTTTAGGAATCTTTTTACTACTATCTTGTTTTTTACTATTTAAGTTATCTAATAAAATTTTTGGTTTGAAGGCGAAAATCAGTTCCGAAGGTGTTTGCAAATTTTTATTTATTGGAGTATTACGTTGGTTAAAAAGAAATTTGGAGATTATTTTCTGCATATCCATGTTTTTATTTTCTAAAAAATACTTTTTTAAAACTTTCTTTACCGTTTGTACATTACGCTCAGCCAAACCATTGCTTTGTGGATGATATGGAGGAGACTTACTAACCTTAATGCCAAGGCTTTTACAGAAATTGACGAATTTAAATGACCCAAATGGTGGGCCATTGTCGGTGACTATTTCCCCTGGAAGACCAAAGGTCGCAAAAAAATTTTCCAATAATTTAATCAAATTTTCCGCCGTGTTACTGCGAATGGGTACCACATCTGGAAATTTACTAAATGCATCCACGATTATTAAAAATTGAAATTTTGAAAAATAGAAGAAATCCAAATGGATACGTTGAAATGGATATTCACATACGTACCACTTTGACTCGACCTTTTCCTTTGGAGTGTTCATTGTTGACTGGCAAATGTTACATTCTTTTATAAATTGTTCAATGCCTTTTTCAATACAAGGCCACCAGACGTAAGACCTTGCAATTGACTTCATTTTAACCATGCCTACATGGTTCATACTGTGAAGTAATTTCAGGACTTCGTTCCTTAACTTCATAGGAATGACTAACCTATCTCCATAAAACAACTTATTCTCCTCTGAAGAAAGACTACTTCTGACTCTAAAATAATTTTTTAATGGGCTAGGTAGTTTATTTGGCCATTTGTTACTTTTGACACAATCATATATCAATGATAAAACTTCATCCCGAACAGTTTCTTTCTGCACAAGTTCTGTATCAATGATTAATTCATTAGGCGACTCTAAGTTCACTGAGTTAATTAAGCATACACTATCCACATTCGTTGACTCGGTAAGGGGCAAGCGAGATAGAGCATCAGCATGTTGCATTTGTGAGCTTTTACGATATTCAATGCTGTAGTCATACATGGACAGAATTACAGCCCATCTTTGCAAACGTGCAGCTGCAACACCCGCTGTTCCCTTACGTGGACTTAAAATTTCTCTAAGCGCTTGATGGTCAGTGTATATTTTAAAAGGTTTCCCAAAAATATATTTATGAAACTTTCGGACGGCAAATATAATTGCTAGAGCTTCCCGGTGAAGCTGTGAATAATTTCTCTCAGCTGGAGAGAGTGAGCTCGATGCAAACAATACTGGTTTTTCGACACCATCAATCAAGTGTGAAAGAACCGCACCCACACCGTATGGGCTCGCATCGGTCGCGACTATAACAAGTTTGTTTGGATCAAACAATTCTAAGACATTATTCTTTGTAATTAAAAGCTTGCTGGTTTCAAATGCTTTTTGACACTCTGTTGACCATATGAAATCAGTGTTTTTCTTTAAAAGAAAATGAAAATCTTTTAAATGCGAAGATAGGTTTGGTATAAACTTACCATAATAGTTTAATAATCCTAAATAGGATTGGAGTTGTTGCAAGTTAGTAGGTGCTGGAGCATCCACTATTGCTCGAACTTTTTCGGGATTTGGAAACACTTTCCCGTTTGACAATATGTGGCCCAAATAGGGTACACTTTTCTCAAGGAATCGGCACTTGCTTAGATTAATTTTGACATTATACTCATTTAATTTCTTTAACACCTCAATGCAATTCTGCTTGCATTCTACTTCGTCCTTACCCCCGACAACAATATCATCCACAAAGCAACGCGTATTTTTTAAATTTTTTAGAATTTCATCCATTGTACTCTGGAACGCAGATGGTGCCATTGAAACACCAAACGGCAACACTGTGTATTGTAATAATCCTATGTGCGTATTAATAGTTAATAGCTGTCGACTAGCCGGAGCGACTCGCAGCTGGTTGTATGCACCTGACATATCAATTACACAAAACACATTGCAATTCGCGAAGCTTGCGAATATTTCCTCTGTTAGAGGCAATGGATGATAATATGATTCAATGAATTTATTTATTGTCACACGGCAATCCATGCAAATTCGTATGTCTCCGTTTGACTTCGGGACACAAACTATGGGACTTGCCCACACACTAGACTTGACCGGAATCAGGATACCATTTTGAACTAAGCGGTATAACTCTTGTTCTACCTTATCCTTAATTCTTAGTGGCACTGAATATGCTTTGTGAAAAATGGGCGAAGCATTTTCCTTAAGAACGATACTTATTTCGAAATTCTTAATTGTTTCATTTGGCTTTGACGTAAGCACATTCGGAAAGTTAGTTTTAATAAAATCAACAAATTTTACCTCGACTTTGTGTACTGAACCTGGACAATCTCCAAATAACTTTTCTTTCCAACACGGTGTTAAAATTTGTAGCCACGCTCGACCCATTAATGGTATGCAATTTTGGGGACTTTCGACCACTATCAGCTCTAAATCATATGTGTGTTCTTGAAACTCCACTCGGACTCTGATTTTCCCTTGAACATCCAGTTTTTGACCTGTAACAGTAATAAGAGTATTTAATTCTGGTTGCAATGTTAAATACGAAAATTTCGATTTATATTCACTAAGACTTATTAGACTATGACAAGCTCCAGTATCTAGTTCCATTGCTAACGGTTGACCTTCGACAATAATGTTCCGAATGACACATTCAGACTCGACTTTCGCAATTGTTTTGATGACTTTAACTGTGTTAGACTTTTGATGAGTGCAGACCACGGATGTATGTCCGATTCGATTGCAATTATAGCACTTCCAATTCTTCGCTGGACAAGATTTGCAATCATGATGACGACCACACCTTTGACATTTTCCCCATTTACCACTATTATTGTTGGACTTTGACTGATGACTTTCGCGATGATGTTTATGCTGCGGACTTGATGATGATGTTTTGACAGAAAATTGGTTTGAGACTCTCGGATGTATCGCCTTGGATTCTTTCGTGGACATTTCCATAGTGAGCGCCACATTGCAGCATTTTTCAAAATTGAGTGAAGAGTCATTTAATAAGGCACGTTGTATTTCTTCATTCCTTATACCTGCTATAAATCGATCTGTCAGGGCGTCATCCAACGCAAACGACTTTAATTGTATTGGTTTAAATTCTTCCATATTTTCACAGCACTTTGTTCTAGTCAGACTAATTTCCTTTGCGAAATCTCCAAAACCACATGTTTGCGCAACTTCTTTAAGGTGAATGATAAACTCCTGTACACTTTGCCCTTCTTCTTGAACGATTTTATTGAATTTGTAGCGCTCCGCCCGAATATTTAATCGCGGTGCAAAATACTTTTCAAGAGCTTCGATTAAATAACTGTAAGAGCACTCTGATGGACTTTTCGGTTGCACGAGTGATTTGAGTATTTTAAATGTGTTTTTGCCGATCAGACTCAATAAAATGAGAGCTTTTTTGGTATCTTCAATACCATTTATTTTGAAATAAATTTCTAGACGTTCTCTGTACGTATCAAAATCTTCACCCGGCTCAAACTCTTCTAATTTACCCATGCTGTGACTATTAGACATCGTGCAACTGTATTTTGAGGTTATTAATTTTTTGACATTCACGTGCTTTTTTTTTTTTTTTTTTTTTTTTTTTTGTTTTTTTTTGTTTATCCTCGTCGCCACTTTGTTGCACCTTCACTTGTGTGTAAATAATAGACTTGACTTTTTAATTCATAGGAAATAGTTCATTTATTAATATTGCTTAGTAACTTAAATGTACAGTTTGGGTTGAGAGAGTAATTATAATTGGAGTGTTAACTCATTCGTGGTTGGCAATCGACTGACTTTTATGTTGCTATACACATGACTCATACTAACGCATGTTAGTATGATTCTTGTATATGTCTCTTATATACTTCATTAATACATAACACTCACTTAATCTTAGACTTACGACTCGACACAAATATGTACATATATGTAGATCCCCATGAAAAGATAATTTACACGTCCCATTGAAGAAAGAAGAACCAATTTCGGGTGGAAAATATGCCGCCTTGAAGAGCTCTACTTATTCAGAAAAAAAGGTGTTACCAGCCATTATTACTATAAACGACAGATTACATGCCACTTTAAGCTTCTAAATTTCAATAAAATATGTAAAATTGAAAAAAAAAAAGAAGAAACGAAAACCAAAGAATATATCGGTCAATCCATGATGAGCACACCTCAAAGAACCCGCAGCCATCGCAATTGTCTTAAGCATCTGTCCCGACACCATTCTTAAATCAATAAACATTCAACTAAACCTTCTTTACTGGAGGAGTCCCCATTGATGCCCCCCCCCCCCCCCCCCCCCTCCCCATCGAACACACCTGTTCCGCGTGATTGTTCACGGCCGATTTACTCAATAACCAAATAATAGCAATCGCACCGAAAAAAAAAACGAAGATTTTCACTCGACCGGGGCTATTAAGCTATTTCTTCTAATTTTCATAAGAAGCCCATCTAATCCGCGCCGCGCCGCCGCTCTGTCCTTGTGCCACCGGAAAACCATAAGCCGCAAGCCATGACGAAGAGTTCAACTTACCTGCTAATTGAGCGAGAATTTCCACGGGAAACTCTCGTGTTTCCAACGTTCGCCGAGCTTAAATAATTTAATATGATTTTAATCTGTCATTTGAATTATAATTTATTGGCATTCTGCTAATAATTCTGGATCCGCACGACGCGACGCGGAGCCACAAACGAAGATAAGCTTCGAATTACCTGGTCATTTGGATCGCACCTCAAAGGTGTTCGAGCATAAAAACCAGACACAAACTAAAGCCGGAGGAGAAGAAATAACACACGAAGAGAACAAACAAAATGTGTGTACAAAAAGACCAAAAAAAAAAGGAAAACAAAAAATCCGCTTAATTTGCATAGCGTTTGGCACATCGTAAACTTGATTGGGCTGCTGATGAGCTGGTGTCTTGTCTCATCTGGTTGGCCAACACTCTTCATCTGGTTCAGGTTTTTTTGTCTGGCGCCATTCAATATTGATCATCATTTGGCTCTGTCCGTCCAGAAAGTCTAAGCAATAAAAAAAAAACCCAACAACACGGTGAACATGGAAAATGGAAAAAAAACACTTAAAAAAAAGAGAACACGTACAACAAAAAATAAATTCGTAAGAGAAATTGAGTAAAGAAAACCTTTAAAAAAACAACAACAACGGGGAGAAAATTATCTTTTTTTAATAAAAAAAAAAAAAAGGAAACCAGTTTAAATTAAATGTTGTGAGCCGTAGGGTTGCCATCACGTGTGTTTTGCCGAATCATATCATATTCATATATTATTTCTGTAGTATGGGTACCATTTGCGGCTCTCACACTTAACCAATCTTAACAAATGAGGTGTCAAAAGAAAGAGAATTTCCTGGAGCAATGACGAATTGCACTTTCATTTTATAAATTTCAATAAATCATAAAAAATATTCTACCCAAAATGCACTCCCAAAAGAATAAACACTTCTCGTATAATTTCCACGGGATTTCCATCAGTTGACAGATGGAAATCATATGGAAAGTTTGGATGTTGGATGGGAAGTTTGGATTTGGGGTTGGATTTTCTCTTGCGAGAGTTCTCGCACGGGCACACTAGTTATTTATACAGTGAATCAAAAAAGTTTAGGCACAGTGCTGTTTTCAAAGTTTATCTGTAAATAACTTTCTTTACATTTGATTTAAATAAATAATTCGGATCTCATTTTTAAAACGGAACATTTTATTAAATATTTACACAAAAGATAATTCATATTTCATGAGTTCATATCAAAAAAGTTTAGGCACACTTGTGAAAATTTTAAATTTAGGTCCGATTTTGTACACCTAATATTTGGTTAGACCTCCATTGATCTGGATAACGCTCTCTAAGCGTCTACGCATACTTCCAACTAAGTTAGATGTCTGCTCGGATGTTATATTTGCCCATTCTGTGCGTATGGCCTCCTTAAGTGACTCGATTGATGTTATATGATGACTCCGTATTTTTTTTCCAGTAAGTGCCAAATATGTTCAATGGAATTCGTATGGACTGTGGGGGTGTTTTCAATTGTTTTCAATGGTCAATAAGCCATTCCTGCACAAGATACGACGAATGTTTTGGGTCGTTGTCTTGTTGGAACAGAAATGGTTTCCCATTCAACACCAATTTTTCAACACTGTGAGCCAAATGTTCTTTTAAAATATTCAAATAGAAATACTTGTCCATTTTCTCATCAATAAAGACAAGATTTCCCACTCCGGGTGCCGCCATACACCCCCACACCATGACATTACCGCCGCCGTGTTTCACTGTTTTAATAACATTATTTTCTTGGAGCTCTTTGTTCGATTTTCGCCAAATTTTCTGTGCGCCATCTGAACCAAATAAATTGAACTTTGATTCGTCAGTAATTATCACGCTATTCCAGAATGATGCCGACTGATTAACATGGTAATCCGCTCCTGGCGTGCTGTAAATTTTTTTGGCCGTCCAGATCTGCTCTTACGCTCTAAGTTTCCAGTATTTATGTAATGCTTTATAGTGTTTCGTATACTTGAATATGGCCTCTGCACTATATCGCCAATTTCGCAATTAGATTTTCGCTGCACATGAAGGTTAATTATAATTTTACAGACGGCTACCGGAATTTCTGTACGGCTGGCCATGTTGCTCATTTTATCACGAAGTAAAGATCAACAATAACTTGAAACATTTGCCAATGGCATATGCGCAATAATTATGTGGAGAGAAAAGGAATAGAGCAAAGAAAACTAAAAGATTACCGTTATATTCGCAGAATCATGAATCACACACAACGTGTGCCTACACTTTTTCGATGTGATTTTTATTTCTTTTTGTTATATTTCGAGTTGTGCATGAAGTAACGGGATATTTTTTTATGTATTTGGATGGGAATAAACTAAAGATACTAACTACATCAAAAAATCGGTTAAAATATTTATTATTAAATAATTAAGCACACATTTTCTCAAAAACGTTGCCTGTGCCTAGACTTTTTTGATTCACTGTACATATATTACTTGATACTAAATCTTTAACAATTTAAAACTTAAACCTAACTTAAAATAAAAAACTAAGCATACTAAAAATGGGGCATAGAGGAGTTGGTGTGAAATCGAATGCGTTTTAGAAGGCATTGGTAATTCGAAGCATTCGAAAAATCGGTTCATTACAACCATAATTGGTGCGATGATAATTAAGTCGGAAGAGGAGAATAGATCTAAGGTTACGTGGGTTGGTGCTAAGGGTGATCTTGTGGAGTAGTGCGGGGCAGTCGATATTTCCAGCTAATAACTGCTGAACAAAGAGTATATCGGTAATTTGACGCCGCATTTCGAGAAACTGTAGGGTCAAGGGGGATGATTGTGAACAAAGGTAATTGTAAACGCACCTAATTCTCCAAAAACCGGTTTTCCATCGAGGCATGTAATGCCATTATTTGAAAATACGATATATTCCCGTTATGCTGATACGTGCAAGACGCAAGATGTAATTAGGTTAGTTGCAGTTTGATCATTGGCGTGAATTATTCATTTTTCTGTGTTTTCAAGTTTTTGGTGTTAAGTAAAATTGTTTTAAAACATAAAATAAGTGATGAAAGTAAGTACATAACTGTTTTATTTATAATTATGTTAAATATAAGTGTTAATGCATGTGATGTGTTTTTTTAATTCTTTGTAACAAATTATAAAAGTTATTGGCTGTTATTGTTCCATCGTATATATCAGAAAATATCTTACATGCAGTGAAAGACGTCAACTAAAAAAATAAGACATACCGACAAGTCGAAGAAACATACATGGTCCCAAAGTCAGTTATTTTTAATCGAATTGGTGGTTGGAAAAATACTCTTCCCATTGTATCACGAGAAAGAAAGCCTGCACTATCGTCAAATGTGGAAGACAACATCGCAAGGTGCCTAATATCAAGATCTCGGGCTGTTTACCATTGCAATAATGAGGATCTTCTTAATTTAATGGGTACCTACGGGTAAACAAAGAACTTGGCTTTTACCCCAAATGTTTTTATTCTACGGCCTGAAGAGGCTGAGTTTCTTGTTTTCATTTACCCCATTTTCTCCTTTTTCTAAAAAAAGGCGAGGGTAAACACGAATTTTTACAAAAACTAATAAACTTACACAATTACAATTATTTTTTTCTAAACGATGAACGAATTTAAAGGTAAGTTCAACCAACAACAATTTCCAATAACGCATAGTTAAGCTGGATGAAACACTATAAATTTAGAATAAAAACGAAAATGCAAAATCGAGACGAGAAGATTACATTTTTTCAATCCATATGATCCAATTTTCGTGATCTTTCGCCCCTACGAGACGTTTTTGGTGCATTTGTTTGGTTAAAAGCGGGTTTTTCACAGATCTTTGTGCTCAAACCGGATTTTAGAAGCCGATTTCTGAACCGTCAGCCTCTACAAACTCTTCCTAAAAATGTTCAGCTGTTTTAAATCAGTCCTGTAAGGTGATTTGTTCTAACGAACTATCTTCAGCGCCCGTGGTTTTTCTCCTGGAGCCCGTTTCTCTGTTTCTTTCAAAAAAGCCGGTTGACTAGAATTTTTTGATGAATTCAGCCACTGACGATTTGATATATGCCACTAATCGTCCTATATCACGAACACTATGATTTTCTTTTTTTAAAGCTATTATGTATTTTGATTTTTGTTTTTTACCGTAGATTTGTTTTATCCTCACTTATTGGCATTCATACTGCTTGTTTAGAGAATAACAGACACTATGACGAGTTACACGAGGAACTCTGTCACAATAAAGTTTCTCTACCATTATAAGATAAACCCCGACAATGCGGCGACCCTACCCACCAATCTGCACCCATAAACACCTCTAAGCCGTACTTAACTCTGATCCAGCATAAAATAATAATAATCCATCGTGTGTTATTATGATAACCTCGCGTGCCATATGGAAATCGAGAAGATTATTACCACCATCGGCATCGAGCACCATAGGAGTACCAAATATTGGAGTAACAAAAATTTCAATACTCAAATAAACTCAAGAGCTAACTATCACTTGCAGGTGTACTCGTACCTGAACCAGATGATGATTTTGGCCTTTTGTTGGATCCAACAAACCAAAAACAAAAATTAATTGAATCACAGTCGACTGAGGCGGAGAACTGAGACCCCTAATGGTTTGTCATTGATGATTATGTTCCGTGGAAGAATTGCTGGGACGGTTTGTTTTGATTGCTTCGGTTTAAAATTAGAAATCCCGCGCAAAACGGTGAAGCACCCCCGTGGACGCAGAACCTCAGTAGAATCCGAACCAATTTGTTCTGATGGAGTGGTTCTCCAAAAACCCAAAGAGAACTGAAGCTGATTTTATGCTTCTCTCGTTTAATAATCATTTTTCACTTTTGTTTCAGCGGCCCAAAGAAACATGTCGACCCCGACCGGTGTAGTCACTGGTCTTAGCCGCAGGACAGCATCCGGATATCGTTAAAGTGATTTAGTTAATGTGGTCAAGAGTTTGGTTTTTGTTCTTACTTAAAATGCATACGCATACGAGTCGAGTTGGGGTGTCAATACGAAGGTGTTAATCAGGGGAATGTTGAAGGTCAACCCGTAAAGAAGCCGAGAGTCGTTAAATGGTATAAATGATGGCGATTTATCATGAGACTTTGTGGCGGGATTTTATGTTCCAGCGTGCGGTGCCGTTGGTTGTTGTTGCCATCTATGATTATTAGAAGTCTACAAATTGTTCCTTAATAAGATGTTTTTATTGAAAATGGCTTGAGGTGGAATTATTGGACACACCTATGTAGTTGAATTGGAAATTGTTAAAAAATGTTTTTTTATTTTTTTGTGTGTACCAAGCTGTGTATTGATATCAAATTTTAGTGCGCCATGGGATAAGGAATTTCAGAAGTGTTACTTTGTAGTTACATTTGATTGCGATTTACCAGAGAAATTGCCATGGATATGCCCATAAAGGGGAGCTTAAGTTGGAGTTTAAAGTATTTAATAGTTGTCACAGAAACCAAGAGCAAAATTTTGAAATTTCAGTAAGACGTGTTTAAAAGGAATACAAATTCATTTAACTATCAATGAAAATACAGTTAATTTAACTGTTAAAGTTTTCAATGCAGGAGGAATACAAAAAAACTTCACGAACTTTATTTGAAATTAAAGAAAATAAGGATTTGGGTTATTTTTGTGTTAGCATTGCAAAATGAAGAATTTGCTAAAAAGTTTGTTCGATTTCATGAACTCCCAACTGCGTTTTAATTTGGGTAAAATATCCCTGTAATCTCAAGTTTCTAGACGAGAAAAATATGTGTATGTCAAAATTTTAGTTGCTTCTGTGACATCAGGCATACGTCTAGAAGTTTTAAAAATACTATTGCCACTCACTTGTATGTCCTAGAACCTAGAAGGAGACATGGGTGTATACTTTGGATAACTATGACCGATAAATGATGTATCGAGTTCGATTGTAAACTAGTATTTTGTAATTGGGTGTTTTCCGTAGAAAGGTATGTATTATAATTTTAACTTCTTTGGTTGTTGATTGTTATGATTGTGAGATGCACGTAAGTGGGGCTGTGTGGTGGGGTCTTAGGCAAATGCGAGATCCCGATTTGCTGAAGCATTGTTGAGTCGTTCGACTATACGCGAGACAATGGCTGCTTTCCAAAATTGAAACCTAATGCGCATTGTGACTGCACCTTGCATCTGTGATGCCAGCACACGCGATGCTCTCACGATGCGATGTGCATTCTGTTGCTTTGTGAATCATGACATTTTGGAATGGTACTCGAGCACAATGTTTATTTTGTTAATCTGAAATAATTGTGTTATAAATTAATGCAACTTATTAGAACAAAAAAAAATCAACAAAAAAATTCGCCATATTACACATTACAGAAACTAACAACAACTGACCTCTTCATCATGATAATTCACGATGCGCTGGTTGCTTTAGTTTGCGCAGTATATTCAACCACAGTGAATTTCGGAACGTAATGCATTACGTCAGTCTTGGGTACGATATCCCGCTTTTTATAATCCCGTTTTTTAAAATCCCGACCTTAAAATCCCGACTTTAAAATCCCGCTTGTTTATAATCCTGCATTTTATAATCCTGCATCTTATAATATTTGTTTTATTTTAAAAAATGCTTTGCAATGATTGCAAAAGTGAGAATAAAAACAGAGATAATAATATGCACTAACCTTGTATTAATAACTCGTATTATTTGCAACAAACAATAAATATAATATAATACCAAATATGTATAACAATTCAACGAATATGCAAATAAATTAATAATATTCATTTAAAAATAAAAAAAATAAATGAAATAAAACTCAGAAGTTGTATATTAAATATTTGCATACATTGAAATATGGAACAACCAAATTTTTTGTATGTAATTAGTTCAATTGTATATATATTGTGGGCTAAACGACGCATAAAACCTGATTTGGACATATTTTTCATAATTTTCCGTTTATTTTTTCATTTAAAGGAACTTTTCTTATTTCTTTCCTAGTAAACGGAGCAAGCAATATTAAATTTTGAAAGATGAATTTGTTGAAATACAAAATTGGGATGCTGAGAAACGGGCAAAACGGTATTAAACGGGATTTTAAAAACCTGGATTTTAGGACGCTGTATTTTAAGCAAACGGGATTTTAGAAGACGGTGTTTTAAAACTTTTTCGGCGGGATTCCTAAAAACGGGATAAAATCCAAAAGCAGAATTCCGATACGCTTCCGCTACGTCATAATTGTGAGTTTGCATTTCGGAATGATTGCTGATGCGCTGATTTTGGAAAGCAATCAATTCATGCATACCTACTCCTATTTTATTTGCAGGTGACTTGCGTGTTTCTGCATTCCATTGCAGGAACCGTTTGCAGGAGCGCACCGAATGTGCAGTGTGCACCCTTGTTGCAAATTTTGCAAGAGATTTGCCTTGTAGTGTGCTCCTGCACATAAAAATGATTAGATTGTCTGGAAGTATCGCTTCTGACGTTTTCATTGTAGTCGATTACCTCCAACGTCCTGAGCCTTGCTTCAAGAAATTCGTTGAACTCTTTGTAGGTGGGTAGATCTTTTTTTATTCCCTAATTGTTCCTCCCGCCATTGCCTTGTTATTTTCAGAAAATTTTTTAAAAATAATAGGTATAAATTAAAATGGAGTCCTAGAAGGCCAGTCATATTCTACATTAAAAATGCGGAACGCGATTGTAAAGCTGCTGTTTTGGTATGTTATTTGGACCCCTTAGGGGAGTGTGAACCCACGTTTTGCAAGCAAAAAAAGTTGTGCTACCTGGGCAATACGTGAAAAACTGCAAAATTTTCGAATTTTTTTCAGTTTTTGCAGTTTAATTCCTTGTTCTACGGGTAAACCAAGATTTGTCAATGAATGCCGACATTTGATCGTCGTGTCTAGTAGCCGACTCCCGCTACAACAGTCATTGAGAAAAGAAGAGTTTTAACTGCGTGTTCACAAGAATCCTTTTGTTTGTGGTCATAGCGCGAATTTAAAATGTGCCAGGCTTGTCTACAATTCCCATAATGGATAAATGCGATATTCAATACCTTAAAAAGTTTTTTCACGGTGCCACCTCTTTCGAATGTCTGACAAGCAATCAAAGAGTATCATTTGTCAATGAGCTTCTCAAACTCAGATATTTTATGTTTCAACTAACTGTACGGGTGGTGTCCAGGATAACTGGAGAGTTGTTTATTATTGAAAATTATGCCATTGCTTATGATTCACAGAAGTTTTTTCCAGATGTTTCCGATTATAGTTTGTGCGATCAATTTCTTCAGCCATACCACCATCCTACTGCCAGTGTTCTGCCTTCGCATTAGGTTTTCATATTAGCTTCTGAAACTGATCAACCTCTTTTTATTTCGTGTGAAATAAATGTTTCGTCGACATCTGGATTTGAACCATAAACCTTCAGCGTGACAAGCGACGACGACTACCATCACGCCACAGCCACCCACAAATGGTTGCGAGAAGCAGGCCCAAGTTCACCCCGAGCTGTACTATTTTATTAATCAACAGAAAATATTTTTCGGCTAGATGCTCTTTGCCTGATCTCAGGTGCTGCCAAACTGTGTCTTATTCAGAAAAATATGGCCAAATTACATTTGAAGTAATATCGCTCAGTAAAAGTATTATCCAGAAATATGGGATAAATCCAAGAGCTTAACAACACTCATTAAAACCAAACAGAATTGTACCAATGCACAACTTAATTGTCCAAATATGGACGACTTGTTCCTTCCGATTCTGACTGCATTCTGTTAAAAACTTTCTTTTCACGAAATACATAAAACATTGACCTTCGTAACGTCACGAAGCAAACATTTGTTCGCAGACAACCATGTTAACCTACTCATTGCGTCAAATCTAAAACAAACCTCGAACCTCAATCACGTGAAAATTCACCGCCAAATTACCACTAACCCGTCCAACGCATCGTCTCAAAGTTCCGCCGTGCCATGCCGAATCTCTTTGCCCTTCCCCCAACAACATCCCCCCTCTTAAATACAATTCGATAGGGCCAATCCATATTGGTCACACTCACGGTTGAGGTCAGCAAAAAATAAGACCCCCACGGGCATCAGTCGCATACAATGGATCATGGCATGCCAACCTCTGGCGTATTTGTTTACCACATCGTCGCAGCAGTCTCTACTCCAGGGTCAACCCTTTGAGGTGAAACAAATAAAACGAGCTCCGTAACCAAAACATTGAACATTTAATTATTGCAATCAGTTACAGATGTATTTGTCCGTCTTGGCGTTCCTTTCCTTTGGCAAGACCGCGCTCCAGTGTCTCCATAACAAAACGGGACAACGTTAAACCTCCATCGATTCATATTTTAAGATAAACCGACCCCAAAGCTGAATTATTGGAGAAGATCAGCGGCGCATTATTCTGGTGAGATATTCACTAATTGCATTCCCAGCGGTTCCTCCGCATCAATGTGGAAGATCATCGCCAGAGCCCATACATAGGTAGATCGAAGCTCGTGATTTTGGATAATATTAATTAAAAAGCGATTTCGAAATTAATTTCTAATGTCTCCACATGGTCATTGGGTCGCGCATTTAATTAATCTGTTCCGTTTGGTTTACTGGTTGTGTATATCACTATATTGCCTCCTCCTGTGGGCCCGATGGCGAAGTGTCGATAAGGAGGCGCTTTTCTGGAATGCTCCTCCGTAGAATACATAAAAACCAACCAACGAGAACCCCTTTGCAGAGATACGAGCTCACCCCCGTCGTGAGGAAACAGCGGTAATGACCAGAGGTCAGGTGTAAATCAAATTAATCATCAACAGCAACTGTATGATATCGCGAGGGGCTTCGGAGAGATTCCAATGGCCTGGCAATAACTCTAGCCCCGATAAGGATCACAGAGCTCGTCAGTATGTCGAGATCGAGCTTTTTCCGCTGGATAACGAATGCGGCGCCGTCTCTAAAACCGGCATACGCTGGCCAAATATTTTATAAAGTTTTTCCTTTTATTAGTTTTATTAATTTTCTATCAAAATTGGTCAACAAATTATAATTTTCTTACTTTTTGTATATTCAATGGGAAATAAGCGCCCGAGATTAGAATCTCTCTGTCGATGCGAGTCGTCGATGAGCTATGAGCTATGGGCGTCTAGATTGCGGTGAAGGCTGGCGTCAGGTTGGAATCAGGTTGAGCGAACAGTAGGAGAGTGGACCCTCGTCCTCACTCCCGCGCAACTGATTTTTAATTTTTGAATATTGTCTTTTGAATGGAAGATTATTGGGGACTGATTGCGAGACGAAGCACATGCCAGAAGCTCATCTGATTACAAGTTCGCGTTCGCCGGGACAGGTGCTGATGTCGCTAGATTGTCGGCAGGTGAACACGAGAGGAGAGCGTAAGGTAAGAAATTCGAGAAAACTGTTGTTAGACAACGTTGGTGGTCTGAAAAATGAGGAGGTGGGTTTATATTTTCAATCACAAGAATGGGTCACTGGGTAATATGAGAAAGAAGCTGCGTTGGATGTCGGAAGTGACCTACATGTTTTGACTCGTATTTCAAAATTAAATTCGAACAACACACATCAAATAAGACATAAGTGGGATTTTAGAAGAAGCAGAATAGTGGGGATTTTAGGCGGAAGTTATGAGAGACATGGAAACTCTGGCAGTTGACGTTTATACGATGGTAGCTATAATTTCACCTCATCGACCAAAATGACGTAAGCAAAGAAAGCCTCTATTTTTAGCTTCATTTGCTACTTAACTGGTTTATAGCTGATCCATTTTCACTTGTAAGGCGTCTAAAAAATCGTTTAGGTAAGTTCTATGATTGTGGAACATCCTTCGAAAACCGGTCGATATAGAAAACTTCGTGAATTTCATGGCGCATATATCGTAATCGTCCATCTAAGCAAGCCTTCCCGGTGAACCGAGAAAAGATTTCGCAACCAGAAGAGGCCAAAAAGGCCAGAAAATGTGTTTTATTTTAAAACAGGATATAGCTGAGTATTGTGCTTTAAAAGTAGAAAAAGCTAAAAGAACAGTAGAAGAGTAAAAAATCGATCAGTTTATTTACCATCGGGTTACGTCGGTTGCAAAGTTTTGTGGATATACAGTGACGTTCGAAAAATTTTGCTCAAACCTTTTTTTAATCTTTCGGATGACACTTCTTGGAATTCATGAAAGCAACGATAGTTATTGCACTAGGTAGCAAAATGTCGCTCGAATAGTGTATAGAAGTGGATTTAGTTATGAATGAAAGATGAGATCACCACATAATCCCGAACGACTAAAATTTCGAACGAAAAAAATGTCGAAAATTTATTTGATAAATGTCGAAAACAAGAATCTCGAATGGACAAATTCTAGAAAGTACAGATATATCACAAAAGACTTTGGCTGAGTTCCAAAATCCATCAGATGCGTTTTAGATACAAAGTCATAAGTTCCGAAACTCAAACAACAAAATGATGACAAAGTCGCAAGTTTCTAAACGCATCCTAAACGCATCCTAAAGTTTTTGATGCGCTTAACTTAGCAAACTGCGCATCGATATTTTTTTCGATGCTTTTATTTGAATTTCAATACATTTCATTGAACAACAGCCTTGAAAAAAAATTTATAAATATATAATTATTAAGTACTTGGAATGTATCTTGTGCCATCATGAAATGACTATGAAAAACATTATTCGGGATATATTTCAATAGTTTTAAAAAAAAATTCATAGATTTAGGAATCTCCCTTCGGAATGCCTTAAACTTATTGAATAAGGCTGCATTTGTTTCTGCCAATTTAAAAAAAAATGTTCGTATACGTATTGCAGATATATTTCTACTGTTGGTGGATACATCCATGGGTTTGTCAACACTTTCAAAGCATTATGCATTCTGTAACTTTTTTGAAAATAATACGAATTTAACAAACTTTCTGTGTACATTTTAAATGCATTGATATTATATAAATATTTGAAACTCAAGTTGCAGGCAATATCTCTTGAATATCCTATACAACTCTTTTCTTTCAATCTACTTCGAGCTACAGTACTGAAGCCGGATTTTCCAATAACAGTCAGAGAAAAACGATTACTTTGGGTTGGAAACATCACTACGAACATACTCGTACGCTAATGACTTTTCAGCTGTCAACAGAATCGGATGCCATCGCATACGACTTTCGGCTTATATCAGCTATTATGCAAGTCGTATTTAGTCGTATTTTGAACGTTTTTAGTGGTATTTTCTTCGGCTGCGATTTCTTAAGTGACTCTATACGAAATTCGACAAACATGAAAAATAAGCAATTGAAACGATTTAATGTTCTTCGAAGTTATTTTACTACTTAAATTACTTTTACTTTCTAAAAAACTTAAAAACAGCAACCAATTCGAAGCTTTGGTTTATGCTACGGAGATTAATGTCGACATCGCAAAAGACAGATGTGTGCTGCACGTTCATCTAAAAGATGGACAAATGGTTGTCAACAGAATAGTTTTATTAAACTGCAATGGTCAATTATTTTTTTAGTTAGAAAATTGTAATTTAAATTTCTGAAAATACATCCATATATACATACATACATACACAATGAATTTGGCACTTATTGCGTTTCAACTATCTCTTAACAATCTGTGAATATAATTCCTTTTAAGGATATTCCTTCATGTGCTTATTAAAGAATAAATCTATTGAATTTGTGGTGACATCTTTCGGGAGCAGTTGGAATATGACATCTCCTTGATCTCGCCGGCAAGGAAACTAGTACTGACAGGAAAAAGTTCATTTTGAAGTGCGACGCAATGCGTTGCTAACATGCAGCAACTTATATGGAGTCCGTATTCAACGCATATGACTTTCATAATAACAAACGAAATACAATACGATGCGAGTACGACTTGAAGTGAGATACGAGATACGACTTGCATAATTGGGGTGAATGTTATCTTTTCCGTCGAATCCAAGTTTAAGCTACATGTTGGATATGGGAGGATTCATTCGCGAATAGAACCAATGAAAATACTGAGCTCTGAATTCCTCTTACGGATTCCACCTAAAACTTGAGGTGTGATGGTATGGAGATGAAAATGGTAGATTGGCATTTTTCGAATCGAAAATCACTGCAGCAGTTTATCTACGGGTCTTAGAATATCAGTTCGTGCCTCCGCGCTAGAGATTTTAGGTGTCACATGCAGAATTATTTTTGAACTGGACAGTGGACAATGCTCCTTGCCATACAGCCAGAATTGTAAATATGAATTTGTAAAAGATTTATTTGTAGCCTTAAAATAAGCTACTACTTCTATTATTAAAATCTATATTAGTTTTTCTTTATTTTTTTTGTTGGAAAGTACTTCGAAAAAAACAATATTGATGTGCTAAGCTGACCTCCCTACAGCCTGGATCTCAATCCAATTGAGAATATCTGGTCAATCATAAAACTAGAGATTTCAGAGTGTTCTGCATGTGGAACACCATACCTTCACCCACATGGAAATACCTATCTGCGTCAATGGATCGCATATGTGCAGCACTAATAAAAGAAAGAGGAGGTCCAACAAAGTATAAATTTAATGGACAATGTTTCTGGGAAGCAACAAAAAAATATTTGATGAAAATAAATAAATAAATTAATAAATGAATGAATGAATACGATGAATACGATTCAGCCATGCAATCCACGGATTCCATGTGCCGGGGCCTTTAATGTCTTCCCTATCAGTTCTATTTCTCTCCACTAGTTTCCCTATTGGAGAGCATTTCTTTATTTATATTTTAGTAGCACATGGTGTCAAAGTAAATCACTGGACTGCAGAAAGTGCAGCAGATCATAATTTTATGATTCACAATCCCTTTGCAAACCTGTAAAAAAATGAATAAATAAAATCAAGTTTTCATGAAGTAATAGTCGCAGTTGTACAATTAACTGCCTTGTGGCATGGACTCCGTAAGTCATTTGCGTCCTTATTGGCACTTCTCTTTTTGCATCGTCAAAACGTACTTTCACAACAAGTCTACACCTTCTTTTCACACTAAATCACCCACTTTACGCATTGACTCTTGCGCGTCTTACGTCATATACGCAATTATAAAAAAAAAAATTAAATTATTTTACTCCTCTCGGAGCCGCATGCTACAGAGTTAACAACAAAATAAACCCCATAGGCCTCACGTTGCGTCTGCACCCATCCAGAAGACGGAAAACCCATTAGCGGTTCAACATGTCGGCTGAACCTCAAATCCTCAAGTATGTGTATCCACTTGTGGAAATGTATCTATTAGCAGCGCAGTTTGATCTTTCATTGAACTCAGAACCCCTCCAACAACTTATTAATAACTTATTATCAACCTGTCCGAAGAGAAAAGTTCTACCACACCGCTGTTCACCACATTCCGCTAGATGTTCGCTGGAAAGTGCACACACACTTTTAGCCGCACGCTTAATCTAAGCGCACAGCGTGTGCGCATGCCAGTCGTCGCTAGGAAATAAACATGGACTCTGTGCCGACTTTCTTTAGGGTCTCGCTTTATCGTATGTGACGACAAAGATGTTTGCCGGACGATCCCAGACGATACCGGCCAACAGCATGATGTCCGCGTGGATTAAGTCGATGTCCCGAATTAGAATATCCATTGGACCAGAAGAAGAAGAGATGGCCAAAGCATGTGCTAACGTGCTTGTAGGTGGTCAAAATAATGGTGAAACATATTTTGTTGATCAAACGTCATCTGCATAAGACAATTTGTAACTGTCATGTGGAGCTAGATCTGTCGTGTTCGATTGGGAGCAGGTGGTGGATCAGATTGTGAAATCTTTTCATTCAGTTGATTGTCAAGATGATAATGCCACCCGAAAACCGTAAATTTAACTTATCGACCGATGCTGCACGATAGATAGTTCGATGTCCAACTGTTCGTCCAGCGGAACTAATAAAAATTCCAAGTGCAGGCGGTTAGGTCACTAAATCATAGCGGTCCAGACCGCTGACAATCAATTAACAAAATGCATAAACATGTTTAACCATATTATTAGATGGGCCAAGGCAATGCAAATGGCTTTGTGGTGGTCACTTGAAAGGAAGGCACATTATTTAATAACGACAACGGACCAAAGGACGTAAAACATTTGCCGACATGCCAAAAGGGTGCGCAGTCATTTGTTGTTGTTTTTTTTTTTTTTTTTAATTTGACGCGTTTTGTGGTTTTAGCTGAGCGTAAAAATGGAACGTGCCGTTGTGGAAGCAGCTATTGACCACAGAAGAGGCAACAACAATGTCTGAAGTTGCGTGGACTGCATTCAGTCGAAGAGCTTTCGCATTGATAAAAGTGTACGCAGTACAATAGAACTGTCGATCTTTCCCGCGATTCAGCTCTTTACTGTCTTCCTTCAAAGTAAATGTAAACGTATTTGGTACAAAATTCCCGCACCAATTTTATATTCAAGGTTCATTTCATCCCAAACAGAAATCTTTTTATTGGCCTATCATTTATCTATATAGATTTTTTGTCTTCAACATCAATAAGAGATAGCGCTGTTAGTCCACTTGACATTTCGCAATTTGACAGGTGTGGTTTTTGCTAAATTTGCTAAAATTGGTCCATTTTCAGAAAAATCAAAAGGGAGCCTCATTCGCACACTTTTACCAGTAGGTAGAAGTACATGTACATTTTGCAGTTGTTAAGGGAATGACAGGCTAACCAAATGTTGTGTTCAAAAGAAAAGAAAGACACAACACGCTACACTTTTATACAGTTGATGGCCATGAACTCATTCACATGCATTCACAGATATGAACATTTTTGACCATGCGCGGGGAGTGGAAATGCAAGTTTTGCGTCTATTGTAGGTTGTCTGTGCATTTCACATTAATGTTGCTACAGTTGTTGCTGCATTGAAATTACGTTTTGAGCAATAATTTTATCAGACTTTCAATATTTAAATTATGCCAAAATCATTCGTGAACGATTACTCTATCTCAATCAAGTGAAGTTCAGCATGATTTTGATGACTGATCAGTCGTCAGCTCATGTTTTGTGGTTTTGCCGGTGATTGAAGTGGAAATTTCAGTGATTCCGGTGAGTCTATCGAAAACATTCAACGTTTCTAATGTGCATTTGCAAATCAGATAATACTGCTTCGAGGATGATAATTCGAATTCTTCGACATTGTACTTTCAGTGTTCGGGAGACATTTTGCCGCCACCGATTAGAAGGCCAAGCATTGGCTTACGCAGTCGCAATGCACGGAGATTGTCGATTCGCCGTGCAAATCAAACCCCTGAGCAACGCGCCGAAGCGAATGAACAGCTTCGTGCAGGATGAATTCAGGAGGAACATGAAGCACACGCAGCTGCTGAATGACTGAGACAGCAGCGCAATCACGATCTGCATCATCAAGTTGAATCAAACGCCAATTGTCGATTGAAAAAAAATGTCGTGAATGTCCATTCACACCGCGCCGCTATCTAACATGACTGCACCATTCTCAGCGAACTACCGTATTTTACGATTGTGCCCATGGATGTGATTTTCTGGTATTGCAACGCGCTAAAATTTCAGTCAGAGACGGCGTCATCTGTTATCGATCGCGAATGTTCGATCAAAAAAAATAACTTCGGGTGGAACCGTGAACGCTCGAAATTATTTCAATCAAAAAAACAATTTTTGAATGGTACTCAAAGTATGAAAGCGGGAATTTGTCAAATGAATACAATCCGAGATCTGACCACCCTCGCGAAGTCGATCAAGGCGCTGTCGTCAACGCTATTGAAGAGAATCCCTCAATGACTACACGCGTGCTGGCCGAGGATTTCGACTGCAGCCACACATACACAAAATAAAAAAATACTACACGATGCAGGTTAGTCTATTGATGTCTGATGATTTGAAATTAATGGGTTGGGGTCACAATCCCGAAAACCAAAATCCCAAAAACCCAAAATCCCGAAAATCAAAAATCCCAAAAACCCAAAATCCCGAAAATCAAAAATCCAAAATCTCGAAAATCCAAAATCCCGAAAATTCAAAATCCTGCAAATCAAAAATTATATAAAATGCAAAATTTGCGCAAATTGTTCGGGATTCCGTTTTCGGGACTTTTTTTAAAAGGCAAGTAGACAAATATTTGTCCATTCCCGTTGGCGTCAATGTTGTAATATTTTACAATTCGCAATGTGCATTCAGTTGCGTTGATTTCATTCAAAGTGATAGATGATAGATTGAATTTAGTTTCAGTTAATTGATTTTAGTTCCACAGATTAACATACCTACTATATACTGATCGCTGTTTTAGATGAAGAGCAAATCCGTGTGAAAACATGAACTTATATCGAAAATAACTTCAGGCGGAAACAAAAGAATAAGAAAACGTTACGTTATTAAGGAAAACGAAATTATAAAGATTTAGGCTGTGGCCACGCAGTGAGCGACGAGCGGCTGAGCGATTGAGCGACGAGCGATTGAGCGACAAGTCTGAGCCATTTACTGAGCGTCATCGCTGAGCGATTAGTTGCGAAAATGCCATTGTGAAGTGCAGTTCGTCATAGTCTTAAGTTAAAAGTCGCGTTCATATTTATAGAGCTATTATAAGAACCCATAAATCGTGAAAGGGCAAGTTATGATGAATTTCATCACGTATATCAAAATTTTCGGAGATATCCAGACGGATTTTGACAATACTATCGTCTATCAGTACCATCTTTTGATTTGCTGTTATTAATTAAATAAAAACTTACCTGAACAATTACAAATGTGTCCAACTTCATTCCACTGCTTTTCGGTGACATTTTTGTTTTTGTAATATTTGTGGCTGTCGTGCCAAAGAACTGGACGGCTTTGGACAGCTGAGATCAAACTTTCCGCGCTTATTTTCTCCATTAACGAACCTCGTCGCTCAGCGATAAACTAAAAAATTAAAACAGATTTGATTGCTGAGCGACGGCGCTCTGTCGCTTACGAAAATCGCTCATCGCTCAGCGCCATACAATTTCATGTGTTTTAATTTTTTTGCGTCGCTCAGCGGCTCGTCGCTCACTGCGTGGCCGTAGCCTTACGCCGAACGTAACGAGCATTCTGAAATAAGTTTTTAATATGAATTGCGTTCGATATGAACTTGTATCAGATATTGGTTTTGAAGTGAATACTTCTTTAGCGAAAATGTAGCGTTACGATAAATGTGTTACGACAAATGTGTTACGATAAATGTGCTACGATAAATGTGTTACGATAAATGTGTTACGATAAAGAGGAAATGATTCTGTCTGTCTGTCTGTATACAGCACCGAATGATTACTATCTTTTTCGATCATTCGAGCACTGGTTGCGAGGAATAAAGTTCAAACCATCAAAGAAATGCGCGAATCTCTTACAGAATTCTTTGCTTTCAAGGATCGGCAGTGGTACCGCGATGGAATCCAGAAACTTAAAGAACAATCGCAAAGAGTTATAGAAAATAACGGAGAATACTTTTCTTTATTAATTGTTGATTGTTTTATTTGTGTTTCATTGAATATAAACCTTGAATATAAAATTAGTGCGGTAACTTAGTTGCCAACTTAATAACTGTCAAACATAAATACTGTGGCGACATTGCGTACATTCCGAAACAAAAATACAGTAAAATGTCAAAAGTGACAATTGACTTGACACCTTTTGGAGACTTTTAAAATGGTAGCTTTACTATGACTTCCCTGCGATTTGGCTTTTCTTGAAGACTCATAAAATATTCATTGGCCGACCCATGTCAGTCCCATTAACACCTGAAACATATGTCGCCCCATTTGGCCGCAGTTACTGACATTGCCATTAGTGTCAACCGTAGCCGTTGCCAATCCAGCGTTCTATTGCTAACTTTTACGATCGTTCCTTAACCATCTTACGTACGGTCAAGGAGTGTCAGGGCGTGTTAAGCACACAATATTCAGCCAATTTATTTGATTGCGCAGAACTAGTGTTGACGCCTGACCTCTTCGTCTACGTCGCATCGTCTTTCCCATTTCTAGAACGCACCTTTTCTTGTCAATTGTTGGATACTAGCTAAAGCGAACGCACTCTTTCCATTCATTGTAACAAATGATGACTTTTTGTCCATTTCATGTCAGACAAAATGTCATCTTTACACGGGTTCCATTTAATTTGATTGTGCGCGCGAGCGCATCATCCTCAGTCTCATTCTTCAGCGATTTCTGCTCCTCCAGTGGGTAAGGTTTTACTTTATCACTCTGTGGCAAGGTGGGGCTACGCAGCCGCACAACTGAACCACTCGGGCGCGAACCATCTTAATGCTAACTAATAGTTTGACATGGAATTTTTTAAAGATACAAATTAATTATTTTTCATGTTCAAATCCTCTTATACGGTTGGGAACGTTCACCATCACCAAGACTGATGGGGATGAGTGCGATGAAGGCTAAATGGCTATTGTGTGTGCACCAAGAATTGTATGGATGGGGTTTCTTTTTGTATGTTTTCTGCGTTTGTTGTACGTTTTGCGTTTTTGTTTCGTAATATTTGTTCGGTGAAGTTCAGGTAAGTTTCCGCCATTCAAAGGTTTTCCACACGCCACTGTGGGAAATAAATCACCTACCAGAACGCCGACTGCAGTTCGAAATAAATCAACGCAAGACGCGCGTGTCATGGTTCAGAACTGAAGCCGGGTGGTGTTGAACAGTTTATGAAAGAAATGGGGTGAAAAGTGTGGAATACGAGTTAAAGGTTTTCGGAGGATAATATGCATTAAATTAGTGAAGTGTTTATGAAGGGCTTTAAGTGTTTGCAATCTTTTATTGCAGAAAATGAACAGTTGGACGGACCCTTCAGCCGTCAGTGGGGTTCTTTAGTTGTGTACTGAACTTTAATTGCCAATCAGCTTATTGGTAATATCATGTGATTTTTGTTTGCGGTACCAACATTTCAGATCATACCTACATTAACACAAAAATTTCTTACCACAAGATGGCGCTGTTTTTTAAAATGGCGATAACATTCAGAGTGATTCAATTGAAATTTACAATTTAAATCTGACACTACTGGCATCCGGTTACGACATCTGGGAATATTCAACATTGACATTTGTAACTATGGAGAGAAATAGAAATAATTTAATTTGTATTTGTATTTATTAAGAATTGTATATGCTTACACATTAAGATTAAATAACTTATGTATAAGCTTGTGCCAGATTATAAAGTGGTTGAAGAAACTTTAAGATTCAAAAGTGGTATTAAATAAAAATTAAATGGAAAAAAAATTAAGTAATAATAGTAATGAAAGTAATAAGAATAATAGCAATGATAGAAAATGATAAAAAATAATATATAGTTAAAAACAAAATTATAAATAGGATATTGGGAGTGAACTATGAGCATTGGCCAGATATTCCATTAGAAAGTTGCTGGGTACGCTGAATCTCATGAAGCGAAACTAGGCAATGGTACCTGAGCACGTTGTCGAATGAGCAGCCGAAGATCGTTTTAGAATAGGCGGAGATATGCTCGCGCCTGCGAATGTTGTAGAAATAGAGGGCAATACTATTATAGAGCAGGTTCAACTTTCGCCTAGATCTGCAGTCCACATTCGAAAAAACTTCACAGCAAAACAGTAGGATTGGTAGCAGCAGTGTTTTGGCGAGAAGCATCTTGTTCTTGACGGGTAGGTAATGTTGTGTTGTCCAGAGAACACCATACACCTTCCCAATACAGGTGGTAATGTGGTCATTCCAAGATATGGTGCGATCGAAGGTTAAGCCAAGGTTTCTCGCAGACTCAACAAAGTCGATGTTGCACTGCCCTAGTTTGATGGCTGGAAGGGTTGAGGTATCCAGCGAGTTGCGGTATATAGCGAGTGCTTGAGCCCAGCTGAGGATATTCTGTAGATCCTCATTCATTTTGGCAGTGAAAAGTTCCGCGAAGTCTAGAGGGAACGAAATTTGTAGCTTCACATCGTCAACAACAGTACTTAACGATGCTGGGTAGTTCATTGACGTACGAGAAGAATAGGATAATGGAACCTTGTGGCACGCCAGTTTTCATTGGGGAAAGAGTGAAAGTTCGATCGCCAAATACCACGCTTTGAAGTCTATCGACAAGATAGGATTGCATTTGTCTTACTGTTTGGCTTGAAAATTTGAAGTCATGCGATAACTTTTTGCAAAGATGGTTGACTGTGTCAAAGGCTTTCGAAAAATCAAGCAGTGTTAGAACGATGATCTCCTTCTTATCCAGGCCTTTCCGAATCTCTACCTTTATGTCGATTAAAATCAATGGTATAAGCATAAGCTGATTTTTCTAGCATATTTCTAGGAGCAACCATTCAATTTTATGCTCACGCATACAAATTTCCCTATACGTATACACATTTATTTGATTTTGATAGGGTTACGTTACTTCTGAATATGTAAATAGTTGGGTAGCTGAAATTAAAACAGTTAATAAATAAAAAACTTTACAACGTAAAGCACTCCTGATAATTTTGGTTTAATCTACACTTTATTCTCTATGTTTGTAATTTTATTCAGGTTTTTCTGAGCGATATTTTTAGAAATAAGGTAGGGGAACAGCAATTTTTTTAGGTTTTGTTTGAAAAAGTGTTAAGAAAAAGGAGCACAAAAAATATTTCACAATTTTTTTTTTAACTTGCCATTAAGTTCTACTCTGTGCTTGGGCCACTAATTGCTACAACTCTCCCAAGTTTTAATAGTCTACGCCAAATAATGTCCGAGAAAAACGCCTGTGACAGACAGACAGATAGTCAGACACCGAACTGATTCCATTAGTGTTCCGTTTTTGGGTATGGAACACTAAAAATATAGTGAAATGGATTAATGTAATAGATCTCGATCATAGCTGGAGACTTAACAAAATCTTGTTTTTGTTGAAGTTATGAAGTAGAATGTTTAGGTATGTCAATGACTTCAAGACCAGAGAAAAAGAGCGATATTCAATGCATAACTTAGAGACTAATGCACTATTTATGCCAAAAAGTAATGAAAGTCAACAAACCCGGCCGATACGCTTCATTTCTAATGAATTTTAAATTTGCAGCCTCCAAGAGAATGATTTAGCCTGAAAATTTCCTTATGTCTCTAGACAAACTTTTTTGAGCACAGATAAGATTTCATACATTTGGTCAAGTCTCCAGTATCCAATTTCCAATTTCTACCGTTAATGTCATACAAGGCCCGTTAAAAAGATGTCTTCACAATAAACGCGAAAAAAAAATTAAAGAAAAACCACAAGTCTTAATGTTAGTCACAAATTGCTGTGACGCGGCGGTACCGTGAAAAGAAAAGAAAAGAAAATATGACGTCTTTCCTGACAATGGGATACCTTTGCCTTGTTAAAACCACTTGCTACCTTGTTGCCAACCTTGTAACTCTCTAAAGAAGAAATGTCAGTTCAGGCCTCATAATTTGCAAAATTTTCTAGTTATCAACTTCGTCCGAAAGCCTCTTCATTACTACATCAGTTGATGCCACTCTCATAATCTTTTTTTATAGTTTAATGGCCTTTAGCAGCTGAAACATCTTTTGTCTGGCATCCGTTTCCCTCTCCATCGATGTTGTCTGGCACAGGCAAGTGTCAAAATTGCACGCAGTCTTAGTCGTGCGTAAGGCAGAAGGCAAAGGTATGAGAGTAATTTTAAATGTAAAGAAATTGAAATTTTATGAAATCATTGAATTAAGTTCGCCCTGCCGCCGCCACTATTCCATGCCCCATAAAGGTTCTCGTACTCGTAGACATAGTGCGCGCGCGCGCACATAGAAGACAGGTACCGTCGAAACCGCATCTCAAGCATCTAGTACGCATTAGATGAAGACGACAACGACTACAATCTACAAACCACTATGATGATAATAATGATGATTATGATAAACAGGAGTAAAGGTACTCCAGCTACTGGCTGACACTCTCGCCTCTCAATCAATTCCTCAGAGGCACAGCAGCAGGCACCGAGCATCACGTACCGGGCAACAACCACAAAAGGTTGGACACGGCTTGGAGTGAAGTTTTCTGTTTTATTTTTTTTTATTTTTTTGTTGGCGTGTGTCTGTCTGCGCTTTTGTGTATAGTGTTACCAATTGGTTGGGGATTTTTACCAATTTATTGAAGATGATTTACACAATCGAAAAGTAAGCAAATTATCGAAATCGAATTGAATTTGGAGTTGCCACTTGAGAAGAGTCCATTGATGGACTTAAGTATGTAAGTATGCCCAAAGGTAATTGGGTTAGGTGAAGAGGTCAATAGGGTGTGTGTATGCGAGTTATAAGCGTGGAGTGTAACCGGAAGTTGCTGTGAATGAGTGATGTGGTTTTGGTTTTAACGAAGTTCGAATCAATAGACCAATTTCCGCTTCAATATTAAATCTCTCCACTAAGATGGAACAAAAAAATAGGAATTCTAGTTTAAAAGTAAGCCATTTTCTACTAACAACAGATCGCAAATTTTAGAGAATCTCTTAATTCCTATCATTTGACTCAGTAACTGAACTTTGGCGCAAAGTCTCCATCAAAATGCTACTGATCTCGAAACTACATTTCAAAAATTCAGTCAAAATAAATATGTAGAGTCGTTCGGAGACTTTTTATGTAATGAATTCGTTTTTTAGTTTCTTGAAGTTTGTTGTTCAAATTTGTACCGCATTCTCCAAACTACCTGTCAAAATAAATGTGTAGAGTCATACGGAGACTTTTTATGTAATGAATTTGTTCTTCTGTTTCTTGATGTTTCAAAACTACCTGTCAAAATAAATGTGTAGAGTCGTTGAGAGGCTTTTTAGAGCGGGAGCTGGATGGAGTTGAGTGTGCAAAATCCGAGAACCGCATTCTGTTCATAGTTTTGAACTCAGAAAATCTTGCGGATTATGATTCTGGATGTTGCCAGGAGGTTTGTGGGTCCATTTATTTTGTATGGCCCATCTTCTTATATATCAAGTTAGTTATTACTAACTTCTATATTTATGGACCAAAAAGGCTCATATTCACAATATATATGTTGATTCAGTGTCAAAAGAGAAAATTATAAATTCTGGACCCGATAGGTGGCGCTGAAGTCAAGTTATTAACAGCTTCTATATTAATTGACCAAAATGATTCATATTCACAGTTTATGTTATTATATAGACGGACAGATAGACAGACAGATAAAAAAAATTGAAAATGAAGTTGAAAAATAGAACAGCAGTTATTGCTTCCTACTATGTACTACCTTTCTATCATACCCGAATCTATCATAATCCAATCTGCCCATATCATAATCCTTAGCGCTGATACAGATGTTTTCATCCTAGGAATTTATTTCTGGAATAAGCTAGCACGTCTAGGATACTTAGGCCTATGGTTCGACGGTTCTTATAAGAAGAAATATATTTCAGGATGTCATTTGGCTGCTCAATCCCTTGGCGAAAACATTTGTCGTATTTTGCCAGCATTACACTCTCTAAGTGATTGTGATTCGACTAGCAGATTGGGTTCGAAAAAAATGGTTTAAAAGCTGCATCGTTGGATTTTGTACAAAAAGCTCTAAGGCATTTAGGAAATCCATACCTAACTGTCGAACTGTTGACAGAACTAGAAACCATTTTCATCATCCATCTTTTTTCAAAAAAAAATTAACTGCTGATGAACTCCGGTATAAATTGATTTCACAACATATCGGCTTCGGCTTAAATTTATTAAAAGTAATTTGCACATCACATGCTCTACATTTACATTTGTTAAGAGCTTCAGCACAAACATATGTATGGATAAATGCTGGCCAAACACTACTACAGCCTATTGATTTCACCTTATTAGGATATGAAAAAAAGATGGTAAATTGTACCCACAGCAACTGACGAAGCGACCATTGCCAGAAATGTTGATTCAGCCCTGTAAGTGTACATCAAATTGTCATACTAAGGCTTGTTCTGTTATTATGTAAATGCATTAATAATGATTGTCAAAATAAAAAAGATTGATTATTTGTATATATTTTTTTTGATGTTAAAATTGCTTTTTCGTATTAAATATTTTTTTTATCAACAATTCTTGTTTTTATTTTTAACTTTTTTGTCTGTCTGTCTGTCTGTCTATTTGTCTATTTGTCTGTCTGTCTGTCCGTCTATATAATAAAATAAACTGTGAATATGAATCATTTTGGTCAATTAATATAGAAGCTGTTAATAACTTGACTCCAGCGCCACCTATCGGGTCCAGAATTTATAATTTTCTCTTTTGACACTGAATCAACATATATATTGTGAATATGAGCCTTTTTGGTCCATAAATATAGAAGTAAGTAATAACTAACTTGATATATAAGAAGATGGGCCATACAAAATAAATGGACCAACAAACCTCCTGGCAACATCCAGAATCATAATCCGCAAGCTTTTCTGAGTTCAAAACTATGGACAGAATGCGGCTCTCGGATTTTGCATACTCAACTTCCTTTGGCGCCTGCACTATTTTAAGTGATGATTTTTATTCTATTTTTTGAAGTTTGTTGTTCAAATTTGTACCGCATTCTCCAAACTACCTGTCAAAATTAATGTGTAGAGTCGTTCGGAGACTTTTTATGTAATGAATTCGTTTTTCTGTTTCTTGAAGTTTGTTGCTCGAATTTGTACCACATTCTCCAAACTATGTACCTGTCAAAATATATATGTGGCGTCGTTTGGAGACTTTTTATGTAATGCGTTTGTTTTTCTCTTTCTTAAAGTTTTTTATTCGAATTTGTATCGCATTCACAGTGGATTATGTTTTTTTTCTAGAAAAACCCTTTGGCAACACTAATTTTTCGATGGAAAACAGCATTTTAACCAGTAGCTCATGCTAATAGCGCGGAATTAAAAGCATCCGCAATAAAACTCAGCTACAAAAGGATTGCGTTTTTTTGTATACTTTTATGATCAACAACCTCTTTTGTTCCATTTAGTTAAGTTACGATGGTTCCGACGCACGACATCACTTCAAATGATGTTCAGATACGAGTACTGCGGTTTGCAAAAAAGCATCTGCCTTGATGAAGACCGCGACAGAGACCTCAAAATCAAATCCAATCTTCCATCTCCTTACTAGCACTAGCTATGGTTTGTATTTGTTTTTTTTTTTTATAATTTCGTGTCCCCCGTGTTAGACTGTGAAGTCGGAGTGCAGCATCCTTTATCCCATCGCAATGATGGCGATAAAACCCCCAAAGAAACCCTCGACTTCTTGACTTTGTCTGCGAACAGATGCATCATCTCCAGTTTGAGTTTTCTGCTGCTTCTGTTTTGGTTCGTATTTATTTTGTTTTTTTTTTACTTTTAAAGAAATATGACAGACAGATGAGTTTTTGAATTGTGTTTGTGTGGTTTCTTTGCCCAAAAACGAAGCACACTTGTCTCCTGTCTTCAGATGGAAAACACTGATAGCGCGCGCTGCTGGCTGCGGCCATCAAGAATGCGCAATGGTGGCTGTGCTTGGTGCGCGCACCTTTAATGGCCGAGTAACACAGGTAGTTTTGGGGACTATCTCAACCGTGGTATAAAGAGAAAAAGATGAAGAAGATCTTCATCTTCTGTTCGTTTCCATGGAATCCCATAATCAAATTAAAGGAGAGGAACCGAAAGCGGGATGAAATCAGATCTCGAGATGTTTTCATTCGCCCCAGCCCCAGCCCGGCCTGGACAATAGATATGCAAATTGTTGTCTTGATATTTTGATCAAGATACGAATGCTGTTTGGAGTTTCCAATTCTTATTTGAATTTCCCCCTCCCCGCCCCGGGTTGAAGCACTGCTTCACTGGAATACCAACCGTATGATGTGCAGTTGTGGTGTTCCGCGATTGTATTCCAGAGATAGTGGCTTAATAGCCGTTAAAAGGAATTTTAAACGGGGAATCGATTAGGAATTGAATTGGATTCAGCGATTTGTGAAGGTTGGAATTCGGTTGGAAGCAGCTTAGGGAAAAAGACGAGAACAATATGTGGAAATCAGAGATGCTAGACTTGAAAATGGTTAACAAATTAATTATAAATGTCACATGAAATGGCGGTGAAGACAGGGAGTTCAGTGAGAGAGGGTGATGATTATACTCATATGTTAAGTGAAAGAGTGATCTTCAAAGAAATGTATACTTATGCTGCTTAACACTCTGTGTTTATTGTTTTATGGAGGAGAGCATCGGATTTCAGAGATTTGCGTGGGAATTATAGTCGCATAGAGCGGTAAATCTCCAATCGGGATTTGGTTTTCCCCAATGCTGTATACTTTCCCCGAATTCATTTCCATGATTTGGTGGCATATGTCTAAATCAAGACTTATTAACCTGCCAACTATAACTATGACTTTAAAATTAAAGTATCCAATAAAATTCGAGGAAGATAGTTAAAGTGTCAAAAAAGGAACGAATAGCTTCTAGTTTTGTGTTTTATTTACGAGCATATCAGTTGACTTTGAATTCAAACATTTGCATTCGACTTATCCCCTTCCACCCTCAAAAAACCGAACTAGTCCTGTTCACCAACAAGAGAACGATACCAGCCTTCGGGCTACCGACTATTGACGGCACTACCCTAAAGTTGTCCGAGAGTGCGAAATACTTGGGCCTCATACTCGACAGGAAGCTTAATTGGAAACTGAATATTAAAGAAAGAGTAAAAAAGGCATCAGTTGCCTTCTAATACCTGCAGCAGATTCTCGGGAAAAACTGGGCCACGAATAACACTGTGGATATACTCGGCGATAGGGAGACCTATACTAACATATGGAGGATTAGTCTGATGGTATGCTGCCACAAAAACCAGCAACTTTAAGGTTATGAGCAAAGTGCAGAGAATGACAACAACGCCAACAGCGGGATTGGAAGCAATTCTTAACCTTCTGCCTATGGACCTCTACATGCAGGGGGCTCCAGCAAAGAACACTCTAAGAATAAGCCAGTCAAAGCATTGGAGACCGAATACATATGGAAACACCTAGATTCCTAGATACTTGGCAAATATCTTAGCGGAAATGTCAACTCAGACTACATTGTCCCATATTTGCATTTCGAAAGACCTTTCCTTTCTTGTGGGCCTTTCCAAGCAGAGAACAATGGGAAATAAATGAAGAATCCAAGTCCATCTACACCGATGGGTCAAAAATGGAAACACGGAGCGGGTTGCTTCTCGAAAAAACTAACGTTAACTAAACTAACTAGCGTTTTCTAAGCTGAGGTTCTAGCAGTGACAAAGGCCGCCCCCGCCCAATTGGTGTCAATGATGACAAAATCCCGAGAGGATATCACAATTTTATTGACAGCCAGGCGGCCATAAAAGCAATAGTTGCTACGCAAATAACATCTAAGCTTGTAAAGTGTTGCCGCGAAGAGTCGAAGGTTCTCGGGACACAGCACAACGTAAAACTCTCGGGATACCAGATAATGAAGCCGCGGATGAATTGGCCAGAAAAGGCACAACGCTAGATAGATAGCAAGTAGAGTAAGTTTTTTACTAACACGTGATTCTTTTTGCAGAAAATGTATTTACATGACATTTTTTTTTTAAATCATGATTTTCGAGACGCTGCAAGAAGATCTCGATTACTTAGAAGAGCTATGTTCAGAGGATGAAAATGGTCTTTTAAGCAACCTCCACGCCTTGTATATTCAACCACCAGAGAATTACCGTAATTTAAGTGGAGAAGACGATGCTGATGAACAGAATGCGATATTCCAGACAATGTTTGCTTAGGGCAGTTGAGATCGGGTTGTGAAATTGGGTTTGAAAACGGACAACGTATTGAAGACTTTGACGCGCCCGCAGAGAATTTTGATGAAGTTCTCGAATACAGTGTTTTACGAGATGTTCTGGATAATTCATATTTGAATTTATATTCCCACAACCCAATTACGAGGACTGTCATGAGTTGAAACCACACGATTAACTCCAAACAATTATAGATGATGACATTTGCGATTGTTCGGAAGAATATGCCACCTACCAAGAAATTAAATTTCCGAAGATTACTGTTTACGGTTGGTGGTTATGTCCTTTTCCCTATATACTGCAGCTTAGAACTTATATTTCGTTCCAGAGCTTCGCGTTTTTATTGGTAAGTTGCTTGTCAGTGGTTACACTGGAGAAAGCAGCTACAGATCCATGTGGAGTAATTTGTCCGAACTTCATGCTCAAAGTGTGATAAAGGTATTTTCTTGAGATATTTCGAGCCTTATCGTGCTGCAGATTTATAATTACGCACTCGTACCAAACTTGTATCACCAATTGGACATGAAATCAATAAAATGTCAAAAATTCTTAAATGTCACTTAAATTCTCTCTGTTTTATTCAATAAGCTCAAGCTAATGTATGAAAATTCCGATTCTATAAGGATACGGACATGTACCCTATCGCTCCTGACGTTGCCATATGGCAACAGGACATTTTGAGGATAGTAGGACCTTTATTAAAAATCTAATGATACGGTTTATCTATCTTTCCTCTAATAAAAGTGCTCCTATTTTTTTTTTTTCAAATTCGAAAAATTAACGTTCAGGAGGATTCGGGCTAAGGCCAACATTGAAAAAAAAAAAACATCAATTGGAGCTAATAGCAGGTGGAAATCACTATCAAGAAAGCTGTAGCCAGAATACGATAAAGCAAGAACTAGGTAACTTCTACAAACAGATAGGAAATCGCTGTCAAAACTGACAGAAGTGCTAGCTGGCCACGACATGCTAAGATACCACACGATGATATTACGCGTTAACGATGATGACATCTGGAGGGGATGCAGTGATGAACAAGCTTATGAGGACAAGCCCAATTTTCTCTGTCACTGCCCAAACCCCTGCCAACTTAGAAATAGAACACATCGACGAGCTATCAGAGCGATCACCGTCGGGACTGCTTAAGTTTTTCAGGACGTCCGGATGGTTGGAACGTAAACACTGACACCACGAGTGGGAACACATAATGGGTACCACAATGGCTTCACCTTTACATGAACCTAAGTGTGATGAGGATGGACCATTCTAACCTAACCTATGCCCTACCACCGCGTCTACATATAAGTTGTTCCATAAAATCATGCATACGTACCTACATACAAGTCCTGTTCTATTATGGGTTCATTGCATTTTATTGATTAATGGAGGAAACTGGAAAAACAGAAATAAGTCAAACGGCAAACCAGGTGATCAAAAAAACAAAACCGCCCAAAGAAATTTAATCCTCCAGATTGCTTATCCTGTTGAACCACTTTTATCCTTTTATTTTCATCCGGTTGCAACTCATAAACTTCACTAAGACGATTGCATCCTTTTATTATTCTTACCCTTATTCGCCATGAAATACTCGTACCAACGAATGCGGTAAGGTGAGGTTCCATTTTGGCGCAACTAATACAATAACAACGAACTAGTTTCGATTTATTACGCCAGAGGGCCATGTTAATTACTCCAGTTCTACACTGGCATCGAGTAAATGCATTTTATACGTTTTTTTTATTTCCTTTTTGTTCAGGTTATCCAGTTTCGAAGAGAGTGTTTTCAAGTCGAATACAACGAGTTCTCTGCACCGATTAGCAACACTAATTAGCGGTATTGATTTGTTGACTTTTTGTCGCTAGGTTCGTATTTATGTGCGTATGCGATGCACCCAATATCTCATGTGTCAACTGAGCGAGCAATTAAATTGTTGAACATATTGGAACCTTAAAACGAATGTTTTTAATGGCTACCGGCCTGATCCTGCTGGCCCATTGTAGAATGTAGAGTGGCTGTCATCGATGAAACTGTTATTTTATCGCCTGTCACTATTGATGGTGCGTTTGGATGGTTGAATATCAAATGATACTCCCTTTCGCTACCTGTATTAAAGCCAAGTGAAGCTGTCAGATTGCATTGGAAATAGGTGTAAAATGTTATTTATACTGATGGGGGGGGATAGTGTTACACCGAGCATCAATGTCAATTAGTTTAAGGGATTTTAAGTGCACGTTTAATGATATTTTTTCTATGACATCGCATCGCTTAGAAGTGCGGCAAAAAAATGGCTGCATTTCACCGATTGGGAGCTTGAGATTAATAAATATTTCGTACAGGGTGTTTTTTATGTAGTTGCCGCGGTAGTTTTGCCAAATCACCATGGACGGATATAGCGTTCAACAACACGTGCAAATAATAAGATTGTTTTATCAAAATAGGTGTTCTGTTCGGGAAACGTTCCGCGCGCTTCGCCCATTTTACGGTCGCGATAATCGTCCTTCCGAGAGGACTTTTCGCATTGTAGTAGATAAATTTGAGTCCACTGATTCAGTAAACGATCAACCAACACTCGCACGTCGACGAAACGCAAGATCTGCCGAAAACATCGCCGCTGTTCGTGAGAGTGTGCAGGAGAATCCGAAGCAGTCGATTTCGCGTCGCTCAGAAGAACTCGGCCTTTCGCAGACCGTGACTTGGCGAATTTTGCGTCGTGACTTGGGACTGCACGCGTACAAAATTCAACTGACCCATGACCTAAAGGTAAACGACCAAGGACAACGACGTGTGTTCGCTGAGCGGGCTCTGGAGCAGTTGGAAACTAACCCTAATTTTCATCGAATAATCATATTCAGCGATGAGGCCCATTTCTGGATGAATGGGTACGTCAGCAAACAAAATTGCCAAATTTGGGACGATACCAATCCACATGAGATCCCAGAGCATCCAATGCATCCCGAAAAAGTCACTATTTGGTGTGGATTTTGGGCTGGCGGCATCATCGAGCCATATTTCTTTGAGAACGACGCGACGTTGGCCAGGCCATCACCGTCAACGGCGAGCGCTATAGGTCGATGATTACCAACTTCTCTTGGCCTGAATTGGATCATATGGGCACCAACGGGACAGGACGGCGCTACGTGCCACACAGCTCACGCCACATTGGAAATTCTGCACGAGCGATTGGTCATCTCACGTGGACGTGATGTGAACTGGCCTGGCTACCGAGATCGTACGATTTGACCCCTTCATACTTTTTCTTGTGGGGTTTTCTTAAGTCGCAGGTCTATGCGAATAAGCCACAAACTGCAGCGGTCCTCAAAGCCAACATAACCCATGCCATCGGTCAAATTGCGCCAGAGTCATGGAAAATTGGACGCGGAGAAGCCGCGGCGGACATTTCAACGATGTTATATTCCATACATAATGGCATCGATAGGCCTTTCAAACGAATAAAAAATTTCGCTGATATCTCACACATACACTTCGTTTTATTTCAATTTAAAGATAGGAAGCGCTTAATGAGAGACACTTTAGTTTAAAAGGAAGTCCCCAAAATGTGGCTAATCTCGAGAACCACTAAACGTATTTAGATGCGGTTTTCAAAGTTATGATCTGCATGGGTGTACTCAGACTACTCCATTATTTGAGTATTTGAGATCGAAGTGGCAGAAAACCAAATTTTCTGTCATTACACAGCCCTAACTCTACAATGGCATATTGAATTTAAAACAAGTTTCACTTCTAACGCGCGAGAGTCTCACGCACTTTTTTTTGTAATTACTTTTACATGAATATGTGGGCTTTAGAACTATATTTGGAATATCATGTCGGTCAAATGGCTGTAGCCTAAAGGCGAGCTCTTTTAAGCACATTTATCATAACAATTTTTCAGGCTTCTGGTGTTATCTAAGCAATTTCATCTCGAATGTTGTCCTTAAGCCTCAAGGTTGTAGTTGGTTTGCCCCCATAGGAAGAAATCGGAAAGGGACACATCAGAGAATTGTGGGGCCACTCAACTTCTTATTTCACGCCATGAACCAAAGTGTTGGCTTTTAACACGGTAGAATATCACCATTTTATGACATTTTTTGCAAAATTTGCATCGTAGCACGAGCTGTGTGGGATGTGACACCGACTTGTTGGAACCACATATTCTGTAGGGCTTATTGATCCAATTCGGACACAAGACAGTTTTATAAGATTTCCCCATAGCATAGCGGCCACCTTTGCCTCTATCATCCTCAAAAATATATGACCCATTGATGCCGACGACGGCCCAAATGGAACACCATGCAGTGAATATGTGAACTTGCCCCAAAAGTTTAAGCATTCTATGCCAAGACCCAAGACTCAACTCTATTTTGTGTTCTTGGTAAGCTCAGTTGTGCTTGTTCAGCGTCGATCAGATTTTAGAAGACCTGTTTTTTGATGTGTAAACATCTAAGCGCGCGTTAACAAAATGTCTACTGGTGTAATTCCACGATTTCGGGGAGAAATTCTGCGATTTCGGGGACGGAATTCCGAACGGTTACGAAATTTTTAACTCAAATTTAATAGCAGCGCGATGAAATATTGACAAAGTGATTGCTTATGTTCCTGGTCAACTTTTATAAATACACTTTTTATCCCGGAAAATGACATTGTTTTCAGAAAATAGTGAAAATACTGCATATTGGGAGGGAAAATTATAGTTTTACAGCCCTAACTCAATAACGGCTGATCGGATTGAAAAACAAAAAAAGAGGTGGAATTAGTAAATTTGTCGCTGATTCATTTGAGATACAAAACATCCTCCTGCGTTGTTCTGAAGACGAGCAATGTTCAAAACCATTATTCAAAGCATCGCCCACAATTTTCTTTCAGTGGTGACCACTGCCAGCAGTCGGGCAGCAGTCGGTATCATTGCAATAGTGTGTGTGTCAGTATATGTGCGCGCTCTAACATGATCATAATGCTTTGCATTTCAATGTTCTACAATCATTAGCCGTGTTTTATTATTCACATGATCCTGATCCGATCAAGTGCTTAAAATAAAACGATCCAGATCATCTCAAATTTTAACTTCTAAAGTTTGGTACAACTGCTTCTGTAGTTTGACAATTGACATTTGTCATAAATTAAAACACTGGACGAAGAAGCAGAATTTGATTTTTCGTTTCTTTGGCTTCTTCAGCTTCGTCCACCCTGAAATTGACCTGAAAAAATGTTTTATGTATATTTGCATGTATGTACATATTCGTATGTTGTAATTTTCTTATCTGAACTTAGGATTTTCGGTCGTTTTCCATTGTTTACTTCTGAAGATGTTTTTTTTTTTTTTTGCATTTGACACTTTCGTGTTTGGCGCAAAGTTAAAAAAAAATGCGGAGTTACCATTTGTAATTTGCGAATCTCCAAAAATATTTTTTTGATGTATTTAATAAATTAAGTTTCGTATATTTGGGGTCGCTTTCCAATAGTTGACCTATTTAAACAATTTTGTTTTTTTTTTATATATGACTTCTAAATAAAAAAAAAAATAAAATTAATGTGAGGAAATAACAAATGTATTCAAAAAAAATGTTTAAATTTTCGAAATTCTAACCTCGAAAAACTGAAAAGTATCATTTTCTTAATTATTTGGCAAACTTTCATTTAGGTTTGTAATTATTTCACCATAAAGTATTCTGCATTCGCGCGAATTTTTTTACATGTGATAAAATGAAAAGCAAACAAATTAATACAAAATAATATATTGCCAAATAAAATAAAGCAAAACAGTAAATGCAAAATATTTTATGGTGAAATAATTACAAAGAAATAAACTTGTAGCTGCCGTAAATTCATTGCATTTTTTCATAAGTTGTTCAGCACAGACTAACGCCGGGCGGAACGCAAAAAAACAGCCTGTCAAGTCATTTTTATGTCAAATTTGCTGACATTTGTACGGTTTTTGTGCAGATTTGTATGGGTTTGTGAAAAATTTACTATTGTTTAAACACATAAACAAATGTTTCCTCACATTAATTCATATACAGAACATCTTAGATTATCATATATTTATTAGAAATAATAAAAAAGGTGAAAATTCAGGTTGACCTATTGGAAAGCACAGCCCAACAATTTATAAACTGATTGAATAATAAATAGCATTTTGCATTCTATTTACATTTTAATTTCTGATCTGGCAATACCCATGTTTCACCAAGTTTTGACAGCATACCAACCCTCACAAAACAAAATTAAACCTAGTGGTGAATAGTGTGAACTAAAAACCAGATCACGTAAAGAGATCACGTAAAGAGATCCCGATAAAAAGGAAGATCTTCTTTTGTTTTTGTAATGCGTGTAAAACGATGATCCGGATAGGATCATGCAAATAATAAAACACGGCTATTATCACCATTTGCGGCTCTCCCACTCAACCAATCTTAACAAATGAGATGTCAAAAGAAAGAGGATTTTCTAGAGCAGTGATTTGGATTTTTAGTTTATAAATATTATTAACAATCTCGCATGTAGAAAACATACAACCTATTTACGAATAAATTGGCTACCTACTGGCCTCTAGTGTCCTAGTGGCACCTTGTTGCAAAAAATAAGAGCTACTTTTCGTGATAGAAATCCTGATAAATATTAAGATTAAGTGTAAACAAATTGTTTATATTTATAAGATCAGAATGCATTTCGTCATTGCTCCAAGACATTATTTTCTTTAGACACCTCATTTGTGAATGTTTTTACGTTGAAATAATGTTTTTCCATAATAACTTCATTCGTATCCTTTTTTACATATGTAAGAACTTGGATGAAAAGTTTTTATAACCGCGGCGGTTAAGTGTATAGCGCGTCGGTTTTTCTACTTTTGACGCAGAGTACAACTGAGTTTAGGGGTCCCAGGTTCGTTTCCTGGCGTCGACTGCTGCGAATGAGTATACATATATGCGATTGGCTTGAATTTTATCGAACATAGACTAGTTATAATTTACTTTCTTTCCAATAAAGTGGAGCTACACACCTCATCCGCGTGATGTTTACACATGGCTCGAGACTGTTGGATACAGTCGCATAATTTTTTGAGCTAACTAATTTGCATGCATGAACAGTGAATCAAACACCTTTCTATAAAAGTCAATCTGGAATTAATATTAATTTTTGAGACAAGCCAAGTCGAAATGTGCTTCCTCACTTATAATGATTTTCACATGAACATGAATCACAATTGCACAATTATTTTAATACAATGTTATAATTTTAAAACGTTGCGTTGTTGCGAAGTTAGCTTCTTCTTTTCTTTAAGTGTCCCTACAGTTCGGGGTGAACCAGGGTCTACTTCTCACAACCATTCGTGCGTGCGGAATGAAATGAGTTTTATTGAGTGCAGTGGCACAAAAATATTCCCCAATGGACCTTCAGAGTTCCTTGCTAGCTGTTAGGTACCCGAACTACTAGTAGCCTAGTCTAATCTGGATTCTGCTGAATTTCACTTTCGTAAGGTACCTACCTAAAAATTTTAATTGATTCTTTCGTAAATACAACGTAATCGCTTTTATTTATTAAATTTGAAGTATTGTCGCTCTAAGGCAAGTAATATGTTTCCATTCATTTTGATGCATATAGTGAATGGGCTCGGAATGAAAATGCTTTTTGTATGTAACAGTGAAAGTAAATGGTGTCCCAGAACTCACGTAAGATATAATTTTGATAGAAAACACATGTCTTAAAAGAATTTAAATTTTTTATTGATGCTTAAAGCATACCGGATAAATGGCCTCTGAGGCTTTGCTGGCATATCCGCACTCTTTTGTGGAAATTGTCCATGCCCGTTTTGCAGAAAAGTGACTAAATTTCGTTGTTACAGCGCTCAATATGCTCCTTCAAGGTGTGGGTGGTCGTGGGCTTATTGGCATAAACCTAAAAGTTAAAAAACTTCAAAAAAGTAAGAAGTATAACGGCGATAAATCGCATGATCTGGGCGGCAAATTCTGATCACCAGAACGAGCAATTACACGACCAGGAAATAATTCATGTAGTAATTGAATTGTTTCTCGGGCTGTATGGCATGTGACACCGTCTTGTTGAGACGACATGACGTCCACATCCATATCTTGTAATTTAATTACAAACAACTGGACTACCATGTTGCTAAAGCGAGCACCATTAACTCTAATTGCCTGACCAGCCACATTTTCAAAGAAGAATGATCCGATGATACCTCCAGCCCAAATTCCATTGTGAAGGCATTGGTCTCTTAACAATCACTCGTGGATATTCTGAGCTCTCATGACGAAAATGAGCCTCATCGCTGAGATAATCTTTGACAACACTGCACAAATGGCTGCAATGTGAAATCATACGTTAACCCTTTATAAAGCCAGCCTGGCCGATTGAAGGTTTTAAAATAATAAGTGGCGTTTATAATCGCAATCAGCTTCAATACCGTTATTTTCAGCATTTGTCAACTAGAACGAAGTGCATTTCTGATGGAGACTTTAGCTTGGATAGGTGTTTAGTTCATCATTTCCAGTTGCAATTTGTTACACCAAAGTCTGGGCACTATGGTCAACTGAGGGTGTGGATACAATTCATCCTATTCCATGTTTCTCTTGACAGCTGAATTTTAAATTCCACAAGGAAAAGATCAAAGTAATTCGTCCTCGAATAATGTTATAATAATAATTATTTTTCCTCTGCTTAATATTCCATCGGCATCGTAATGACTACCGAAAGTACTATATAGCAATTTGCCAGCTAACATTCCACTGTATCACATCGAAAATTACCCTCCACTTATACCAGGTGACACAATCCAGTTCCTCAATAGAACTGGACCGGCCGGCCGGCCGGCTCGATGGTGATAAAAATAATAACACATTGGATGATGACACTGGAATCATTAATTAATCCTGTTCCCCGTGTGTTGTTCCTTCTGTGCGTTGTGATGTCATTCATTGCCTTTTTGATATTATTTTCTTATTTTGCATATAAATACATACATATATATGTACACACATTCACATAATGTAACCTGAATTTTTTTTGTTGCCTTAAGGCATTTTACTCGTACTGTAGCCGCCACATCCGTGTCCGATCTCTTGCTGCTTCACACCTCATGCAGTATCTATCTATACGTGACTTTTTGAATAGCGTGTGGATGGAGTCTCATTTTTTCTTTGTGCTCTACTGGCTGATGATGTTGACAACGGGACGAGGATAACAACACTTCCAGGCATTACATACATATACCTACTGGAAGTTAGAGAGCATCCTACAGGTTGTTGTGATTTGCATTTAACACCGAAATCGGTTTTATTCGCAGGCCGTGCCTGCTTCTTTTCTACCTGATACCCGATGTCAAACGTGTTTAGAATTTTTTTCTGGTATACAAAAAAAACACAAACACATAACAGTGAAGCTATGTCAATTATATCTGATGGAAAATAAACTGTTTTCTTGCCAACAGTCGCAAGGACTTTAAGAGGTCACTGAAATTTTGTGTAAATTATGACCGAAATGATGATGCTATCGGGATAACGACTAAATTTCGAATGAAGAACTGTGGCATTGGGAATAATGTAAAATGAAGTCAATTCTAAAATTCAATTGCATTTTTGAATTTGGCATCAATTTTTCGTTTTCTATTCGCTGTTTTCTTAATCGAACAAACCTGAAGTCAATTTTTTTTTCGTGTGAAATTGCTTTTATTTTGAGCTTAATTTTTCATCAATCATAAATAAACAAAAACTAGAGAAAAGAAAATCAATCATCGCATTATTTAAATCCAGTGTGCTTTTTAAGTTCCAGGCAGTGTTGCCAGTTCGTGGGGAATTCCCCTTTTTGTGGGGGATTTCAGTCCAAAATTTGATGAAAGGGGAAACGAAATGTGGGGAAAATAAAAATAGAATATCAATAACTATTAATTGAGTAACAAAGTAATAACAAAAGAGAACAGCGTGTTAATAGCAATGCGTAAACGTAACTCACACGCCTTACTCGTACGCCAGTAGCAGGTCTTACACTCCTATGCCTGATTGGAAAATGACCCATATGCACGAGCTCATTTCAAATCCACTTAAACGAATGTGTTAGAACGTTTGTGGATCTGATTTAATTTAAGGCTCTCAAATCGCATACATTTTTCAATATTTGGCGCAAAAAGGATGCAAACGGACCTATTCCTTTTTGAAAATCTATTGTAGGGAATCCCCGGGGGAATACCACCAGAAAGAAAGGGGAAAAGGGGGAATTTTAAAGTCTGTGATAGGGAGTTTCACTGGCAATACTGGCAACACTGGTTCCAGGTCGATTTTGTTTGGTCACCATTTCGGCTTTGATGGCATTTGTTAGTTGACATTTGACAGTCGTAGAGAGTGGTTCGTAACAATTTATTATGAAGCAGTTAACTTCGCGAGCATCGTGGTGTAGTGGTAAATGCGTTGGACTACTATGCAGTGCTGCCCGGGTTCAATCCCAGAACACTTAGAAGACATGCATTCAAAGAGTATCAATTGTCACGAGTAACTTCTCAACACGACCACCACCACGAAACCGTTGATTTGATGAAGAGTACAGGCAAGCTAACGCAGAAGAACAACAGGCGTAAAGCGGCGCTGCAAAGAAGGACTAGATCTGCTCACATACTCTAGGAGCAGAAGAGACGGGAAGAACATCGGCCTTTCGGAAAGAAAAAGAAAGAGCCCGAGAAGCGTGCGATCGAGGATATTGAATGATGCTACTCCAGGAACAATGTACGGAAGTTTTACCAGAAGGTGAAAAGAATGTGCCAGCAAAAAAAGTCCCATACAGAAACCTGTAGAGATGATGATGGAAAACTTGTAGTAGAAACACAGTCGGTGATGAGAATATGGAAAGACTACTTCTGCAGACTGTATAATGGCGATAGAGACCAATACTCCACTGTAAGGCATAATGAACCATTCAAATTAGATGATGATAGCCAAAACTCCCATCCACCTGATCAAAACGAAGTGAGGATAGCAATATAGAAGCTTAAGTCCAACAAGGCTGCTGGCTGACGGTCTACCCGCAGAGCTATTTAAAGCAGCTGAAGATTTTTTGTTAGTGAGCATACATCTAAGATTTGGTCAGATGAAAGTATGCCAGATGAATGGAATCTCAGCATCGTCTGCCCGGTTCTCAAGAAAGGAGACCCCTCAACTGCTCCAATTACAGAGGCATCAGTCTCCTCAACAGCGCCTACAAGATCATATCTGCCATATTGTGTGAACGCCTGAAGCCTTTCGTCAACAACCTGATTGTCCCCTATTAGTGCGGTTTGAGGCCATGAAGTCCACGTACGTTTGCGAGTATAGAAATGGAAGTGGCTCAAATGGGTTAAGCGGTCAACGAGGGCAAAATAAAGTATACATATGTTGTCAACGAAAAGGGACACTCAACATCGATAAATTTGACAGAACGTCACGATAGACTGTTACAACTTTGAGGTAGTGAAGAACTTTGTCTCTGCTATAACATCAAAAAAAGACATCTCGCCGGAAATCGAACGAAGGATTACTCTTGCAAATCTCTGTTTTTTTGGACTAAAAAGGCAATTGAGTAGTTAAGTCGTTTCCCGATCGACCAAGGAGACTCTGTATAAGACCCTTATCATCCCAGTCTTGCTATATGGAGCTGAAGCATGGACTTTATCGAAAGCGGATGAAGATATCCTTGGTCGCTTCGAGAGAAAAACCCTTTTGTAAGATATTCGATCCCGTTTGCGTTGATGGGTTTTGGAGAAGAAGATTCAACCACAAACTGTATGAGCTGTACAGCGACATCGACCTGGTCAAAAAACTGCGCATTGGACGTTTAAGATGGCTAGGACATGTATAGAGCGTGTGGCCATCAACGCTCCGGCTTGGAGAATATTCGATTCTAACCCTGAGGGTCAGCGCAGCAGAGGAAGACCTCGCCTAAGGTGTCGCACATAAATAGGGTAAGATCTCAACTACCTTAGAGTAAGCAACTGGAGGCAGTTAGCCAAGGACCGTGTTGTTGGTTGAGGCCTTGGTCCACTCCGGACTGTAGCGCCACCTAAGTTAGTAACTCCTCAATTCCCCTTTCGGAGTCGGCAATAAACTGTAGATGCCTTCCATTCGTGCACCATTCGCGCGGAACTGAAGCGCCACCTGAAGAAAAAAGTGAACGGACTCAGACTAGAAGAGCTGCAGGTGGCAATTCTTTGGCAAATATTACAACATCATTCTCATTTCTATGAATGTCAAAAAATGCATTCTGTTTCATTTTAGAACTTTGTTGTATGTATTCCGCATAACAAATTAAATTGTAATCTAGTACGTTTCCACCGAATCCAAATTTTTTTCTTCGGCCACATAAACACCTGACAGTTCCTCAAAGAACTGCCTCTTTTACAAGCCAAAAGAGGACGCAAACGTTGCCCTCCGCCTCTGCCTCTTCAACATTGTTTCTAAAAATAACTTATACCACACGGCTCATTGATTCTTCGAATCTGCATAGCATATCTAATGAACACCCGTGTCCCGTCTATTGTACAAGTTTCAAGAAATCATTTGGTATCTTTATTTTCGAAAAATAAATCTCCACCCCCCACCCGCCAGCTATTGTAGAATTATAAGGAGCATAAATAATAATTGCACGCGATCTAGCGCAGATGTCATTCTTTCTTCAAGCCCTGGAACCACTCATTGATTATATTGTTTCCACCTGTGTGCTGTAAAGCATTCCTTCGCCCGACGGGCAAGACTTACTGCCTCCGTTCCTCCTCTTTGCGAATACTTTAGTTTGCCTTCCACCTACCGCAGGAATCTGATAAAAATCAACGAAAAAAAAAAAAATAATAATCATTGATTCGCTCCTGTTTATCGGACTCTCCTTGGAACGCGAACTGAGACTCACATACAAAAGCGATTAATTCCGCAACAATTCGCCTTCCGATTCGAAATAGATTTATTCAAATTGATAAACTGAATAACGACTTCTGCGGGACACGGTTCATTGGTGCGGCTCTGCGACTGGCGAATGGCGCATGGCGCTATTACTCCAAGGATTACATGGTGGTGGTGATTGTAGCTAACACAATTCCACATGCAGCCGCACCGAACGAACCATCTGTAGGTTCGAGTATTGTATCACGAGGCAGTCATAAAGCGTGAACCAGTTTTAATTATAATGGAGGATTACGGATCGGCAAGGATTATGAATATTTTTCTTCCAAATAGAGAGGAGGCCCGAAGATCCATATCTTTGGCATCTCTGCATAGTCATAACTCGAAACGAAATGAAATCGAAATCGTGCCCAAGATAGCTACTAGAGTTGTTGCGGTTGAGGTCCAATGTGTACCGGTTCGTGGACCCGGCCAAAAAATACGAGTACCCTGATTCCAAAGCAATGATACGAGCAGTGTTCGCGTATAGCCGCAAAAAAATGAATAAATTGATTGAAAGGAAATACTCGGGAATTAGGGTAATTTGTTTGTTTGTGCTGGATACCTACATATGTTACGTATGCGTGTGTTTGAGTGCCTCCGGAAAACCTGATGAGAGGTGTGGTTAATTCAATTTGTTATCGCGTAGCTATTTACATATGCTCTCAGATTTCATTTTGCGGATAAACGCCGTTTGTTTGGTTTCCCTGAGATTTAATGAGCCACCAAAGGGGGAGGCAGGCAGGCAGGCAGGAGGGTGCTCGATATGGCATCTAAATTGAGAGGTTGTACAGGTTATACCATTTATTGGCCAAAGCCGCTTTGTTGTAGACCGTGTGCTGGCTGTTAAGACATGCAAGATGGTACATAGATAAAGCTGCCTCAAAGTACGGTGGTTTGTACAGTCCATGTAATGAATTTGATCACTACATGCGGTGAATTAATTGCAGAGTTGTAATGAGTGTTATTTTTTCTTTAACAGTTAGCTTAACATTGCGTCTGTCATTTTGAATTGAGTTGTGGCATGCCATGTGGTACGCGATGGTAAGGATTGGAATACTTTGTGATGTAAACACATCGGACATCCAGCGCTCTTGTCTATGCCCGTGCTTCATAAGAGATTAAATAATTATTATATTTATTGAAGGGTTTAGTTGCACTCATATGGGAGCCGGGGCATAAAGGACATGAGGGCGACGAAAAAGCTGATATCTTGGGCAAAAAAGGAGCCAGCAGTCCATTTATGGCTTCACAGAGAAGACGCCGACAAAGTCATCGCAGAATGGACAAGTATAGTTTTCTACTATGGTTGGTTTCGTTTGAAAGGATGCCAAGCCTAGTTGCATGCTTGCCTATAAGGCAGTGTCCTGTGATGAGACAAATGATCGTGCTTTTATGTAGTCTTTTTAGGGACAGAAGGTGGTAAGAGCAGTTAAAATCCAGTCTAGGCCAAATTTCCCTTCGAAAATTGCTTTTATTAACTATGTCGAGTTGGAGTGATAGTTTGTAAGTAGCTAGTAGCATCGCATACCTACGCTACATATATTCTTATTTTCCGGTAGAATAGGTATTGTTGTTCCTTAGTTTAGCGAGTTCGTCAGCTTTACAATTCCCTGTAATGCTTTTGTACCCCGGCACCCAGTATAGGTGAATGTTAAACTGCTTAGCCATCTTTATAGGAGACTAGTGGTTACCCAGTGCGCTTCGCTACACCCATTGAAAACAGTGTTTATGTCATACATATATGTATGTAATGAATTTTTTTCGAGTGGCTTTTTGTGAATAGTAATGACTCTGGTGGAGAATTAAATGCCGACAACTCTATTTAGATTTAAGAAAACTGTCCGAACAATAATATCCTAAAAACTCAAAAACTTACCATTCGATTGAGCTGAAACTTAGACAATATATTTGTTATGAAGCAAGAAGTGCATGTAAATCAAAAGTTAGCTGTTCTGTCACCGTGCATTGCTGTAGTAATAATTTTGGGATTTTGTTTTTCATGGCCATCCATCGGAAAACTTGGAAACTTTTGATTAACAAACATTTCTCACTTCATAACAAATATATTCTGTAAGTTTCAGCTCAATCGGATGGTTTTGAAATGTTGCTGTTCCAGCGCTATCTATCGGAAAACTTGAGTACTTTTAATGTATGTACAAACATTGCTTATTTCATTACAAATTATATTGTGTAAGTTGCAACTTAATCGTACGGTGAGTTTAAAAATGTTTGAGTTTCAGCGCCATCTACCGGAAAACTTGGAATTTTTTTGATGTACGAACACTTCAAACATCAGAAGAGGTTTATAGTGTAAGTTTCAGCTAAATCGGATGGTTAGTTTATGAGTTTTGGGATATCAAACGAACAACTCATTTTTATATATACATAAAGATGAACAACAGCTTTAGGTGGTCTTTGAAGCATTTAGATGAGACTGATTCCAGGGATGTCAAAGCCGGCTGACTATCCGAGAAAATTTGGTACACTGAAGGATCGAAAATGGCCTCTGGTGTTGGTGCTGGGATCTTTAGGTCCAATACCAGAATCTCCGTCCCTCTTGGATTATTCCCCAGCGCTTTACAAGCTAAGGTCCACGCCGGCCGATGAGATCTGCGCCTTGATTAACCTATAGAGAGGCATCAAGGGCGCTAACATAAATGTCTTTTCAGACAGCCAAGCTGCACTCAATATTTTGAGTTCCTAATCTTTGGAAAGTAAAGTGCTGCTTCAATGCTCTCGAACCCCTAGCAACTCACAATAAGGTCAAAGTTTGGTGGGTAGCTGGTCGCAGAGGCATTGAAGGAAATGAGATTACTGATTGATTGGATGAGCTGGCCCGTTCAGATTCTACTGCCAAATTCTGGGCAACAATTTCAGCCTTAATCAACAAATGGGAATATAATGTCCGACTCTCTCATTGGAAAAATGTCCAGAGCCTAGACAAGCCAAAATGCCTTAAACGATACCCACCATATATTTGGTATCTAACAAATTTCCTCTCCGGTCATTGCCAGTAACGATGCCACCTTAAAGAGTCTCAGCTATCTAACGAGACCGATTGTCGACTCTTCTCGGTACTTTTCGGGGTCAGATGTCGTACCCTACATTAAGAACTCCTTAGACCAAGGACATACTAGCCTTTATTAGAAAGGTGGTTTGCCTCTTGGACAAATTAGAATCCTATGATACAATAGATCTTTTAGGTCGCAGACGCAGTATTACATTCCTCTTGATCCAGGACAGCACTGCTGAAACCGACATAATTTCCTCATTAAATATACTACAGTGATCAGGGAGGTGGAAGGAGAAATTGAAATTTAATCTGCTCGAGAAAACACCTCCTCCTACACCATCGCTGGTGTAGAGTGTTAGGTTAGGTTAGGTTGAGCCATCCCAAAACACCAGGCACCAGAGTGGGCCCATCGCGATCCCCTATAGTACTTCCTAGGATAGCACCTAAACCGCCAGAATTTCCTCAAAGCATTTTTACCCTGCAAAATTTAGTACGAGTCTATGGTTGATTCGGCCTACCTCCTTCAGGTTAGTAAAGAAGTAGGAGCCTAAAATGTTCCAACGACTGCGTGCTAGGCCCTGACATTTAGACAGAATACCTGCGATTCCCTCTGATACACCTATGTATGTACATATATCATTAAAGTATCTGCGAATATTTGAGTCCAAGCCTCTTGGCCTGGTTGTCCAGAAGGCAATGCCCGGATATTACTCCTATAGCTAAACTCATTTGAACCCTACTAAGTCTAAGAATTTCACTGCTCCTTTTACGGTCCAGTGCCGACCAAAGTGCCTTGGAAATCCTGTGTCCTACAATGTTTGACCATCTATGGTCAGCCCTACCCGTAATCATATCTTTTACCTTTGATTTAATACAGCAGAGCGGTGAAGCAACTACCACCGCCTCGTGTAGTGGCAGTTCTCCACTTTTCTTATCAGCTCATCGGCAGTCAACCAGTCACCCAAAATAGTCTTACCCGGTTCTGCGTGCATAATACCCTGACCACTGTGCGGCAGCTCCTGACTAGTGCCGATTTAATAGTGTACGATTCTAGCACCTTAAGCGCAGCCCGGCTGTCGATGAAAATATCAGTATCCTTACCGGATATTCGTTTGATATGCAGAAGCTCTGTAGCTCTAAGTACGACTAAAAAACACTGCAAGTATCCGGGAGTCTTGGGGACACCTTTAGATCTGGCTCCACACAGTAGATACCAAACCCCGTGCCGCTTGCCATAAACAAACCCAAAGATTTGGCAAGCTACGCTGAACATAAACATCAAAAGGTCAGAATGACAGCACGATTTGACACTTGACGCTATCGTAACTCGTAAGCAATAAAAAGTCAGTCAGTCTCTGCCTTTTTAGAACTCAAATCCACCGATCATGCATTATTATCAGTGATCGTTTATGTATAAGTATATTGTACAAAAAAAAATAATAAAAAAAACCATAACGCTTGCAGCAAACTGTACTTCTGTCAACCAGAATACAAAACCTATCAAATTCAGTCTCGTGCTATTTGTATTCCCGTTTCTAAAAACCTCTACCTCTCCCAGTTACACAGTGGGCGGCTAAAAAAACAAAAACAAAAACAAAAACAAAAACAAAAACCAATATTCAAATTGGCCCCCACTGTTTTGTTTACCCTATCAATCCAATCATCATTAATATTCAAGTGTAACTGTGTTCCATATGTAACAACATTTGTAAACGCACACTCTTAATAACCCCAGCCATTAAGATACAAATCCCTGAAAGTTTTATAACTTCATATAACGTATATAAATACGCTGCTAATGTGATGACCAAATATACGTTAACCATATCGGTCAAGTGATCCCCTATGTTGTTTTTTATCTCGCCCCCCACTCCCACTTAGGCCGGATAAAAATCTCCAAAATACGATCTTTCAGTTAATGTTAAACAGCCTTTTGTCCAACATCAAGATAGCGCCAAATCTAAATACTTCATTAATATCGTCTCCTAAAGAGCTTTCAAAGATACATTAGATCACAATCTCTTTTGAGTTTTCTTTTAACCTTTTAAATACCCGTGGCGCTACTGTGTTTGTCGCATTCATCCTAGTTGCTGGAGAATCTTTCTAAATATCTTGAACGCAATTAAATCAGGTTCATCGTTTGACCTGCAGATACTCGATAATTAAATGCTAATGCTATCACAATTTTAAGCGCTTTGCGTGACAACGACTCGAGAAAAGGATACCGTTAGATGACAGCTAAAAAAAAAAAGAGAAAAAAAAAAACACCACAAAATGCCAGAAAAATGGTTTGGTACTTAAAAAAAAATGGTGTAGCTTCTGTTTTATGATGATAGCGTAACTAATTTCTCTGGTCACATCCATATAAACGACGCACGACGACGACGACGACGACGATGAAGACAGCGACAGCTAGCGATCTGAGAGGAAGTGCAAGATTTAATGCGATTCCATTTGCATGTACGATTGGAATCTCTGGTGAATATGCTCACTAGCACAGATGTCCAAGGAAATACCTCAAATCTCCAAATACGAAGACGCAGTGTGTAACCCGAGATGAAAGTCGGTCGTCGAGACTCGGGAGGCTTTGGCAATAAAAATATAAATGGCAATTAAAAACTTTACAACTGAGACGCGGAGACATTCGGACAGAAAATAAAAAAAAACAAACGAACAAAACTGACCATAAATTCAGTTATGCCCGAAGATGTGGTCTAATTTCCTCTTGGAATGTCCAGTCTAATACAGTAACTGTGTCGTATATGCTAATTTATCTACAAGTGGTTAAACTAACGCTGGATACAAATCAATTGTGGTTGTGGAGGATGTGTGTGTGGAGGGAAATACACTGCAAGGAAGCGCGCACAGGATTGTGTTACTCATGCAAATTAGTTGAAGCACGGTGTGTCCATTTGGTCAGAACTCAACAGAGGACACTCATACAGTGGACTAGCTACAGAAGCTGCGGGCCGTTTTGGTGATTGCACTAGATGTTTGATGAAACGAATGTTTCAAGGTACCGTTATGGAAAAGTCACAAATTAAGAAATTTGTTCCAAAAATGACTTAGCTTTCTGTTTGAGTTACGGTTTTATTGGTTCTGTTCGATTTTCTTTAAAAACCCCCACAGGCACTTGCAATTATTTTGTGTCATTTTCAATTCCATAAATTTTGAATGTGGGAGAAATGGAGTGACAGCGATAATCAAAAAAGTCATTGCGATTTAAATATAAATATGTGAAGTGTAAAGAGGGAATATAGAGGAGCCATTTATCGGGAGCGAAAATAAGAACTGAAAGGATCACTTAATACCATGTTCCCACCACAAGCTGAAACCTCGAGGTTTCGATGTACTTTTACCGAAACCTCAGTAACCCGTTCCCACCGAGTTGAAGGGATTTCAAATTTCAAATGTCATTAGCTGTCAATTTTGAAGTGGCTGGCAAAACCATAGGTCTGTTTGGTGACTTTTTGTGATCAAAATGGGACATCTGTCAAATAGTAAATAGTTTGGAAAGTGGGGGGAAATCCTCTCTTCTGTTTTTTTTTAACTATTAAATATTTTCACAAAAAACTAATTTTCTTTTATTTCGCTAACGAATAGTAGTTCTCTTCCCGTACTTTCTGCACTAAAAATGTATAGATTCTCAAATTTCAAGGAGTGTGGGTGATAATCTGTCAGAGAGAGGGAAAAGTGTGCAAAAGTACAGGAACGCATTAACGACAAAAACGAAAAATATATGACGTTTGACAGATTTGACAGTTTCATAAAGCTGCCCAAAGAAATTTCTTGGGCTAAATTCGGCAGCATGGGGAAATTTCTTACTCTCTTATTAGCGCTCTCTTCTGTCGAAAACTACGAAAAATCTTCGTACTGGAACAGGATTTGACTGATTTTCGTAGTTGTGCGTTGTTTTGTGTAGTTTCGCGCTGTTTTGGACAGTACCGGAACAGACCTAGTGATTGACATTTCACAAAATGTCAGATTGCTGTTTGATAGATGACCCTCACCCTCGGTTACTCCATGAAATAGGTGTAGCACGATTTCGCAAGAGGGGACATTTTTTTGACACCTCATTTGGCTCTCTCTTCTCTTATATTTTGGCAGTTTTAAGTAATTTTACGTAAAATTACCAGTCACCAAACAGACCTAATATTGTTCGTTAACGCGATATAATACATAGTATATATTGAAATAAGTAAAAATGAGCTCTGTAGAAATTAAAAAAAAGATTATTGCAGCGTGTATAAATGATTTCACAGTAGCCAGCCAGACATTTATTGAAGTCCAAAATGTAGATACAACTGCTTAAACTCTTGCAATTATTAAGACGACGAAAGAAGGAACAGAAATTCCAGGAATCCAAAAAACTCTTTCTAATATTATGATTTTCAACACTTTCTCGAACTAATTTCATTTGCAGCCACATGCCAGCACTTTCTGGGACAAGGATGTTTGTGAAAATGACAGCAATTTCTATATATCAACCAAAAGGAATAAACTCTTAAAACATCAAACACTTTCCAGGAAATCATACGGGAAGTGTTTATTATTTTGGGAGTTCATTTTGGGTAAAACATTTCTTTTGATCGGTTTTATAATTTGTTAAAATTTATAAACTAAAAGTCCAATTCGGCAGTGCTCCAGGAAATTCTATTTCTTTTGACACCTCATTTGTTGAGATTGGTTAAGTATGGGAACCGCAAATGGTACCTATACTACAGAAATAATATATTATATGATGTTATATGCACAAGCAGATTGTAACACTTTCATTCTTTAGATAGAGAGTTAGACCAAATAAAAACAAAATAAATCCAATTACAACTTACTGTTCTTTTACATTTAATTACTCTCTTCTATTTTACAAATCATATTTATTTTCAGTTGTCCTTAAACTCTCCAGAGCCTCCACGTAATCATAATCCTACTAAACTGCTAGAAATATGCGCATCTCTTAAATGAAATCTTTACAATGTCTGGTAAAGATTGTACGCTTGAAAGCGAAGTACACGTGCACCGATATACACTTATGTAGTTTCCAAATTGAAATATGAACCCATCCCTTGTGGAAGACATACCTTCCTTAGGTGCGAAAATCTTTTAAAAAATTTAATATTTTGACATCTATAAATTAATGAACACCAAAATAAACCGAATCTCACGCTGGCTGTAGACTTGTTCGGTTTGACAACCTCTCACGGACGGATGAACTCAAATAGATTCGAACTATGTTTCCCCGATACCTCGAAAATGTATGACGAAACCTCGGAGGTTTGGAGAAATTTCACGAAACCTCGGGATTTCGTTTGGTGGGAGCATGGTATAACTGAAAAACATCAAATTTTTACTGAGTATGGAAATGTAAACGTTCTAATCCACCTACTTTTCTCGCACGGAATTTTGACAATCAAAAGGAAATGCAGCTTTGGATTCAGCAATTTAAAACGTATTGTTGTGAGCTAGCTGAACGTTTGTGAACTTTTTAACGGCACGAAATCGAATCACATCAAGGCTTGGTTTTTACGGCGACCCGTCGGGTTACCTTTAACATGGGCTAAAGTCACTTTATTTAAATAAAAGAATAATAAGATATTGGGCTGATATTTATTCCAGGTGTAGTACACATAAGTTGATACTTCGATCTCGTTCACATGACCACCGCACGTTTGCAGCGATCGATTCTTTGGAGCCACACGTATCGGCCGGATCTTTATATTCGATACCGTTTCTAAGCTCCTCTAATGTTGCAAAATTCGCCACAATGTGGACTGAGAAATTCCCCATTGTGAACGGCGTGTAATCGACTAACTTGGCTCATTTTGAACTGAAGCTGCGGTACGGCTGCGATAATTTCGATATTACTGTCAAAATCGACAGTAATAGTAAATGTCAGCTTGACAGTTGCGCCAACTAATGTATTTTAGACTCATTTGTGTCACAACTGTCACTCGGTGAATGACGTTTGTTCACTTTTCCAACCGCTAGCATTTCATTGTTTACCGCTTTTCGAATGTTTCAAACCAATTAGAATGTGTGCTTGAAATAGCAACTGGTAATGACGTCATAGTTGCTTGCATGCAACTATTTGGTTAAATTTACTGCAAATCAACATAAAAGTATGTGTATGACGCCTAGCTCTCCATCTGTCGAATGAATGTAATAGGTCGTAAGTTCTATGACACGGTAGTATTCTGTCACCGTAATCCCATTCCCATGTTGGCTTTGGCTAAAAGCGTATAACGTCTAAAACAGATTGCACAGATGGGAACAAAAGAAACGTAACAACTAACAACCGCCGCCGTGTATCGATTCAATTGTACGAGTTCATAGTCTGGTTCTCGGCTCGCTAACCCGCATTTCATATCGATTAAGCGTGCGCCAGCTGTCAAGTACCTTCAACAATTTCATTCATAAAAATGAGATTACGCTTTAGCCGGCAGCACCGTTTTTTGCTGAAGCATATGGGTCTTTGGAAAGACACAAATGCTAAATGCTAGTGACGTCAGCTGTGGCAACATCTTTCTGACGTAAATCTTGCCTTCGTTTATATTTCATTTCCCGAGACTGCTGTCCCCCTAATTCCACCATTATCCTGAAGTAACCCTAATCATTCACGAGAGTTTCCCAATACCAGATGAAAGCTTTCATGCCCTGGTGTTGTTTTATTCGATTTTCTCCATCAGGACTATGAGTTTCCCTCGTTTGTCGTTTGCTGGGCTCAACCAGCCGGTTAAACAACAGCACGCATGTTCCTCGTGGTAGAGTGGCCGACAAAAGCACCACCCCACCCGATGTTGCCATGACAATGGACTTGAGGGAACTTGAACGCTTTTTCTGTGCGTCAAGAGCAAGGTGAAGTGAAAGCCGGGTGTCATGGTATTTTCCAGTGCCGGTTGTTGCACATTCACGCTCCATTCATGGTTGTCCCTGCTGGCTGTGTATGGAAAAAGCTTCAAAGCTTGATTTCATTCATCGGCTTTTTTGGTTTTTTTTTTTTTGCGTGGAAGAAGGAGGGTGGCAATGAGCATTTACGTGTGCATCCTCATAATCCCCGTCTCGTTCAAGGACGTGTGCTTGCACTTGAACGGTAAATATATTTAAAGCCGCTTCGTTTTCAGGTTTACGGTTGAGGACACACGGGCAATTGAAAGGACATCGCAGGGTGGGGCATGTGCATGGGTTTGCATCAAGCTTTGGTGGGAACTCTTACATATTACGTACAATACACACAATGTATACTTACTGTTAAGTACTGTACATACACACAAACAAATCAATATGTTGTTGTTTGTTTGTTTTTTTTTTTATCACGAACGGTGACGGGTGTGCGTGACGTCAAGGTGAAAATTACCGAGAGGCCAACCTGCCGGCTTATCTTTTAAGGTGTGGCGCACGAGAATAGTTCGTGGTCGCGTTTATTTTGAGGAATTTATTTCTGGTTTACTTGAAGAGTGCGGTTAGAAAGGATTTTGATTGAATGTGGTGGATTCCTACCTTTGAAGTTCACAACGCCACTAGTTGGAATCCTCTGAACTTGAAAATAAACTACAACTAGAGAAGAAATATGAATACCATGTTCCTTGTCCGAGTTTGATCATGTAACTGTAACCAACAAAACAAAAAGAGAGCTTAGTTGATATTTATACTGTGTCCCAGAACAGCTGAAGAATATAAATATTCGCCCCTAGTACTGATGCACTGAACACTGGCTAATTACTACTCCAAATTATCTTTTATCACAGAGTGAGATGTCATACTCGGTTTTTTCTGGAACCTAGCTTTTTTGAGGTAGTAAGGGACTTTGTCTACCTCGGCTCTGCTATAACATCAAAAATGACATCTCGTCGGAAATCGAACGAAAGGTACTTTTGCCATCCGCTGTTTCTTTGGGCTAAGATGGCAATAGAGAAGAAGAAGAATCCTTATCATCCCTGTCTTGCTATATGGAGCTGAAGCATGCTCTTTATCGAAAACGGATGATGATATCCTTGGTCGTTTCGAGAGAAAAATCCTTCGTAAGATATTCGGTCCAGTTTGCGTTGACGGGTTTTGGGGAAGAAGATACAACCACGAACTGTACAGTGACATTGACCCGGTCAGAAAACTGCGCATTGGGGCGTTTAAGATGGCGAGGATATTAAGAGCGAATGGCCATCAACGCTCCGGTCCCAGAGTATTCGACTCCAACCCGGATGGTCAGCGCAGCAAAGGACGACCTCGCCTAAGGTGGTGTTCACAGATAGAACAAGACCTCAACCAACTTGTAGTGCGCAACTGGAGGCAGTTATCTAAGGTCCGGGCTAACTGAAAGGAGTTGTTGGTTGAGGCGGACTGTAGCTCCACCTAAGTAAGTAGGTGACGCAGTTTTTGGTCAATGCGAGCACTGCGGAACACTCAAATTATAGGTAGACCTGGCCTTAGCTAAATCGACGTAGTCGCCGAGGCCGTTGGACTACTATGCATGCTGCCCAGGTTCAATCCCAGCCAAAAAACACCTAAAAGTTTTTTTCACGGTGCCACCTCTTTCGAATGTCTGACAAGCAATCAAAGAGTTTCATTTGTCAGAACTCGCCGTTCGGCAAGCCACATTACCTAACCTAAATAAACGTTAAATTTCAAAAAGTTGTCGCGTTGGTACCAACAGATGCCACTACCATAATTTCAAAACAAAATTTGGAAAATGGCCGTTGCTTTTCTTTAGTGACCCTTAAACTGGATAAATATGGTAAATTTATTTCGAGTTAATTTTATCTGTTGATTAATTTTTTTTTTTATAGCTTTGTAATGCACTGCCTACAACTTATCACAATTCTTTAAAAAAAAATACTTATATCACAAACAAACGGCTTACGCGAATTCAGACACAATGAAAGTGTTCACATTTCTCCGCTACGAAACAAGAGGGCTAGTGCTTATGTTGGAACCAATGCGAAGTTGGGTACTAGCAGTCCATATATAATAGGTTTGTTTGATGTGAGCAAAGACCGGACACTCGCTAATGAAGTTCTCAGCCGTCTCGTCTTCTTCCAGGCACATCTCGCAAAGGCCCGAGCTTCTGATTCCAATTTCGTTCAGGTGCTCGTTTAAGGGAGTGAACCCAGTGACCAGTCCTGTGAGGATTTTGAGGTCATTTCTACAAACGTGTAACAGAAACTTAGTTCTGTGTGCCCTGGGCGCGTCTACTAACATTTTGGCCTGTCGGCATGACCTAAGCTCGTGCCAATGGTTATAGTGTTGTAGTTGCAGCAGTTCAAGAAGCTTGTTTTTAGCATAAGCTGAACTGCAGCCAATAAAAGGCCGAGGACCGATAAAAGGGGTCGCTGATCCAGCTCTAGCCAGAGCATCAGCTTTATCGTTTCCCGTGATGTCAGAATGTCCCAGGACCAATGTGATCTTATTACATCGCCCAAGCTGGTTCAGTTTATTGACAGCTTCCTCAATAATTTTTGCAGGCTTTAATAGCTGCTTGGCTATCAGAGCAGATGTAGATGGACTTGCCTTTCCATCTCTTGTTAAGTGCAATGTGCGCTGTGCTAGCGATATCATACACCTCTGCCGGAAAGACAGTTGTAAATCTACCCAGTGGAATAGATTGCTTAACGTGGCATTCTTCTGAGTAGACACCTGCTCCAGAAAGCTCATCCATTAAGGACCCGTCCATATAGAATACTATACTTCCTGATGGGAAACCAGACCATCCTCCGCTGTTCCATTCAGAGCGATCTGGAAGGAGACATTGGAACCTTTGCCCGAAATTGTATTTGGAGCTTGTGGTGTCCAGAGCTCCTGGTACTGAATCAAGAAGCTGACTATCACTAAGGGCGAAAATACTTCGCCCATTCTACCTGTTATTTGCATGAAAATACGACTGCATTGCCGCTCAAGCTCAGATTCTGGCCGGAGGCAGTCCTGAATACTAGCTAAATCGACTTTAAATACAAAACTTAGGCATTTTTTCGATGTCAAGCCTAATCGGCAATAGTAGTCCGCGATGTAATTGATTTGACTACAGTACAATAAATAGCATTAATGATCCATTCACCTTTTGATCAATAACATCCCACTACAAAACAAAATATGAATATATTTGGTGGTCCTTAAAAAATGGCGCCCAACATTCACGTAATTTTTTTTCTTCTTTGTTTTAGGTTTTAACGATTTGGGAAGAATAAGAGTAAAAATATCAAAACAATCCAATCTCATACGTTATATCATTTAAAAGAGCTGCAATGTGTATAACAATGAATATTCAATTTAGCAGAAACTCAATTATACACCATATCACCCCATATAACGTATTATTGTGCCTTCATTACATTAACGTCACACCTTCATTCAACGAAATCAAATCTCTTTTGTAAAACAAACAAATCCATGCCCGAAATGCTGTGCTATGCTTTTGGTTTTTTTTTTTTTTTTTTTAACCGCCACACCAACGTCACTCGCTGTTCACACAATCACAAGTGAACAGCTTGCGCCATCCCCCAAAAATAAAACCCTTTCTTCATGCAGAACAAGGAACAAAAAAAGAACCAAAATCAAATACCAAAGCATAAACAAAATTCCATTAAATTCAAATCCAAACACAACACCCCCCAAGCCAACCCCATCATCAGCACCCCCCACTACACACAGCTTAAATCAGAATGAATGTTGACAATTTCCCTACAACACCACCCTCGCCATTACCGTTATTGCATGCAACCGGTGTTTCTAAAATAAGAACCTCAAACCTTTTTAGCGCGCAATCCCTGTCCGTGGTATCGCCACAACGCCACCCCATGACAGTTTAAAAATAGAACTTGAATTCCTTCCACGCCGCGCTTATCCTGCAGTTTCTGCCTTTTTTTCGATTCTCTTTTGTTTTCTCCTATTTCTGCACCATGTCGTCTGTTGTGGTGCGAAACGACAACATTGTGTAGGCGTTAGTTTCAGTGGATCCGTATAGTGTATGCAAACACACATAACCTAACCGTGACCAGAGGAATAGTTGGGAGCCTGATTTTTCTTGCGGTTCTTTTTTTACTTCCAAACACCGACTTTGCGCGCAAACTCGATATTTCAAAAAAAAAAAAAAAAATAGGAATATCCCTGTTCAAGGACACTTAGTTTGACGTGTGCATATTGCTTCAGATTACTATAGTCGGAAGAAGGCCCCCGGTGTTTCTTTTGCCCTTCTTAGGCGGCGAGGTGGCCTCTCTGACACTTGTTGCCGGAATCAGGCAAGAGAGAAAGAGCCAAACTCCCAAAATGCGTTCTCCTTGCTGTACGCATAACGATTACGTAATTTTGTTTCCTTTTTTCCATTTTCCTATGGAAGTTCGGCGTTGCTCCCAATTTTTCGACATAGGGCGTTGGCTTTCATTCATGAAAACTTTGAGGAACTCTATGAATGATTTTAGGGTTTTGATTTGTCTCCATTTTTATTTTGATATCAGATACTTGTTGCAATTATTCACTGCATTAAGTTCCTTCTGTCATCTTACGTCATATTCCATCTCTTTTCTTTTTTTTCAATTGCATTCCTCTGTGGAACAATCTAAAAACTGTGCACTCTATAAAAAAAAAACTTCTACCAACTGTCAAGGTCAAAACTATTAAAACTCACCACTGCTTTAAACTTGACATTGCTGCAGCACATGCAAGTGGAGTGAGTGTCAGTGTCAGTGTCATTGGAATTACATAACTTTGCATGGCCACCAGTGCTGCCTGTATGACTCTAGATCATTATCAAGGGTAGTTTTGGGGTTTTTGCTTGCAGTTTTGCTTTAATCGATTGCTGTCTCCTGTCATTTAATTATGTCATCTCCATTATGTACCTACCTAATGTACATATGAACAGTAATTTTTACTACATTTGTTTTTTTTTCTCTCTCTCTCTCTCTTTCTACTCTTATCACTGCCACCAAGAAAACTTGATAAGTGGCAGTGAAATTGTACAGCTCTACCGTTATGTGACAGACAGAACACAGATAATAACTGTGCAAAGCAGATGGTCTTCTGCTCGGTTTTTATTTTTCCATGTGGTTTTCAAAAGTACGTCATTTGTTTCTCATTTCCTTTGGTGTCATCTCGCGTGCAATAGATGGTCTATTTTTGCGCGCATGACGTCAGTAACTGTAGCCATATAAATCGGCTTTGCGTTTTTTTTTTTTTTTTTTCTTATTAAATGTGAGTCTATAACAAGCAGTATTTCAGTTGATAAAATATCCTGAAATGGTAGCTTATGTTTTTTTTTTTTTTCTAGTATGCCGCTTCTGTCATGTCATGGTAAATACTGACATTTTAACGAAAGGTTGAATTAATGTAAAAAAAATGCCTATCAAGTGGGATAATTTTAAAGACTATCATTAGGATGTAGATAATTAAAAAGAAAACACTTCAATTTGTTTTAATAACCTCGCGAAGCAGCTTTGGTGACATTTGACATTTGACATTTGACATCTGTACAAAGGAACTTTGTAGCTGTCATTTATTGAAAGGGAGAATTGAAACAAATTTGAAAGACATTTGATGACATTTCTCCTTAAATTATTCCCCGTGCATCACTTTACGTCTGTTTCCGTTCTTTCTGCACTAAAATTCACAGATTCTCATGTTTCAAGGAGCGGGGTTAAAAATCTGTCAGAAAGAGGTAAAAGTGTGCAAAAGTACAGAGATGCATTGAATAACAAAAAAATTTAAAATATTTTAGATACATTTGACAGACAGATTTGACAGTTTTCATAAAGCTGTCCAAAGAACTTTCTTGGGCTAAAATTCGCTCCATGGGAAAATTTATTACTCTCTTGTTAGCTCTCTCAGTTCTATAAAAAACTAAGTAAAATCTTCATACGGGAACAGGATTCAACTGATTTTCGTAGATTTTCGTAGTTATTCGCGGCTTTGGACAGGTACAGGAATAGACCTATTTAATCATTAATTTGCTTCTACGTAGCCTAGGGTTACCAGATTGAAAATGACGAAAAGGGGGACATCGCGAGACAAAATATGTTTTTGAAAAATATAACACCAGCGTAAAAAAAAGTGCAGTGAAAAAGTTAAAGCAAATTAAACATGTCGCATATTCAGGACCTTCTTTGCTTTTTGTTAACCATTCGAAACACATTTCCAAGCACTGATTATATGCTCACTTTCTTTTTTTATTCGCTTTTTCAGACATTTTAGGTACTATTAAACGCAAACGAAAATAATTTGTAAATAATTTGTAAACAGGACAGATAGCAGCACAAATCATATACTAACAGGTGATGGAAAACTTTTGCGCGTGAAGTGATATGAAGATCATTGAGTGGATGCATTCAGCTTTGAAAGGATTTTGAACTTCAAATGGATGTGTTTACAGAGAATCTTTTTAAAAATATTTAATGAAAATATTTTAATAGTTCTAAATTGAATGTTTTCTCTTTTTGAATTTTACTTAATAAGGGGACAGAGGTTTGTATAGGGGGGACAAACAGCATTTTGGTATGAAAAAGAGGGACTGTCCCCCCTAAAGCGGGACGTCTGGTAACCCTAACGTAGGCTTGTGGTATTCACTTTAAAATTGGTGGCACCGTTGCCATTGCATGAATCAGCAGTTAGCGAAATGCCTTAAAAGTGTGTGCAAATGGCGTTTGCTCAGATTCGTATGAATAAAAGGCATAAATCCGAGCGTTTGCTCGGAGAATTCCAAGTCAGCTATTTCGCTGACTCAGAGCGTTTGCTCCGTACTTTTTAGCCATAAACCGACTGACTAGCCGTGAGTTTTGGTAAATAAAATAATTAAAAGGTAGCAGAATGGATAAAATTCGATGCTGATTAAACGATAAAAAACGGTGGTAAAGGCAAAAGTTTACTGTCGAGATATTCCACTTTTGTTTCCTGCAAACTATGGTCGTCGTCAATTTTGTCTAATTGGTCGATAAAATTGTTTGATACCATTTAATTTGTATTTCTTTCGCAACAGATGCGCTCGAGATCATACGAGTTAAGTGATTTGTGGACATGCTATATCTACGTGCATATAGAAACACCGTGCAACTGACATTTTTTAGAAATTTAGGTTTCAACACACCAATTTTTTCAAATACTATTGCATACTCATTTTTAAAATGAATTTGTCTAAGACAGCAACATCAACAAGAATAACATCGGATGGTTCTAAGACAGCAGCAACAACATAAACAGAATAACATCGGACGATGGGAAATTCCATAGTTGACCGCTGCCCACAATGGTCAATTAACTACCGTCATCAAGTTAACTTCACTTCACAGTCCACTAGATTCAATCACATTTAAACTCATATTAATTTAGGTAATCCATTTAAGTAGGTCCATAGCTATATCAATTTCATTAAGCATACATTTCATTTATTTAATTCCAATTATTTCTGTAGGAAATATTTTTTTGTGTCTCCTGAATAACTTGCAAAATGTCAGTTGTGCGATGTGCTGTCAAAGGTCAAGCAAATGCTCACTTCGAATTTTCGAACTTGCTCAAGTAAACTTAAGTTTCATTCATACCAATTTCGAGCAAATGCTAAATGACTTTACTTTGCTCAGAGCTTTTACTGGAAGTAATTGCTCATTTTTATTAATAAGGCCCATTATCAGCTGTAATCATTTTGCTGCTTAAACGAAGTGTTTGGGATTCGAAAAAAGTTGGTTCCTTTGAACGAGGAAAAAACAGAATACACTATAAAGATATTTCGGGTCAACCATTTTTTAACGTTTTTGAGTACTACCAGCTCCCTCAGGCATGGAAATACGTAACAACCGTTCGATGATCTGTAGCAATGACCCTCCCATTTCGACGAGCTAGTAACTGGCGGGAACAAACATGCCGGGCCACAGAGACATTCCAGGGAATTGCAAACCTGTCGAGCTCGCTTAAATAGGAACAACAATACCTATTCTACCCGATAAGAAAAATATAGTTATGCCACTCGCTACTTATAAGCTAGCGCTCAAACTTGACACAGTCAATAAAACCAACGGTAGATGGGAAGCTGGAACTACCTGCCTTGCTACAAAGCAAATCTGGCCTAGATTAGATCTAAACCGCTCTAGATACATTTTGTCATTAAAAAGACTACATATTAGTACGATTATTATCGGTGTCATTACAGGCCACTGCCTTATAGGCAAACACGCAACTAGACTTGGCGTCATCTCGAATGACTTCTGCAGAAGCTGTAGGGAAGAAGAGGAAGAGGAAAGTCCAACACATCTCATCTGCTAAACTACACCTAGGAGAATATTTCTTCGAGGATCTAAGCGATCTAACACAAAAAGACGTAAGAAGCCTTCTTCGCTTTGTACAAAGCTCCAAATGGTTCTCTTTAGTAGGTAAGGATATCCCCAAGATCCTTGATATCACAATGGCCCTCTACAGGCCTAATTCTGCTGGTACTTGTTACCGGCAGCCACTGCTACCTAACCTAACCTAACCTAAGCATGCCTCTAGATACAGAGATTCAGACAACCTTTCCTCTCTGCTGCCCGGACGGGCCTAAGGAGTTCTGTGGTCTTGGGTTCTAAGGGTAGCGTAGAAGAGAGAAGGCTGCGAAGAATTTGCGGGTGGAACATTAGCACGCGGGTACAGCACGTACAACCTTTCGCGAATCGCCTGGTTCAGGACTTGTCTTTCGCTTAACATACAGGTGATTCTGACACAGTATCCACTATTCCCTGTGATACAAATTGAGTGGACAGCTGACACTATACTCGCCCGCTAATTGTCACTCCACCCCTACGAGTTGTTGTTTACCCGCTTAATACTTCATACTATCCCACGATTCATTATGGCCTTCAAAAAAGCATATCAGAGTCCTCAATAGACGAGTTTGATTCTGTCCAAAAAAAAAATACTCCTACCTTGATTAGTCATACCGTTTACTACTGCCCACCATTAGCTTAAGTTACTTAAACAATTTCCAACGAACACGCTTGAGATTTAATTGAAAACAAACTTTCCTTACCTACACGTGGGTGAAAAGTTTATTAAATCGAAATGAAAAAAAAAAACGAAATACCCCTTCCTGATAAATGGGACTCAACTAGATAAGCGTTATCGATTCCCCGCCCCCAGTTGACCGACCCAACCTTATTTACGCACAAATCACACACATATCCTTCTATTAGCCTAAATCTATTGATCTATTTTTTCTGTTTTCATTCATAAAATCTATGCCACCAACAACAATCGATAAGGACTACCCTACCCTTCTCTGGCGTAGCCACCACGTTTACCTTATACAATCATTTGCAACTTAATACAGTTGAATTTCCCTAAAAACGTATACACACAAAGCGAGGGCGTCGTTACTTCCTTTGGATAATCAGACCCCGGGACTAATGGCCCTTTACCGTTTTAGTACATAATCGAGTAACTGCCAACTATGCCGAGAACCTAATGGACCTCTTAGCCGGGGATAAACATTTTACATTACAAACGATTTAACTTTGAATAACTAATCGGCCTTTTATTTTCTTTATACATATTTTGTATTTGCTAAAAATATCCTTTTTTGGAAGTTTTTTGTTGCGTAACTCGTTAGTTCCACTTTAACCGCATTCAACAGCTTGCTTGATTCTTACTGTACACACACACACACAGCTATGGAAATTTTATTGATTTCCGGCCGGCCATATTTTTGCCACACAAACCCTTATTTATACATAAGACTCTCTATCTCCCTCTATCCATGTGTCTTTCTCACTTTCGCTCTGTTTCACCCTCGATGTTAACACGAAGACCTTGAACACCCAGAAAACCGATTTCATTCATAAAAACTGCGCCTTTACAGAGACCGAATTTCATTCATAAATTCAGGCCTAGGTGGGGATGAAATAGCTGGAAACAACCCTTAAGAAGATTTGGAGTTCCATTCGTGCAGTTTTATGTTGGGGAAATGCCTACCAAGGATTCGGTTTGCCCCGTTTTCGAACATCAAATACATGCACACAGATACACATATCCAATAACATGGCACGTGTATCCAACGAACCGGTGCCAAGCGAATTCAGTGGAAGACCGGGACTGGGGAGCATATTTTTCGCGGGATGAGGCATCAAGGTCGTGGTGGTGGTTTAGAATTTACATTCAATGGAGGGTTTCATTCACGGGGTGAAGTTTAGCCATGCAATGATAGTAGTGCACGGGGTAAGGGGAGAATGGTGAAATTTTGAGCTCTAGGTTACCAAAGATACCCGTCGTCATAAATCGTCCACCTCCACTATGAGTGGATTATTTTTCTGGCAGAATTGCATGTACCTACATATAGTACATATGCAACAAGAGATTTTAATGTGGGTTCTCGTTTCGGATCCTTCGGCATCCTTCGCATCAATTCGGCAAAATGCGACTAAATTTTCCCCTTTTTTTTTGGGGTTTTAATAGTTTTCGGATTTATTGGCGCCGCTGGACAATTGTTGGTGTAGAACGGTTCGAATGGAAAATCGATTAGGCAGCTTTAAGAAGGATTTTCTTTGTGTCCGAAATGGATATTTGCGAAAGAGATGTTGGATGTGAGATAATATTGGATTGGTAAGGATTGCGTTGACTTTTGCTATCCGAAATACCAACAAAAGCTATAAAGCCTACGGTTGGCATTTGATGTCCCATATGACTGACATTTAACTCTGACTTTTGACATTTGAACTTTTTTTTGGCAATCGTAAATTAAATGATCTATAAATATTTAGAACTGCAAAAAGAAAAGTGACAATCTTATTCATGCTCCCTCCTGACAGAAAACCTCTCCAAATCTATCCAATTCAATTTTGTTGGTTATCTTCCCACAGGATATTTCAGCATCAACGATTTATCCATATTTGCCGTATCATATTCTATTCAAAAATAAACTGTCCTTCATATTTTTAATTCATTAAAAAACAATTATGGAATAAATTTTAAGAGAATCATTTCAGCCCACATCCAAAGAAAAAGCCTTCTCCAAATCCTACACGTAGAAGGCTCTTATGAGGTAATTCAAGAGATAAAACTATTCAACATACTCATTGGATTGTAGCCAAAGGATAATGCTTACTAATCACCAAATAATAATTATTCAATGGAATCGTTTAAAATTAAGAAAATCCACCCACAATAACGGGCGACGTTAATTTATTAGGTTAAATTCCTAACACGCAACTTGTTGAACAGACCCATTCCAGTAGCACACAATTTCAAGAGTTTCGCAATAGCATCCCGCAGCTATTCACAGGTAAACTGGACAAGGATACTGGTGACTTCCTCGATAATGGAGAGAGATATCACAGGAGCAACAGCACGCACTTTTTCTACATTTGACAGCCGTCATCCACGATAACCAACAGCTGTCACAAAAGCCTTCGTACACCCTTCAAGTAACATACTTGGCTGATGTTTTTGTTGATCCAAAGGGAGCAGAGGACACCCTCCAAAACTGCATACTCCTCTTTTATTTAATCTGTAGATATTTTTAAGTTAAAATTGAGCTTTCATTTCGATAGGGTCTGACCCAGAATGTCAAAGCGTAGGCCCTAGCGCTGCACGCCTGAACTTTGAATGGGTGGTTAACTGGCAATCAATCTGCAGCCGGACCGGATATGAATTTCTCAGATGTGTATGCGTGGTTGGAACAATATAAGTTACTACGTATACGTATGTACGTATGTATGTTTGTACATATGTTTGTACCGGCAACCGCCACCAAGGGAGTGTTTTTGCCAGTACAGTTGCAGTTAAAGTTCACCACTAAACTAATAAATGGGAGGTTCATCCGTTATCTGTTAACATTTATTCCTGTAAATACAAGAGAGTGAAAGGTTGAGTGACAATCGCAAGGGTCAGCAGAAAAGGGTTATTGGAATTTAACTTTTGACATTTGTCACTACACCGATAAGGGCGTTATATGGTTCGGAGTCATATGTACATATACATAATTAGCAAATTTATATTAAAATTGTGACATGTTCATTGTTCATGTCTTAAAAAAAGGAATGGAAAATATTAAAGCATTTCCCAAACCTTGGCCTACGAATGGACGTTGAAACTTTGATTACCTTGATACTCTACGTATTATGTAGGTGCATTCGATGGCGATCCTAGTGAGCCCTAGTTAGTGGAGATTGGTGTCATACCCATGCATGGGCGTATTTACATACTAGCTGACCCGTGCTCGCCTTGCTTCGCCCGCCTGCCGCTCTTAAGACAAAACATTTTTTATTTATTTTAACTTCTTTTTGTGTTTTTTGCTACGGGAATTTTTGCGCTAATTTTAAGATTTAGCTTTATGTCACGTCGCCACACAGATCGCCAAGTTTTGGCTTTCGCGGACTTATAACAATGGGTGCTACGAAGTACGGACGAAATGTTTGACTTACAATTGGTTTTTATAATGTTTTTTTGTTTTTTGTCAAGATACTGGTTGCCAGGACAAACGATTGCTATTAAATCTGTCTGTGTAACTGGCATCCAGTAGTGTACACTATTTAGCATTACCCAGGTTGCACCACGAGGAGGCAGTGTACTTTGCAACCCACGACACAACCCAGCGACAAAACCGTCGTTCTATCTTTCTTGTCCTTCAGGCGCACGGACTGAGCAATATGGCTGACGCACGGACGGATTTAACACCGGAAGACGCAAGTCGCGCGGTAAACTGGATACTTCACTTGGATGTCCACTTTGCATGGCATCACATTGGTCGCATAACCTTAAAAGGTCTTCCTCGCCTACCGTCCGTAGGGTGGGAATGCACTTTCAGTCCGAAAGCGGTTCAAATATCATAAGTACATATGTCCATCAAATATCCTTGCCTACCGTCCGTAGGAAGGTTAGAACTCACTCTCGGTCCGAAAGTGGTTCGCTTATATAAAATACATCCTCGCCTACCGTCCGTAAGGAGGGAAGAACAACCTTTCAGTTCGAAAGATGTTCGCTGGACATATCATATTCTTAAATACTAGATTTCGCGATGGCGACTGTGATGACATGCAGAGTGGGAATCCTTGTGAAAGGACTTCGGAGTTATGCTAGAAAGACATAAAAATGTGAAGAAAATAAATCCTCGGAGACGCACGGAAAGACGAAAGGCGCGCTGAAAGCAGGACCTCGTACGATACTTCACTTGGATGCCCACTTTGCATGGCATCACATTGGTCGCATACCCTTAAAAGGTCTTCCTCGCCTACCGTCCGTAGGGAGGGAACGCACTTTCAGTCCGAAAGCGGTTCAAATATCATAAGTACATATGTCCATCAAATATCCTTGCCTACTGTCCGTAGGAAGGTTAGAACTCACTCTCGGTCCGAAAGTGGTTCGCTTATATAAAATACATCCTCGCCTACCGTCCGTAAGGAGGGAAGAACAACCTTTCAGTCCGAAAGATGTTCGCTGGACATATCATATTCTTAAATACTAGATTTCGCGATGGCGACTGTGATGACATACAGAGTGGGAATCCTTGTGAAAGGACTTCGGAGTTATGCTAGAAAGACATAAAAATGTGAAGAAAATAAATCCTCGGAGACGCACGGAAAGACGAAAGGCGCGCTGAAAGCAGGACCTCGTACGATACTTCACTTGGATGTCCACTTTGCATGGCATCACATTGGTCGCATACCCTTAAAAGGTCTTCCTCGCCTACCGTCCGTAGGGAGGGAACGCACTTTCAGTCCGAAAGCGGTTCAAATATCATAAGTACATATGTCCATCAAATATCCTTGCCTACCGTCCGTAGGAAGGTTAGAACTCACTCTCGGTCCGAAAGTGGTTCGCTTATATAAAATACATCCTCGCCTACCGTCCGTAAGGAGGGAAGAACAACCTTTCAGTCCGAAAGATGTTCGCTGGACATATCATATTCTTAAATACTAGATTTCGCGATGGCGACTGTGATGACATGCAGAGTGGGAATCCTTGTGAAAGGACTTCGGAGTTATGCTAGAAAGACATAAAAATGTGAAGAAAATAAATCCTCGGAGACGCACGGAAAGACGAAAGGCGCGCTGAAAGCAGGACCTCGTACGATACTTCACTTGGATGTCCACTTTGCATGGCATCACATTGGTCGCATAACCTTAAAAGGTCTTCCTCGCCTACCGTCCGTAGGGAGGGAACGCACTTTCAGTCCGAAAGCGGTTCAAATATCATAAGTACATATGTCCATCAAATAACCTTGCCTACCGTCCGTAGGAAGGTTAGAACTCACTCTCGGTCCGAAAGTGGTTCGCTTATATAAAATACATCCTCGCCTACCGTCCATAAGGAGGGAAGAACAACCTTTCAGTCCGAAAGATGTTCGCTGGACATATCATATTCTTAAATACTAGATTTCGCGATGGCGACTGTGATGACATGCAGAGTGGGAATCCTTGTGAAAGGACTTCGGAGTTATGCTAGAAAGACATAAAAATGTGAAGAAAATAAATCCTCGGAGACGCACGGAAAGACGAAAGGCGCGCTGAAAGCAGGACCTCGTACGATACTTCACTTGGATGTCCACTTTGCATGGCATCACATTGGTCGCATAACCTTAAAAGGTCTTCCTCGCCTACCGTCCGTAGGGTGGGAATGCACTTTCAGTCCGAAAGCGGTTCAAATATCATAAGTACATATGTCCATCAAATATCCTTGCCTACCGTCCGTAGGAAGGTTAGAACTCACTCTCGGTCCGAAAGTGGTTCGCTTATATAAAATACATCCTCGCCTACCGTCCGTAAGGAGGGAAGAACAACCTTTCAGTCCGAAAGATGTTCGCTGGACATATCATATTCTTAAATACTAGATTTCGCGATGGCGACTGTGATGACATGCAGAGTGGGAATCCTTGTGAAAGGACTTCGGAGTTATGCTAGAAAGACATAAAAATGTGAAGAAAATAAATCCTCGGAGACGCACGGAAAGACGAAAGGCGCGCTGAAAGCAGGACCTCGTACGATACTTCACTTGGATGTCCACTTTGCATGGCATCACATTGGTCGCATAACCTTAAAAGGTCTTCCTCGCCTACCGTCCGTAGGGTGGGAATGCACTTTCAGTCCGAAAGCGGTTCAAATATCATAAGTACATATGTCCATCAAATATCCTTGCCTACCGTCCGTAGGAAGGTTAGAACTCACTCTCGGTCCGAAAGTGGTTCGCTTATATAAAATACATCCTCGCCTACCGTCCGTAAGGAGGGAAGAACAACCTTTCAGTCCGAAAGATGTTCGCTGGACATATCATATTCTTAAATACTAGATTTCGCGATGGCGACTGTGATGACATGCAGAGTGGGAATCCTTGTGAAAGGACTTCGGAGTTATGCTAGAAAGACATAAAAATGTGAAGAAAATAAATCCTCGGAGACGCACGGAAAGACGAAAGGCGCGCTGAAAGCAGGACCTCGTACGATACTTCACTTGGATGCCCACTTTGCATGGCATCACATTGGTCGCATACCCTTAAAAGGTCTTCCTCGCCTACCGTCCGTAGGGAGGGAACGCACTTTCAGTCCGAAAGCGGTTCAAATATCATAAGTACATATGTCCATCAAATATCCTTGCCTACTGTCCGTAGGAAGGTTAGAACTCACTCTCGGTCCGAAAGTGGTTCGCTTATATAAAATACATCCTCGCCTACCGTCCGTAAGGAGGGAAGAACAACCTTTCAGTCCGAAAGATGTTCGCTGGACATATCATATTCTTAAATACTAGATTTCGCGTTGGCGACTGTGATGACATACAGAGTGGGAATCCTTGTGAAAGGACTTCGGAGTTATGCTAGAAAGACATAAAAATGTGAAGAAAATAAATCCTCGGAGACGCACGGAAAGACGAAAGGCGCGCTGAAAGCAGGACCTCGTACGATACTTCACTTGGATGTCCACTTTGCATGGCATCACATTGGTCGCATACCCTTAAAAGGTCTTCCTCGCCTACCGTCCGTAGGGAGGGAACGCACTTTCAGTCCGAAAGCGGTTCAAATATCATAAGTACATATGTCCATCAAATATCCTTGCCTACCGTCCGTAGGAAGGTTAGAACTCACTCTCGGTCCGAAAGTGGTTCGCTTATATAAAATACATCCTCGCCTACCGTCCGTAAGGAGGGAAGAACAACCTTTCAGTCCGAAAGATGTTCGCTGGACATATCATATTCTTAAATACTAGATTTCGCGATAGCGACTGTGATGACATGCAGAGTGGGAATCCTTGTGAAAGGACTTCGGAGTTATGCTAGAAAGACATAAAAATGTGAAGAAAATAAATCCTCAGAGACGCACGGAAAGACGAAAGGCGCGCTGAAAGCAGGACCTCGTACGATACTTCACTTGGATGTCCACTTTGCATGGCATCACATTGGTCGCATACCCTTAAAAGGTCTTCCTCGCCTACCGTCCGTAGGGAGGGAACGCACTTTCAGTCCGAAAGCGGTTCAAATATCATAAGTATGTCCATCAAATATCCTTGCCTACCGTCCGTAGGAAGGTTAGAACTCACTCTCGGTCCGAAAGTGGTTCGCTTATATAAAATACATCCTCGCCTACCGTCCGTAAGGAGGGAAGAACAACCTTTCAGTCCGAAAGATGTTCGCTGGACATATCATATTCTTAAATACTAGATTTCGCGATGGCGACTGTGATGACATGCAGAGTGGGAATCCTTGTGAAAGGACTTCGGAGTTATGCTAGAAAGACATAAAAATGTGAAGAAAATAAATCCTCGGAGACGCACGGAAAGACGAAAGGCGCGCTGAAAGCAGGACCTCGTACGATACTTCACTTGGATGCCCACTTTGCATGGCATCACATTGGTCGCATACCCTTAAAAGGTCTTCCTCGCCTACCGTCCGTAGGGAGGGAACGCACTTTCAGTCCGAAAGCGGTTCAAATATCATAAGTACATATGTCCATCAAATATCCTTGCCTACTGTCCGTAGGAAGGTTAGAACTCACTCTCGGTCCGAAAGTGGTTCGCTTATATAAAATACATCCTCGCCTACCGTCCGTAAGGAGGGAAGAACAACCTTTCAGTCCGAAAGATGTTCGCTGGACATATCATATTCTTAAATACTAGATTTCGCGATGGCGACTGTGATGACATACAGAGTGGGAATCCTTGTGAAAGGACTTCGGAGTTATGCTAGAAAGACATAAAAATGTGAAGAAAATAAATCCTCGGAGACGCACGGAAAGACGAAAGGCGAGCTGAAAGCAGGACCTCGTACGATACTTCACTTGGATGTCCACTTTGCATGGCATCACATTGGTCGCATACCCTTAAAAGGTCTTCCTCGCCTACCGTCCGTAGGGAGGGAACGCACTTTCAGTCCGAAAGCGGTTCAAATATCATAAGTATGTCCATCAAATATCCTTGCCTACCGTCCGTAGGAAGGTTAGAACTCACTCTCGGTCCGAAAGTGGTTCGCTTATATAAAATACATCCTCGCCTACCGTCCGTAAGGAGGGAAGAACAACCTTTCAGTCCGAAAGATGTTCGCTGGACATATCATATTCTTAAATACTAGATTTCGCGATGGCGACTGTGATGACATGCAGAGTGGGAATCCTTGTGAAAGGACTTCGGAGTTATGCTAGAAAGACATAAAAATGTGAAGAAAATAAATCCTCGGAGACGCACGGAAAGACGAAAGGCGCGCTGAAAGCAGGACCTCGTACGATACTTCACTTGGATGTCCACTTTGCATGGCATCACATTGGTCGCATACCCTTAAAAGGTCTTCCTCGCCTACCGTCCGTAGGGAGGGAACGCACTTTCAGTCCGAAAGCGGTTCAAATATCATAAGTACATATGTCCATCAAATATCCTTGCCTACCGTCCGTAGGAAGGTAAGAACTCACTCTCGGTCCGAAAGTGGTTCGCTTATATAAAATACATCCTCGCCTACCGTCCGTAAGGAGGGAAGAACAACCTTTCAGTCCGAAAGATGTTCGCTGGACATATCATATTCTTAAATACTAGATTTCGCGATGGCGACTGTGATGACATGCAGAGTGGGAATCCTTGTGAAAGGACTTCGGAGTTATGCTAGAAAGACATAAAAATGTGAAGAAAATAAATCCTCGGAGACGCACGGAAAGACGAAAGGCGCGCTGAAAGCAGGACCTCGTACGATACTTCACTTGGATGTCCACTTTGCATGGCATCACATTGGTCGCATACCCTTAAAAGGTCTTCCTCGCCTACCGTCCGTAGGGAGGGAACGCACTTTCAGTCCGAAAGCGGTTCAAATATCATAAGTACATATGTCCATCAAATATCCTTGCCTACCGTCCGTAGGAAGGTAAGAACTCACTCTCGGTCCGAAAGTGGTTCGCTTATATAAAATACATCCTCGCCTACCGTCCGTAAGGAGGGAAGAACAACCTTTCAGTCCGAAAGATGTTCGCTGGACATATCATATTCTTAAATACTAGATTTCGCGATGGCGACTGTGATGACATGCAGAGTGGGAATCCTTGTGAAAGGACTTCGGAGTTATGCTAGAAAGACATAAAAATGTGAAGAAAATAAATCCTCGGAGACGCACGGAAAGACGAAAGGCGCGCTGAAAGCAGGACCTCGTACGATACTTCACTTGGATGTCCACTTTGCATGGCATCACATTGGTCGCATACCCTTAAAAGGTCTTCCTCGCCTACCGTCCGTAGGGAGGGAACGCACTTTCAGTCCGAAAGCGGTTCAAATATCATAAGTACATATGTCCATCAAATATCCTTGCCTACCGTCCGTAGGAAGGTTAGAACTCACTCTCGGTTCGAAAGTGGTTCGCTTATATAAAATACATCCTCGCCTACCGTCCGTAAGGAGGGAAGAACAACCTTTCAGTCCGAAAGATGTTCGCTGGACATATCATATTCTTAAATACTAGATTTCGCGATGGCGACTGTGATGACATGCAGAGTGGGAATCCTTGTGAAAGGACTTCGGAGTTATGCTAGAAAGACATAAAAATGTGAAGAAAATAAATCCTCGGAGACGCACGGAAAGACGAAAGGCGCGCTGAAAGCAGGACCTCGTACGATACTTCACTTGGATGTCCACTTTGCATGGCATCACATTGGTCGCATACCCTTAAAAGGTCTTCCTCGCCTACCGTCCGTAGGGAGGGAACGCACTTTCAGTCCGAAAGCGGTTCAAATATCATAAGCACATATGTCCATCAAATATCATTGCCTACCGTCCGTAGGAAGGTTAGAACTCACTCTCGGTCCGAAAGTGGTTCGCTTATATAAAATACATCCTCGCCTACCGTCGGTAAGGAGGGAAGAACAACCTTTCAGTCCGAAAGATGTTCGCTGGACATATCATATTCTTAAATACTAGATTTCGCGATGGCGACTGTGATGACATGCAGAGTGGGAATCCTTGTGAAAGGACTTCGGAGTTATGCTAGAAAGACATAAAAATGTGAAGAAAATAAATCCTCGGAGACGCACGGAAAGACGAAAGGCGCGCTGAAAGCAGGACCTCGTACGATACTTCACTTGGATGTCCACTTTGCATGGCATCACATTGGTCGCATACCCTTAAAAGGTCTTCCTCGCCTACCGTCCGTAGGGAGGGAACGCACTTTCAGTCCGAAAGCGGTTCAAATATCATAAGTACATATGTCCATCAAATATCCTTGCCTACCGTCCGTAGGAAGGTTAGAACTCACTCTCGGTCCGAAAGTGGTTCGCTTATATAAAATACATCCTCGCCTACCGTCCGTAAGGAGGGAAGAACAACCTTTCAGTCCGAAAGATGTTCGCTGGACATATCATATTCTTAAATACTAGATTTCGCGATGGCGACTGTGATGACATGCAGAGTGGGAATCCTTGTGAAAGGACTTCGGAGTTATGCTAGAAAGACATAAAAATGTGAAGAAAATAAATCCTCGGAGACGCACGGAAAGACGAAAGGCGCGCTGAAAGCAGGACCTCGTACGATACTTCACTTGGATGTCCACTTTGCATGGCATCACATTGGTCGCATACCCTTAAAAGGTCTTCCTCGCCTACCGTCCGTAGGGAGGGAACGCACTTTCAGTCCGAAAGCGGTTCAAATATCATAAGTACATATGTCCATCAAATATCCTTGCCTACCGTCCGTAGGAAGGTAAGAACTCACTCTCGGTCCGAAAGTGGTTCGCTTATATAAAATACATCCTCGCCTACCGTCCGTAAGGAGGGAAGAACAACCTTTCAGTCCGAAAGATGTTCGCTGGACATATCATATTCTTAAATACTAGATTTCGCGATGGCGACTGTGATGACATGCAGAGTGGGAATCCTTGTGAAAGGACTTCGGAGTTATGCTAGAAAGACATAAAAATGTGAAGAAAATAAATCCTCGGAGACGCACGGAAAGACGAAAGGCGCGCTGAAAGCAGGACCTCGTACGATACTTCACTTGGATGTCCACTTTGCATGGCATCACATTGGTCGCATACCCTTAAAAGGTCTTCCTCGCCTACCGTCCGTAGGGAGGGAACGCACTTTCAGTCCGAAAGCGGTTCAAATATCATAAGTACATATGTCCATCAAATATCCTTGCCTACCGTCCGTAGGAAGGTTAGAACTCACTCTCGGTCCGAAAGTGGTTCGCTTATATAAAATACATCCTCGCCTACCGTCCGTAAGGAGGGAAGAACAACCTTTCAGTCCGAAAGATGTTCGCTGGACATATCATATTCTTAAATACTAGATTTCGCGATGGCGACTGTGATGACATGCAGAGTGGGAATCCTTGTGAAAGGACTTCGGAGTTATGCTAGAAAGACATAAAAATGTGAAGAAAATAAATCCTCGGAGACGCACGGAAAGACGAAAGGCACGCTGAAAGCAGGACCTCGTACGATACTTCACTTGGATGTCCACTTTGCATGGCATAACATTGGTCGCATACCCTTAAAAGGTCTTCCTCGCCTACCGTCCGTAGGGAGGGAACGCACTTTCAGTCCGAAAGCGGTTCAAATATCATAAGTACATATGTCCATCAAATATCCTTGCCTACCGTCCGTAGGAAGGTAAGAACTCACTCTCGGTCCGAAAGTGGTTCGCTTATATAAAATACATCCTCGCCTACCGTCCGTAAGGAGGGAAGAACAACCTTTCAGTCCGAAAGATGTTCGCTGGACATATCATATTCTTAAATACTAGATTTCGCGATGGCGACTGTGATGACATGCAGAGTGGGAATCCTTGTGAAAGGACTTCGGAGTTATGCTAGAAAGACATAAAAATTTGAAGATAATAAATCCTCAGAGACGCACGGAAAGACGAAAGGCGCGCTGAAAGCAGGACCTCGTACGATACTTCACTTGGATGTCCACTTTGCATGGCATCACATTGGTCGCATACCCTTAAAAGGTCTTCCTCGCCTACCGTCCGTAGGGAGGGAACGCACTTTCAGTCCGAAAGCGGTTCAAATATCATAAGTATGTCCATCAAATATCCTTGCCTACCGTCCGTAGGAAGGTTAGAACTCACTCTCGGTCCGAAAGTGGTTCGCTTATATAAAATACATCCTCGCCTACCGTCCATAAGGAGGGAAGAACAACCTTTCAGTCCGAAAGATGTTCGCTGGACATATCATATTCTTAAATACTAGATTTCGCGATGGCGACTGTGATGACATGCAGAGTGGGAATCCTTGTGAAAGGACTTCGGAGTTATGCTAGAAAGACATAAAAATGTGAAGAAAATAAATCCTCAGAGACGCACGGAAAGACGAAAGGCGCGCTGAAAGCAGGACCTCGTACGATACTTCACTTGGATGTCCACTTTGCATGGCATCACATTGGTCGCATACCCTTAAAAGGTCTTCCTCGCCTACCGTCCGTAGGGAGGGAACGCACTTTCAGTCCGAAAGCGGTTCAAATATCATAAGTATGTCCATCAAATATCCTTGCCTACCGTCCGTAGGAAGGTTAGAACTCACTCTCGGTCCGAAAGTGGTTCGCTTATATAAAATACATCCTCGCCTACCGTCCATAAGGAGGGAAGAACAACCTTTCAGTCCGAAAGATGTTCGCTGGACATATCATATTCTTAAATACTAGATTTCGCGATGGCGACTGTGATGACATGCAGAGTGGGAATCCTTGTGAAAGGACTTCGGAGTTATGCTAGAAAGACATAAAAATGTGAAGAAAATAAATCTTCGGAGACGCACGGAAAGACGAAAGGCGCGCTGAAAGCAGGACCTCGTACGATACTTCACTTGGATGTCCACTTTGCATGGCATCACATTGGTCGCATACCCTTAAAAGGTCTTCCTCGCCTACCGTCCGTAGGGAGGGAATGCACTTTCAGTCCGAAAGCGGTTCAAATATCATAAGTATGTCCATCAAATATCCTTGCCTACCGTCCGTAGGAAGGTTAGAACTCACTCTCGGTCCGAAAGTGGTTCGCTTATATAAAATACATCCTCGCCTACCGTCCGTAAGGAGGGAAGAACAACCTTTCAGTCCGAAAGATGTTCGCTGGACATATCATATTCTTAAATACTAGATTTCGCGATGGCGACTGTGATGACATGCAGAGTGGGAATCCTTGTGAAAGGACTTCGGAGTTATGCTAGAAAGACATAAAAATGTGAAGAAAATAAATCCTCGGAGACGCACGGAAAGACGAAAGGCGCGCTGAAAGCAGGACCTCGTACGATACTTCACTTGGATGTCCACTTTGCATGGCATCACATTGGTCGCATACCCTTAAAAGGTCTTCCTCGCCTACCGTCCGTAGGGAGGGAACGCACTTTCAGTCCGAAAGCGGTTCAAATATCATAAGTACATATGTCCATCAAATATCCTTGCCTACCGTCCGTAGGAAGGTTAGAACTCACTCTCGGTCCGAAAGTGGTTCGCTTATATAAAATACATCCTCGCCTACCGTCCGTAAGGAGGGAAGAACAACCTTTCAGTCCGAAAGATGTTCGCTGGACATATCATATTCTTAAATACTAGATTTCGCGATGGCGACTGTGATGACATGCAGAGTGGGAATCCTTGTGAAAGGACTTCGGAGTTATGCTAGAAAGACATAAAAATGTGAAGAAAATAAATCCTCGGAGACGCACGGAAAGACGAAAGGCGCGCTGAAAGCAGGACCTCGTACGATACTTCACTTGGATGTCCACTTTGCATGGCATCACATTGGTCGCATAACCTTAAAAGGTCTTCCTCGCCTACCGTCCGTAGGGTGGGAATGCACTTTCAGTCCGAAAGCGGTTCAAATATCATAAGTACATATGTCCATCAAATATCCTTGCCTACCGTCCGTAGGAAGGTTAGAACTCACTCTCGGTCCGAAAGTGGTTCGCTTATATAAAATACATCCTCGCCTACCGTCCGTAAGGAGGGAAGAACAACCTTTCAGTCCGAAAGATGTTCGCTGGGCATATCATATTCTTAAATACTAGATTTCGCGATGGCGACTGTGATGACATGCAGAGTGGGAATCCTTGTGAAAGGACTTCGGAGTTATGCTAGAAAGACATAAAAATGTGAAGAAAATAAATCCTCGGAGACGCACGGAAAGACGAAAGGCACGCTGAAAGCAGGACCTCGTACGATACTTCACTTGGATGTCCACTTTGCATGGCATCACATTGGTCGCATACCCTTAAAAGGTCTTCCTCGCCTACCGTCCGTAGGGAGGGAACGCACTTTCAGTCCGAAAGCGGTTCAAATATCATAAGTACATATGTCCATCAAATATCCTTGCCTACCGTCCGTAGGAAGGTTAGAACTCACTCTCGGTCCGAAAGTGGTTCGCTTATATAAAATACATCCTCGCCTACCGTCCGTAAGGAGGGAAGAACAACCTTTCAGTCCGAAAGATGTTCGCTGGACATATCATATTCTTAAATACTAGATTTCGCGATGGCGACTGTGATGACATGCAGAGTGGGAATCCTTGTGAAAGGACTTCGGAGTTATGCTAGAAAGACATAAAAATGTGAAGAAAATAAATCCTCGGAGACGCACGGAAAGACGAAAGGCGCGCTGAAAGCAGGACCTCGTACGATACTTCACTTGGATGTCCACTTTGCATGGCATCACATTGGTCGCATACCCTTAAAAGGTCTTCCTCGCCTACCGTCCGTAGGGAGGGAACGCACTTTCAGTCCGAAAGCGGTTCAAATATCATAAGTACATATGTCCATCAAATGTCCTTGCCTACCGTCCGTAGGAAGGTTAGAACTCACTCTCGGTCCGAAAGTGGTTCGCTTATATAAAATACATCCTCGCCTACCGTCCGTAAGGAGGGAAGAACAACCTTTCAGTCCGAAAGATGTTCGCTGGACATATCATATTCTTAAATACTAGATTTCGCGATGGCGACTGTGATGACATGCAGAGTGGGAATCCTTGTGAAAGGACTTCGGAGTTATGCTAGAAAGACATAAAAATGTGAAGAAAATAAATCCTCGGAGACGCACGGAAAGACGAAAGGCGCGCTGAAAGCAGGACCTCGTACGATACTTCACTTGGATGTCCACTTTGCATGGCATCACATTGGTCGCATACCCTTAAAAGGTCTTCCTCGCCTACCGTCCGTAGGGAGGGAACGCACTTTCAGTCCGAAAGCGGTTCAAATATCATAAGTACATATGTCCATCAAATATCCTTGCCTACTGTCCGTAGGAAGGTTAGAACTCACTCTCGGTCCGAAAGTGGTTCGCTTATATAAAATACATCCTCGCCTACCGTCCGTAAGGAGGGAAGAACAACCTTTCAGTCCGAAAGATGTTCGCTGGACATATCATATTCTTAAATACTAGATTTCGCGATGGCGACTGTGATGACATGCAGAGTGGGAATCCTTGTGAAAGGACTTCGGAGTTATGCTAGAAAGACATAAAAATGTGAAGAAAATAAATCCTCGGAGACGCACGGAAAGACGAAAGGCGCGCTGAAAGCAGGACCTCGTACGATACTTCACTTGGATGTCCACTTTGCATGGCATCACATTGGTCGCATACCCTTAAAAGGTCTTCCTCGCCTACCGTCCGTAGGGAGGGAACGCACTTTCAGTCCGAAAGCGGTTCAAATATCATAAGTACATATGTCCATCAAATATCCTTGCCTACCGTCCGTAGGAAGGTAAGAACTCACTCTCGGTCCGAAAGTGGTTCGCTTATATAAAATACATCCTCGCCTACCGTCCGTAAGGAGGGAAGAACAACCTTTCAGTCCGAAAGATGTTCGCTGGACATATCATATTCTTAAATACTAGATTTCGCGATGGCGACTGTGATGACATGCAGAGTGGGAATCCTTGTGAAAGGACTTCGGAGTTATGCTAGAAAGACATAAAAATGTGAAGAAAATAAATCTTCGGAGACGCACGGAAAGACGAAAGGCGCGCTGAAAGCAGGACCCCGTACGATACTTCACTTGGATGTCCACTTTGCATGGCATCACATTGGTCGCATACCCTTAAAAGGTCTTCCTCGCCTACCGTCCGTAGGCAGGGAACGCACTTTCAGTCCGAAAGCGGTTCAAATATCATAAGTACATATGTCCATCAAATATCCTTGCCTACCGTCCGTAGGAAGGTTAGAACTCACTCTCGGTCCGAAAGTGGTTCGCTTATATAAAATACATCCTCGCCTACCGTCCGTAAGGAGGGAAGAACAACCTTTCAGTCCGAAAGATGTTCGCTGGACATATCATATTCTTAAATACTAGATTTCGCGATGGCGACTGTGATGACATGCAGAGTGGGAATCCTTGTGAAAGGACTTCGGAGTTATGCTAGAAAGACATAAAAATGTGAAGAAAATAAATCCTCGGAGACGCACGGAAAGACGAAAGGCACGCTGAAAGCAGGACCTCGTACGATACTTCACTTGGATGTCCACTTTGCATGGCATCACATTGGTCGCATACCCTTAAAAGGTCTTCCTCGCCTACCGTCCGTAGGGAGGGAACGCACTTTCAGTCCGAAAGCGGTTCAAATATCATAAGTACATATGTCCATCAAATATCCTTGCCTACCGTCCGTAGGAAGGTTAGAACTCACTCTCGGTTCGAAAGTGGTTCGCTTATATAAAATACATCCTCGCCTACCGTCCGTAAGGAGGGAAGAACAACCTTTCAGTCCGAAAGATGTTCGCTGGACATATCATATTCTTAAATACTAGATTTCGCGATGGCGACTGTGATGACATGCAGAGTGGGAATCCTTGTGAAAGGACTTCGGAGTTATGCTAGAAAGACATAAAAATGTGAAGAAAATAAATCCTCGGAGACGCACGGAAAGACGAAAGGCGCGCTGAAAGCAGGACCTCGTACGATACTTCACTTGGATGTCCACTTTGCATGGCATCACATTGGTCGCATACCCTTAAAAGGTCTTCCTCGCCTACCGTCCGTAGGGAGGGAACGCACTTTCAGTCCGAAAGCGGTTCAAATATCATAAGCACATATGTCCATCAAATATCATTGCCTACCGTCCGTAGGAAGGTTAGAACTCACTCTCGGTCCGAAAGTGGTTCGCTTATATAAAATACATCCTCGCCTACCGTCGGTAAGGAGGGAAGAACAACCTTTCAGTCCGAAAGATGTTCGCTGGACATATCATATTCTTAAATACTAGATTTCGCGATGGCGACTGTGATGACATGCAGAGTGGGAATCCTTGTGAAAGGACTTCGGAGTTATGCTAGAAAGACATAAAAATGTGAAGAAAATAAATCCTCGGAGACGCACGGAAAGACGAAAGGCGCGCTGAAAGCAGGACCTCGTACGATACTTCACTTGGATGTCCACTTTGCATGGCATCACATTGGTCGCATACCCTTAAAAGGTCTTCCTCGCCTACCGTCCGTAGGGAGGGAACGCACTTTCAGTCCGAAAGCGGTTCAAATATCATAAGTACATATGTCCATCAAATATCCTTGCCTACCGTCCGTAGGAAGGTTAGAACTCACTCTCGGTCCGAAAGTGGTTCGCTTATATAAAATACATCCTCGCCTACCGTCCGTAAGGAGGGAAGAACAACCTTTCAGTCCGAAAGATGTTCGCTGGACATATCATATTCTTAAATACTAGATTTCGCGATGGCGACTGTGATGACATGCAGAGTGGGAATCCTTGTGAAAGGACTTCGGAGTTATGCTAGAAAGACATAAAAATGTGAAGAAAATAAATCCTCGGAGACGCACGGAAAGACGAAAGGCGCGCTGAAAGCAGGACCTCGTACGATACTTCACTTGGATGTCCACTTTGCATGGCATCACATTGGTCGCATACCCTTAAAAGGTCTTCCTCGCCTACCGTCCGTAGGGAGGGAACGCACTTTCAGTCCGAAAGCGGTTCAAATATCATAAGTACATATGTCCATCAAATATCCTTGCCTACCGTCCGTAGGAAGGTTAGAACTCACTCTCGGTCCGAAAGTGGTTCGCTTATATAAAATACATCCTCGCCTACCGTCCGTAAGGAGGGAAGAACAACCTTTCAGTCCGAAAGATGTTCGCTGGACATATCATATTCTTAAATACTAGATTTCGCGATGGCGACTGTGATGACATGCAGAGTGGGAATCCTTGTGAAAGGACTTCGGAGTTATGCTAGAAAGACATAAAAATGTGAAGAAAATAAATCCTCGGAGACGCACGGAAAGACGAAAGGCGCGCTGAAAGCAGGACCTCGTACGATACTTCACTTGGATGTCCACTTTGCATGGCATCACATTGGTCGCATACCCTTAAAAGGTCTTCCTCGCCTACCGTCCGTAGGGAGGGAACGCACTTTCAGTCCGAAAGCGGTTCAAATATCATAAGTACATATGTCCATCAAATATCCTTACCTACCGTCCGTAGGAAGGTTAGAACTCACTCTCGGTCCGAAAGTGGTTCGCTTATATAAAATACATCCTCGCCTACCGTCCGTAAGGAGGGAAGAACAACCTTTCAGTCCGAAAGATGTTCGCTGGACATATCATATTCTTAAATACTAGATTTCGCGATGGCGACTGTGATGACATGCAGAGTGGGAATCCTTGTGAAAGGACTTCGGAGTTATGCTAGAAAGACATAAAAATGTGAAGAAAATAAATCCTCGGAGACGCACGGAAAGACGAAAGGTGCGCTGAAAGCAGGACCTCGTACGATACTTCACTTGGATGTCCACTTTGCATGGCATCACATTGGTCGCATACCCTTAAAAGGTCTTCCTCGCCTACCGTCCGTAGGGAGGGAACGCACTTTCAGTCCGAAAGCGGTTCAAATATCATAAGTACATATGTCCATCAAATATCCTTGCCTACCGTCCGTAGGAAGGTTAGAACTCACTCTCGGTCCGAAAGTGGTTCGCTTGTAGAAAATACATCCTCGCCTACCGTCCGTAAGGAGGGAAGAACAACCTTTCAGTCCGAAAGATGTTCGCTGGACATATCATATTCTTAAATACTAGATTTCGCGATGGCGACTGTGATGACATGCAGAGTGGGAATCCTTGTGAAAGGACTTCGGAGTTATGCTAGAAAGACATAAAAATGTGAAGAAAATAAATATTCGGAGACGCACGGAAAGACGAAAGGCGCGCTGAAAGCAGGACCTCGTACGATACTTCACTTGGATGTCCACTTTGCATGGCATCACATTGGTCGCATACCCTTAAAAGGTCTTCCTCGCCTACCGTCCGTAGGGAGGGAACGCACTTTCAGTCCGAAAGCGGTTCAAATATCATAAGTACATATGTCCATCAAATATCCTTACCTACCGTCCGTAGGAAGGTTAGAACTCACTCTCGGTCCGAAAGTGGTTCGCTTATATAAAATACATCCTCGCCTACCGTCCGTAAGGAGGGAAGAACAACCTTTCAGTCCGAAAGATGTTCGCTGGACATATCATATTCTTAAATACTAGATTTCGCGATGGCGACTGTGATGACATGCAGAGTGGGAATCCTTGTGAAAGGACTTCGGAGTTATGCTAGAAAGACATAAAAATGTGAAGAAAATAAATCCTCGGAGACGCACGGAAAGACGAAAGGCGCGCTGAAAGCAGGACCTCGTACGATACTTCACTTGGATGTCCACTTTGCATGGCATCACATTGGTCGCATACCCTTAAAAGGTCTTCCTCGCCTACCGTCCGTAGGGAGGGAACGCACTTTCAGTCCGAAAGCGGTTCAAATATCATAAGTACATATGTCCATCAAATATCCTTGCCTACCGTCCGTAGGAAGGTTAGAACTCACTCTCGGTTCGAAAGTGGTTCGCTTATATAAAATACATCCTCGCCTACCGTCCGTAAGGAGGGAAGAACAACCTTTCAGTCCGAAAGATGTTCGCTGGACATATCATATTCTTAAATACTAGATTTCGCGATGGCGACTGTGATGACATGCAGAGTGGGAATCCTTGTGAAAGGACTTCGGAGTTATGCTAGAAAGACATAAAAATGTGAAGAAAATAAATCCTCGGAGACGCACGGAAAGACGAAAGGCGCGCTGAAAGCAGGACCTCGTACGATACTTCACTTGGATGTCCACTTTGCATGGCATCACATTGGTCGCATACCCTTAAAAGGTCTTCCTCGCCTACCGTCCGCAGGGAGGGAACGCACTTTCAGTCCGAAAGCGGTTCAAATATCATAAGTACATATGTCCTTCAAATATCCTTGCCTACCGTCCGTAGGAAGGTTAGAACTCACTCTCGGTCCGAAAGTGGTTCGCTTATATAAAATACATCCTCGCCTACCGTCCGTAAGGAGGGAAGAACAACCTTTCAGTCCGAAAGATGTTCGCTGGACATATCATATTCTTAAATACTAGATTTCGCGATGGCGACTGTGATGACATGCAGAGTGGGAATCCTTGTGAAAGGACTTCGGAGTTATGCTAGAAAGACATAAAAATGTGAAGAAAATAAATCCTCGGAGACGCACGGAAAGACGAAAGGCACGCTGAAAGCAGGACCTCGTACGATACTTCACTTGGATGTCCACTTTGCATGGCATCACATTGGTCGCATACCCTTAAAAGGTCTTCCTCGCCTACCGTCCGTAGGGAGGGAACGCACTTTCAGTCCGAAAGCGGTTCAAATATCATAAGTACATATGTCCATCAAATATCCTTGCCTACCGTCCGTAGGAAGGTTAGAACTCACTCTCGGTTCGAAAGTGGTTCGCTTATATAAAATACATCCTCGCCTACCGTCCGTAAGGAGGGAAGAACAACCTTTCAGTCCGAAAGATGTTCGCTGGACATATCATATTCTTAAATACTAGATTTCGCGATGGCGACTGTGATGACATGCAGAGTGGGAATCCTTGTGAAAGGACTTCGGAGTTATGCTAGAAAGACATAAAAATGTGAAGAAAATAAATCCTCGGAGACGCACGGAAAGACGAAAGGCGCGCTGAAAGCAGGACCTCGTACGATACTTCACTTGGATGTCCACTTTGCATGGCATCACATTGGTCGCATACCCTTAAAAGGTCTTCCTCGCCTACCGTCCGTAGGGAGGGAACGCACTTTCAGTCCGAAAGCGGTTCAAATATCATAAGCACATATGTCCATCAAATATCATTGCCTACCGTCCGTAGGAAGGTTAGAACTCACTCTCGGTCCGAAAGTGGTTCGCTTATATAAAATACATCCTCGCCTACCGTCGGTAAGGAGGGAAGAACAACCTTTCAGTCCGAAAGATGTTCGCTGGACATATCATATTCTTAAATACTAGATTTCGCGATGGCGACTGTGATGACATGCAGAGTGGGAATCCTTGTGAAAGGACTTCGGAGTTATGCTAGAAAGACATAAAAATGTGAAGAAAATAAATCCTCGGAGACGCACGGAAAGACGAAAGGCGCGCTGAAAGCAGGACCTCGTACGATACTTCACTTGGATGTCCACTTTGCATGGCATCACATTGGTCGCATACCCTTAAAAGGTCTTCCTCGCCTACCGTCCGTAGGGAGGGAACGCACTTTCAGTCCGAAAGCGGTTCAAATATCATAAGTACATATGTCCATCAAATATCCTTACCTACCGTCCGTAGGAAGGTTAGAACTCACTCTCGGTCCGAAAGTGGTTCGCTTATATAAAATACATCCTCGCCTACCGTCCGTAAGGAGGGAAGAACAACCTTTCAGTCCGAAAGATGTTCGCTGGACATATCATATTCTTAAATACTAGATTTCGCGATGGCGACTGTGATGACATGCAGAGTGGGAATCCTTGTGAAAGGACTTCGGAGTTATGCTAGAAAGACATAAAAATGTGAAGAAAATAAATCCTCGGAGACGCACGGAAAGACGAAAGGCGCGCTGAAAGCAGGACCTCGTACGATACTTCACTTGGATGTCCACTTTGCATGGCATCACATTGGTCGCATACCCTTAAAAGGTCTTCCTCGCCTACCGTCCGTAGGGAGGGAACGCACTTTCAGTCCGAAAGCGGTTCAAATATCATAAGTACATATGTCCATCAAATATCCTTGCCTACCGTCCGTAGGAAGGTTAGAACTCACTCTCGGTCCGAAAGTGGTTCGCTTGTAGAAAATACATCCTCGCCTACCGTCCGTAAGGAGGGAAGAACAACCTTTCAGTCCGAAAGATGTTCGCTGGACATATCATATTCTTAAATACTAGATTTCGCGATGGCGACTGTGATGACATGCAGAGTGGGAATCCTTGTGAAAGGACTTCGGAGTTATGCTAGAAAGACATAAAAATGTGAAGAAAATAAATATTCGGAGACGCACGGAAAGACGAAAGGCGCGCTGAAAGCAGGACCTCGTACGATACTTCACTTGGATGTCCACTTTGCATGGCATCACATTGGTCGCATACCCTTAAAAGGTCTTCCTCGCCTACCGTCCGTAGGGAGGGAACGCACTTTCAGTCCGAAAGCGGTTCAAATATCATAAGTACATATGTCCATCAAATATCCTTACCTACCGTCCGTAGGAAGGTTAGAACTCACTCTCGGTCCGAAAGTGGTTCGCTTATATAAAATACATCCTCGCCTACCGTCCGTAAGGAGGGAAGAACAACCTTTCAGTCCGAAAGATGTTCGCTGGACATATCATATTCTTAAATACTAGATTTCGCGATGGCGACTGTGATGACATGCAGAGTGGGAATCCTTGTGAAAGGACTTCGGAGTTATGCTAGAAAGACATAAAAATGTGAAGAAAATAAATCCTCGGAGACGCACGGAAAGACGAAAGGCGCGCTGAAAGCAGGACCTCGTACGATACTTCACTTGGATGTCCACTTTGCATGGCATCACATTGGTCGCATACCCTTAAAAGGTCTTCCTCGCCTACCGTCCGTAGGGAGGGAACGCACTTTCAGTCCGAAAGCGGTTCAAATATCATAAGTACATATGTCCATCAAATATCCTTGCCTACCGTCCGTAGGAAGGTTAGAACTCACTCTCGGTTCGAAAGTGGTTCGCTTATATAAAATACATCCTCGCCTACCGTCCGTAAGGAGGGAAGAACAACCTTTCAGTCCGAAAGATGTTCGCTGGACATATCATATTCTTAAATACTAGATTTCGCGATGGCGACTGTGATGACATGCAGAGTGGGAATCCTTGTGAAAGGACTTCGGAGTTATGCTAGAAAGACATAAAAATGTGAAGAAAATAAATCCTCGGAGACGCACGGAAAGACGAAAGGCGCGCTGAAAGCAGGACCTCGTACGATACTTCACTTGGATGTCCACTTTGCATGGCATCACATTGGTCGCATACCCTTAAAAGGTCTTCCTCGCCTACCGTCCGTAGGGAGGGAACGCACTTTCAGTCCGAAAGCGGTTCAAATATCATAAGCACATATGTCCATCAAATATCATTGCCTACCGTCCGTAGGAAGGTTAGAACTCACTCTCGGTCCGAAAGTGGTTCGCTTATATAAAATACATCCTCGCCTACCGTCGGTAAGGAGGGAAGAACAACCTTTCAGTCCGAAAGATGTTCGCTGGACATATCATATTCTTAAATACTAGATTTCGCGATGGCGACTGTGATGACATGCAGAGTGGGAATCCTTGTGAAAGGACTTCGGAGTTATGCTAGAAAGACATAAAAATGTGAAGAAAATAAATCCTCGGAGACGCACGGAAAGACGAAAGGCGCGCTGAAAGCAGGACCTCGTACGATACTTCACTTGGATGTCCACTTTGCATGGCATCACATTGGTCGCATACCCTTAAAAGGTCTTCCTCGCCTACCGTCCGTAGGGAGGGAACGCACTTTCAGTCCGAAAGCGGTTCAAATATCATAAGTACATATGTCCATCAAATATCCTTGCCTACCGTCCGTAGGAAGGTTAGAACTCACTCTCGGTCCGAAAGTGGTTCGCTTATATAAAATACATCCTCGCCTACCGTCCGTAAGGAGGGAAGAACAACCTTTCAGTCCGAAAGATGTTCGCTGGACATATCATATTCTTAAATACTAGATTTCGCGATGGCGACTGTGATGACATGCAGAGTGGGAATCCTTGTGAAAGGACTTCGGAGTTATGCTAGAAAGACATAAAAATGTGAAGAAAATAAATCCTCGGAGACGCACGGAAAGACGAAAGGCGCGCTGAAAGCAGGACCTCGTACGATACTTCACTTGGATGTCCACTTTGCATGGCATCACATTGGTCGCATACCCTTAAAAGGTCTTCCTCGCCTACCGTCCGTAGGGAGGGAACGCACTTTCAGTCCGAAAGCGGTTCAAATATCATAAGTACATATGTCCATCAAATATCCTTGCCTACCGTCCGTAGGAAGGTTAGAACTCACTCTCGGTCCGAAAGTGGTTCGCTTATATAAAATACATCCTCGCCTACCGTCCGTAAGGAGGGAAGAACAACCTTTCAGTCCGAAAGATGTTCGCTGGACATATCATATTCTTAAATACTAGATTTCGCGATGGCGACTGTGATGACATGCAGAGTGGGAATCCTTGTGAAAGGACTTCGGAGTTATGCTAGAAAGACATAAAAATGTGAAGAAAATAAATCCTCGGAGACGCACGGAAAGACGAAAGGCGCGCTGAAAGCAGGACCTCGTACGATACTTCACTTGGATGTCCACTTTGCATGGCATCACATTGGTCGCATACCCTTAAAAGGTCTTCCTCGCCTACCGTCCGTAGGGAGGGAACGCACTTTCAGTCCGAAAGCGGTTCAAATATCATAAGTACATATGTCCATCAAATATCCTTGCCTACCGTCCGTAGGAAGGTTAGAACTCACTCTCGGTCCGAAAGTGGTTCGCTTATATAAAATACATCCTCGCCTACCGTCCGTAAGGAGGGAAGAACAACCTTTCAGTCCGAAAGATGTTCGCTGGACATATCATATTCTTAAATACTAGATTTCGCGATGGCGACTGTGATGACATGCAGAGTGGGAATCCTTGTGAAAGGACTTCGGAGTTATGCTAGAAAGACATAAAAATGTAAAGAAAATAAATCCTCGGAGACGCACGGAAAGACGAAAGGCGCGCTGAAAGCAGGACCTCGTACGATACTTCACTTGGATGTCCACTTTGCATGGCATCACATTGGTCGCATACCCTTAAAAGGTCTTCCTCGCCTACCGTCCGTAGGGAGGGAACGCACTTTCAGTCCGAAAGCGGTTCAAATATCATAAGTACATATGTCCATCAAATATCCTTACCTACCGTCCGTAGGAAGGTTAGAACTCACTCTCGGTCCGAAAGTGGTTCGCTTATATAAAATACATCCTCGCCTACCGTCCGTAAGGAGGGAAGAACAACCTTTCAGTCCGAAAGATGTTCGCTGGACATATCATATTCTTAAATACTAGATTTCGCGATGGCGACTGTGATGACATGCAGAGTGGGAATCCTTGTGAAAGGACTTCGGAGTTATGCTAGAAAGACATAAAAATGTGAAGAAAATAAATCCTCGGAGACGCACGGAAAGACGAAAGGCGCGCTGAAAGCAGGACCTCGTACGATACTTCACTTGGATGTCCACTTTGCATGGCATCACATTGGTCGCATACCCTTAAAAGGTCTTCCTCGCCTACCGTCCGTAGGGAGGGAACGCACTTTCAGTCCGAAAGCGGTTCAAATATCATAAGTATGTTCATCAAATATCCTTACCTACCGTCCGTAGGAAGGTTAGAACTCACTCTCGGTCCGAAAGTGGTTCGCTTGTAGAAAATACATCCTCGCCTACCGTCCGTAAGGAGGGAAGAACAACCTTTCAGTCCGAAAGATGTTCGCTGGACATATCATATTCTTAAGTACAAGATTTCGCGATGGCGACTGTGATGACATGCAGAGTGGGAATCCTTGTGAAAGGACTTCGGAGTTATGCTAGAAAGACATTAAAATGTAAAGAAAATAAATCCTCGGAGACGCACGGAAAGACGAAAGGCGCGCTGAAAGCAGGACCTCGTACGATACTTCACTTGGATGTCCACTTTGCATGGCATCACATTGGTCGCATACCCTTAAAAGGTCTTCCTCGCCTACCGTCCGTAGGGAGGGAACGCACTTTCAGTCCGAAAGCGGTTCAAATATCATAAGTATGTCCATCAAATATCCTTGCCTACCGTCCGTAGGAAGGTTAGAACTCACTCTCGATCCGAAAGTGGTTCGCTTATATAAAATACATCCTCGCCTACCGTCCGTAAGGAGGGAAGAACAACCTTTCAGTCCGAAAGATGTTCGCTGGACATATCATATTCTTAAATACTAGATTTCGCGATGGCGACTGTGATGACATGCAGAGTGGGAATCCTTGTGAAAGGACTTCGGAGTTATGCTAGAAAGACATAAAAATGTGAAGAAAATAAATCCTCGGAGACGCACGGAAAGACGAAAGGCGCGCTGAAAGCAGGACCTCGTACGATACTTCACTTGGATGTCCACTTTGCATGGCATCACATTGGTCGCATACCCTTAAAAGGTCTTCCTCGCCTACCGTCCGTAGGGAGGGAACGCACTTTCAGTCCGAAAGCGGTTCAAATATCATAAGTACATATGTCCATCAAATATCCTTGCCTACCGTCCGTAGGAAGGTTAGAACTCATTCTCGGTCCGAAAGTGGTTCGCTTATATAAAATACATCCTCGCCTACCGTCCGTAAGGAGGGAAGAACAACCTTTCAGTCCGAAAGATGTTCGCTGGACATATCATATTCTTAAATACTAGATTTCGTGATGGCGACTGTGATGACATGCAGAGTGGGAATCCTTGTGAAAGGACTTCGGAGTTATGCTAGAAAGACACAAAAATGTGAAGAAAATAAATCCTCGGAGACGCACGGAAAGACGAAAGGCGCGCTGAAAGCATGACCTCGTACCATACTTCACTTGGATGTCCACTTTGCATGGCATCACATTGGTCGCATAACCTTAAAAGGTCTTCCTCGCCTACCGTCCGTAGGGAGGGAACGGTCCGAAAGTGGTTCGCTTATATAAAATACATCCTCGCCTACCGTCCGTAAGGAGGGAAGAACAACCTTTCAGTCCGAAAGATGTTCGCTGGACATACCATATTCTTAAATACTAGATTTCGCGATGGCGACTGTGATGACATGCAGAGTGGGAATCCTTGTGAAAGGACTTCGGAGTTATGCTAGAAAGACATAAAAATGTGAAGAAAATAAATCCTCGGAGACGCACGGAGAGACGAAAGGTGCGCTGAAAGCAGGACCTCGTACGATACTTCACTTGGATGTCCACTTTGCATGGCATCACATTGGTCGCATACCCTTAAAAGGTCTTCCTCGCCTACCGTCCGTAGGGAGGGAACGCGCTTTCAGTCCGAAAGCGGTTCAAATATCATAAGTACATATGTCCATCAAATATCCTTGCCTACCGTCCGTAGGAAGGTTAGAACTCACTCTCGGTCCGAAAGTGGTTCGCTTATATAAAATACATCCTCGCCTACCGTCCGTAAGGAGGGAAGAACAACCTTTCAGTCCGAAAGATGTTCGCTGGACATATCATATTCTTAAATACTAGATTTCGCGATGGCGACTGTGATGACATGCAGAGTGTGAATCCTTGTGAAAGGACTTCGGAGTTATGCTAGAAAGACATAAAAATGTGAAGAAAATAAATCCTCGGAGACGCACGGAAAGACGAAAGGCGCGCTGAAATCAGGACCTCGTACGATACTTCACTTGGATGTCCACTTTGCATGGCATCACATTGGTCGCATAACCTTAAAAGGTCTTCCTCGCCTACCGTCCGCAGGGAGGGAACGCACTTTCAGTCCGAAAGCGGTTCAAATATCATAAGTACATATGTCCATCAAATATCCTTGCCTACCGTCCGTAGGAAGGTTAGAACTCACTCTCGGTCCGAAAGTGGTTCGCTTATATAAAATACATCCTCGCCTACCGTCCGTAAGGAGGGAAGAACAACCTTTCAGTCCGAAAGATGTTCGCTGGACATATCATATTCTTAAATACTAGATTTCGCGATGGCGACTGTGATGACATGCAGAGTGGGAATCCTTGTGAAAGGAGTTCGGAGTTATGCTAGAGAGACATAAAAATGTGAAGAAAATAAATCCTTTAACTCGGAGGCGCACGGAAAGACGAAAGGCGCGCTGAAAGCAGGATCTCGTACGATACTTCACTTGGATGTCTACTTTGCACTTTGCTCCATGCAATACAAAGTCTTAAAATATGAACAAGTAAACGCGAACCCGAAGTAGATAAAGGCCAAAGACCCGCAGAGACTACTGATATTTTTCACGATAAACCCGTATAAGTGCCACAAAAAGTGACGAGTCCTGTAACGCAAAAAACAATCTAAATTAGATCGTTGTCGTTCTGAAAAAATAATTTCATAAACGAAGAACTATCTTGGCTCGCGGATAAGAAACTTATGAAAAGAAAACGTACACCCGTAATATCCTTAAGGGATGTTGAAATGCTGAAACCTAACTCATTAAAATATTCTAAGCTGATTTATATTCCAACTTTTCACTTTTATGTATACATTTAATATTTACTAATTAATTTATGTATTTAAGTTATTTATAAAATTGTTTTCAAAATAAAGCATCTGGACAGCAAAACCACTTTTTAATTTAATTAATGTTAGGTAAGTGTTTGCATTATAATTATAGCAAAAAGCTTATGTATATATGAATATTTGTAAATGTGGTTTAAGTAGATATATTTTATATAAATAAATTATGTATATGTAAGGTATATGGTTTATATATATGGTATATGGTATATGGTATATGTATAGATAGTATATGGAATATGTTTATATGTATGTATTATTATTAATATAAATATAGTTTATAAATATTAAGGAAAAAATAATAAAAAGACTCACCCTGCAGTGGAAGTTTGATGGTCTTGAAGTTTTGTAGTCTTGAAGCCTTAAAAAATAAAAAAAAAATAAATATTAATACATATTGTTAGAATAATTGAATTCAATAAGATTGATAGAAAAAAAATTTAAAAATATGTGCGAGCAGTGCGAGTGAATAGACGTTAGCCACAATATACATATGTATTTACATTCATATGTACGTACTCAGATAAGAAACCCAATAAAAAAATATCTAAAGAAAACGGAATTCTAAAAAAGCAAACATGGGTTTCCATTTAAATTCTCGGTACGTGCCTACTCGCAGTTCAAATCCAGAAATAAGAAATTAAAAAAAACTAAGGATGCCCACAAAAGGTTATGTTTATGTGGTCATGTGTGTTAAAAAAAAATAGGAAAAAAACAGCTGAACCGCTGACAACAAAAATATTTTGAAAGACAAAAACCAGCTGGCCCACCGAAAAAAGAATAATAAAAAAACAGTTCCCGCAAAAGGCCAGGTATAAAAACAATTCACAAAATTAAAAAAAAAATATTAAAAAGAACTTACATTTTCCACTGACTGTTAACGCCTATCCATAAAGGGAGGAGCCTATCCATAAAGGCAGGAGCCCAGCAACCACAAAACAAAAACGAATGTCGAACTAACGAAAATCGAACATTAAAAAAAACAATCCAAAAAAAAATTCAAAAAAAATTATTTAAAAAAAAAATCATTTAAAAAAAATTATTTAAAAAAATTCAAAATAAATAAATATTAAAAAAAAAATATTAAAAAAATATATTAAAAAAAAATATTAAAAAAAATTCAAAAAATAAATTATTTAAAAAAAATTATTGAAAAAAAGATATTTAAAAAAAATTATTTAAAAAATATTAAAAAAAATTTTTTGAAAATAAAGATTTAAATCAAATAAGAAATAAAACAAATAAATATTAAAAAAAAAATTAAAAAAAATTTAAAAAAAAAAATTAAAAAAAAAGTTATTTAAAAAAATTATTGAAAAAAAAATTATTTAAAAAAAAATATTTAAAAAAAAAATTACTTAAAAAAAATTATTAAAAAAAAATTATTTAAAAAAAAATATTTAAAAAAAAATATTAAAAAAAATTATTTAAAAAATATTAAAAAAAAATTATTTAAAAATAAAGATTTAAATCAAATAAGAAATAAAGCAAATAAATATTAAAAAAATATATTAAAAAAAATATTCAAAAAAAAATATTGAAAAAAAAATTATTTAAAAAAAAATATTTAAAAAAAATTATTTAAGAAAATTTATTAAAAAAAATTATTTAAAAAAAATTATTTAAAAAAAATTATTTAAAAAAAATTATTTAAACAAATATTAATTAAAAAAAAATTATTTAAAACAAATTATTTATAAATAAATATAAAAAATTATTTAAAAAAAAATATTTAAAAAAATTATTGAAAAAAAATTATTGAAAAAAAAATTATTTAAAAAAAAAATTTAAAAAAAAAATTACTTAAAAAAAATTATTAAAAAAAAATTATTTAAAAAAAAATATTTAAAAAAATTATTTAAAAACATTTATTAAAAAAAATTATTTAAACAAATATTAATTAAAAAAAAATTGTTGAAAAAAAATTATTTAAAACAAATTATTTATAAATAAATATAAAAAATTATAAAAAGAAAATTATTTAAAAAAAAATATTTAAAAAAATTATTTTAAAAAAAAATATTTAAGAAAAATTATTTAAAAAAAAATTATTTAAAAAAAAATTATTAACAAAAATTATTAACAAAAATTATTAAAAAAAATTATTAAAAAAAAATTATTTAAACAAAAATTATTGAAAAAAAATTATTTAAAAAAAATTATTTAAAAAAAATTATTTAAAACAAATTATTTAAAAAAAAAACATTTAAAAAATTATTCAAAAAAAATTATTAAAAACAAAATTATTAAAAACAAAATTATTAAAAAGAAATTATTCAAAAAAAATTATTAAAAAAAAAATTATTAAAAAAAATTTATTTAAAAAAAAATTATTTAAAAAAAAATTATATAAAAAAAAAATTATTTAAAAAAAAAATTATTTAAAAAAAAATTATTTAAAAAAAAATTATTTAAAAAAAAATTATTAAAAAAAAAATTATTTAGAAAAAAAATATTGTCCACCCATCGACCGCACTCCTCGGGAACCGATCACTGACTGACCGATCTGCCAATTGCCACCCACATGATACCCCCCAGCGCTGTGAGAATATGAGAGAAATTTTTTGCCGCCGCACAAGATCAAGTAAACAGGCTGTCTATGTTTATTATGTACATACTTACATACATACATACATATGCACATACACACATGCATACATACGTACATACATATATACATACATACATACATACATACATACATACATACATACATATATATATACATACATACATACATACATACATACATACATACATACATACATACATAAATACATACATACATACATATATACATATATACATGCATACATGCATACATACATACATACACATACATAAATATATATATATGTAAATATGTATGTTCATATTTAATATTCCGGCAACCACCCATCGACCGCACACCTCGGGAGCCGATCACTGACTGACCGATCTGCCAATTGCCACCCACCTGATACCCCCCAGCTTTGTGAGAATTTGAGAGAATTTTCCACACAACTTGGGTTGGAGCTTGGGGGTGGGAGAAATCTTTTGCCACAGCTCAAAAACAAGTACTATATACATGTTGGCTATGTTGATTATACATATATGTACATATGTACATACATATGTATGCATGTATGTACATATCTAGATATGTATGTAGCACTGGTAATATGTACATATATGTACATATTTAACATTCTATCACTAAGTTTATATTGCATACAATTAGTTCATATTTGTCACCAACTTATATTATATTTTTCATTTATTGGACGGACATTCCATATAATGCTCTCAAAATTGACTTCACCAAAGTAATATTTTTTTCATAATAAGTTTATGGAGAATTGCAAACAGAGCAATGCATGTTGCCAGATGATGTTTTGCTCTTATTACGATTTGCAAACACCAATTCGATTTGGTATCTCCTCTTTCGTCCCCCTTAATTGTTCCCATTGGCTCACGCTCAGTGCTGCGTAATGTACTACAATAGGAGTATTATACTCCTATTTCCATTACCGTACTCCCGTGCTCCCCCCAAAGACAAATTATACTCCCTTCTTTTAGTTTCATATCTAGCTTTTTTTTATTTCTCTTACAATTTTTCTTTATATAAGGTACAAGAACGTACATATCTAGTGTCTATGGGCCCTAACTCAATATACTTAACAAATTTTAATTTCTGAACAATGCCACTGAGATTTTCTGTAACTGGCTGCGTTCGATCAAAGTTTCAAGCTGAAGCTCCAAGAATACATGTTTTACTCCCCACTATCACAGCATTTTTTAAGACAATCATCCAAAATTTTGTTAAACCAGAATACTGCCCTGTTATACTTTTAAATAACATAGACGTTGACACCGAAAATATATTTTTGAATGCAGAAGACATATATATCTGTTGTTCTGCACTTTCCGGTATGTTGCGCGATGAGTTCGAGTTCTTAATTATACATTTAAGTGCCTTAGGTAAGATTAAGAAAATGTGAATTTGATCTTACTTCGATAAATTACTAGAGTAGAAGAATCTACAAAAACAGCATGCAGAATATATTAACAATGAATACATCTGTTTCATATTATAAGCATTTTTATTTGAGTACTAATCTTTAAGTACACACCTACAATGTAATATAATAGATATTGACTCATATCGATGATATGCAGGGTGTACCAGCTAAGGGGTATGATCCTTTAACTGGAGATTCCTGAAGGTCCGGCGAAAAAAATCGTTTGGCAGTGGGGGGCTGTTTAAAAAAGTTCCTTCAGAGAAATAGGTACCCATAATTAATCAATTATAACTTCTGGTGATCCGTGATTTGAATTTCGAGATATTAGTCTTTAAAGACGATTTTTTTAATAAATTTTTTTAAAAATTTATCTCGCGAAAGTGTGCTTATATTTTATGGATTTTTATTAATCTTGTTTCGCCAAAATATTCTCCGAATTCACCATACAAAGTTTTTACCTATGAGTCTGACAATGGATCTGCTAATTTTTCGTGTGAAAAATGTGTGTGAACTGACAATTTTTCATCTGACAATATTGTCGGAAAAAACATTGCCAGAACATTGTCAGGCCAACCGTCTGACAATAAATAATTGTTAGATATTGGGACAAAACCTGGCAACCGTGTGAACTGCAATTTAACGTTGTAAGGTAGTTTGACAGTGTCAGCTCATTGGCAGCTAATTGTCAGCACATCCAAATCGGTCGAGCCATTCTCAAGTTTTGCGAGACTAACGCACGGCAATTGATATATATGTTATATATAAAGAAGATTATAGAATAACATGAAAAAGTTGTTTATTATTTTATAATGAAAAAAGGTATTATACACATATCATATGTACCTATATTTATGTACTCCCCAACGAAATAATAAAACGGCAGCACTTCGTCACGCTGTGCAAAATCGTTTAAGGGTAGGAAGCGGGGGCAGTTAAGAAGAGAAAGCATAATATACATACATACAATATAATTGATCATACCAAAGAGGAATTAGAATAGCGAGTGCGTGTGGTACTGCGGAATGATGTTGAAATATGGAACACATAGTAGCAACAAAACTTCGTCTCGTAATGGCGATAGAATCGAAGTCGCCGATGTAAGCAAATAAAAATAATGCATGTTTTCAGATTAGTTTTGCTTCATTTCTCAGCCTGGTGGTGTAACTAAGACAAGATTAAAGGCTTAACATTTTCGTAAGTACCTATATTGACTTCATGTTACAATTTTTGTGAGTGAATGTATTGGTCAACTATATAAAATAGGTATAATAATTAATTTTTTCAGTTTATGTTTTCTAAATAGCGCCCTTTCCGGATAATGTATCTTTCTATTAGTGAAAGAATTTTTGAAATCCGTTCAGTAGTTCCAGAGATTAGCTCCTATATACAAACCTTTCCTCTTTATAATAATATAGTAAAATAATAAATAATAAATAATAAATAATAAATAATAAAATAATTAATAATAAATAATAATATAATAATACATATATAAAATAAAAATATATATAATATAAATAATATATAATATAATAATAATATACATAATATAATAATATATAATATATAATAAAATAATAAATAGTAAATAATAAAATAATAAATAATAAAATAATCATAATAAATAGTAATAAATAGTAAATACAGTGTACTCTCTCCTTACGGACACCTCTCATAACCGGACACCTCTTATAACCGGACAGATTTCAAAGAACGGAAATAAAAACTCGATTTTTCATATAAAAAACTCTCCCATAACCGGACTCTCTCATAACTGGACACGGACACCAATTTTCGTAACCGCCATAAAATGTCACTCTCTCTTAACTGGACAAAACACATCTACGTATAGCAAATTGTTTACATTTTTTTTTTGTTTTTGTTTTGTTTTCGTCTTCTTAGGAAAATGTAAACTGTGGAGTGTGCCCTTGCGTTATTATCACGTTCGCGGTCTCGCGGACACATAATTTTTGGTGGAGAACGCTAGATTGACACACGCATATCTCCGACATTTTGAGAGATATTTTATATTATTTTGTGCAAATTTTGTATAAAGGTAAAAATGATTCCGCTGTAACAGTGAAGTGAAAATTTGTCTCTGGTAGAATAAAATAATGTCGGAATATGGAAGTATAGAAACTGTATTTCTCGTCGGGGTATCCCGTCTTGTCCTAACATACCTAAAATTCTTTGACAGCATATGCCATTTTTTTTTCCCCCTATAACCGAAAACCTCTCATAACCAGACACCTCTCATAACCGGACAAATTTCTCGGTACTGTCAGTGTCCGGTTATGAGAGAGTTCACTGTAAATAGTAAAATAGTAAAGATGAGCTGAATGATCTATAGCTCAGTGCGGCAGAATTGTAGAGGTGGCAATTATCCTTCCGTTTAGCGGTAAATAAAAGTACTGAAATGAAAACCAATCCCACTGTTCCCAACTGAAAAAATAAATGAATAAATAAATAAGATTAGCTAAGTGTTAAGCAAAATTAATTTTTTTCATATTCAGGGTTATCGCGAATAAATTCCGATGGAAATATTTCCCTTGTCAGCAATGTAAATCAGATTGCTGGATGGGAAATATTTCCCGGGAAACTTTGTTCACGATAGGCGTGATTATGTCTAGGTCTGTTTGGTAACTTTGTAATCCGTATGAATTCGTACGTATTCTCACAAATTCCTGTTTGGTAACCCAAAAGATTCATAAAATTCATAAAATAGAGAGCCAGATGAGACATGAGAGTGTCGCTAATCTCCGAAACCGCCTAAACGAATTCGAAGAAATTTTGTGAATACGTATAGTTGGTTCCAGCTTGAAAGATACGATAGCCCTGGGTCCGATTGGTGGCGCTCGAGTCAAGTTATTAACAAATTGTATATTTAATGACTTAAATGGCTTATATTCTGTTGTGTTCTGCAGTCTCAATCAAAAAACGGTTCAAACAACAATACAATAACTTACTTTATTTCACGACAAATAGCGTCGTCCAAAAACTCTCGTCAAATACAGTGATGCCAATACATTAATAGTGATTACAGTGATGCCAATTTATTGGTAACATATTCACAAAATATATTGGTTAAGTGCGAAAAGATAAAATTACAAAATCTGGACCCAATCACATGTGAACAAATTTTATATTCAATCTCTGCAATATCGTTAATTCGAAACATGAATAAGGTATCTGAGAATACTTGACCCATAATTGGCTCAGTGAACGTGTTACTTTATCAGCGAGAAATGTTGATGTTGACGAAATTAACTTTCAGCGAACTGTTATCTTTCAAATTAATCGATAGAGTCATTAATAGGCGTGTTTTTTTTCAAACCTATATAGGCTAAACATGTTTCCGCAACATGTTTTCAATGTAAAATACAACAAAACATTAGCCTGGATAATTATCCAGTCTTATTTTTGTATGGAAAGCTTTTCCGAAATCTATATAGATTTGAAAAAAAAACGCGCCTAATGAAAACGAAGCAGTAACTTATCCAACTGAATTTTTAACTTCACTAGATATGAAGATTGGTTCGCCGATACTTTTGCTTCGTAATTGCAACCCACCCAGGTCATGCAACGGCACCCGTTTGATAATCAAATGGATCACTGAAAATGTTTCTAAAGCAACCATTTTGACCGAAGAGTTTAAGGAAGAAATCGTTCTGTTACCGCACATCCCAATGGCAATGATACCGTCGGGGACTTTGAGCTTATTCAAACGGCTTCAATTTCCGATTCGTTTGGCAATCGCAATGACAGTTAAAAAATCACAATGGCAGACAATGTCTATTTGTGGCCTGAACACCTGCACTTACTTACTTACTTAAAGGGCTCTCGAGCCTCGACCCGTGAACAGTCTCTGCCTTCCACTCCACTCTCTTCGATCCATGTTTTTCCCATGGCCAATTATACGTTGCATGCTAACGTGCGGATTCATTCAAATTCATTATTATAATTTAAAACAGCAATACTGTTTAGACTTAAGAATCAATCGTTATTTACCTCATTTGTAACCTTTATCCATTATCAATTAAGCTAACTGGGACACCCTGTATATCATCAATATTTATTACATTACATTGTACTTAAAGTTTAATACTTAATAAAAATTGTTTATAATATGAAATACCTAGATGTATTTATTGCTAATATATTTTGCATAAAATTAGACAGTGAAATCAGAAGCGTGTTCTTGTATATACTTCTACTTTAATAATTCATCGATCAAAGTAGGATCAAATTTATATTTTCTTAATCTAAACTAAGACAATGGTATTAAGAAATTAAATTCATCGCGCAAAATACAGAAAAGGGCAGAACATCGTCTGCCGCTGAACCAACTAGTTTCTTAATAAAATAAGATAAGTTTTGTTTGTAAAATTGTTTTGTTTTTCTTTTCATTTTTCTATATTATTGCCCGGATATTTCATAGTACATAATATGTACTGCGCTCAACCCGAAGATTTTAATTCATAACCGACAAATTCTTGACAATGAAAACTCGCTAAATCGAGGGCTTACATCTGTACTCGAAAGGGTCGTTCGCACGTATACCACCCACAGCTGCGACATTTAATTTAAAACTGTATCTGAAGGTATAATGCTGGTAAAAAATATGAACTTAAAAGCTCTACATTAATTGTGCAGTTACGTTGTGAAACGTATAGCTTAGCCAATCTATTCTTCCATATTATAGACTTTTCAGCATTACTTGGTTTAAATATACTTAGTGTTCATGTAACCTAAACGCGTTTTAAGTCCATTATTGATCTCCATTGGTATGTTGCATCATCCCTTGTATTTAAGGCTTTAATTTTATCAAAACTGGGCTTGTTAATCGTTAATGTTTACTCCAGAAATACTTAACCCCTTTAAGCATGCTGAATGTTATCATCGATCCGAACGGGTTGTTGTCTACGCTATATAAAGCAGTTTACACTCTTTTATCACAATTCCAAATCCAAGTCTACTTGCAATAGAAAAGAAACGGAAACATAAATTTCAAACTGCAAATTTCAATATTCCACCAAAAACTAAGGTACACAAAAATTGTCTTTTTTATTATTTTTTTTTTTTTAATCAATTTCATTTATAAATTCTACTATAGCTACGTATGTATATTAAAATTTATTAAGTATCCTAATATTTTTATAAATAGATGTGAATAATTTTAACACTATTCCTAGCTTTCTAGGCTCTCTTAAAGGCGATAATGCAAGGTGAACACACCATTCAGAATGGAGCCTCCTTTACAAATATGTAAAACGAGAAATAGAAACAGAAAACCGATAAAATCACAGGGGTAACAACGTGCAACTGGGACCACCAAAAAAAGATAAGATTTTTCACTACGCTGATGAATCTTTTTCGCCAATGATGCTCTGCATTGATGGCTCCGACTCTGAGCGTTTGTGCGTTCGGATGATCTTCTTTTTGGGTGGGCGTTCTGTTGATGTGTTGCCCACGTTGCTAGTTTCTTGTTGAAGGTCGGGAACACTCCGTGTTAGTTCCTTCTCGCCTTCGAAAACTTCATCATTGACAGCTGTGGTGGAAGTCTCCAGTACCTTCTCGTTCAGGCAAACATCATCCAAGTCTACATCGCTGTTGGAGAAGAGCGCTGTAGCTCCAAGTTCTAGTGAGTTTTTCGCTGCTAACAGGGAATTAGCGTCTTCGTCATTTGACTTATTTGGCGTTGAAGTAGCGGCAATGGAAGGCGCCTCGATTGTATGCGAGCGGTGGATAGTTTGTGGATGCACTGGGGAGGTGGCCATATCCGCTTTAGGGCGACTGGGACTCGTCAACACCGAGACTCCTGGTATCGGACATGCATTTGTAACCGAAGAGCCCGGTGTCGTGTTATTCTTTTCGTCCTGATGCTGTTTCATCAGCTCACAGGCCTTCCCAAGTGCACAAATCGTATTCAGTATCCTGCAACCCATCAGCGTTAGGTAGGCAATGAGAAATAATACAAACGCAGCACAGTTATCAAAGGATACGGCACTGTAGATGGCTTTGATGAGCACAACTCCCAGAGGAAATGGAATAAAGCCCATTCTCCTGGCCACCAAATCGGAGTGATCAGAAAATGCATGCTTCTGGCGAGTCTGCGTCATGTCGTAAGCCAGGCTGATGGTGTATTCCCGATAGACGTCCACTGGCAACTCGTTAAATCTCGTAATGAATGCATGCTTTACCCAGTCAATCAAAATTTCCGTAATCAGCACATAAAAACAATCTGGAAGCATCACGTAAAACTGGGTTGAGCTCCAGTTGAATTCCTTCATTGTCTGAATAACCACGATGAACAGAAGCACTGACAGGTGAAATCTCTCGCGAACATCACTGCAAGTCAGCTGGAAGAGGTTGTTTTTGTCAAACTTCTTGAAGACACTGCCTTTTAGCTCGACGAAATTATTCGAGATCATAATCGTTAGCAGCCCCTTGTTGTTCGAATTAACAGCCACGTTCAGCGTAGTCGCTTGGAACATAATCAGGAAACTGTGCAGCACCACGTAAATTAACGCAAAAAGTATGTGCGGGATGAGTCCAAAGTGATCACGCTTTCCATTCTTCGGCTCGGTGGCAGTCCAAAACAACGCGTCTATGGTATCCTGTCCGAAGGCCGACAACAGTCGATCGCCAACCTCCAGCATGTTGTAGAAAATATACAACTTGATGATACTCTGTGATTTGATAATGTGATAAACGCGATTCGTGTCCACTGAGAGCATCAGCAACGTGCAAGCAATCCATATTGCACCCTTCAGCAGGTCACAGATCTCCGCTGGTGTCAATAGTTTTTGAGTTTTCCTACGCAAACCCAAACAATTGGCAATCGGTCGACTAATCACTGCCCAAACAGCTAACAAAAACCGGATTGGCAAGAACGTGTGAATATACAGGAAAGAGTCAGCACACTGTATGACCCCGTACCCCATGAATTTCTCCACTTCTCGGGGGATTTTCATAAAAGAGTAAATTTTCTGCCTCCTAGCTGAGTAACGCTCCTCATCGTGTTCCAGAATATAGCCGCGTGTCATCTCCACTTTTATAAAGTCCATGAACGATGGTATATCTGTTATTTTATTGGAAAATTTGATTAAAAAACTTTCTCCGAATTATTCGCTGAGACTTACCCCTTTTGGGTTTCTTTTCGTCGGCGTTTTCGTCGGTCTTCAGTTTCCTCCTTTCAGTGACATCCTCGAAGATTTCTTCGATTCGACTTTGTGAGATGTTATCGCCTCGAAAGCGAAGTTTTTTCGATGCAATTGCCGGAAAATTCGCGTGGTCGTCTTTGATTCGTGACATATTTCTTGCTTTTTTATGTGTGGTTTCGTTTTGTTTTGATGTTAACTTTAGCTTGTTTTGACTGTTTGCATAAAATAAAAATATGTAACGAATGTCAGAGAAACCCACAGAATATGCAAATTTCCATTGACAGATTCGAGAGTCGTTAAGGCGGTGATGTGATGGCCGATGATGGTTCGCGTGGTGCATTTGAGTTCTGAGGCTCTGCAACTGTAGTGAAGTACGTTTGTTTTAAGAATCGAAACAAGGTTCTGTATGTATAAAATTTTGCTTTAAACCAATTTCAAATTTTAATAAACAATTTATAATTTACAAATCGAATATATTGATTAAAATTTTGTTTAAATGTTTCAATTTATAAAACGGCGATCAAAATAGCGTTTGAATAATTTGTTTTAATATTTTATAGAGTGTTGAAAAAGTTAAATGTACGTATTTACATATTACGTAGATTTATTATAGATTTTCGAAATGCAAACTAAGGTTTTAATTTATAAATATAAACGTTGCATTTAGAAAAATAAATCGATATAATCTCTAATAAATTATATTAAAAGCCAATTGTTGCGGACAGCACTGAATGCTACATGTCAGAACCATCCACAGTGTTGCTGAATGCTACAAATTCATCCGCATGCAGACGTATCTCACTGACAAGGACGACCAAGAAAAATTCAATTCAAAAGCAGAACTTCAACGGACACGGTCGGTCCCGACTCCCGATGGAGGAAGAGAGGTTTAAAGATCTTTAATTTTGTAGGTATGTACTTTTATTGCACGTATTTACTTTTATGTACTTGAATTTTTAATTAAATTATTTTATTTTTAACAGATTTTTATTTTCGTCTATTCAATACACCAACTTAAGGATTGGTAATCATTTTTACGGACAACCATTCCTCACACCGGTACTTCATAGAACCCAAAAAAGAAATTCATGCAGTCTACTTGCAGGTTTGGAGGTAAGTTTGGTTCCTATTTTATTCGTAGCTCTGCCAATCGTAACAAGTTATTTATGTCTGTGATTAGCACGTTATATTTTGTTTATACATTTTTAATTACTGGTCGTTATGTGTGTAATTATGTATAATTTTGTTTCTATTAAAAAAAAAATGCGTAAGATTCGCAGAAATCCATCCATGCTTATACATAGGTAATAATAAAGCCACATTCACACAACATACACTATCATTCGAGACTCGTTTTTCGCCGCCAACGTTTCAAGTTCGGGACGCTTGAAATTCTTTCGAAACTTCTAATCTCGGTGGATTTGTTACATCTGGAGCAGATGCTACATCTTCAAGAAATATTTTGTGTTAACTAAAATGTCTGCAAAAACTCATATTCGCGCTCAGAAATGTAATTATTTTGAAAAATTCAGCAAACGTTTTGACAATCGAGTACGCATCGGCTTTTGGTGTATGCGCACAACACCATGGTAGGCATCGAAGCAGCGAGAAGAAAAAAATCAGCTGCCTGTCAATTTTTTCTACTCACTAAACTTAACTACTGCGGTTAACAACGACATGCAAAACAGTGAACATAATTCTTCTAGTGAAAAGAATTAATAAAAAAAGTGCTTCAAAATTAGTTCACCGCCTCGTGGGCCGTGATAATTCTCACGTACAACAAATATCGAGTTGGTTTTTTTTACCGAAAAATGAGTAAAACTACTGAACACGCAGCACCCCAAGCGGCGGTTGAAAAATCAGCACCCTCTACCAGTGGTGCTTCGCTGAATAATAGGGTGAAAGTGTTAATTCTTGGTGCTGGAATGGCTGGTCTGTCTGCTGCCAATCATTTGCTTCAGAATGGATGCGATAGTTTTAAGATTTTGGAAGCTCGTGGACGAATCGGAGGACGGATTGTCTCAATACCTTTGACGCAGCAAAGTGTAAGTTGTAGTTTTTCTTTTTCTAACTCTTAAATTTTTGTCAGGGTTATGTAAGCGGCGCAACAGCAAATTCTCATACTATTGCAGTCCTGTAGGAATTGTATGCTTGCACATTTTCTATTTTATTTTTTTGGGCAGATAATTTCCCGCATCACTGCGCATTTCGTTTGTAATTTTTATTATTTTTATTAAAATTGTCGCTTCCCGGTTCTAAAAATATATGTGCAGGTAGATTGTGCTGCCAAAATTTCCCGTCTGCCGGTTGATGGAGGTGACAGAAGCAAAGCAGCCGTGTATGAGGTTTCGTCACCCCGATGACGTGTGAATTGGGAGATAAGGATTTTCTTCGCATTTTATTCTTTTTTTTATTTTTTTATTTTTTGTGCTTGCATTGTGGAACTGCGTTCGGTTAACATTGACAATTTTATTGTGTTTCTATCGACTGCACTATGTGCGCAAAATTAAACTAAAAGGAGTGTTCATATGGTATTTTAGTGGGCGTTGTTGAAAAATATACATACAAAAAATGCGATCACCGTTCCCACATTTGGTTCCGCTAATGTGGTCTTGTGTCACATAAGCAGTTCTGTTCAATGGAGAGGTAATTAGTGACTTCTATTGTATAACTTAATTCATTATAAACAAAAAAAAAATTATTTGTTTATTGTTTAGCTTTCAGTTATCATATGCAGCCACTCGTTTTCCTCTTTAGTTGTTTATAAAAACAGACTTGATGAATTCACCCTTTTTATATACGTGACATCGGTGTTCCCCTAGTATAGAATTGATCTGCATGTGTATGTTTATTTATTCGCCAATATCGCAATTTGATTCCGGATGCGGAGACTTGTTTAGGTTAATTGAGCAGCTTGAATTTCACTAGTGATTTGCTTACACAAACTATCGGTTTCTTTCTTAATGACAAGAATGTGTGCTCTTTTTTTTCCAGATTGAACTTGGTGCTAACTGGATCCATGGTGTACTCGGCAATCCGATATTCGAATTGGCCGTCCGTCATGGTCTTGTGAACATCGTGAATATTCCCAAACCGCATAAGGTCGTGGCTACGACAGAGGACGGTGTTCAAGTTCCTTTCGGTATACTTCAAGAGATCTACGAAGCGTACGTTTGCTTTTTGCGTCGTTGCGATGAATATTTTCTGTGCCAGTTTAGTCCACCGCCAGACATTAACAGTGTTGGCGAGCACATTAACTATGAAATTGAAATCTACCTAAGTTCTGTGCAGGATCCCAAGGAGAAGCGACTGAAAAAGTTGATATTTAATTGTCTATTGAAACGCGAGACCTGCATAACCGGCTGCCATAATATGGGTGAAGTAGACCTCTTAGAGTTAGGTAGTTACACAGAATTGCAAGGTGGCAATATTGTGCCGCCCTCTGGTTACAGTTCAATACTGAAGCCGATGACTGAAGCGCTTCCAAAGGAAACGATTGTGACGCGATGTCCGGTGAAGAAGATCTTTTGGAAACGAAAGAAAACCAGCAGTGGCTTGGAGACTGTCGATGAGGGACCAGAAGAGGATGATGGTGATGAGTCGGATGACTCGGATAAGACTGTGACGGAATATCCAGCTGGTGGTGTAGCAACCGGAGCAGCAAGTACGAGTAAAGCTGATTCCATTGATGCTGACCCAGGTGAAGCTCCTGTCCGAGTTATATGTGACGATGGGAGGGTATTCTTTGCCGATCATGTGATATGTACTGCACCGTTGGGTGTACTCAAAGAGACAATGAAGACGTTATTCGATCCTGAGCTGCCGCACTACAAGCAGGAGGCTATCGAAAATCTAATGTACGGAACAGTGGACAAAATCTTCCTGGAATATGAACGACCGTTTTTGAGTCCGCAGATAAGTGAAATAATGCTGTTGTGGGACGATGATAAGTATGAGTGTGAATTGTCGGTGGAAGAACAATGCTCGGAAGAGTATTTGAGCAAGCATTGGTATAAGAAAATATATTCTTTTGCGAAAATCACCGATACGCTGCTATTGGGTTGGGTCTCAGGAAAAGAAGCGGAATATATGGAGACTCTGAGTCACGAAGCCGTCGCCGATAAGTGTACGGAAATCTTAAAAGTATTTCTTAAAGATCCCTACGTACCGAAGCCAAAGACATGTGTGTGGTAAGTACATAATTTTGTATTTTATTAATTTGTTTGCTCATCAAATGTTCTGCAGCACAAGTTGGAAATCGCAACAATACACAAGAGGATCATACACATCGATACCAGTTGGTGCTTGCCAAGAGGATATTGAAAATCTAGCACAACCCCTCTACACAAATCCTCATCAAATGAAAGCAAGTATTTCTCCTTATTTCTCGAACACTCGTGCTTATTTTTTTTCCAACCCACTATAGCCTGCAGTGCTATTTGCTGGTGAGCACACCCATTCCAACTTCTATTCAACCGTACATGGTGCCTATCTAAGTGGACGAACTGCCGCACAATACATCCTACTCAACGATGAACCTGAAGAGATTATTATGGAATCAGATACCAGTGATCTAAGTTCATGGATTCGAGGAATCGCATTAGACTAAAAAAAACAACAACACCGCAACCAAACACACACATCAAAGACGTGAAAAACCGTAAGAAATTACAATTACTATACATTCATGTTCTCGCCTCTACCCACCCGCCGCAGTTATCCATCACCTAAAAATCAAAAAAAAAACCTTTCCTTGTCTGTCCTATCCCAACGCCATTTCTCCATCCAAAAGACGCTTTAGATATTTGAACAAAGTTATTAAATTAAGTAAAAAAAAAAAAAAATTAAACATTAAAGCAACGCAGTGATAAGTAAGTTTATAACTAAATTAAGTAGGACATGTGAATGCTAAACAAAACAAAAATCATACAAGTAATATTTATACAAAAATATTTATTTTCTATTTACGAGAGAACTTCTCAATAAGTTGGGTGCAATTGATACATGACTAGAAAATTAGAAAACAAAAATGATTGCAATAATTTTCTTAACTTGTTCTGTTGTATTGGTTAAGAGAAGTGCTTATAATAATATTTTCTAAGACAGCGAGTATTCACATTTCTTAAATCTAAAACTGCTATTTAGTTTATACAAAAAAAAAAACATCAATGAACTGGCCATGCTTTCATTGATTTGCAGCGTAGTCCAAAACGAGTATTTATGCACACGTGATTCACCTTTCTTTAATCTAAAACTGCTATTTAATTTATACAAAAAAAAACATCAGTGGACCGGACATGGAAGAAATTGCGCCTTAGGTCCTTAGTTCCTTCTCCCTTGAAAGATCTCTTCTACCCTCTGGCTCTGTATCCCTTAATTTCGGGTTTTAGGGATGGTGGCGATAGATCAGTCCGCAAGCGATCTGAGACCTTCCGCAGTGCTTCGTAGTAATTCTTCTCAAAATAAGAATGATCCAGTTGAGTCGAAAAGTTATTCCGGATAACAGAGTTCTGTTTGTCGAATTCCTCCCATATATTTTTCTGCCTCTCTGTTAGATGAGTATAGTCTTCCGTTCCTCACTCTCCTTGCCATAGTTTCGGTTCATCCGGATGACATAGTTCTCCTACCAACTCTTATTCAGTTACGTAAGTTTCTAACTCCTGGGTCATCGTTGTAATATTTTTAAGTTTGACGTTACTGTAGGTTGATACCAGTGTAACCCCTGGTTTACGCTATCGATTTGGGTTGTCGCAGACAAAAATTCCCGAATTCACGTTTTTTTTTTTAAATCACGGCCGCCAAATGTTTAACCTGAAGCGCTTTCGCCCCAGCTGAATCGTAAGTGCATAAACCTAAATTCCTAATGAAAGTGTTTAGCCGATTCTTGTATCGGTAAGCGATTGTTTTGTGGGTTTTAAAAGACTCACTGAAAGTCACGAAAGCTTGAAATTCTTGAAATATTTTGCTTCCCTGGAATATGCACTCATTGCTCATCACTTCCCCAAATTGTTCTAAGTCAAAGTCACTTATATCTGACGGTTAATACTGATATAAGGTAAAGAATTCTAATATGACTTCTCCACATTTGGTGTGAACAGAAACCACTTGTAAAAGATCTTCTTTTCCCGGATGATATTCGTCCAAGTTCCCATTTGGATGGTGGCATATTAGGCTCCTTAACATAACCAGGTCACCAACTTGAAGATTTCTGGTTTCATTTTTCCATTATTGTTTATAACAACTAGCCCATTTCGGAATACGTGTTTTTCAGAGGTAAATCCAGTTATGTATAATGGTATTTTTGATAGGAGTCCATCTAAGTTAAATCTTGGATGGATTACATTAATTTTATGTTTTTCTTTGTAACCCTTGAAGTCAAGACTTACCACTGCTTTCCAAATTTCAGATTGTCTATGTTGGTTCCCAACAATAAAATTATGTTTAAACTATTTATTAACTTTGTTAATTAATCGATTTTTTCACTTAACACTTATAAAGCAAAATAACACATCGATAAACTCGGCACATTGACGACGAAAGGAATAATTATTGCAGTTGCAGTTGATTAGTAGCACAATTAATACATATTGGCAGCAACTAATGTCGCACACGTTTAATTACAATTAAAATAGAACATACATTTCGCGACGAACTACCGACAATTAAACTTTAACGAGAACTGTCAAAATGTGTCGAGTATCGATCCTGTAGGTAGGGTTGGCTGGTCACCCATGTTGTTGATTAAATTGCTAACAATATAGGTGCCTGTAACGTCATTTAAATGAAATAAGAACTGATAAAAAGTCTCAGAGCCAGTGGGGATGCTACAACCACCGATCGCAACCATCCCACTCGCATCTGTGAACTCGGTTTCAATGATATTATTAATGCGTGACTTTAAGATTCCACGCATAATCGAGAGTGTCTCGACATTATGCGTAACAATCTTCGGTACGTAAATAGCATCCAATATATCGACGGTCCAACCAGCACTGAGCACACCGCACTGAATCATCTCATCATGACCTGGGTGGATCTTCGCTCTATCTAGAATCCTCAAAGTCAAAATAGGCCACGCTTCAATGGTATCATAAATGTTTCCGTCAAGTCTAAGCTTAAAAACATTTCTGGCATTTAACAGTTCAATTACGAATAATGAAGAAGAGTAAGTAACTCTTGTGCCGGTAGCAAGAGGGCGATACGATGGAGTTCTACAAAAAACTGTCTCTTGTTTGCATCTAACGCCTTTCTTTACCTTAAAGAGAGGAGAAAAGTTTACGAATCTCAGACCAAGTTCAAATCGCCGCATGTGAATCTTGGATATGAAGTTTGTGGTTTCCTTAAAATATCATTAGCGGAGAAGAATATTTGTCATCAGAAATTAGGAACTTTTCAAAAGTACCTAACTCCGCCTTGACAACACGAGAAAGTTCGCTCATTAGATTACTAAGCATTGTAGAAGTCGGCCTGCTTATGGCGATTAATGACCGGATGGCACTTTTATTTTATTAATATTGAACAGACAATTCCAAAAGGAATGGAAATAATATCACAGTAACTTATAATACTAAGTCCGTTCGGCTAGGCAGGTGCCAGGATTTGGGACGGTGAAGCGATCGCGATCACGCGTCCGTCTAACTCCATCTGAACCCTCACCCGCCTGTTCCATAAACATTGTTGGGCAGGCGAACTAGATTGTGCCCCGTGCTACCGTTTGGAATATAATTCTCCAATAAAATTTTGCGTTGAAATGTATGAAGGAATTTATTCTCTAAAAAAGATTTTGTTAATACAAATTAAATACAGGAAAATAATCTTACTCTTTTTGGCAACACGTTCGGCGGCTTGGGCTTCAAATCTTCAATTGTCAGAATCACAGAGAATCGAATATTTCGCTTTAACCCATTAGTGCATGAAGTTAATTAAAACATTTTTTTTAAGTTTTTTTATTTATTTATAGTGAAATACACTTTATTTAAAAGATAAAAACAGATTTCATGACATTTGGTTTCATATGGCCAAGATATAGGGTGTCCGTTTAAACGGACTCTATGCAGAAGAGTCATTGTTTGGTATGAAAGTTTAAAAAACAGTCTTTTGGATGGAGGCCCTTTTCACACTTGTTACAAATAAATTTGCTCTTTTTGCCACACTTTGCGCATCGCCTATCTGTTGGGCAATACTCAATAAAATGATCTCGCCTATCAAAGCGAACATCTTCGGTGCAAATAGAAGCCCTTGACCCTCTCGTTGATCCTGTCCCATATGATTGCAAAAGTGTGGTTGATATATTTCGCCGGAAATCCAAAAGAGATCTTGAGCTTCGATCATTTGGTCTTATCTTTCTCATAAGAAGCCAAGCATTCACCACAGAAACATCAAGTAAATATGCGAAAATGGGCCACCACCATTTCCTCCGTCTAATTCTTGTTCTGTACACAGCAACCAACTGGTCCATTTTATCCACGCCGCCCATACCTTTATTATAGTTTCCGAAAACCTAATACAAATACAGATATTAGTCAAATGAAAATTAATAGTGACTAAACAACCTTTGGTTGACAAATTGCAGTCTTTCCCTTTCCTCGTATCCACCTTGTACATTGTCCGATTTCAACTCCGTCAAAATTTGTTCCCATTGTTACCACATTGTTATCTTTCCATCGTACCAAAGTTATTTGTCCATTGTTAGTAAAACGGAAATCATACGACCCTCTATCTTTTTTTTTCATTTGATCTGTTACCCAAAGAGGTGTGCACTTTTCGATCCTGCCATCTCTTACAGTCCCAGTAGCGCAGATTCCAATGTAGGACAAATGCCTCAACAATTTTACTGAAGTGAAGTAATTGTCAAAAAACACCTGTTTATGTGAAGGTATATATTTTACAAACGGTTACAAAAGAAAAAAGGAGAGCCTCAATGGGAACTTACTTTTAATCCTTTGTTTTGGGGTATATCTGCTGAGTGTAAGAGCTCAATTACTTTACTACCTCCAAGACCCATCTCCTTACGAATTAATGAATGTTCATCATCCACAGTCTTGCCCATATATATATCAAATTGGAGCATATACCCATTGCTAAAATTGAGGGCCCAATTTTTAAATCCGAACCTTATCGGTTTTCCCCTGATGAACTGTTTAGCGTAGTGTTTCCCGTAATAGGGTATCATGCTCTCATCGATAGACAGACACTCATCCAATCCTCCATGTTTTTTAAACGAATAATTCAGAGAATCGATCAGAGGTCTTAGCTTATATAAGCGATCAATGGTGTTGGCTGTATTGTTGTCGTTCAAGTGAAAATTATTCAAAATGGACTCAAATCTGTTAAGACGCATTGAATCAGACAACAATTTGGGCACATCTTTTTTGTCGGACCAATACATCCCCTTTTATTAGGATATTTTGCGTAGCCAGACATCAAAAGAGCACCCAAGAAAACAAATACTTCATCCAAAGATACATCTAACGGCTTATTTTTTTGTGCAGCATATAAGTTCGTCTGTTCCAGAATTGTTTCCAAAAGATTGTCATGCAAAAATAGCTTGAAGAAATCGACGGGCGACTCACACAATTGAGCTTCAAGACTTGATGGAATTGGCTCAAATATTTTTTCTATATTATATTCGGGTTGCGATTTCACCCAGTGAGTGGTATCCGATTTCTTTGAAATTTGGTGTCCATTCCCCAATTCAGGTTTAAGTTTTTTTTGCCAAAGGCTCATCAACGCATTCATCGTTACTTGAGGCCTCATCATCATCATCACAATCACGCCGCCGAATGGGTTGAATTTCACCAAAAGTTCTGAGCATTGCAGGCCCCAAATGATTGACATTAGCTTCATGTTCGTCATCGCTCATATCTGAATCCTTATCAGTTTCGCAACCATCGATTGGAGGAAGAGCATAAATATTTATGTCAACAATTCTTCAAGAATTTCCGAAACAGTTAGCCTTGGAAAATCAAGTACACATAAGAGTTACACTTCATGAAAATGAAATGGCTAAGAGGAAAATAATTGAAAGTGACATAACAGCATGGTGTCCGTTTTAACGGACATCGTTTAAAAATACCAACAACTTCAGCTGTATGTCAGCATATTAACATATTTGTACAATTTATAATAACATAAACAATTGTCCACTCGTTTTAGTCTAAATAATCACTGTTGTTAACTTTTGCAAATAATTATAATCATAACAACTTACGCTTTACGATTTGCCATTTTAACTTCTTGACGCACGCACTTATTTTAATTTGTTAGAGCACTCTTATGTACTGGTATGAAATAAGCTTGTCATTTTTAAAAATGCAAAGCATACTTAATTCCATTCTTATTTGTGTAATTTGAAAATTCTAACGCATTTCGGTAAAATAGTGCATTTAGAGGACGTCCGTTTTAACGGACCATATGCACTAATGGGTTAATTTTTGAACTGTCAAAATGACACTTTCGGCCGTAGGTTTGTTTATTTTTATTTCTGAGTGTCTTTGTTCGATTCGAAGTCCAGGCCGCTGATGTTTACAATATTGAAATTAATAAAGGCAAAACATTTTTAACACTCCGCCCCCCGTGAGGCACATGGATCTTCCAACGCCTCACCAACGTCCAAAACGGCAAGCTTTACTGCTGGTCTTCGAAGAATTCCTGTTGCAGTTTTAACCTCAGCAGAACGTACTTGACCATCTACTCCGGGAAACACTTTGGTTATTCTGCCTCTCTTTCATTGACTTCTCGGCAAGTCCGCTTCGCAAATGAGGACCAAGTCACCTATGGTCAGAGCTCGAACTTGTTGGAACCACTTGCTCCGTCTGGTGAGATCTGGCAGGTACTCCCGGATCCATCGTTTCCAGAAATGGTTTTTGATCTGTTGAGACACCCGCCATTGTTTTCGAAGGCAGAGCGCTCTGTTGTCGACTTCGCCTGGAGTTTGCGTCGAGTTCAAAATACCCAATAAAAAATGATTCGGAATTAGGGGCTCCTCATCTTCGGACGAAACTGGCAAGTGTGTGAGTGGACGGCTGTTGATGATGTTCTCTGCTTCCAACAAACTGCTCATCAAGGTTTCAGGTTTAGGCGCTACTTCGTTGAGTGTGACTGACAAGGCTCTCTTCACGGAGCGAACAAGTCTCTCCCAACATCCTCCTGCATGCGGGTTTAAAGGGCAATTGAAGACCCAGTCGATCCCTCTCGAACAAAGTTCCATCTTCAGAGCCGCGTTATCAAAGATTTCAGCCGTCAGCAGTTCGCAGTTTTTAACCAATGAAGTTTGTGCCGTTGTCACTTCTGATTCTTAGTGGAACTCCTCTCCTATTTACAAAATTGCGTATACACAAAATGCAGGCATCAGTTGACAGATCAGATGCAACCTCAAGGCTCTTATGGTCATGCAGGTAAACAAGGCGACCCATCGCTTCTCCTTCCGACGTCCGACTGTTACGTACACTGGCCCGAAATAATCAAGGCCTGTATATGTAAATGGCTGTACAAACGGTGTGAGACGGTCCTTGGGCAGCTGTCCCATTAAGGGTGGCATTGGCAGAGCAGCTCGGATACGGGAAAATGAGCACTGGGTTTTTGCTCTCTTGACGGCTGAGCGAACGTTCGGCACCCAGTACTTGCGTCGTAACTCGTTGGCAATGGTATCGTCATTTTGGTGATGCATCAGGCGGTGATAATGATCCACGATCAACTTCGTTAGCGGATGTATCTTCGGCAGGATGATCGGGCGTCTGGTGATAAACGGTATGGTCGTGGCGGCATCTATTCGACCATATACGCGGAGTAGGCCATCGTCTGCTAAATATGGTGTTAACTTAAAGATGGAACTGGAACTGGTTTCGATCGGCGTATCCTCACTAAGGCGGGCAAGTTCATGGCTAAAGGCATCTCTCTGGGTTTTGCGGCACAACTTTATATCTGCTTCATTTAATTCCGCTATCGACAGTTCTCCATCTTTGACCGATCTTCGTTGAAGCACCCATGCCATAGTTCTTTGCAGCTTGCGGAACCTAGAAAATCTAGTGAGATCAATGACTGGAGTACTCACCACAGCGTGTAGAAGCGTTTTAGTTCGCTGCTCCTCAATGCACACATGGCTGCTGATATCTTCGGGTGGTACAGGCCAGTACTCTTCAGGCAGTTGCAGGAACTTTGGACCATTTATCCATATGACATTGCGAAGCTCAGGAACTCTCTTTTAGTCGGGCATCTGAAGTTTGACATAACATCCTGGCTGACTCGAGGAAACTTTAATTTGAATGTGAAGACATCTTCGATGGGTTCCCAGCACATTCCGAGAACCTTCTCCAATGCGGCATCCATGTTCATGTCGATCATCTTCTTTTCTAGTTCGTCGGCCTTCAGATGAGAAATATCTCGCAACACCTCCTTGGAATTCGACGCGAAATTGCAGAGTTCAAAGCCCCCTTTTTTTTGAATTTCGATGGAAGCTCGAGTCACGTTGATTGCTTCGGCTACATTACTAAAACAGTCCACGTAGTCGTCTACGTAGTGGTGATCTACTATCGCCTTTACCGCCCTTGGAAAATCGCTCTTAAATTTCATGGCGTTAAGATTTTTAACGAAGTTTGCTGAGCATGGCGAGCAGCTGGCACCGAAAGTCATAGATTGCATGACGTAAGCGCTTATAGGCATGCTGTCGTCCTCTCTCCACAGGAATCGTTGCGAGTGTTGGTCCTCCGGTTGTATCACCACCTGATGGAACATCTCCTTGATGTCCCCGGTCACTGCTACAGGTCGTATTCGAAAGTTGAAGAGAATCCCCAAGAGCGGCTTTAGATCATCTGGGCCTTTCAACAGAAAGGTGTTAAGCGAAACATCGTTCACCTTGGCGGCTGCATCAAACACCAATCTGGTTTTGCTTGGTTTGTGTGGGTTCTTCACCCCAAAATGGGGTAGGTACCAGGTCCTCGATGTACTAATGTTTGCCTCAGCATCGGTTAGTTTCTTAGCGTATCCCTTTTCTAGATACTTCCTTATGATGTCCTTATATGTGGCGGCGAAAGCGGGTTCCCTACGTAGCTTGCTTTCAACACTTAAAAGACGTCTCTTGGCCATCTCATAGCTCCGTGGAACCTCGGCGGCTTCTTCCTTCCACAGTAAACCCGTTTGGTAGTGAGCGCCAACTTGTTTAGTCGTGTCGGAGAGAATTTGTAGTGCTCTTTTGTCGGCGGCAGATATTAATTGTTTCGAAGGCTTTTTCACACCAAAATTCTCCAAGCTGAAGTACTCTTCTACCATCAGGTCTAGGCGTAGATCATCCTCTAGTTGCATCTCATTGACATGTAGTACTGAGGCATAACAACCACTCTCAAATATTTGTTGTGAAGTTCTGCCGTAAATGACCCAACCGAGTTTGGTTTCAGTAATGACCGGTTGCACATCTGCTGGTTCAATTGTACGCAATGGTGCCCCCAAACGACAGTTATCAAGGCCGATCAATAACTTTGGTTTAGCATTGATGTACTCGGCAAATGAAGGAATATTTCGTTGCTGGTGTAACTGCTGCACGTCAGTGTCGGTCAGAGTCTGAGTTGGCAAGTCTAACTCACTAACAGTTTGTACCCCATTCATTTTAAATCTTTCAGCATGATCCTTGTCAGCACTTATCTCAAGATCAACCAGTAACGACGGCTCCGTAAACGTCTCCTTCCCAAGCCATTGCAAGTTCAGGGATCTCGACTCGCCCTTTAAGTTGAGCTGTTCGGCCAGGTCCGCACTCATTATAGTAATAGAGGAGCCTTCATCCAGGAGCGCGTATGTTTTTACCACGACGTCAGCATTATACAGCCTCACAGGTAGAACTCGAAACAGGATCTTCGAACTGGCGTTTGCATCACGACTGTGCAAAGTTTTCTGGGGTTCTTGACTCTGGTTCTCGTCCGCAGATGTGGTTGAAGCCTTTGGCTCCTGGGCCTCATGAAGCGTTGTATTGTGTACCTTGGTACATCCGCTAATTCCGCACGTCTTACGTGATTTGCAAAAACGCACTGAATGCCCATATCGTAGGCAGCAGAAGCACAGTCTGTTCTTTTTCAGGCAATACAACTGGTGACTGGGTGTGCCTTACCCTTGCAGTAACGGCATACATCGCTGCTAGCTGCATCTGCTGGCTTCGGCCGCTCTGTTGTGTGAAGAACATTCCTCGTTTTCTGTCTATTCTCATTTCTTACAGACGGTTGAAGAGAATTTGGCGCAACTAAACAGAAAAGTCTGGCGACACCACTCAGCCACTCGTCGAAATGTTTTATAGTTGGATAGGGCATTAGGACAACACTTCTTTGGGCCCACTCCAAACGTTTGCTCATAGGAAGTTTACTTACGAGCTCATCCATGAGTGTCGGATTGGCTAGGTGCTGGTGTAAACCACTCGACTCCAAGAATGTTGAGAGATTCTGCACCCTTGTTGAGAATGAGATCAACATTTCCAATTTCCCTTCCGGAATAGGTGCAATATCCCTCACCTTCGCCAGTTGACTGCGTAGAAGACACTCCGGTCGACCGAAGCGAAATTCCAAAGCTGACATCACTCGTTCTACGTTGTTCGGGTGAATCAATAATGCCTCGACCACCTCCTTAGCTTCACCCTTGACACACTTTTGTAGGCGAAATATATTTTCAACTCTTGAATAGTTGAACATCAATGTCGATTCTGTGAAGGCAGTGCTGAACATTGGCCATTCTTCGGGCCTTCCAGTGAATTCCGGTAGATCGTGTAGCTTTCTTCCACCGTGTGATGTTGACTGGCTTATTGCGTATGATGGCGATGAACAACTGCACAACTGCGATGGGCGAAAATGTGTTGGCTGACTGTAGGGTGGTATTGTATTCAAGGGCGTCAGAAATGTTGGCACTCTTTGGACGTGTGAGAAGCTTGAGCTTGTAGTCATACCTGTCGTTTGTGTTGTCTGCAGTTGTGGCTGGATATGCGGTGAATAACTAGTAGCTGCACTTACGTTCGTAGGTGCTGGCCTCGACGGTCGCGGTGACAAGGACGACGGTGGAAACCATGAATACGGCGTATGCTGGGGCTCGATGACACTGGTGCTCGCCTCAGGAACTGTAGCGGTTGTAAGCATATTGGTAGTTTGACACAAACTCACTGCTGAATAAACCGGTAATTGACTGAATGTTGAAGTAACTGTAGGAATAGACGTAGACGTAGACACAGCGGTTATAACTGTGTGTGGTTGATTGTTAAGCTGTTCTTGTAAACGCATTCGTTTTTCCTTTTCTGAGGCAGCATTGGCTTCGGCTAAGTGTAGCTGCGCACGCAACTCTTCAATCTGCCTCGTTGCATCGAAAATTGTTTCGTCCATTTCTGTTTCGCTTGACGATTCGTCCTTCAATATAGGTCCCAATCTGGTGGTAGCCTCCTCTGTTTTATTATAAGACGTCTTTTTATCGTTTCGTGGACTTCTCCTTGGTAATGTTTCGTTCGGCATTGGCGACGGCTTCGTACATGCAAGTTCCACGTTTTGTAATGTTTCATTAAATCATCCGTTTGTCCTAGATCAGGCGGTTACCATTCGTTCGCCAACGGAAAATTCCCCAACATAACTGTCAGTCTTTGTAACGGTCGATGAAACCACTTGCTGACAAACTTTCACAAGCACGCTTGGGCAAAACGAGGTTCTCACAGACGGAAAATTTCTCCAGTGAGCGGTACACAGGCGGCAGATACTTTCCTGGGAAACTCCACACTCCAACGATGACGATAAGATGCAAATCTGTTTCAATTAGGCGGCTAACTGTTTTGCGAATATATAAAAAAAAATATTCCGCAAAAAGAAGAATAAAATATGTTGGGCAGGCGAACTAGATTGTGCCCCGTACCGTTTGGAATACAATTCTCCAATAAAATTCTGCGTTGAAATGTATGAAGGAATTTATTCTCTAAAAAAGATTTTGTTAATACAAATTAAACACAGGAAAATAATCTTACTCTTTCTGGCAACACGTTCGGCGGCTTGGGCTTCCAATCTTCAATTGTCAGAATCACAGAGAATCGAATATTTCGCTTTAATTTTTGAAGTGTCAAAATGACACTTTCGGCCGTAGGTTTGTTTATTTTTATTTCTGAGTGTCTTTGTTCGATTAGAAGTCCAGGCCGCTGATGTTTACAATATTGAAATTAATAAAGGCAAAACAAATATCTGCCATACAACTGCTGTTGGTGAAATGGTAGCATAGGGATCAGCGATGTTATTGGCATGTACAATTTATTCATTAATATTCATATAATAATAATTCGTCCTCTTAGAGCTACGATAATCACCAGCAAACGTATCACCTATATTTAGTAGGGCGTTAGCCCTTACACGATATAATGTAGCTAGTAGAATGTTGAATGATTGATTAAAAAGAGGAAAACGAGCTCGTAAATACGCAAACCAATCATTAAGAGCAACGTAAGGAGTCCCGCTTTCGGCTTGCCCCTTTCGAGATCTATAACTATTAAGCACAACTTGTAAAACTTCTAAAAATGAAGAAGCGACATCAGGAAATTCGTTGCCACAGTAGCCTTCGGTTAGTTGAAAAGGAATGTAGTGAGTGGGGTTGTTCGAGACGCGTGGAAAGCCCGCCTCTGGCACCCACATCGGAGTATAACTCACCAATAGGGACAAACTGAGACATGACCTTATATATTGTAGGCACGCGTGCGTCAGCAAGGTCCCCAAATAAGACAGGATAACTATTGCCCAGAAAATCCTCGGCATTATTAAAAGGTTTAGTGCCAGGTGAGTACATAGGTTCACCATTTTGATCGATTCGATATGCCTAACCTCCAGTCTCGACTAGTGTTTTGACTTTGTCAACACATATAACTATAAAACAGTCAAAGAGCGGCTCTTGAAGATCGCCCTTTATCCTATCAAAGTTATTTGGAAAGACGATTGAGAATAGAAACTGTTCAAGAATATAGACAGAGGCCTCCTCAATAGTTTTTGCTCTAAATGTATTAGCACATCGGCATATCCTAAAGAGTGGAGACATCTCCATGGCCATTACTCTATTAATATAATTGAAGTCTGTTAGAGCAAATCGCGACTGAATGGTAGTCGCCAACGTGCGCCAAGCCTGATTAGTAGAATCAGTTGATGAGTATAAATCGAAAACGCCACATTGCACTCCTCAAAAAACTGTTCATTATCACTCAGGATTATTTCGCTAATTTGCGGAACCATAAAAAACGCAAACATCATTAATCGCGTGACGTGCCCGGGTTCATAACAATTGATTGGAGATAATGCGTTGACAAGATCAACATCAATCATTGCATTCGGGAACGCGAAAGCTTTCAGCATCAAATAATAAACGTTTCAAATGAATGAATGACATTTAAAAATTCCTCCATAGGTTCATGATTAAACTCTTTAATATATTTATCATACATATTATCAAAAAGATTATTTAACGAACCCACAAAATTAGTAAGCCAATTATTTCCCAATAGAACTGAATACAAAAGAAGAATTTCTATTATTTTTGATTCAAGTTCTGGTAATCTTGAAGTTACCAGAAATAAGCAAATTAAAGATGACTTTGGAATCTTCTATAGCGAGAATAGCTTCATAAAGTATCCTCAATTCACCTATTAAGTAATTATCTTTATTCAAATGAGCAATTATTTTATAGTCTAATTCATCTGAAGTGTCAAAATTACTTTTTAATATTGTAGGGAAAGCCGAAAAATTAAATAAATAAAATATTGAAATAATTTCTTGTCAGGAGAAACATCCCTTTATTTTTTTTTTTATTTAAGAAACAATATTAAATATAAAAACAAAGTCCTTTTCATACTTCAAGCGGACATATAAAATAAAATAACTAAAATATAAAATTCCCATTGGGCAAACAGCGAAGTTGGTGACGACATTCGATTGTGGGGGCTCATCTGTAAATAAAAAAACAAACCACCATGAATCTCTGATACTCTGTCATAGTAAGAGATCCATACAAAAACATTCAAAGGAAGTCTTTCTAAAAGCTCAGCTGAACCATTTCCCGCTCACACATGTGTGCCTCACACACAATCAAAAACTAATGTGTTTTCTCTTCATCTGGATCCTGTCCATTGAACCAACAATGTACCCTGGACCTAACCAGTCCGAGCACGAATAAACAAAAGCAACCTTAGCATTTGTGAGAGAGAACACCATACAATCACAAAATGTTGCACGAAATATAGGAGAACACCATCACAATATTCCGCCCAGGACAAAGGAGAAAACCGTCGCATTGCCTGGTTTTGCTAAACAATGTGTGAGAGAAAACCATCACCACACCATTGCCAAGAATTAATGTGGAAGAGTACCCCTCAACACACATTATTGATAAGAAAACCGATGTGGAAGAGTAACCCTCAACACACACCACTGATGAAATAGGATGTGAGACGAACACCAGAACACACATCCCATCGACAAAGTCCAGACGAAACACACACAGAAAAGAAAGCAATTCGCTTCGTAAACAAACTCTTACGTTACCACGCCGATTCAGCTGATCCTCGGTTATAACTGCTATGCGCTCTGGCATATTCTACTGCAGGTATACAAAACAACCCCCAAAAACAAACATTGGGATTCTGCGAGAAGGGCTCACTTCACCGACAGATTTACTTGCTACGCATGCCAAAACAAAACTATGTATGTACACATGTGATATGTGATATGCTACGGTCACTGCCGCAGTCACAATAATAAATGTATGTAGCAGATACATTATAAATACAAAATTACGAACCAATGAGTTCGGTGAGCATAAACTTACTCAGAAATATACAAACACATTTATGTATTTTAATACAAACTTGATACTTCTAAACAGTAACAAATGCAAAGAATAATAATAAGCACTATAGTCAACTACACTCAGAAAAAAATCCTATAATATCAATGATTTTTCCTATTACTTTAATAGTTTTTTACTATTAAAATTGGTCAATGGGATTCGTACTTTAAAATTAATACTTTCAAAACTATTATATCAATACTGTACTCGTCCTATTATTTCAATGCGATTGTCATTTTAAATTTATGGTATGTCCTATAAATCTTTAATAGTATACAGTATTAATTTAAATATACGTCCTATTAATTTAAAGTGATAAAGAACATTAAGAAGTAATGGGAAAAACTATTAAAATAATGTGAAAATCCTATTAACAACCACTGTTATTTAAATGGATCGTCCTATTATTTTAAACGTATTACACTATTATTTATCAATAGTACATCTTATTAAATTAATGTGGCTATTCCGATTGATATCCCATATTTTTTATTTTACTGGCTGAAAATGAGCTACAAAAAATACATTCAAATAAAACAACTCATTTATTGATTTATTTTTTTCTCTTTATTTCTTTTATGTGATATATTTTATAACATATTATAAGATCTTAATAAATATATATAACATAATTTATATAATATTAAAAATAAAAAAAATAAGAATTAATATTACAAAACTTTTAATATTTTTTTACTCTGAACACCCTTTCTCCATTACTCAGAAGATACAAGTGAATTGGCGGTCCGTCAAATTCGAGAACTGAGTGCAATGACAATGAATTGGTGCTTTTACCTACAACGTATGCCTGGAAATGCTCACTAAAGTAGTTAACATTCCATTGTCTACATATGAAGTAAATATCAGACTTACATACAAGTATAATTTGTTCGATTTCATAAAGCAAAATGAGATTCATATCAGATTTAATAGGAAAACTGTTTACTTCAATAGTATATCCACATGAAATCAATAGTATATCTTATTGAAAACAAGACAAAACGTGTTATAATAGTATTATACTATTAAACCAATGTGATCAACTTAATATGATGGTACTATTAATAATTAACTACTTCGGGTTATTAAAATAATAGGACAATCTTATTGATTTAATAAGAGAAATAATATCAAATCTATAGTATATCTGTTTGGATTAATTCTGTATACTTTTAAAATAATAATAATGTCTATACTATTAAATCAATAATACGCACAACTATTGATTTAATTAGAAAACTATTAAATATATAGGAAAACACTATTAATAACCGTACTATTAAATCAATAACTGTCCTATTAAAATATTAATAGGACATTTTTTTCTGAGTGTAGTATCGTTGAGAACTAACTCACTCACAAGCAAGCATTATGTACGTGTGTTTCCATACCAACTACGCAGAAAAAAACAACAATAGATATGCACACGCACAGGCAGAATCAACTGGATTCAGTGAGAATTAACTCTCTCACTGTTTCCACCAACTACTATACTATGTATTTAAAAAATAACTAATTTAACAAATATATATGCACTACAGGAAAAGTATCCACTTGATTCAGTGAGCCTAAGCTCACCTTATTCTTTTCACTTTATCTTTTGTTTTTCAAACTTCACACTATGTATATGTATACTTGCTTTTATTCACACTATGTATATGTATACTTGCTTTTATTCACACTGCACGCACTAGCACTGTCTGATCACAACTGACATGCTAAAAACCAAATCAACCCCTTCTTCGTATATCTTACATACGATCGCTACGGAGTCGCGTTGGTATTGAAGCGTCTCGAGCAACTCACAGTGGTAGTGGACAGCAAGTGTATACAAATCATGCAAAACAACCCTGAAACTACAAATACTTCTACGTTTCGAACTAATTTTGAATTACCTCCTTTCAATATTTCATTAAAAATAAAATCTTTAACACACTTTTTATTCATACCCCCATTTTAAAAATAAACTTATCAAACCCACTAATAATAAAGTGGCCATTACATTCTTAAAAACAAACAATATAACTATTATAATAATTGAATAGGTATTATAAATACATATGTAAATAATTTTGTAGTAGTCTATAAGGAAATGTTTTCTGATTGATGAGACAGGACTTCGGTGTTTTGCTGCTGTAAGTGAGCAATGAATGATGTAGTTCGAAGCGATGTTAAGCAAGTACTCCGGAGAACGGTGATGAGCTGATCATTAAACCATAAGCACCAGGGCGCCAAAAGTGGCTGGTTTCGCGGAGGGAGGTTAACCCGAGAAAAGTTGAGACTGACCACACACAGGGTCGTGATGGAAAAAAATGTATGATACTGGTGATAGACTTCAGTGCTGTACCTACATATAATTCTTAGCACATATTTTGACTTTCTGAGCAATTGTTTCATAATTTCCTTCACCAAATCTATGGGAATATTTGCTATTCTTGGTAACAAGCTATTTCAAGCTTTTTGATATAACGCCCATAGTCGATGATAAATGTGACATGTCTTGCTTGAATAAGTCTTGGTGCCTTGTATTTGGTAGTACTAGTCTTTTCAATCTTTGTAAAAGCGGGGACATGAGTTCTTATCCTTGTTGTGCCATTGTTGAGAGCCCCTGCGTAATCTGAGGTAATCTGAGTAGTAGTACCTTTACCAACATAATCGATCGTTGCCACATATTCTTCTCGGGTATAGGGCCATTTTAATGCTTTTCCAGTCAACCGACTTGAGATCAGCACTCTAACATTTTTGTCCTCTAACCCATATGCCGACTGTATGCTATTTAGCTGTGCGTACCAAATATTTAAAGCAATCTTCTTCGCCCGAAAATTCTGCCAGCAAATCTTTCAAACTGGTGAAACTTTCTTTCACCCCACTGTCTTCATTTGTACGATTCTGTTTGTTCGCCTTTCCTTTCAGCAACCACTCGTTCTCCTTCCTCAGTAACTCGTTTTCACTTCGCTGCACTTCAATTTCTCGTCGCAAAATGTCTACCTCCTTCGTCATCGTCGTCCAATTTCAACCCCTTTCGCTGTCTGCTTCTGTTTACTCCCGCCACTCGTCTTCCGATCATCGTCCACCACAATCTTTCTCGCTGCCTGTCTACCTCTACCCAGTGGGTGTTTGACAAATTTTTGACAGAAAACGGTAAAGTGATTGGATACGCTTTGAATCATACTCCGGCAGAATCCGGACGCTGTGTCTATTTTGATACCCTGCAAGTGTGGTGGCATTGCTCGGAGGATAATAGAAGAATTTGTCTGGGCTGTTGAGGCTCGGTAAATATACCAACCGATGCCCAGGGCTGTAGTCTTTAGGGACGGCCATTGCCATCTTAATAATGGCCGTCTTAGTTTTCACTGGTCGCAAACGTATCATACGGAAATAAACGTCAAGAGATTGAATTCTGTTCGACTTGAAAATCTAGCCTTCCGACGTTTACTTATATTTTTCTAAAAAAAAAGTATGTACCCCCCACCTTTGAATAATAGTTTTTTTTATTTTTTTGTTCGGTTTTTAATTCCAATTTTGACAAACAATTGATTGAATAAATAAATTACGTATTTAATACGTAAAAAATGTATCCAAATTGTGCGCTTTCTATATCAAGAAACCCTTATTTGAATTATTTCCATGAATTTAAGAACAAATATCATTTGGTTCCAATTTGGATTACGGCAATATTAGCTGGTAATATATGGAAGCGAATGTCTCAGAAAGAGAAGGAACGCTATATGCAAGCCTCAAGAGAAGCCAAATATATATTTAAAAGTCGCAACAAGAAACTGGATCAAATTATGAAAAGGCTACGCAAGGCTTTCAAACGAGATGACCGGACAAATTTAATACAGCTACAAAAATCAGCAAGATTGTTGAAAAAGTGGAAAACTGAGGTTGTTAAACATGTTTAAATTATAGTATTTGTATTTTTTTTTTTTTTTTGAGTCTTATTATATGAATTGTAAAATCTACTGCTTGAGATTTTCTTAAACTGAAGAGCCACCTTACCACTGGTGGGGGGATACCTGTCAGTAAGTGAAAGACCGAATGGTTTAATTGTTTAAATCGGTCTTTGTTTCTTTCTTTTACCTTATCCTACGGTCAAGATTATAAACAGGTGCGGGCCGAGTGTAACAAAGAATCCTGAAGGGGCACATTTGTTTTCTTGTCTGGGGAGTACACCGATAAAATAAGGTAAACTTCGGTACTGTTTGCTCTGCACGGGGTTTGAAGACGATACCTTCTTCGAAATTGGTGGAAACGAGATAAAGGAGTTCGGGATCTAGAAGGAGAATGTTGGGAGTTGAGAGTTTAAAAACTCGTTTTCTATTCAGATTCACATTCAATGTCTATACTGATTCTCTATCGACTTTAAAACGCTGCTACTGACCAGTTTTAAATTAAATGTCTTTGTGTGGTTGTTATATAATATTTTATTGAACTTTTTATTTTTCACAATGTATTTATAAAATATTATAATGTGTACATTAGATGTATGTATTTATTTAGTTATTATTATTTTATTTCGTATATTTTGTTGGCGGTGATGTACGTCTGTACACCACCGCGTTCTGAAATCAACTCTCGTTTTTATAATCACAAAGTATTAATTTTTATAAAGTTTGCGGTTTAGTCCTGCGGTGCACGTCCGTACACCACCGCGTCTTAGGAACAACTCTTAGTAAATTTCTTAATTTTTATTCTAGTTGTCTATTCTAGCTCAGAACATGTGTACATTTATTTTTGGATGTGTCATTATCTGGAAGAGATATATGACACTTTTGGGATCGCTGGCAGTGATCAGCTCAGACAATAAATTATTGAAATTCGAATCCTAGCATGTGCAAGGATATTCAAAGAAATATCTGTACTCAAATATAGAAATTTGAGTACCAGCATGTGCAAGGATATTAAAAAAAAAAAAATGCGAGTGCACTTGTTGTGACGAACAATATGAAAATTGAAATTTAATAATGAACTGAAGGTATGCATTCTTTTGAGTGCAACATGGTCGTCTATAAAATGTGGTCCCGGAATAGGGTTGCCACTGCCATCATATAGTTTCAATCCCAGAAACTATAAGTGGCAATCTCGGTATATGGACTTAAGATTAAAACCAAATATTTGATCGATAAATTCACTTAATCTATATAATGTCTCGTACCTAAATCCTAGATTCCATTTAGAAAGATCAAGATTTATGATATCAGATTTAAATATTTGCTCAGCTATATTATGCTCTCTAATCACTTGTGCCATCCTTAGTCTATATTCCTGCATCACAAATAATTCTTTTCCTATACGACAGTGTTGTCTTACACTATGCGAACAGGATAGTTACGTTAATTTCGTTGAGCTTGTGTATAACTTCTTCATTTGAAATTTAATGTACGCCAAAGAAATGCCGTTTGGTTTCCCGGTTTCCCTCTCCTCTCGGTAACATGATATGTAACACAAGACCGGTAAATATTGCCTATGCTTATTGAGAACACTGGCCTGTTAGTGACAGCACGTTATAAAATACATACGAAGAATTAAAAACAAGATTCTATTTTATTTACAAATTTAGATTAATCCATACCACCATTGGAGTTGTAAGCACAACAAAATAGTACAGCATTATGAAAATACATTGACAGAGGGTTATCAATTAGACATTCATTCATTTACTGGCATACAAAGAAATAGCAATACACTTGTAATTGGAACTAAAACCCTTTATTTTGATAGTAACAATAAGCTAATGTGTGATGGCGAATGTGCAATGACGTTTATCCAGCAGCTGTCAGATACCAACCAAAGCCTTCACAACTTTAATTTCATCAAAACCTAGAATACATACCCTCAGCGAATCAGAGGGGTATGTTGCTGCTTTCATAATCTTAACCACAAGTTTTAGAATCCCTGGAAAGATTTTTTTTTTTTTTTAGCCCTGCGTTCTCACAGCCGGAAGAGGAAATTGTTTTTTTCCTTAATAATTTATATGCTCGAGAAATTGCAGAGTAAAGAGGCATTGACTTAGACATATCCTCTTCTCTCCAATTTAGTCTTTCTATGCCAATCTTTAACTTTATTATTTGTCCTGGAGTGAAAACTACCTTTAATTGTTATTCGATATTATTTTGTTCGAATTCCATTTTGTCAAGTTTAATGTTTAACTCCCTTTAGCTCTCCTTCAGTATGACATTTTCTTTTTCTAATTCGGATCTTATGTTTTGAATAAAGTGTAATTAAACATATTCAAAAAAGAAGACACTCGTGATCCATTTGAGGAAACAACAGACCCGCAAGATAACACTTCATTTCCGAATGGAGAATTCCCTCATCACCCACAAACTTGTGAGTAATGATAAAATAATGGCTAGAAACGATAGATGCCAGATGAATCGGGGTGCTGTAGTAGTCCGAGTGTACCAAGAGTGCACCCGGAAATACATCCCTTAACGGGCAATGTCGCCTATTTCCATTGCAGCGGAAAAAGTGCGGCTCTGGTGATTCTGCTTCCCGAAAAATATCGGCGGAATCGATGATTGGATTGCATAAATGCCTGATGCCTTGATCTCTGGATACAATACTCACACCATGACTTGAGTTTGTCTCTGCTAGCTACGGTGCTGAATTTTCGCTGGAACTGGAATCCGTCTATGTCTTGTACGACATATCGATCAAAGCGTGAAACTTTAGCGATGGTGTATGGTCCTCTGTATTTGACCTCTAACTTACGTGACTCCCCTGTGCTTGGGATAGCACTTTCGATCAAGACAAGTTCACCCTCTGTGTATTGGTGTGGACGAATCTATATTTCCAAACTTTGCGCGCTGACTCAATGTTATTTATAGCTTGTTCACGCCTTTGAACTATCGGCGGCGAGAACTTTGTCTGGTGTGATCTCCAACAAAATCTGACATGGGGTACGCAGCAAAAATCGGCTATCAAGTTTCAATTTAAACACAATGCTCTTACACTTTGGTATAATAAAAAAAAACGCTTTATAATTAATTAATCAATTTTTACAAGAATTATGATTTGCTGATGCAATTAGAAAATAGCAAGCAAAAGGAAGAAGAGAGATCGCATGTGCGCGACGTCTATCCTATCCTATCATATATAAATCACAATGTCACGCTTTTACCTGACAATTGTCTGTCACGCTTCACACAAAAACTAACACACACAATGAAGTAAAACTTCGTATTCCCGTTCTTTAACATACTGTGCGGGCTACAAATTAATCTATACGTAAAATTATTATAATCTAGTTTAACATCTTCGTTATTTAGAAAATCTTCTACGTATTTGTTTTTCTCTTCCTCAGTAGCGCATTTATTTGGCCACCCTGACGCTTCCTGTTTCATTTTAATAAATTTATTCATCATTTGAGTGAAAAGGCCATCTGATTTTGCAATTTTATCATATTGTACCATCGAATATCCCCATATTTCGAAAATATCCAATACATTGTATCCTTTCTCTATACTGTAAAGTCCGTCGGTTCGGTGACTTCAACTGATGGACTTCTTCTGCAGCAACCTAAATAGGATTCCTCGACTGGTCCAGCTAGTAAGCCGTTCTGACCGTGTCTTGGAATGTAAGAGGTGTTGTACTTTTTGTCGTTTATACTGAGAGGTACTACTATTAATTAAATTAAAGTTCACTGTTTCGTTTGATTAACAGAAATGAGATTTTATAATTACGAACTATTATGATTAAGATATATATAATTAATAATATATATATATGTATGATATTTAGATTTGGAAGAATTAGTAGTAATGTATTAAGAAATAGAAGTTGGATTTGCAGCCGCCCGATCTAGAGTCCCGAAATAGAATGTCCCAATCTCGCCTCGTAATGCTCCGAGTTCATATTCTTGACCTCTCCAAGAATATGGAACAAAGAGGAAAAAGGAAAATGCAAAGAATGACCCACTTATGAAAAATGAGAATGCTGCAATATCGAAATGCAATGTCATTGCGAAGTGGGAAACGAAATGTGATATCAGCATTTTATAGTTTGACATTAACTACCCAAGCGTTGGTTTGGGTTCGACGTTCGAGAGTTGGGCAATGTTAACTTAGGTCAAAAGAGTGTATTTGACGTAGCTAGGTAAGCAATAAAGAAGAAAGTTAAAGTGGGACAAGAGGATGTTGCGACACTGATCGCAAGGGTAAGTGATCTCGAGTGTATTGACTCGTAAAAGAAAGAATTATGGATTCAATAAGGGAAAGAATTATGGTGTTCATAAAGAGGAAGAATTATGTGAAATAGGAGAGATTGCGTATAGAGATTATAAGGTAGAGATAAGGATGGTTGGTTGTAAAGTGTAAGTGGTGCACTTTACAACAGAGGAAACAAGGTGAATCGCGAGCGTATTGCTAATATAAAAACACCGTGTTTATAGTTTGCCTTCTAGAGTAGAAGTCAATTCTTTATTTTTATTCTTTCCTTATATACTAATTTTACATGTGTATGGTCAGCACAAATCGCTGCACTTTGAACATTGAACCCTTCTCAACGTTTATCGATTATTACCCATTCGGCATAACCTAAGTGGAACGATCGACGTCACTCAACACCTAAATATGTCCACTCGGCATATTTAGACTATTAACAGGGAATGATCGTCGTCGTGCGATTTGTGGGTTTTGTTTTGTCTTAAGTGTTTGTTTACGTTTTACTCCAAACGAACATACTGAAACCCAAGCATATTTCGCTCTCTGCTTTGTCGTTGTTCGTATGCAGGCAAATGGTTTCACTTTGGGTTCTAATTACCCATGGTATTCGTATGTATGTTCGTTTGTAGTATGACATAATTACATGATTTATGGCGTGTGCCATCTGGGTTTATATTTCAAAGTGAGGATTGTACATTAAGTGCTGACGTCTTAAATCTATAATAGGTCGCTGGTGTGGCTGGCCCCTTCACAATAGCTTTCAGAACTTCGTCAATCACCCAGGTTCTGTGCAAAGCTCTTTCATCATTGTCATGAGTGCAACATTCTTCTTGAGATATATGTCCACTGCAGGTTCTGCACAGTGTAAACATGAGCTTATCATTTTGTTTTATATGTAATACCAGATGTAATAATTGCTCTGGTGGTAGTATTTTACATTTTATAATTCCATTGGTGTTTTTCAAATCTATTTGAGAACAGTTTGTAATATGAAGTTTAGGGTGTCCCATTGGAAATTTCCCGTATTTGCAAACCCATGGATATAGGGAACCTACATCTATGTACTTGATTTTTTCACCCGTCTTACATTTATTTTAATAATTATTTACATTAATAATTATACGTTAAAACAAAATGCATCGCGAGGATTTAAAGGGGTACATAGTATTAAAGGATGTGTTTTTAAATATGTTACATCATCATCACTCAATTGTTTTTCAAGTTCACAACTCCACATTTCAATTACTTCATATCCAAATCGTCTAAGCCGAGTCGATTTAGCATGGGTTTTACGACCGTTTAAATTGAATCTTCGAACGTGTGTGTGGAATAGTCGTTAGTCACCTCAAAACTCTTAACAGAAGAAAATGAAGCAAAACAATAACAAAACAGTTTTTGTTTAGAAATTATTTATTTTTACATCTCAAATTGTAGATACATTTGACAATTAAAAAAAAAAAGGATTGTGAATATAGTGTGTCTACCTCTTCAAAAGAAGTGTCTGCCTCCGATATTGGGTAGAACTCTAGCTCGAACGTGTTCCCCACTGGCTTTACCACTTCCATCTCGCTTGATGACAGAGCCTTTATCGTGCTCTCGTCCATGGAATTGAATCGGATTGGTAAGAATACCTTCCTTGTCTCCAACTCAACCAAAACTCTAGGTCCGTATATGGTCTGTCAACGTAGCACTTGGAGTACTCGATACCTCTTCTGAGGCTCCAATGTTTTTAAAACTTCTAGAGGCTTAATTTTACCAAGCTCTTTTAATTGCTCCATTCGAGATGATTATACTTGCTTTGTTTGAATAAAACTCATGCTCAACAATAGTTCCTACATTGGAGCTTATATAGCAGAAATTTTGAATTGTTTCTACGCGCCCCGGAAACTGTATATAATAAAATACGTAGTGCCTTGTGGTTTTAACTGCTGACCAGAGACTTGGGCTTTTTTCCGACTGCGACAGTTTCGTGGGAATATTGTAAATGAAAAAAAAAACAATATTCTAATTTACATATTTAAACTTTCTCAGCACGAGAAAGGCAAGAAAAAAAACTTAATAATCTAATGTCCCAAAGTTTGGTTTTATTGTATTTATTTTAAACAAATATATTTTAAAATTATTCTTAACTATTTTTACTTAAATATTAATTCGCTTGGAAGAGCTAAAAATGCTTTTAATTATCATTTAAGTGAGCATGTGTAGCGACACATCCAACTCTGAACAACGCCAAATTTCTTCATCATGATCTCATCGCCCGAATCGCACACATAACCATAAACCGATTCAATCGTAAAACAATGGCTGCCGCCGCAGTAGCGAATAGCGACAGTTCGAACCAAAAATAAACACATAAGGGTATGGTTATATCTTATATGTGCGACACAACAATAAAGTTAAACAATTTAATGCACAATCGCAAAGCACGTGAAATTTTGAAATTTATGATTAGCACGTCTACTTCGTCTGGAGAAAAGATGGCCAATCTCGATGAGAAAATGTGAAAACGTAAAATTTACAATTTTCACGTTAATGTATTTACTTATTACCAGTCCTGTCATCATTTGTGGTTAATAGCGTATAGGTGACACAAATATTAATAATTCTTTTAAATTAATAAAACTTCGACCAATTGATGTTCGAACGTTTGCTTTTTGTTTATATTGACCTTCAAGGTGCAATTTGTCATTTATTCATATCGACCGTATGGTGCGATGACTTTAAATGGTTAGGATTCGGCCCACGTTGGGCGCCAGTTATAAAAGGCGTCTTTTGTGAATCGTTATAATATTTTATTTATTAATTAAAATTTAAGACAATACAAAGGTACATATATTTTTAGAGTACAATACTATTCGTTTGGGAGAGACGAGAGTCAAGTGTTCGTATTGGCAGCCAAATAAACCGTGAACGTATTGATTAGGGCGGCTTCAGTTATACTATTCGGTAGAGCTTATAGTTGTTTGTAAGTTGCTTAGTAACGGAGTAGTTTGTTAGTTACTTAGTGACTGAGTGATTGTTGAGTTCTGATTGACTGGTTTCTGATTACTTAGTGTATTGTAATTAATTGTAGAGTGTTTGTTACAATGTCAACAAAGTTCTTAAATTGACTCTTTAATATGAAACGTTATATTTTCCTTGATTCGACTTTTGAGTGCTAATTGCTGCTAATTGAATCTATGAAAATACTTCCTTTCATGATTCAAAATCGACTTTTTGATTTAATGTTTTGTATAAAAATCCACATATTGCGGAATATGAAATAAACCCTTTATTCAGTTTGGTTTATGACTTAGATCACTTCGATTGAAGTATTTTATAACAGATATGAAATTAACCTTTTATTCAGTTTGGTTTATCACTTAGAAGTACGATAAATTTTGCAGTCTTGCATCATTCGTACCGCCTGTAAGGGTGATACGTGCCGCGCTTCGAGTATGCCGGATACTTCTGATAGTATCGATCCGTAGTTCGAAGTGGATTTTTTGCCATGAAATTTAGTTTCGTCAGGGTCAGCAGAAGCTCCTTTATTAACTTGATGCGTTTCTTTGTCGTCTATCGAAATCGTGCTCCCCCAAAATCCTCGCTTCGTACCAATTCTTTCCTAGTATAAGTTCAGCTGTAAGTACTCCAGTTGTAATTTAAAAATATATTACAACTAAAACACTTACCGTCATTCTGTATTTTCCTACTTTCTCCTCCGATGTATATTTCTGCAGCTCCTTTGTTGTCTTGTCGACAAAAGAAATATTTGATGACATCAATCCAATCGATTCGTCGAAATTGCCAGAGAGGTCGACTGAATCTACGAGCGGGTCTAAACTATCCGTACAACATAAGTTGTTCTCTAAAGATGTCTCTGCAACTCCGAGTTGAGTAGGCGCAATCGTGAATAATGTGGACATGGTCTGCGTCCAAACAAAACCCGAACAATCCAGTTCGTCTGTTGCTTCCAATATTATGCAATTTCTCCATAATTTTAGAAATGTTTCCAGGGTCTTTCGGGAGAAAGACGTATTGATAAGTCGAAAAGGACAGGAACTTCTGTTGTAAAGTCTGGTGGGACAGCTTCACGATTTTGACTTCCAATACATATAGTGTTGCCCTTGACTTAGTCTAGCTATAGCGCTATGACGACCATGTCAGAGCGGAGTGAGAGAACAAGGTTTAATAGCGATTTGCTAGTCTAAAACACAAGTTTCTTATTTGGCTTCTAATGTAGAAGTGAATTCTTTATTTTGCGTTCTATCCTTATATACTATTTTACAATTGATTATTCAGCACAAATCACTGCACTTCGAATATTGAACCCTACTTGAAATTATTAATTACTATTTCGGCATAACCCAACTAGAACGACCGACGTCACTCAACACCCAATAATGTCAACTCGACATATTTAATCTGTTAAGAGGGAATGAACGCCGTCCTCCCAGTTATGGGTTTTGTTTACATATCGTTCGTTTACGTTTTACTCCAAACGAACATACTGAAACCGAAGCATATTTTTTTGCTCTCTGCTTTGGCGTTATTCGCATGCAGGCAAGTGGTTTCACTTTGGGCTCTAATTACCCATTGTATTCATATGTAGGTTCGTTTGAAGTATCGTGACATAATTTATGGCGTGTGCCATTTGGGTTCAAGTTTCGAAGCGAGGATTGTACATGTACTGAAATATTAAACCTATAATCGGTCGCTGGTGTGGTCCCTTCACAATTTGTCATAAAACACCATATGCAAATAGTTTGCTTATGGGAAAGACAGAATAATAATGCGATCGCGTTTGATTAAAAGGAAAATTGTTGGTTATGCATATTTACGGATGCAACAAATAAATATGCGATCGCACTTGGGTAAAATGGGAAAGTATGCATATTTACGTATGCAACAGTTATAAATCAAAGATTTTTAATTTGATTTTCATTGGACTAGTCCCGTCTACCGTGATTATATATACGCTTCGTCAAAAATGTCTAGTCAATTTGTATCAACTTCCCGAAGCCGCCTAATTTTAAATCTTTGTTTAAATTCGAGGAGATTATCTGAGCTACTTCCCGCCAGTAGCTATAATAGTCGACAACGCTAGACTTGCTAACAACGTGCTTAGCAGAATCGTCCGATCGGGTCTATTTTCACCCCTGGGTCGAACAGATTGTCAATATATGCACAGATGAAGGTTTTCATTTTTGTATCTAATGTCTGGTTAATAAGTGGTGTTGTATCAGGGTAGGCGGTGTCGTATTCATAAGCCATGCAACGCAGATAGTTTAGGAGTTGGCATGGATAGTTTTGCGGTGTGTTTAGGTAGGAGTTTGCAAGAGTGTTTTGACAACCGAGGTATTCGTCTATATTTGGACCGTTGTTTAAGATGGAGCTGACCGTGCATTCGGAGTTGGTTAGGATATCGTTACTGTATATGTAAGTGATGTTACGATTATACGCACTTAGTGCTGATTCATAAGCCATGTATTCACTAGTAGTGCAATTGTAGTACATAGTAGCGGTAGAATTTGAAGTAGATGGTATCGAATGTGTCTACGATGTTCGTGGTATATTGCAGCGTGATAATGTTATCGTAGCAATACACACTGGATTGCTCCATGTTGATTTTGTTGAGGTCGATGTTAAATTTTTGTCCATTCAATAACGTTGCAAGCCATAGAATGATGGTGGTGTAAATGAGTTTAGTGTGTTTAAGTAAATGTAGGTTCTTCAATCTCGTAAAGAGAAAAGTAGCTGGGCGGATCAGTAACAGTACCATTACGGAGTTGATAGATGATTTGCAGATGCGCGTATGCAAAGATTTGCTGGAGCTGATCAGAGAAAGAGTCGATGCATTCTGATGGAGCGGATTGCCGTGGTAGTTTCTTGCCGTTTGTGTAGACAGAGGCGTAATCAGTGGGCCGGATTCGAGGGCTTTGCAATTGAATGTAAGCGGTAAGATCCGATCCACGAAAGACGGTTCCGTTGTCAGCGGTGTATTTAGTAGCGATCTCGTAGAGGTTACCACAGAAGCGTTCGACGTGTGGTATGGCGGCTGCTGCTACTGTGACAAGGTGCACCATCTTGTTGAAAAAACATTGTCCTTCTCTGAATAGGAGGTATATCTTCAAGGTGCTCCGGTAATTGATCTCTTGAAATTCTAGGTAGTAATTGGAATTTAGTGTATGTGGAACGATGTGTGTGGGCCTACTACAATGTTCCCTATTACTCCAGCCCAGAAATTTACAGAAAACCTCCTTTAAAATAAGCAACGCATTTTGAAAAAGTTTTTCATAATAATCAAATTCTTACCTTTGAGAGGATGTTGTTCGTGTTAAATGGGGATTGAATTCTGACCAATAGTGCAAATTATGGTAATTGGTAACCCCATCTCTAGTGAATTGCGCTTCGTCGGTCCACAAAATGTTTTCTATTACATTGAATAACAAGTGTGTACAGACAACGTTTATTTAAAATGGCATTTATGTGTGATCGGAACCATCATGCATTGATACCCTTTTATAATAACTTCTTTATGTTTTTTCACTGTTCGCTAATGTCTTTTTTCATTTAATTAGTTTGCACTGCTCACTATTGCATCTAAAACCACAAAAAGAAACTATCCCGACGGTGGATCTTGACGGATCCCGGTTGAGCCCCCAATTTGTGGGATAATTGTTTATTTCTCAAATGAATGGGTTTCATTTATGAGAACAAAATGATATGAAATCTAATGAACAATGGAATATGTACAAAAAAAAAATGAAATAAACGTACAGTATGCGAGGCGAGTGTGAAAAATAAAAAGACACCTTGTAACCGTCGGTGTTGTTGTCGGTCGTGGGTTGGCTCTGAATTCGATGGAAAAAGCGCGGTTGTATTACGAAACGGAAATCGACTTGTTTTATTCTCTACCACGAGTATGCGAAACGCAGTACTCGTTGAATAGGCAATCAACCAAGTTTAAGTAAGGAAATCAATTGCAAAACTAACTCACTTGCTCTCCCTTCCACCACGTGTATGCGAAACGCAGTACTCGTTAAGACAATTTTTAAAGTTAACAAATATTTGTTTTACTAGCAGTCAGATGAATTAAGTTCTAAGAAAAAGGATTTAGCTCAACTGTGGACTTTTGGTGCGACGAAACGTCTACTTCAAAATACCAAAATTGAGTGTCTTACATTGGCTTCTGGGCCTTCTTTTATACAAGCTGAAAGCTTTTACAGTGAGCTTTTTTAAACATAAAATATGAACAAAATTAAAAATGAAATTTACATACATGTAGAAATTTAATGTTTCCATGGTAACAAAGGTATTTGTAGAAACTTACTGTTTCCATAGTAACAATGGTTTTTTTTAGTAGAAACAGTACGGACAAAAGTTAATAAGAATATTTGAAAAGTAGAAACAGTACGGACGAAATAAAATTAAAAGTAAAATTTTACATTACAAAATGAAAATGATTAAAATAATAATGTTTTTTTTTTCATAAATAAACAGGCATAAAAATAATACTGTTGTTACAACCTATTATTTTGAATGTTCGATTCTTTTATTAATAATAATCCTTAAGGATATTTCTTAGTTGTCTCCTCGGATGTTGGTTGTAGACTAGTTATTTGAATTTACGAAGAGATGCTATGCAGCCAACAGAAAGCCTGCATTTACATATAATTCGACTCACGCAACCGATAACCAAACGAACACTTGGATAAACAAATACGTCCGCTAAGGCGTAATGTGATTCAACGTCACTTGGGTGGTTCTTATCTGCTGCCTATATTGCGCAGGTGTATCTCATAAGGTGTAAATGAATAGTTAACCCTCTCATGCCCGAATTAAAATGGGCGTGGCTAAAATTTTTTTGAGTAGACATATAAGCTAGAGTTGACCTCAATATCAACTGACAAAAATTTCATTGTCCTAGGTGTCCTGGTTCAAGAGCTACAGGATGTTGCGTATATGCAACATTGGGCAATGGTGCTATATATTTAAAGACAAGTTGATTTTTTTTTCAAATGCCGTTTATTTATATTTATGTATGATAGGACACAAAACAATTTTTTTGGGGATTGGAGCACAAGTGCACATTACATTTGCTGCATTTACAGCTTGGAAACCCAGTGCTGCATACTCTACATCTTCCTCTTTTTCCCCATTCCGGCCAATGGTTATTACCATCAAGTCGTAGTGATTTTGCTGGGTCTGCAACATAAGCTCTTTTATAGGGGTTTGATTCAGAGCCCGTAGAAGGAGCTGGTGATGATGGAGCTGGTGATGATGCAGCTGGTGAAGATGGAGCTGGTGGTGATGGAGCTGGTGATGATGGGGATGAATTCATTGTCAAAAGGAGTGATGATGGACGACCTCTCTTTTTGGCGACAACTTTAGTTTGACTTGCGTTCAAAAGCTCGGAAGCAACATCCAATTGAAAATTTATGAGCGGCATATGCTTCAATTCGCCGCCTGTATGTATGATGTATCTGCGGTACAACAACCAACTGTTTACTAAACTTGAATTTATGCACCAGTATACTATGCGCATGTACCATTTATTTGAGCGGTGGTTGATTTTGTACAATTCAAGCAGCATGTCCGCAAGATCAACCCCTCCCATGTGTTTGTTGTAACATTCAACTATACCTGGACGAGGTATAGTTATAAACTTCTTCTCTTTGCGGCACCATCTGTTGCATTCACTCATTGGGTTCTTACCTGCATAATTTGAGACTAATTGTACGCTCTTATTATCATACCAACGACAAGCAATCAAGTTGTTCGTTGCTTCATATTTGAAATCGCTTGATCCTCGTCCTCGTTTTTGAAGGTCTTTCTCACTGATTAGAGCACAATTTTTCAATCGGTTGCTTCTAATTGTACCAACGGCCAATATGCCCTTTTCTTTCAGAGCAATCATCAAGCTTATTGACGAAAACCAATTGTCAAAAAACAGTTTGAAATTTTGGTTTACTGGCAAATTGGATGATAAAAATAGCACGATATCTGATGAAATGCCCAAGCCATAAGTCTTGCACGTTCCTTCTCCAATGTACAGAGTAAAATCGTATATAATCCCAGATACACCAGCTCTCGTAAACATTTTGAAACCCCACTTGTGGGGCTTCATTGGAAGATATTGTTTCAAACTATGTTGACCTTTATATGCAATCATTTGCTCATCTATACTTTGGAATTCTTCCTGCGAAATTTCATTGAATTTTTTTTTTTATGGCGTCCAACAAAGGCCGAGCCTTGTACAACTTGTCATATTCAGGTGTTCCCTTCTGAGGCTGTTTAGAATTATCGTTCAAATGGAAAAACTGTTTAATTTTTTCAAATCTGTTTCTTGGTAATGCATTTGCAACGGCTGCTAGTTTGAAATTGGCCGCCATTCTATAAGCTGGTATTTTCACAACTGCAAGGTAAAGAAGTATGCCAACAAACCTTTTCATTTCAGGCACAGTGCATTTCAATTCTATGCCCTTCGTTTGCATAGCATATAAATTTGTTTCATCACATATTTTCTGCCACAGTTCATCCGCAAAGAAAGTACTAAAATATTGGATGGGGTTTTTCACCGCATTGCTGCATAATTCACTTTTCCAAGTGGTCTCGCTTTCCATAAACTCGGCACTTCTCCACTTCAAACTCTTCAAATCAATTTTTTCCATCACCTCCTGTACAACGTTTTCATTTTCATTCAAATCCCCATCATTTTCGCTTTCAATAAATTGATCAATCAAACCAACACTCACATTTTCAGCTCTGTTATCCAAATTTTTCAAAGTTTCTTCAATAATTTCGTCCATATTTCGATCTTCTTCTTCTTCATATTCCTCGTCAGCCGAATCATCCCAATCAAAGTTGACAAATTTTTCAATCTCAGCTTGAGTCAGACCTTTTGGGCGCATCTTACAATCTGCATACAAAAAAAAATTTATTTTTTGAAAATTACCACAATGACCAATGTTGCATATACGCAACACGACATTCACAAAATTATTAGAAACAAACTATATAATATTTTCATGCGGGTTTTTTTTTTAAATACTCACTTACCTTTCTTTATTTAGTTGTTGAACTTGGTTTTAGGATGAAGTAATTATTTAAATGTTTTTTAACACTTTTTTAAAACCACGTTTTTTTGCACAATGAATTTGTCAACTACGCTCTCGGGAGAATAGCTACTAACTGAACGCATGTGCAGCTGACTACCGAACAATTAGGTGTAAGCTCACTCAACACATGCAGCTATATTTCTGCGAACGGTTCAAAACAAAAAAATTAAAATAACGGTAGTTAGAGGCTCATAAATACAATGTTGCGTATATGCAACAGCGGGCATGAGAGGGTTAAGGATATTTCTTAGTTGTCTCCTCGGATGTTGGTTGTAGACTAGTTATTTGAATTTACGAAGAGATGCTATGCAGCCAACAGAAAGCCTGCATTTACATATAATTCGACTCACGCAACCGATAACCAAACGAACACTTGGATAAACAAATACGTCCGCTAAGGCGTAATGTGATTCAACGTCACTTGGGTGGTTCTTATCTGCTGCCTATATTGCGCAGGTGTATCTCATAAGGTGTAAATGAATACTTAATGAATACTCTGATTTTATTTCCAATTTTCTCCCCTTTTATACAAATTTCTTACACTAAGTTTGAACTAATTTACTATCTAATCTATTTTGGTTCAGTACGCTGAATGCGCACATCTGCTCCTTTAAAGGACAATTTAACATAAATAAATATATATTTTTTTTATACGATGCGTTTTATAAAAAATAAACTCGCGCTCGTACCGAGAGTTTTCTCTGCGAAATTAAAAGGCCGGTCTTTAAATATTAAAATAATTTTACTTTATTTTATTTAATTAAAATTATGACCGTTTCACAGAGGATGAGTCCCGTGTGAGATACGTTTATACTAAATGTAACTTAAGATCTAATGAGACGCTGATCGTGTCAGGTCTATTTATTCTCGTGCATGCAATGCGTGGGTGCTTCTTGAAATGCGAACACATTATTTTTGTTGGCTTGTCCCAATTGGCCGTAGCTCATTACTTTTCCTCCACTTGGTGGCGAATGAATAACAAAAGCATTTCGCTTTGGTATATTTTACTTTCATCGTCGTCAAACTGGAATTTAATCAACCTGTAACGGAAGAGATGCTGGTGAAGCAGAATGTTCCCTAGCTATCGTCTTAGCTATTTCGTTTTTAACGGTTTTGTATATTCTCTTGTTGAGATATTGTTTAATGTGTTTTGATATAATTAAAATGAGTAAGATCAATATAAGTATAGCTGTTAACATCTCGGCTCTGGTGTTCTGGTCCATGCTGTTCTTGTCGACGTTCGCGTTGGCGTTTGCGTTGTTTACTATGACTCCTTCCTTCGTCTGCTTTCCTCCCATCTTGTCTTCCTTATTCGGTCTTGTTCGATGAATCTCTTTTTTTCGTCTTTCTTGGTCGCTAGGGCGGCCAGTCTATAGAGGTTGGCTATTTCTTGTCGTGCTTTAACTTGCAGGCGTATAAACTGGCTCTCGACATATCGGGTATTTTTTGTCATAGAGCCTCCTGATAATTGTCGTCGGTTAGCTGCCACTCGCCCATTGTTCTTGCTGCCTTCCCGGTCAGCGAATTGAACGCTGGCGTCACCTGCTCGTTTTGGAAACGATCGTGGAACCCTTGCCATTTGGTGAGTGAGCCGTCAAATTCTCCCCAGATGTTCTTTAGATCATTTTGCTGTACAGGCATTTGCAACTGAACGGCTATTTGCTGGCTCGCTGGCAACTCTGTCCTTGCTGGCACCGTTTGCTGAGTTGGCTCCTGCTGTCGCAAACTCTCCAACCTACGTCGAAGTGCTGCCTTGGCAACATAATATAGGCCTTCAGTCGCATCCATGTTGTCCTCTACCACTCGCACATCGCGTTCCACTATCTCAACATGGATTTTGTTGAACCTTTTCCATGCGTCTTCCAGTCTCTCGAGGCGAACCGCCAGCTCTTCCCGGTCCGCACTCTGAAATTCCTCCTTGTCCACGTAGGCGGCCAATCGGCGTATGGCTCCCATCGCTACAGAATGGACATTCATGTTTGCCATTTTCTACGAGAGAGAAAAAACAGAAGGTGAGATAATTAGCTGTCCCGCTGTAACTACTGTCAGCGTTGACATGAGAGTTCGAAATTCTTTCTTCGCAACCCTCAGCTTGTACGCTGTTTACTTGCATGGTATGCTTACCAAATTGTTTGTCGAAGCTCGCTTCCCGCGAATATTCGGGCTTTCGGCTGTAATCGCTATTCCACTTATAACATGCGCATGCTATCACTGTCCAACTTTCCATCGTGCCTAAGGCAGAGCACAGAATTCTCAGAATCAATTCAATTTTATATGTGTCGCCGTATATCCCTGTTTCGCATTTCTGTAAAATTCACTTTCGTTCGTCAATAACTTGTTTTGTGCGACGCATATGTACATATGTATGTACTGCACACGATCACATATTTTCACTATACCTGTATAATTTTAGATTATTTTCGCTGTACCTAAACTGTAATATATTTTCATTGTCCCTATGCTGTTCGTATTTATTCCAGTTTTATTATTATGAATTTTCACTATCCCTATGCTGTTCGAATTTATTCCAGCTGTACTTGTGGACTGTATTAGTTATTTGTTATGTTGTTTGCTGTAATAATTTTTTAAATATTATTAGATATATTTGAAATTTGTTGCCCTTTCGCGCACTTTGAACACTGAAACTCAAATGACGCTCGCTACTTTTTTATCTCATGCTGTACTGTGTATATAGTGTATATACTTATGGGTTGTCATCATCCCTTTTTCTGCTTACTGTGATCTGTTACCTGCACATATATTTGTGCGCTGCTGTCTGGCTACCGCTTTCGTGTTTCTGCGTGTACAGTTATGTAAATGTGTACATATGCGCATTCCACATCCCTTGCCACTTGCTGATTCTGTAGCTGTTCTGGGAACAAACAAAGCAAAGGGGAAGAACGACTTACCGTTTTTGCTGGCGATTTTTATTATTTTGATATTTTTGGGGATTTTCATTTATTCACTTGCAACGCTAACACTTTCCATAGCTTTTCCGCTATCACTTAATTGACTATACATAGGCCGCTTGCTCTAACCGGCTCGATATGAACCAAATGTTTTGGGTGGATCCCCTGAATGAATGAGCGGAGGAGCACCAACAACTAGACTAACGAGAAGAAAAAGATATGTTAATGAAAACCACACCACAGATTATTGTAAATCTAATATGTTTCACAGCAGACCAGACCACGCTGGTGTCAAAAAAAAAGAGGGATAACAATGGCGGCGACATGGATTTATGTGTCGGAAAGCAGGGCAGCCAACTTCGTCCAGTGTGATCGCCATCTGGTGGCAATTTGCACCTTAAGGGTGGGATCACACTGGGCGAGTTGCTGTTACAATAATCGTTTAATTCTACGTGAACACCAAATGTTTAAGCTCAAAAGAACTCACTCGCGCTGCGCTGTAACAAAATGCTGTAAACTGATATTTAAATTAAAAAACGACACATTTTTTAAGGTTGGGAAAAAGACGAGCTCAAAAAACCCAACCGTGTATTCCTAAATATGTTATGGTCTTATTCAACTCGCTATAGAAAAGCCACAGACGTACGCGCAGTAGTACGACTGTGGTGAATAAAATACTATACATTGCTACTATACAAGAGTATAGATATATAAGGCCGCTGACATACGCGCAGTAGTATGACAGTGGCTGATAAGATATACAAATGCAGATGAAAAATAACTCGAGAATCTATACTAGATTGAAGAAATCGGTTCGATTCTAAAAATCGCATTTCAAATGAATGCTGATCATTCAACTGTATATGAGAGTGAAATATAGTTATCTTTGTTTTGCGGTATTATTTTTATGTCTCCGGTAATATTAGCAAGACTTCTTACAAAAAGATAACAATCATAACCGAAAAATGATGCAACAAGATTGGAAAGAATTTTTTCTTATGAAATCCCAAATTACATTTTGAATGTGCAGGTCCTCTATAATTACCAGTGAAGTGACAATGATCCCTAACTCTTACTTCGGACTGGTTAAAATTAATCTTACATATACTGCATTGGGGTGCCATGTAGTTTTCAAGGTTGGTCAATGGGTTCATCGGCAATGGTTTCATTATTATTTCCTTATGGAGGAATGTCAGATCTTCCACCATATTTTCATTTTTGTGTTGCTCAAAGTTTGATTCGCTGGAAAACCGTAGATAACATCCGTTACAGAGACGCATTTGCTTTTCGTGCTTAGTTATTTGATTTCTCAACAACTGCGACATGTTTTTGATGTATACATAGTGCGATCTAGGAAATTTCAAATTAGCAAAGTTTATTATTGTTTCATCAACTTCTATTGTATCCTCTCTTATATTATGTATTTTATAGACTGATGGTCTCTGATGATCACGTACAACTTTTTTATCTAGAGCCGATATAATAGCCCATTTAAAACAACAATCATCATGATTTTGTATGTTAATACATGCTTTTTTATTCTCAATTATTGAGGGTAATTTAAAGTATGAAGAGCCTCGAAGTGTTTGATATTTATTAATATTCAGTTCAATTCTTACAAATGAGGCCAGTGCCCAACCGCTATCTTTTTCTTGAAATTTTACTCCAATTTTACTTTAATATTTGCAATCGGAAAATCTAAGGTATAGATTTTCTTACACTGAGCAGCCACCTTACCTCTGGTGGGGGGATAGCTCTCAGCGAGTCAACAGTGCTAAGTCTACTACTTAGCTTTTTCAATGTTAAACAGCCACCTTACCCCCCGGGGGGGGGGGGGGGGGGGGGGGGGGATAGCTGTTTGTAAATGACAGAAAGACTGAACTTGTCAATGGTTATGATCGATCTATATTTATTTCCAATAACTTAAAGACTATTTATACAAAAAAATTGCTTACTACTACTTATTACTAATTGCTTCGACGGAAGCCGCAAACAGCAGGCACAACGCTGAATCAGCGACAACAGCAAAAACACTTAATGGGGCCAACAGCTGAAACAGCAGAACCAATAAATTGAACTTAATGTAGGTCGTGATTGAGCAACCAGCGAAAACAACAGAATCTCTTAATGAGGTACAATGCTGAATCGGCTGAAACAGCAGAACCAATTAATTATAGCTGAAGTATGTTGTGAGTGGGCAACCTTTTGTCGATGGAGCCAGGGCTGGTTTTAATTGATGGAGTTGGTGTCGCTTTTTGTTGATGAACTCAACATCATCTTTAATATTTCCGGTAAATCATCTACACACACTCACAAAAGTATCCGTACGGAGTGGAATATGTTTATTTTTCTCAAATTAAAAGTAAAAGTTGCAATATTTTTTGATAATATTATTTATTTACATTAAAAAAAACAATAGAACAAAAAGAAACATACTTCATAACAAAAACTAAAAAAATAACATTGTTTTAACATTTTCGACTTCTAGGTACACTCACAAAAGTATACATACGGCTTTTGTAAATTGAATAAAAAATAAAATAAATAAATTTTAGTATGTAGTATGGCCTCCTTTGGCTTCAATTACTGCAGATAATCGGGACGGCATTGAAAAGGCTAAGTTGTGAGTCGTTTCTGGAGTAATATTAGCCCATTCCTCAATCAGAACTGTTTTCAGGCTTGAAATTGATGTTACACGCCTTTTTCGTACTTGCTGCTTCAAATGGTCCCATAAATGTTCTATGACATTTAGGTCCGGAGACTGTGGGGGATGTTCCAGTTTAGTTTTAACGTTGTAGAGCAACCATTCCTTTACCATACCCGATGAATGCTTTGGGTCATTATCTTGCAATAACACAGCTTTGCCCTGAAGTTTTAGCTTCTCTACACTAGGAAGATAACTGTCCTTTAAAATGTCGATATACATGCGCTTATCCATGATGCCTTCGATAAACCTTAGAATACCGACACCATTTGCAGACATGGCACCCCATACCATGACAGATCCTCCTCCATGTTTTACAGTAGGAACAACATTTTTGGGATCAAGTGCGGCATTCTTTTTTCGCCATACTTTAACGCGACCATCGCCTCCAAAAACGTTAAATTTACATTCGTCCGTAAAAATAACGCGTTCCCAAAAGGTAGGATCTGTAACATGGACATTATGGTACTTCTGGGCATAAGCTAAACGTTTCATCTTGTTAACTTCCCTCAAGAATGGTTTTTTTCTTGCTACTCTGCAAAACAGATCTTTTTCTTTTAGGCAACGACGAACCGTTTCTGCATTGACGGACACTCCATGATCATTTCCGATGTCTTTCGTAAGCTTAACAGCGCTCTGCTTCGGGTTCTCAATCATGGATCGAACAATATGCCTCCGCATTCTCTCATCCAGCTTGCGGGGACGACCTGATCGTGTCTTATTTTGACAAGTGCCGGTGTCGTTGAAGTTTTTAACAATTGTTTGTACAGTCGACTTAGGCAAATTTAAGGTCTCTCCAATTTTTGAAAACGAATTTCCTTCATTTTTTAATTTGATGACGATTTTCCGAACTTCTAACGTGATTTCCTTCGACTTGGGCATTTTTAAGCCGATTTAAAGAGTATTTCTTAAACTGCAAAGTAAAAAGGCTCCTCTGACACAGGAATTCAATAGCTCAATGAGAGCAAACAAAAATATTAAGCAACTCGTCCTGAATACAACGGAAAACCTTACCGTAATCATTCGTATGTATACTTTTGTGAGATTAAAAACGTTGTAGATGTAGAATATTTGCAAATATCGTACCGGAATTTAAAAAAAAATTGATTTTTATTGGTGATCATATTTATTTAAATTTAATTAGATATTTTAAAAAAGCAATTGGCGACTTTTCTTTTCCCAATTTAGAGAAAACCAAAAAATAGATAGCGTACGGATACTTATGTGAGTGTGTGTATATCTAAGACAACCCTCGTTTTGGTTTGCAGACTTTTTAAATTCATTATCTTTTCTTGATCACTATCGATTTTCACAAACTCACAAAACATTTCAATATTATTGCTTGCAGCACTTCCAGTTCACTTTTTAATAGTTCCACTATTACAGCCATATTTTTTCGAAATTCACATCAATATTTAAAATGGATTCGTCTTTCTTTTTTATTGAAAAACTTTTCACTCTATTCTTATATGCTCCACTAATAAAACTCACATTTTCGGTTAAGACCTGCTTCACCCTACTTACTTAGTTGGCGCTACAGCTCGAGGTGAACCTGGGCCTGCTTCTCGCAACCATTTGTGTGTGCGTGTTATATTTTTGCACGAATGGAAGGGACCTACAGTTTTTTGCCGACTCCGAACGGCGAGTTGAGAAGCTCAATCGTGACAAATGATACTCTTTGATGCTTGTCAGACATTCGAAAGAGGTGGGCACTGTGAAAAACTTTTAGGTGTTTGCTTCACCCTATCTTTGTGAATATTTTTTCTTTGGTGTTGACTCCATTTCGTTTCGTCAACATCCTCTTCACAGATTAAACAGCATTTATACATTGTATACTTTGCTCTTTAATTTTTAAAGCCTAACGAGGTTGAAGGTTCCGGAGAGTGTTCCATTCTTTGCGACATGATGTTTGTTAATGCGTTGCTTGCCATATGTCTGTAAAGCATATAAGCTCATGCTATATATCAAATTGAAAGAATTAAAACTTATATACGTATATAGCCATAGCCATATATACAACTGTGCGAATGTGCATGAGTGGACCGAATTAAATAAAATACTTTCTTTCACTCACTAACTCTAGGTTTAATATTGTTTAATAAAAAGAAAGATTAACACGTTTTGTTTGTGTGTCTTTGACACGTCCTGTTGTACCGTTTTTTATTTTAACTGATAGGTACTATTACTCAGTTGGGTTGTTACCTCTTAAGTGTATGTTTTCGTAGTTCAAATAACACTCAGCACTTTCTTAATTGAATATTCATTTATTAAATTCTATATTACATTTAGATTTAATAGTATGATTTGATCTTAGTAGCAATAACTTTGAAGTTTACAATATTTAGTACAAGATTTAGAAGTAGTATAAGATTTAGTAGTAATATGATTTAGAAGTAATTCGACCGTCCGGTCTTGGATCCCGATTTTGAATGTCCCCATCTCGCCTCGTAATGCCCGAGTTCAAATTCTTGACCTATCCAAGAATATCGAACAAAGAGAAAAAAAAGGAAAATGAAAAGAATGACCCAGTTATAATTTATGAATACGCCGCAGTGTCGAAATACTTCGTCGCACTTCACGTATCGAAATACAAAGTCGGTGCAGTTCAAGTGTGACATTGCTGAATTTGTTGTTTGCATTAATTGTTTGGTTGGGCGGATATTTACGATGTTTACTTAGGTCAAAAGAGTTTATTTGACGTAGCTAAGTAAGCAATATAGAAGGAAGTCAAAGTGGAACAAGAGGAAGTTGCGACGCTGATCGCAAGTGTATTGACTTGAAGTGGAAATGGATTTATGCATTTATGCGTATGTCAATACAAGCGAAATAAGTAAGAAATATGACGATCGCCGTCGCTGCAGGTATGAAAAAGAGAAAGAGCCAGGCCGGAAAAAGGTGAGGTGACAGCTCCAAAAGAAGATGGCTGGTCGTGGCTCTGTTCGCATGTTATGCCTGTAGCCTGTGGGGAATTCTATGTTGTGGGAGTCGCCACACAACCATAGAGTTGATTTTAAATATTTTTTTTGTTTTCTATTTAATGTTGAGTAGCGCCTTCAGATTAACATCTAGCTGTGGAACATTAAAACCATCCGCCATCAGCAAACTTATGAAATTCTTCAGCTTCATTCTTATTAACGCCTGAAGTTTTTGCAGCTCCTTGGCTCTGTCTTTGTTGATATAGCTCTCAAGCTATCAACTAGTTCTGCATACTCCCAGCAGTGCTTCTCAATATTCTTCAAATGCTCCTCGATTATGTTAAAGAAAAATCCTGGGTCCATATTGATTTTTTTGAATAAAAAATATAATCTATTGGTTTCTCTAAAAAACGGAATGATACTAAATTTCTCCTTCTCTAAGACCTTATTTATATGAAATTAAGTTAAATGTTATCACATCACTTTACATATGCTTTTTTTCTAATTCTAAACACATGATTTTTTGTAGAAAAAAAAAATATTATTTTCTTTCACCCCAACCGCAAGCGTAATGTTTTTTCAGGTTACATCCTGTGCGCATGAGATGATTACAAAAAAAAATGTGTGTTGATAAAAAAAAAGGGAAAAATTCGAGCTGTTGGGACAAGTTAGTGATGTGAAGAATAAAACCCGTGCACGTCGCTCAAGAACAACTGAGAATATTGCTGCTGTAGCACTTACCGTCAGTCTGTATCTTCCGACTTTCTCCTCTGATGTAAATTTCTGCAGTTCCTTTGTTCTCTTGTCCCAAAAAGAAATATTTGATGACATCAATCCAGTCAATTCGATTGAATCTTCTAGCTGGTCTAAATTCTCCGTACATAGCAAGTTGATCTCTGAGGGTATCTCCACAGCTTCGGGTTGAGAAGGCGCAATCGTGAATAATGTGGACATGGTCTCCGTCCACACAAAACCAAACAGTCCTGTGCGTCTATTGCTTCCGATTTGATGCAGTCTTTCCACAACTTTAGAAAATTCTCCACTGTTTTTCGGGAGAAAGACGTCTGAGACATATCTCCTAAAACTGTTTTTACATATGGACATAAGATCTCCCAAGAGTCCACCTACCACTTGTTCTGCTCTGCTGCACCATTTCTCGAGAAAAATTAACAAGATTCTCAGTATCTGACTCGAGGTCTCGTTCGGTTTCTCCTCGAGTTGAAGGTGGTCGATGGACGCGCGAAGTAGAACGGTCCACCAACTCGGGATCCATATTAGCTGATTGGATTCTTCTGATTGTTCGTCACAAATATTTTTTATTATATTTTCAATGTTTAACTTACTCATGTTTACCAAATTATAGGTAATTTTTTTCCCTCTTGAAATGTTATTGCTTTAGGACAAACTGTTAATATTTCTGGACGGCCACTCACCGTCCTTTGTGAAAATAAATTCAAATTTTGTGAAACTACTATTATATGTGTACAAATTAAAATATGTATCACTATCTAAATCGCTTTTATATATAATTTTTATTAGTTCCTAATTGTAACTAATATATGGCCACAAATTTTCATCTGGATTATTTTCTACTAAACACTTTTGACTAAAATAAATTGCGTCAAACCAATTCGCACCGCACTGGACGTTTGGGTCGGCAATTAAAAGGAAATTAAACTTTAAAACTTTTGCATCAAATCAATACACGTTGGGCCCTTCCCAGCTTAGAGTACAAATTATTCGCACCGCACTGGACGTTTGTGGCGACTGATCAAATAAAATTAAACTTTACAGTTTTGTATAACGTTAAATCACTCCACATGGGGAAAGGGGGTTTGGCATACAAATTGTTCGCACTGCACTGGACCCTAGTGGCGTCTGATAAACAGAATTAAACTTTAAAAACTTTTGCATCAGTTCACTGCACGTGGTGAAGGGGTTTTGCGTGCTAATTATTCGCACCGCACTGGACGTTTCAAATTGTTAGCGATAAGTCACTACACGTGGTGAGAGGGTTTGGTGTGTTTATTAGTTATTTCGTTTCTCCTTAAGCATTCTAAGCCACTTTGCCGATAATGGTGCAGGGCCATATACCTACTCATGTATCAATTTCGCCGACCTGCAACATTTCATTGAGCGTTTTAGATGACGATTTTGATTTTCCAAATCATTGATTGTATTTCGCGAATCGTCCTTGCTCACATACTCCCCATTCTTGTGGTTCGTGTGGAGATGAATGGTATGGTCTGAAAAGAGGTTCTCAACTCCGTGGTATGTTCTCGCACCATCCGTATTTCTATCGATAAAACGCGACAAATAGGGCCAAATACAAGCTTTGCTCCTTAGATACTTTGCAAAAAAAAAAATAAATTTTTTATCTTCTTTGCAAAAGATACCTAGTATCGTCATTTTCATTGCACTTATCCGCCTACCGTGATAATATTTACGCTTCGTCAAAAATGTCTCGTCAACTTGTATCAGCTTTCCTGAGCCGCCTAATTTTAAGTTTTTGTTTAAATTCGAGGAGATTATCTGAGCTACCTCTCGGCAGTAGCTATAATAGTCGACAACGCTCGGCTCGCTAACAACGTGCTTTGCTAAGCAAAATCGTCCGATTGATTCTGTAAAGTTTCGTGGTCGTCTTCTATCTGAAATGGTTCCCATGGTATTCCCGTGACTAGTCTCATAGCGCTATGACGACCATGTCAGAGAGGAGGGAAAATAATCGGTCTATTAGCGAGTTGCTATTCTAAAACACGAGTATTTGTATTGGCTTCTAAAGTAGAAGTGAATTCTTTATTTTTCGTTCTATCCTTATATACTATTTTACAATTGATTATTCAGCACAAATCACTGCACTTCGAATATTGAACCCTACTTGAAATTATTAATTACTATTTCGGCATAACCCAACTAGAACGACCGACGTCACTCAACACCCAATAATGTCAACTCGACATATTTAATCTATTAAGAGGGAATGACCGCCGTCGTCCCAGTTATGGGTTTTGTTTACATATCGTTTGTTTACGTTTTACTCCAAACGAACATACTGAAACCGAAGCATATTGTTTTGCTCTCTGCTTTGGCGTTATTCGCATGCAGGCAAGTGGTTTCACTTTGGGCTCTAATTACCCATTGTATTCATATGTAGGTTCGTTTGAAGTATTGTGACATAATTTATGGCGTGTGCCATCTGGGTTCAAATTTCGAAGCGAGGATTGTACATGTTGTACTGAAATATTAAACCTATAATCGGTCGCTGGTGTGGTCCCTTCACAGTACCGGTCACTTATAATATTTTTAGTCCTCAACCAGGAGCATTCATTATCCTCTGGCCTTGGATACAATTTTGATTCACCTGTTATCATTGTTTTGAAGAATCCCTGACATTCTGTAGATGAACAACTAGACTCAAATTCTTTTATATCATTAATGTCCAACAACTTCCTTTTCTTTGAAACTATGTCCTTGCATTTGCCCCCTCCAAAGCTAGTCTCACATCTGGCAGTCACAGAGACTTTATCCACACGATAAGCTAAGCGGGAAAATTCAGAGAAGCCGTGGAAATTATTGCCGGCTTTTGCATTCTCATTAAAGGTACTGCAATCTACGATTTTCTGATATGATGAATCCCACTCGAATTGATTCGCGATAAATTTCTTCAGTGATGTATTTCTATCAAAGAAGTTAATCCACTCGTCTTTAGCGAAATCCTTATCCTCAGGAATGGAAAATTGTAATTTGGCTGCAATCTTTTCTAACAGCTCTTAAAAATGAAAAGTGATATTAATATCGAAAAAAAACTTCGTTGCAGAAAAGATCCATGTTTTTGCTTCTTTTGTTTTTTCTTTCTTTTTTATTTTTTTTTGTAAATAATTTACACGCACACGCATGCACTCAAAAACAAAAAAAAAAAATGATGACTGTATTCCAATGATTTTCAATTTCTTTTGAGAAAATTATGATTTGAAAATGTCTTTTTAAAGGAGATTTTTGTTTTTTATTTGTTAAATTACACACACACACACATTTGGGCGATTGAAACTGTACAATAAAACATTTTTTCTATTGTTATCATCTTAGGCATACAGGATGTAACCCAAAAAATATATCACACGCGTGGGGGGTGATAAGAAAATACTAATTATATATGTTACCCTCACTATGGAGAAAACAAAATAATTAATTTGTTTATTCCCACATTTTTCTAAAATTGTAATCATCTTAGGCATGCAGGATATAATCCAAAAAATATATCACATGCGTGTCACCAGGGCTGGCTTCGAAGATTTTGAAAAAGTCGCAAAAAAAGGGGATTTGCATAGAAAAAGGGGCAATACTAACCTGTCTACAAATGACACAAAAAAAACGCAAAACTAGTTAAATTCACATTTATTAAAATAATTGTATGTATCATAACGGACATATTATTTAATGGGTTGAACCCATAAATATAACAAAAAAATTCTTTCATCAGTCTTAAAAAATCTTACGAATAAAATAACTACATATGTGGACTTTTGGCTTTTATTTATTTGTGACCTTGTCTCTATATTTTTTTAGAAGCTCCCAATCTGGCACCCAATCTTCTAAATTTTGATCCGATAGTAAATTTAGAGCCGAAAGTTTGGATTGGCAAGTACTCACTTTAAGAGCATTTGTGAGCTTGTTTTTCATGAGGCTTAATTTTGAAAAAAATCTTTCCGCACTTGCACTGCTGTGCGGAAGTGTAAAAATTTGTGTCACAAAATTGAATAAATTTGGAAACATATACTCATCAAGATGATTTTTTAAATGACCAATTTTAAACCAAAATTCTTCAATGTTGACTATTTGAAATAATTTTTCAAACGACTTTTCTTTTGCTTTATGTTCTAAAACTTTCAGTTCCTCAACAACCTTTTCGGGTTCACTTATTAAATTATTAAATGCAAAAACAAGGTCAAAATATAAGATCTCTTCCCCTGACTTAAATACAAAAGGGTCTAAGAACTTTAACACAGATAATCGTTTATATTTTATATCTATACGTTAAATTATTTCATCACAAAGTGTTTGATAGTAGGCAAGTGGTTTCACTTTGGGCTCTAATTACCCATTGTATTCATATGTAGGTTCGTTTGAAGTATTGTGACATAATTTATGGCGTGTGCCATCTGGGTTCAAATTTCGAAGCGAGGATTGTACATGTTGTACTGAAATATTAAACCTATAATCGGTCGCTGGTGTGGTCCCTTCACAGTACCGGTCACTTATAATATTTTTAGTCCTCAACCAGGAGCATTCATTATCCTCTGGCCTTGGATACAATTTTGATTCACCTGTTATCATTGTTTTGAAGAATCCCTGACATTCTGTAGATGAACAACTAGACTCAAATTCTTTTATATCATTAATGTCCAACAACTTCCTTTTCTTTGAAACTATGTCCTTGCATTTGCCCCCTCCAAAGCTAGTCTCACATCTGGCAGTCACAGAGACTTTATCCACACGATAAGCTAAGCGGGAAAATTCAGAGAAGCCGTGGAAATTATTGCCGGCTTTTGCATTCTCATTAAAGGTACTGCAATCTACGATTTTCTGATATGATGAATCCCACTCGAATTGATTCGCGATAAATTTCTTCAGTGATGTATTTCTATCAAAGAAGTTAATCCACTCGTCTTTAGCGAAATCCTTATCCTCAGGAATGGAAAATTGTAATTTGGCTGCAATCTTTTCTAACAGCTCTTAAAAATGAAAAGTGATATTAATATCGAAAAAAAACTTCGTTGCAGAAAAGATCCATGTTTTTGCTTCTTTTGTTTTTTCTTTCTTTTTTATTTTTTTTTGTAAATAATTTACACGCACACGCATGCACTCAAAAACAAAAAAAAAAAATGATGACTGTATTCCAATGATTTTCAATTTCTTTTGAGAAAATTATGATTTGAAAATGTCTTTTTAAAGGAGATTTTTGTTTTTTATTTGTTAAATTACACACACACACACATTTGGGCGATTGAAACTGTACAATAAAACATTTTTTCTATTGTTATCATCTTAGGCATACAGGATGTAACCCAAAAAATATATCACACGCGTGGGGGGTGATAAGAAAATACTAATTATATATGTTACCCTCACTATGGAGAAAACAAAATAATTAATTTGTTTATTCCCACATTTTTCTAAAATTGTAATCATCTTATGCATATACAGGATGTAATCCAAAAAATATATCACACGCGTGGGGGGTGATAAGAAAATACAAATTATATATGTCACCCTCACTATGGAGAAAACAAAATAATTAATTTGTTTATTCCCACATTTTTCTAAAATTGTAATCATCTTAGGCATGCAGGATATAATCCAAAAAATATATCACATGCGTGTCACCAGGGCTGGCTTCGAAGATTTTGAAAAAGTCGCAAAAAAAGGGGATTTGCATAGAAAAAGGGGCAATACTAACCTGTCTACAAATGACACAAAAAAAACGCAAAACTAGTTAAATTCACATTTATTAAAATAATTGTATGTATCATAACGGACATATTATTTAATGGGTTGAACCCATAAATATAACAAAAAAATTCTTTCATCAGTCTTAAAAAATCTTACGAATAAAATAACTACATATGTGGACTTTTGGCTTTTATTTATTTGTGACCTTGTCTCTATATTTTTTTAGAAGCTCCCAATCTGGCACCCAATCTTCTAAATTTTGATCCGATAGTAAATTTAGAGCCGAAAGTTTGGATTGGCAAGTACTCACTTTAAGAGCATTTGTGAGCTTGTTTTTCATGAGGCTTAATTTTGAAAAAAATCTTTCCGCACTTGCACTGCTGTGCGGAAGTGTAAAAATTTGTGTCACAAAATTGAATAAATTTGGAAACATATACTCATCAAGATGATTTTTTAAATGACCAATTTTAAACCAAAATTCTTCAATGTTGACTATTTGAAATAATTTTTCAAACGACTTTTCTTTTGCTTTATGTTCTAAAACTTTCAGTTCCTCAACAACCTTTTCGGGTTCACTTATTAAATTATTAAATGCAAAAACAAGGTCAAAATATAAGATCTCTTCCCCTGACTTAAATACAAAAGGGTCTAAGAACTTTAACACAGATAATCGTTTATATTTTATATCTATACGTTAAATTATTTCATCACAAAGTGTTTGATAGTAACTTAAAATGTTTTTTTTTGTTATCATTATTTCATCTTCTGGAACTTGTTCATTTCTTAGACAAGTTTCAGATTCATGTCCTATGTATATATCACAGGTGTTTTTTATAAATACTTCATTTTTGTAGTCTATGTTTTCTATTGCTGTATTTTGTAAGTACTCTTTTTGGATGAAATTTCCAAATATCTTCAGTAATACATCTTTAGTAGATGACATAAGATAAATTATTTGCGATATATATCTCATATTTCATCTCGTTCTATCTTATTGTTGCATTGAACATGGAAGTTATGGCTAAATGGCTAAAGGCTAAAGTTATGACAACAGCCGATAGAAAAATGACGCATTCAGAACCCAATTAATTGTGAACTAGTTTCGTGAAGTATTTATTATGTAACATTTCGTGTTTCATACAAAAACGTGTTTTTTTTTCAAAATGGGGAAAAGTATCAACGAAATACAGAAAAAGGGGCAATTCTGGACAATTTTGGAAAAGTGGTCTCATTGGGGATAGAGAAAAAAAAAGGGGAAAAATGCAACTTTAGTCGCAAAAAGTCAGCACTGCGTGTCACCCTCACTCACTATGGAGAAAACTAAAGAATTTTTATAACCCTACATTTTTTTCTATTTTTAAACATCCCCCACACCCCCAAAAAATATTACACACGTGGGGGGTGATAGGATCACCCTCCCTATGGTGAAATGAAAAAAAAAAATACCTCTCCTAAAAATATTTTTTTTTTTTTTTTTTTTTTTTCATATCACAAATATGTATAGAAAGTAAGAAAAAAACAATAAAAGGTTCGTTAAGTATTGTGATAGCACTCAGCTTAAATTCATATAAATAAGGTTCTAGAGAGAGGGATAAATTCAGTAACATTTCAATTTTATCACGATACATTACTCGTGTTCTTGTTTTCCAATAATCAAAAATACACTGCCGCTCATCTGAATAGGTTCACAATATATGATCTTACTTCTCCCGCCTCTCTTAATGTATATTAAAAGTACACAACTTTGGTTAGTACATATAGCAAGATTATTTATTTATACTTAATTTGACAGAGAAAAACCAACGAAAAAAATAACCGTTATTGTGTTATGCTGCTTTGATCTTATACTTCGAAAAAAATATGCGAAATTTTTGGCTCATCAGAATAGTTTCAGTAGCAATAACTTCAGATAACGTTGAGATAAGCTAACAAATCGTGACGGTTTTTTGGTATTCGATAGCTATAATTATTTTCCATCATTTGTTTTGAAAATGGGTCGCGATAACCCCCTTAACGTAGGACAAAAAGGACCAAATCAAAGCGTTTAGTGAATCGGGCCTAAAATACCGTAATTTCGCAAAATAAATAGGACGAATTCAAAATTTTGTTAGCAATTATTTGTAAAACGTTTTAAGCAACGGGAAAAATATGAAAAAACGACACGTTGCCATTCAGTTTTCCAAGTCATATTCACGACAGAACTTAAGGCGTATTTTTTTACGAGTGGCAATAAGTTGCTGGTTTTTTATTTTGTTTCAGCCTCTTTAGATATTTAGCAGTTGGTATAACATGCTTTACCATAGCCAAGTAAGGGCTAACACCGGTTGTTTCCTTTATTTTCGAATTAGCGACGTGAGAATTGGACGCATCTCTGATGATGGCTCTCCTATCTGTTTCTGTAGTTGTATTATTTGTGCCTCCCTTCATATTTTTCCCGTTGCTTAAAACGTTTTACAAATAGTTGCTAACAAAATTTTGAATTCGTCCTATTTATTTTGCGAAATTACGGTATTTTAGGCCCGATTCACTAAACGCTTTGATTTGGTCCTTTTCGTCCTACGTTAAAGGGTTATCGCGACCCATTTTCAAAACAAATGGTGGAAAATAATTATAGCTATCGAATACCAAAAAACCGTTACGATTTGTTAGCTTATCTCAACGTTATCTGAAGTTATTGCTACTGAACCTATTCTGATGAGCCAAAAATTTCGCATATTTTTTTCGAAGTATAAGATCAAAGCAGCATAACACAATAACGGTTATTTTTTTCGTTGGTTTTTCTCTGTCAAATTAAGTATAAATAAATAATCTTGCTATATGTACTAACCAAAGTTGTGTACTTTTAATATACATTAAGAGAGGCGGGAGAAGTAAGATCATATATTGTGAACCTATTCAGATGAGCGGCAGTGTAGCTATGGATCCTTCATATTTCTTTAATATGATCGAAGATCAACTCAGCACAATGGAGAAGCTGTGTTGAGATCACCCAACTTTCATTGAAGGCCTGCGGATGATTGTCAAGGAACGCCCAAAGGAGCTGAAGAAGCTGCAGGCAGTAATAAGAATGCTGAGGGATCTCACCAGCTTTTTACAAGCTGATGGATTTGATATCCCACCAATAAACCAAAACCTAAAAGCATTGTTGTATATTAAATAAATACAAAAATAAAAAAAAAAATTTATATGAAAAACTTTTGTAATTTTTATTATTTTTCAAAGTTTCATAATAAAAAAAAAATTAAAAAAAAATAAATAAAAATATTTTATTTTTAAAAAAATTATTTGCTTTTATTTTTATTTTTTTTTTTCACTTTTTCTACGATGTCGAGTGCTACACTCTTATGATGGGGTCCCTTGTAGATTAGCATGAAGTTTCCTTGGTTGATTTTTAATTGGGCTTCAGCCGTCATTCCTGCGAATCTTGCTGGTAGAAAGACCTTAAAAAAAAAATAAATAAATAAAATAAAAAATAATATAAAAAAGAAAAACGTGAGGTATATATATATATATATTCACCTCGAATTCGCCTAGATCGGCAATCATCTTCGATCCATATTTTGTTTCAATCAGCCTTAAAGATTTAATTTCGTATGGGTGATCTTCAGTCAAGCTTTTTTATATTAGTTGCTGGAGTATACCCAGTAGTTAGTTTTGTTAATTCGTCAATAAACAGAGAATCAGACATTTTTTATTTTTTTATTTTTTATTTATTTTATTTTATTTTACACAAAAAAAAGGTTTTTAAAAAGAAACTGTACGTGGCTTTTAGAGTTGATTAATGAAATAATCTAGCGCTGATGTCGAGTATTTATACAAAATTATTTCTTACTATAGCATACAAAGTTCTATGTATACGGATATAAAAAACAAATGTGTGCATGTAATACTTATCGTTTTTTTAATTCTACCAATCAAAAAACATCTTGACACCCACAAACAAAGCTGTGGTTGTTGATATAATAACACAGTAGATGATACATAGTTTCATCTATATACTCTGTAAATGATAGAACAGTCACTGTTTTCATGTGTTGGGATATACAAAAGTTATGTTCTCTTTCCATATATATGATATATATTATATAGGTAGGTAAGAATACATATACAACAGCATGAGTTGCATAGTATTGTATTATTATTATTAATGTAAAAGAATCAAATAAAAAGGAAGCGCTTTAGATACAATACATTAGTAATCATCAGGTTTAAAGTGAATAAAGTTAAAATATGGATAACTTTCAAATTCTACAAGGTTTAACGTTTTGTGAATCATCACCTCAGTTTATAAATCTAGAGGATCTTCAAGAGCAACACCAACACCAACAACAAAAACAACAACAACAACACTGTGAAGAAGAGCATGAGATGACCAACGAAGAGGTTGCGATGAACGATATTTTGAAACGTTTTAACAATCACAACCCATGGGACGAGGCACTTCAATTTAAGGATATACTTGATATACATAGATAACATAATGTTTAATTATTATTATAAAGTTGAAAAAATTAAAATATTACAAACTAGAATTGGAACTCGACTTGTTGTTGAATTTTCAACTACACAATTTTTCCTTCCTCTTCATATGGCAGATATATATATACAGAAGAAGAAGTTAAATTTTTAAATAAAAATAATTCATTATTAATTTTGTTATATCAGAAGATGAAGAAACAAACATAATTTATCGTCTTGTAAATACGGACTTTAGTTCACAAAAAAGACTTGCATTAAATCAATAAATATAATAAAAAAGTATTAAAAAAAAATTTCAGTCTTTGTATTTCTTGGGTTTGATGCTAAAAAATGGTTATTAACGTTGTGGTTGATTATATAATTGTTTTTTCTCTCTCTCTCTCTCTTTCTTCATAAATTCATATACATATAGATTTCTCTATGGTTATATATATATATATATATATATATATGTGGGATTCTCAGAAAAACCAAACACCACAGAATATATTTTCTTTAAAATTCACTTATTTTTTCTTTATTTTTTTTATTCTTAAAACAAAACGTAACAAATTCGAGGAATTTAAACAAATTAAAGATTTGTAGCTAATAAGGTTAAGAATCAGGACCGTGACGCCTTTCATCTTCGATGATGAATATGCGACTGCTCGTTCTACGTATTATTTTTCCCCTCGTCTTGTGAGATTTCTTTGTACATGTTCGTTCATGTTGCTTGAAAGCAAAAAGTCGTCGTTGGTATATGATCGTTATGTATCGTCGCTGCATTTGGTGACTGCCGTCTCGTCCTTATGTGGTAGGTTAGTAAATGGTCTGTGTGTACCGTCGTTGACTTCATGGCCAGCTGTCTCGTTTGTATGTAATATGTTATTTTGTATGTCTCGTCGCGGATTCCTATATATATATATATGTATATATATATTTGGGGGGCGGAATTTTAATTCTTTCAATTTGATACATAACACGATTTTATAAACTCTACAGAGATGTAGCAAGCAATGCATTAATAAATATTATATCTCGAAGAATGGAACACTCTCCGGAACCTTCAACCTCGTTAGGGTTTACAAATAAAAAAGTCAAGTTTACAGTCTATAAACGATGTTTAATTTGTGAAGAGGATGTTGATGAAACGAAATGGAGTCAACATCAAAGAAAAAATATTCACGAAGATAAGGTGAAGCAAGTCTTAACACAAAATGTGAGTTTTATAAGTGGAGCATACAAGAATAGAGTGAAAAGTTTTTCCATAAAAAACAAAGACGAAACCATTTTGAATGTTGATGTGATTTTCGAGAAAAATATGGGTGTAATATTGGAATTATTAAAAAGTGAATTTGAAGTGTTGAAAGCAATAAAATTTAACATTGAATTGATTTGTGAATTTGCAAAAATCAATAGTGATGAAGAAATGATTATGAATTTAAAAAGTCTTCAAACCAAGATGAGTGTTGTCTTAGCTGTAGATGATTTACTGGAAATATTAAAGACGATGAGTGCAGATATTAAAGTAATATTAGAAGAATTTCAAGAAAAAGAAAGCGGTTGGGCACTGATATCATTTGTAAGAATTGAACTTATGCTTGGGGTCATTATAAAATACCAATAAATTCTCCTGAAGAATAAATAAAAAGTGTGATAAAAAAATTTAGTTGTTTTTTTACATCAACTTTTTCCTATCATTAACATACTCACAGCAAATCAACTTAACCTTAACTTCCAAACCATTTCCGTTAACAAACAAAAAAACTATTACACAACATACACTTCATCTGATGATAAGAATCCAGTCCAACAACAACAGCTTCGACTGGTGGTAAGCAATAGAAACACTCAACCGCATCTAATACATCATCCACAATATACAGTATTTATCTGATGATAGTCAATACATAAACCACAATATGTATATCACACCTAATTGTAGACAATACAAAAATCTCTACATATCAAGTTCAATGGTAACCTACACAAACTGAGTCGGTTCACTTTTTTGCACCGCGACTGTCTATCAATGGTAGGCAAACCGCTGCTTCGATATATGGGAGGCAATACAAACAGTCAATCAGTTATATATCTTACACCTAATTGTATACAACATAAAAACCCCTTGTATACCACACTGTGTGGTATGCAATATAATAATAATCCATAATTATAGGTAATACTAAAACATTATATATGTAACTCCTAAAAATATACTATAAAAAAATCGTCATATATAACCCCCCCAATGACACACACTACAAAATAATTCGGTTCACTTTTTTGGGGCACGACTGTGCGCTAGAACCTATATAAACTCTCTACTTTTATGCATGTTTCACTGTAAAGCCTGGTGGTTACTGATGTATTCTACTCAAAACGTTCGCCTTTTATATTCCATTTCATGAATTGATTTCAGAAGTTGGTGTAATTATGTATTTTTCGGTTGTTGCAGCCGTAATAAGAAAGTGCTTTAAAATGATAGACTGCTATCATCGGTTTACAATCGAATTAAAATCGCTCTCAGAGCAAAATAAACATGACTAATCCTATCACGTATTTACTGACTGACTTTCAAGGTCAGTCCATCCAAGGTTCTTTCCATGCAATTGAACTACAAAAAACCAACCATCCAGATGTATTTCTAGTGGAAAAAGTGCTCAAAACTTATTTCAGTAATTTTACAAGAAGGCCCGCTGTCCAAAGCGAGGCTGCGACCTTAGTGTAATGTTGAATTAACTCTGCCAGTTCTTGTCCCATCGATCTCCTTTTATACTAATTTATCGCCATTCTACTGGTACATTTCCCAATAATTGCTTAACACATGTGCCAATATTATATGACATACAGTAGACCTATCCATTCAACCACTTGAGATGACCGATATTCAATAAACGCGTCTTCAGCATTGAACTCATTGGCGTTTATCGTTACCATATGGTCGTTCCCAATTTAGGCGCACTCTCAGCATTTTTCCCTTTTGTTTATGTGGTCGTGACCTGTGTGGTATTTTGTGGTAGGTGGTTGGGTGCTTGAGTTGACATGTGCGCCGGCGGGTATGCTATGCATGTCGGTATCTTTTGGTGTTTTATGGGCTAATGGATGTGTCATGGGCAGTGGTGTCACAACATTGTATGACATTATGTGATTTATTATCGGGTGTTCGGCAATTATGGGCGTTCGTTGTGTGTTCGGTTCGAGGGTGGGTTCTGCGTAGTGTGGTTACTACAGATTTGGATAATATTGAGTAATAGATAAAACAAAATTATTTCTTTGTGTTTTATTTACACGATCAACAAATCTTTTATCCTCATCATACAAACCAATGAATAAGAAACACTCCAACATTGTTTACATCTCATATTAAAAAAAAAATGTTTATCTTCTTTGAACTTCTGTTAGGTACTTAATATTTGTTTCTTTCTTCTTAGTCTCTGATGATGATGATGATTCGAAAGCATGAATTGAAATCGATATCAACGATGTGTTGACCTCTTGCTCTATTCCTTTATTTTTTATTTGATATACAAACAGTTTTTTTTATGAATGCGCAGAAACATATACATATGCAATGGTCTTGAATACCTGATGATACGATCATACGCTATTATGAGCCAAAACAATAACTTGTTGATCTTGAATATCTCACTAGCCCCGCTACCCATTTGTTTTAATCGCGTAGGCGAAGGAAAAGAACCGTCTCCTTTTAGTGTTGCGAATCGAGTGTCAAACTCCTCTCATCATTTCTCACGCTACTTATTCGCTTGCCTAGATCGTCACCAGTTCCGTGTCAACCACGCGTTCTATTTCCATAACCTGACACAGAGTAATCGTTAAACACATGTGGTAATGTGTCGCACTTGAAGTGGTTGCACTACGGTGGGTCGGATTCGCTTGTGTATGCAATCCGATCCCATATCGTATTAGTAACATAGTTGGCATAGTTCGATTGATGACACATGTGGAACATTCGGTCACAATCGAACTGTGTCATTGTCATAACGTAATAACGAAGTGTGTCATGTGGTTTATGGGTGGTTCATCGGAGTTGTGTGTGGTCTCCGATTTAGGGCACAACACATTTCAGTCAACAACCAAAGTAAACAATCTGATCTGGATGAGTAGACCTTGGAAACCGTATTCAACCTTTTATTAAATTTTTATATTATAATTTTTTATTTTTTATCGATGTATGGTTAAAATCGCCAATAATGCTGGTTGTATTGGTGGTGTATCGAAACCATGCTCCACCAATAAATCACAAAATGCCTTTAGCATTTGTATTATTGCCTGTAATTGGCCTAGCGAATCGTTCCCTTCGCTAAATCAAAGATGATTTCGGGATACTCCCGACACTGGTATTCCGCTACAAGGAGTTGATTTTCAATCAACTGACTGATATAATCCATTGTATATAAGGTATCGAGTATGTATCGAGGATTTATGATCAATTATAAAATTTTATAGGATCTCATTATAATACGGGTGTTCTTCTCTGGGTTCTATGATGTTTTTTAGTTCTTCGGATCAGGAGAGTCACTCCTTCTAAAATTCACAAGGCGGCATCATCCCAATAATATAGGATTCCTGCTAACTTCATTACTGCGCTTTAAATGCCTTTATTTAATTAAATTAAATTTATCAAAACAAATTTGAATTCTTTAAATTGTTAAAATAGATCCAGTAGCTCAGCAACATTTTGTACAGATTTGTGCAACCTACGGAAGTTTACGTGCAGCTGATGCACTTGAAATATTAGAACCAATTTGCATCAAATACGATGTAGAAATGCTGCAAGGGAAGAAATTTATAGAATTTATTGCGGAACTCAACAATAAACTCAATGACTACGATCACGACTTAGCTATTGTTAAATATCCAATTGCAAAAGAAGAATACATGGTTTTTCGTACTATTAGTTCCAAAGTTGCACGTTTCTTGAACCATCTTACCGAACAGGATCGTAATTATTTCCGATTTCTAATTATGACAATTGTTGGTAGTGAAATCTTCAGGATATCAGCTATCCAAGGAATAAATCTTACATCGCAGATGCAAGATAAGCAAATGGCAAAGAATCGTGCAAAAACACTTCTATAAAATTGGAAGCAAGTGTGACTATTTCTACGAATCAGAGGGTATTCTTTTCTTTGAACCACGGATGATAGTTGAATTCGAAAGTTATCTACTCAATGGCTTTCCCGATGACTGTGATGTCATGCTCACTATGCAAAAAAAAATTGTACTCTGGGATCAATTATGCGACGAAATTTCGTTCGGAATGCATCCGCAGATATCTGATAAAGTCATCAAACTGTCCATCTTGTCAAAAACGTTGGAGCACTTCATTTGTTTAAGTTAAGCTTAAGGCTTCAAGTTTTTTAAGAAAAATTACATTTTATACTGATTTCTTATTTTTATTCTGAATAATTAAATAGACACAATGATAGCTATAAGGCTATAGATCCATATAAACAATTAGAAAACTAGTAAATATAGACATACATAGATACGTTACATTCGAAGTTTTCAAAAGAACATTTTACAAACTTCTCATCTATGAATCTCCCTGTCGATGTATTAATAGTTGTGTTTGAACTGTCTAAAATAACTGTTTTATTTGTTCACAGGAGAGCATTTTTAATAGATCTCTGATCTGTTCTGATCATGAATAGTTCCATACACATAACCTGAGAGATGGTTGTTAAATCTCTTAAAAGGGACCTGATAATAGTCACTGATGACCTCCTCTTCAGTGTGATGGAGGCTCAGGCAGGGTCTAAGTGATTGGTAAACGTTATCCAGATATTTAACCTTCCCAACCGTGGGAGGAGTAGTATCACAGTCTATTATTTGACTTGTCTTGTGTTGACCACGTGATTGTGTCTATATAATCTATGTACATATATGTAAAATTTTCTCGAACAAAGAAAATTTTTGTAAAATTAGAAACGATGCAAATGAAAAATACCACCAACTTTAACGTTATAAAGATGGTTTAGATATGTAATTTGTTTGGGACACTGGAACGAAATGTCATACTGCGAACATGACATTTCGCCAATTCACAATAATAAAAAATGCAATTTATCTTCTCTTTTTTTAATATGTAATAAAAAAAAATAAATTAATTCAATTGACTTCAACATTTGATAGCAATTTATTGGATTAAATATTTACCTTTTTAAAAGAACAATTGTACGTCTGCAAATTCTCCCGTCTAGAACCGAACTCTTTAATTTGAATCATTATTTTTGTTGGCTGCTCTACCTCCGAACATTATGTATGTATGTTTGTACATTTATTTTTGAACGTGTCATTATCTGGAAGACGATATATGACACTTGTGGGATCGCTGGCAGTGACCAGCTCAGACAATAAATTACCGCATTCGTGGGAAAGAAGTATCCGAACGATATTACGAAATTCATAATAAAAGAAATTACGGTATAAAAACTCACCAGGGGTCCCGCGTCGTCAGGCCTGCCTAAGGTACCTCGCACACTTTACCGTACACCAAAAAAATAAGTAATCTTACTGACTCACCGTGCGTAAATACTCTACCAGGGTTGGGTTGGTTTACTTCTAAAATAATTAACGGAGTATATACAGTAGGTCCAAGCCAAACTCGTACACCCGAAACACTTAGTTTCATTTGGTTAAAACTGCTTAATAAAAGGGTTAGCAAAAAAAGTTTAAATAGATTTAAATAGTATATCCAATACTTTATTAATAACAAAAAACATAAAAGAAAAAAATTCATTATTTCAAAAAGTATACAAGAAATAACAAAACAGTAATTGAATTCAGTGCCAAAGCCAAAGTCGTACAATTAAAAAAAAATTAAATTAATTAATTAATTATTCAATTATTGATGAGTTAATACTTTGTGTGTAGTCCCTTATTCTTTATTACCATTTTAAGCCTATTAGGCATGCTGTCCACCAATTTTTTACAGAAGCTTCAATATTCTGCCATTCCTCCAGTAGAATTTGTTTCAGTTGTGCTTTGGAAGAAATGCTGTGTTGTCGAACTTTATTGTCCAGATAGCTCTATAAATTCTCAATGGGACTTATATCAGGACTCTGAGCTGGAGTGTCGATAACATGAGGGCAATGGTACAGAAGCCACAACCTCACATTGTAAGCTTTATGCTTAGGGTCGTTATCTTGGTAGAAATGCTAACTTTCACTCAGCCCCAGTTTTTCTTTAGCTTGAGGCAGATTTGCTTTTAAAATGTCTAGGTATACTCTCTGGTCCATTATTCCCTCGATAAAGTGAAGCATTCCAGGTCCAGCCGCGGAGAAAGAGCCCCTAACCATCACGGAACCTCCACCATGTTTCACATTTGGTTTCATATTTTTTGCGAGCAGTTCCTCATTCCTTTTTCTCCAAACGTAGGGCCTACCATCCGATCCAAATATGTTAAATTTGCTTTCGTCTGTAAACAAGACAGTTTCCCAGAACGAAAAATCTTTGTTGCAGTACGTTTAAGCAAATTCCAATCGCGCCTTTTGATTCCATTTGTTTATCAGTGGTTTCTGCCTTGCTCTTCTTCCATTCAAATCGGCCTTATGGAGAACATTTCGTATGGTCTGAGGGCACACCTTTTTCCCCAACTCATTTTCTGCAATAACTGCGAGTTTTGGAGCACTTAAAAATGGATCTGCTTTACTTTTTCGGGTAAAGTATCGCTGATCTGCCTCTGTAAAAACTTTGTTGTGCGCTGTCTTAGGCTTATTTTCTACCATTTGATTATTTTTGAACCTTTTTAAAATATATTGAATTGTAGAATGACTTCTGTCTACAATTTTGCTTATTTCGCGTAAAGATTTTCCTTCCTCAAAATGTTTAATAATTAACTTTCTCAGTTCAAGACTGGTTTGACCTCTTTGTCGTCCCATGATCAATAGTGCTCAGTCAGTGGCATAATGTCCAACTATGAAATCAGTTTTTATATGAAGTAGTGAAATTGTTATACGAAATAATAAAATTCGGAGGTTCGGTATTATACGAAATAATAAAATTCAGAGGATCGTCAATATTTAATTGAGTCAGATGGCGCCAGAAAGGAAATACTGCTTATTAATTTGGACTGTACGACTTTGGCTTTGGCGTTAAATTCTTTTACTGTTTTATTATTCCTTTTATACTTTTTATAATAATGAATATTTTTTTTTTCTATTTGTTGTCATTAATAAAGCATTGAATATACTATTAAAAGCTATTTGAGGTTTTATTTCAAATCTCTTTGATTAAGTTGTTATTACCAAATGAAACTAAATGCTTTGGATGTACGAGTTTGGCTTGGAGCTACTGTAAGTATAAAAATTCATAAAAACTAAAATGCTCTTGCTTTTGCGCAAATTACATTTAGGGTGCTGTTATCCTTTAAGTGGCTTTCTCACTTAATATACATAATGTGGCAGTCCTAAGATGTTTTTTTTTTTTTTATATTTTATTGCTACTTATGTGAAAACTCGTTAAATCTAAAAACAATTATAAACTCTCTTGGAAAAAAGCATTTCATTATAATTTCTCCAACACAACAGAACAAGCAATTTAAGAACAAATGGTATGACCCGCCCTTTCTAGTCAAGTATGCTAAATATATTTTTTTTTTTTGTTGTTTTAATAATTTCATTTGAAATAAAATTGTATTTTTTTTTATTTAGCTTTACAATGTTTTTTTTTTTAAATTAAACTTCATTTTTAGTTAAATACATTAAATTTATCAGGTATTTCTCGTCAAATAATTTAAAGAAAGCCGACATTTTCAGGCATATAATAAAAAAAAACTACAAATTCACGAGTGGCATTAATTAACTGTAGAAAAGATCTATGCGTAATATTAAAAAATATTAAAAAGAAAAATAAATATCTTACAAACGAAAATCAAGCATATAATTACAATTAACTTTGTCAAGGCGCTATTTTTGTAAATTAGTTCTTAAAAAAAAATATTTTTGTTATTCGGTTATTATAGCTTAAAAACAACTTAAAAATTATAAAATAACACATTTGTATTAAATTTGTATTAAACTAGAATTAAAATTGCATTTGAAGATGAGAATGTATTAGTTAATTTTATAAACATAATAAAAAATTGTTACAGAAAAATAAAAAGATTATAAAAGAGATTAAATAAAAACAAAAAATGCTATAAGCAATGTCAATCTGAAGTGTTTTTTTTTTTTTTATTTGTAAAACTTTAGCAAAACAGATCATGCATATTAACAGGGAATGCAAAAAAGGTAACTATAACATACTGGATTGATGAATCCTAGCACGGTAGGTAAGGTACTCTACACAAGGGTAGTGGAATCACACAATTTTCATGAACTTAGCAACTTAGCAGCATCCTGTTCGCTCGCAAAATTCTTAATTTAATATGTATATGCAGATTTACCCATAAAAAAGGCTTCACTAGTTGAGAACGCGAAATAATTCCCTGATACAAAAATCAGCGACAAATTTTTCACAGATCACATATTAAAAAAACAAGGCCCGCGCGTATTATAAAGTAACAAAAAAAAAAAAAAAAACAGACATGGGCAAAAATAAATTGAGTGAACGACCAGCAATATGAAAAATGTTTGGAATTGACACGTCTAATTAACCCTTATGTGTGTGACGAGGTACCCGGGTACCTTTTCAATTTTCAAACACCAATTATATTACTTTAATGGTTAGCTATACGCACGTGAGCTTATGAGAGCTCCTAACTTTATGTTTGGTACGTATTTTAATTAATTGGAAGTCAGTAAGTCGAATAGGAAGATCACTGTGAACCAAAAAAAATTAAACACCTTAAACCGTGTGACAAGGTACCTGGGTACCTTTTTATATGAGGGACGTATTTACTAAAAAATTACAATACGTTTGGACTGAAAATTATTTACAATGAAACAACACGTAACGACTGTCAACAGATACTGATGTATTAAACGGTTGTTTTTTAATGCATACTATGCTATTTTTAATTTCAAAATGTTCATATGATTTTCGTTTTTTGAGAAATCAAAGTCTGCAAGTAAAGGCATAGTAGTGTCGTCAAAACATATTAACCGTTAAAAAAATAAAAATAATAAAAAACAAATGATGCAAAAACATAAATATATTATGTATGTGAATGACTTTTGATCTAATTGCCATCAAAACATAAAACAAATCGTTAATATTGAACTGAATTCATATGAAGGTACCCGAGTACCTTGTCACACGGATTAAGGTGTTTTTTTCTTCACACACATAAGGGTTAAAGTGTCATTTACTGGAATCTGACAAAAACCCATTTTTTTTATTTTGTCCAATATATACGCTTTGATAAAAATTTAGCGTTCATTTATCTTCGGATTCGGTGTAGCGAAAGAAAGTTAAGATTAGGATCGCTAAAGCAGTACTTACTTACTTAGTTGGCGCTACAGCTCGAGGTGAACCTGGGCCTGCTTCTCGCAACCATTTGTGTGTGCGTGTTATATTTTTGCACGAATGGAAGGGACCTACAGTTTTTTTTGCCGACTCCGAACGGCGAGTTGAGAAGCTCAATCGTGACAAATGATACTCTTTGATGCTTGTCAGACATTCGAAAGAGGTGGGCACTGTGAAAAACTTTTAGGTGTTTGCGGCGGGATTCGAACCCAAGACCGCTGGCTCAGTAGTCCGACGCACTAACCACTTGCGCTACGATGCCCACTAAAGCTAAAGCAGTATACTCGGCTTTAATAATGAAATAACGATTTTACTGTCAAAATCACCTAAAGGTCTTGCCGTTTGCAACTCAACGCTCTTCGCTGTTGTGATAAAATCCCGCTTAGTGAAAAGTCTTCGAACTACGTATAATTTAATGGACAAGTAAGTACATACATATGTACCTATATACATATAATCATAACAGCGTGTTACTTCATCACAGGTCTTACGCTAGAAACTTAAAACAGCTGGAATTAATGATAGGATTGATAGAAAAATATCCAGATATCGTTGCTAGACACACAAAGTGAAAGCAAAGAATGCACAAAGGAATAAGTATACATTTTTATTTGCTGACGGAGCGATAATTTTAACTTGTGTTCCTTTAATACACCCTATAACTCCAGGCATATTGTGCTTTTCATAAAAACGAAAAACTCAAAATTATGCTTCTTTTATCAAAACTCGTCATTTGCATTTTTATTCGAACTGGACAAACTTGGATTCAAAAACATTCAGAACTTCGTCTAGATAATGGTTCCCAAAGTGGTCCCTACCGCCCCCCTGGGGGCGCTGAAGGCATTTAGGGGGGCATTGAAGCTGACCAGGGGGGCACCGACCTTAAAAAATACTTTAAATTTAAAAAAACATATATACATACGTATACCTACATCAAACTGAATATTTTGTCTCCGGCATCAGCAGATGGTGCTCCGGCAATGCCAGGACGCTACAAGGGCTTAACTGCTTTTTTGAAACGGGCCGTACATTGTGTCATACATCGTCAACATTTGGTCGGGAAAAGTCTGAGTGAACCTCTGCATACGTCTCTTCAATTTGTTATTAAATCTGTCATCAAACTAAGGAGAAACTCCTTAAACCACCGGTTGTTTAGCCAATTGTGTGACGAAGATTACAATCGTTTGCTGCTGCATACGGAGGTTTGCTGGCTCTCCAAAGATACCTGTTTGACACGGTTTTTTAATATGTTCGATACTGTTCTAGAATTTCTAGAAACTTGTGACGACGAACTGCGAAACAACTTAATTAAATCGAAACATGATATTGCTTATATGACAGACATATTTAAAATATTTAACGATGTCAATCTCCAACTGCAAGGTGATCACTTGAACCTAATATAAACAAACAACGTTATTGCTGCTTTTGTGGAAAAGCTAAATCTCTTCAGACGTAATCTAGGCAGAGGTAAATATACGAAAAACTTCCAAAACTTAGCAGCAGTATCTGCCAAAAAGGATGAATTGCTAAAGTACTGCGAACACTTAGAAATGCTTCATGAGGATCTAAAAAAGCGATTCCAGGATATTCTCAATATGAGTATACCGGACTGGCTGCTGGATCCTTTTCAAAATAACTCGGTTGTATCGTCCCATTTAGAAGAAGAGCTCATTGAGCTAGCAACAAATGAGGAGCTAAAAATAAAGTTTCAATGCGGATACCAGCAGTTCTGGCTCCAGAAACAAGTACCAGCCCTGTACCCAAGTTTATGGAAAATTGTTCAAAAATTTATTATTGCATTTCCATCTTCATACTTAGCTGAGCGCGGTTTCAGTGCAGTAGTTACATTACTTACAAAGAAAATAAATAAACTTCAAATAACGGAGCGAGCTGACTTACGACTTTATTTAACTAAATTTGAATCAGACATTCGGAAACTTACAAATATTCAACAAGCACATCCGTCTCCTGGAAATGTTCTTATTTAATATTTTAATAAAGCTAAATCGATGGCGACCGTGGCCGTGGTGGTTAGTGCGTTGGACTACTACGCAAGCTGCTCGGGTTTAATTCCCAGCCCGGGTCCAACACCTAAACAAAAGTTTTTCACGGTTGCCGCCTTTTTGGAATGCCTGACGAGCAATCAAAGAGAATCATTTGTCATGAGAAGCTCCTCAACTCGCCGTTCGGAGTCGGCAAAAAAAACTCTAGGTCCCTTCCATTCGTGAAAAAATACCACGCACACACAAATGGTTGCGAGAAAGCTAGGCTTGGTTCTATATAGGACTACAGACGCCGTATATATTTTAAATCGATTTTAAGAAAATCGAAATAACTTTGAAATTTTTTTTTTCTGAACAGTAGGTGCGTGCTAATACGTTCAACATTTTTTTTTTATTTGAGAAAAAAGTAGGTAAGTATTTTTTTCAATTGTTTTTATGACGGAGGGACGGTGAAAAAAAATGATGCTGCCAAATTGGTGGTCAGCCAAAAAAGTTTGGGAATCTATGGTCTAGAACTTGCCAAAAGTACGTCTGGTCCAGACGTATTTTCCCACTCCTTTTTTTTGTACCCTCCTTTTGCGATGAAACGGGGTAAGAAACGGCTTATTTTTATCAATTTTTTATATAGAAAATATTTTATTCAAACTTTTCATTGCCAAATGTACACATTTGACAAAGAGTTTCTGAAACGTTTTCCGGTGACCCCTCGGAAAAAAGGTGCTTACGCGTTGACCGCAGAACTCATGACAGGATCAACTGAAGTCAAAAGAAAATACCTACATGTTTTAGTTAATACCTTAAACCAGAACTTGGACGAAGGAAAAAACAAAAAAGTGAAAGTTGGATTTTTGACAGACATTTTCACAAAAAATTTAAAAATATCGGTAAAATTTGCTCTACATTTCTTTTTTAAAAATAGTTGCAATAAAAAAAAATCGTTCGTCCAAGGCCTTGTCAATACCTCGAAGACGTGTGTAAAATTTCATCAAGATCGGTTCAGTATCAGTAGTTTTCGAGAAATCTTGACAACCCACTTTGAAAATACAGTTTCGAGAAAATCGCGTTTTAAGTTTTGAGTGACAATAAAACTGAGCCCAACTGGCGTTGAGTGCGCAACTTCCCAAGGCTCTATCTCCGAAACTATTACTTCGATCGACTTGAAAATTTAGGACAATATTCTAGATGTTGTATTAAATAAAACAATAAAAAAATTGATTTTTTTAATCCATGAAACCCATGTAACCCCTAAAGCCCAGTACTAGCGCTGCACTTCTACTGATTTAAACTTCTCCTGAAGCTTACTTTGAATAAATTCATCTGGCAAAACATTCGAATACAACTTCGAATGAGATTTTTTCACATTTTAATTGTGGCAAGGCTGATTCCGAGGAAATACGAAATAGTCACCCATACGACCATACTTGTATTTTGTAATAGCAAATATGTACATTACAAAATAGTATGGTCGAACATTACGATGGAGATTCCACGATACCGAGATTTTTCCCCCGGGAACAAAATCTTTCGGCGGCAAAACAAATTCCGCCGGGATTCGCGATAGCTATGATTTTGACATTAATTTCTCTACGTCTATTTATTCATCTACCTCTACTAGATAGAAAATCCTTAAGAATCTACTGTAAAATATAATATATTGTACAATAAATACAATATATTGGTATAATTTGAGTTAATAACTCTAAAAATTGGCATTAATTACCGAAATTGCAAAGTTAAAACTTCAAAAGCATCTTTAAAAGCAATCCCGATTTGAGTTGAAATTTGTAGAATGAAATGTCAGAAGAAAACGAAATAAAATCTGTCGTTCGTGATAATAATAATTTCATAATAATGCCTAAGATTAACGTTTTGCTTAGTCGGTAAAATATCTACACTAAGATTATAATCTAGAAAACATTTTTTTGTTTTACATCGATGTGAAGCTCTTTTAACTTTATGTGGTACAATAATTTATCGATAACTACCAACCAACGCACCATCCCTATGCACTGGCAGATTCTACCTAATCACTTGTTTTGCTCATTTCGCACTTTGCACCCGCCACCTATCAACAACAAAAACAAACGCAAATAGGAACAAAACAAAACGAAGTACCTATGCACACAAAAAGCTTCCACAAATATTCAACAGCTGCTTGTCTACAAAATAAAGAATAATACGAAATTCAAGGGAAAACATCGAAACGAAGAGGAAGTGAGACAATTAGAAACAAATATAGCAAATCATCGAAATGGTGAATCTTTGTTTTCGTGATGTAAATATTTGAATACACATGTCCGAGTCATGTCATGTCTTTAAATTACTTCAAATAAGAATGTTGTATAGTTATATATTTCAGTTAATTTATTTCTCAAAAAACAAAGTTCTTTTGTAGTGAACTTGCTACTTTTTAGCTAAGCGAATCTGTTGTGTCATACATTTTAGGTTATCTAATATACATACTAACCTATATTAGACGAATGGTATGTGTGCTTAATGATTGGGTGTCAGCGAAAGTGAAGTGGCAAACTATTAAAAAAAACACTGAAGATCACAAATTTCGCGTCCTGCGCAGTCGTTTGGCTTCTATTCAGTCACCCCTACCAACAATAACAAAACAAATTCAGTGTTGAATTAATAAGGAGTTCATAGAACATACAATTTCACGTAAGTGCAGTTTTTGGCTTTTATTTATTTACTTTAATATTGTCAATACTATGGGAATTGACAAATGTCAGCTCAGAGTATTCTTCAGTTGTAGAAATCAAAAATAAACATTTGTGTACAGTTTTCTAGAATTTCCATTGTTTCTTTTTACCATGTTATTGCCAAAGTTCTTTGTTTGCGCGTGGGGTTGAGTTCCGAAGTTTATCTATTTTTTTTCTTGAACAAAACCCCACAAGGGGAATAAAAACAGAACAGCGATTGATAAGGAACGCAAAATTGAATCTTGAGTGTTATCGAACAGTATTACCAGAGATGCAATATATTCGTTGTAATCGAAGTGTGTTTGAAAAAATAATTATTTGACATTCTGGTCTGTGATTTTTTCTATCTTCTCCGAAACACACATGCCCATCAATATTTTTGGAAATAATCACGTGATATTTTTTATAAATGATAATGTACACTTTAAATGTATGAAATGATCGAATATTTACAATACAAAAATCAGACGTGATGTTGCTGTAACGTTGCAAAATAGCGTATATTTCGGCAAGAACACTATCGGAATTAATTGGACTGGTTTTTGCAATTTATGTCGACCAATATTGGCATGAGGTGCGTAGTAATGCTTCACAATCCATAAGTTTTAATTTAATTTGAACTCTTTTGTGTTGTGTAATGCAAACAAGCCCAGTGAAATATTATATAATTTTTTTTCAAACTTAATATATTTAAAGTTGCAGGTGTTCTTAATATACATATGTATATGTATTTATTGTTTGGATGTTATTGAACTTTATAAATTGGCTTTTGCAGCCACTACTTTTGTTTTTACTTTAAGGCATTAGCCCATATTCTTTCATCCAAAGCTTAGCGAAATCCAAAACGTACAGAACTGTAGTGGCAGTTTATTTATAAAAGCAAATACAGTAGAATCTCGGAAAGATGAACGAATAAAAAACAGGCGCTGTTCATCTTTTTGAGTAGGTACTCAATATTGGTTAAGTTGTCTTTCAACACTTTGCACTTTTCTTTTGAATTTTAAAACTTTACTCGTCCTTTAACTGGTGACATCTTTCCTCTACATAAATTCACCCCACACTGGTATGAATTTATGTAGGTATGCAAACAAACGAAATGCAAAAGCAAGCAGAAAGAGCAGTTTTCCAAAGAATAACGGTTACATGAATCTACTACGAATAACTAAAACACGAATAAAGAAGAAAACCAAATTTATGCGTAGAGCGTTCATCTTTTCGAGTATCCAAAGATCAACCCGTTCATCTTTTAGAATACTGCAATGGTGAAAAAATTCCGTTTATCTTTCTGGGTAGTTCATTCTACTGTATGTACAAAAGTATTTTACAATTCCAAACAGTTGTATTTTACTTACTTTGAAAGAAGTCGAACATGGTTGACTATGTTTGCCGTTTTTTTGCCAAAATCATAATCTCTTTATTCCGCATGTTTTGAATCTAAAATTTCTGAAGTTGAAACGCTCTTCCGCTGAGCCCAAGTCAATAAATTATGATTTCTAAGCTTAGCTTAAAAATTGCAATATGTTTTTCTTATTTCCAAGCAGTTAACACAAAATGAAATTGTGTACTAATTTCCATGAGTTCTAATTATATACGTGCTTCATATTTTTATCCAAAAATAACCGTTCTAAAAAATATAATTCCATTTACTTTTTGTAAAAATATTTGTCTGGTAACGCCATCGATAATTCACATTTGACAGAAATGTATATCGAAAACCGGTACGTCATATTTGGCAAGTAAAGTAATCGTTTGTCTGTAAGTTTTTATTTTATGCGGAAAAATTGTGTATTCCTTGTGATTATCACGAAACTTTTTATTGAAAATGTCCGCGAAAATGAGCCAAAAGGACTATTTGAAAAAATACTTATCAGGTGGAAGTGACAAGAAGAAAAAGAGAAAAGAAAAAAGAGCAAAAAGCAAGGGAATCACTGTAAAAATCATTGACGACGATGCACACGGCGATAATAATTTGGATATCGACGAAGAATTGCTTTTAACAGGAGAAGATGCTCCTCAAATTGTTGGTATTATTGATGCGTCTGGAGCAAACGGAGAAAGCAAATGGAAAAGTTTTGGTGTCAACAAGCATGAAGATAAACCAGAAATTCGTGTGAATGACGACGATTTATGGGGTAAGAATGCAACAGCCCGTGTTCCAAATCAGTCTCCAGTACGACGAAAGTCCATTGAAAGAAAACGAAAAGGATCTGATCAATCGCCACCGAGAAGATCTAAAGATAACGGACAACCAAAAAGAAACTCAGATCAGTCTCCACCTAGAAGAAATCCAAATCAGCATCAATCACCTAGAAGAAAACGTTCACCAGGGCATTCACGCGGGAACTCAGATCCATCCTCCCCGAAAAGACAATCACAAGTTCGGGCTAGGAAAAATTCAGATCAATCACCACCGAGAAGGCGATCTCCTGCACATTTGTCCAAAGCCTCGGATCAATCGCCTCCAAGAAGACGTACATCCGATCACATAAGAAAGAACTCAGATCAATCTCCGCCAAGAAGACGATCGCCAGGTCGCTCTGCAAGATATTCTGACCGGCCCCCACCTCGAAGAAATTCTATTCACAGTTCAAACCGCTCTCCCATTCGGATTAAACGTGAGAAATCTCCCGACCAATCCCCTCCGCGACGCCGCAATTTTGGAAATCCCTTCAAAACCGCCATTAAGGTAGAACAACGATCTCCAAACAACTCGCCTCGAAGAAATAGACCCCGTTTCGACTTGGACCACTCACCTTCCCGCATTAAATCTGAACGCCGCTCCGTATCGCCGCCACCCACTCACAAACCGTCGTCAAAATTAACTAAAACTCTTGACGGGAAACGAGCTGGCCTCCAGGATTCTAAAACTTTGAAATACGAAACTGAGGAAAGGCGCAGACACGAGAATAATATGTTCAGTAAAATGTCATCAGAGATCTCTGGTCGGGATGCTGAAGTTCAAGTGCGTCAGAGTTCCTCGTACCGCCGCCGCCGTAAAGACCTAGAAGAAGATCCCGAAGTTCAGCGCAAGAAGGCAGCACATGAGCAGCAAAAAAAGGAACTCTATGGGCGCTGGAATAAGGGACTGAAACAAATTGAAGCATATCAAGCCAAGATGTCCGATGATCAGTACGAAAGCAACAAGCCATTGGCTAGGTACTCAAACGATGCAGATCTGGATGAAATGCTTCGGCAGAAAGAACGAGACGATGATCCTATGTTGGCGTACATGCGAAGTAAGAGACAGGACCAACAAAAGGAGTCCAACATTCCAGTAATGCCCAAGTATAAAGGTTCGTTTCCGGAGAACAGATTTGGCATACCTCCCGGGTACCGATGGGATGGAGTCGATCGATCGAGTGGGTACGAAAGAAAGTGGTTCGATGTGCAGAACCAGAAGAAGGCACTCGCCGATGAAGCGTATAAGTATAGCGTTGAGGATATGTAAAACAAGAGTAATAACAATAAGTGTAGATATATTATTTTTTCTATAATAAATGTGAATAACTAAACTGTTTTTGGGGCGGGTTTCCAATATAGGAAATTCGCTAAAAATCTAATTTTTTTTTTTTAGTGTAAAAAGGCGTAAAAATGATAATAAAAAAAAATGTTTGAGAGGAAATTTGTTTTTATATTTTTTATAAATTTTTAAAGTTTTCGGTGTCGTGATTAGAAAAATGCATACAATAACTTTGGCGCAAATTTTGTAGATCTCGGTGAAATAAGCAGAAAACATAAAGTAAAAAATATTGATAAATCGCTTAGTTTAGGAGATATCGAGGTTTCAAAATTAATTTTTTCCTATGGAAATGCCATTGAAATTAATTATTTTTGTTTCGGTACAAAGAAGTGTTGCATGCCTCTAGGCGTAAAACTGAAAAATCTCGTTTAACAAGATAAATTCACTGGAATGGTATAAACAATAAAAGAATAAGCTTTTTATTTTCAATTATTTATTATAATCCCCGTAAACATGAACAACGGTTTTTAATAACTCCTCAAAAATGCTATTCTCAGAAAAAAACTATGGATAGCTGTTTCCTCAGCTGGTTAACTAAACAGTTGGGTGCCTGGCGCGCTGCGCGCGATTAAAAAAAAAAAATATGGACAGGACATCGACTGAAATCATTAAGAAGTGGCCAGGTCCTGTATGGCTGTTTCCTCAACTGGTGTTACTAAACAGTTGAGTGCCTGGCGCGCTGTGCGCGATTAAAAAAAAAAACTATGGACAGGACATCGACTGAAATCATTAAGAAGTGGCCAGGTCCTGTATGGCTGTTTCCTCAACTGGTGTTACTAAACAGTTGAGTGCCTGGCGCGCTGCGCGCGATTAAAAAAATAAAACTATGGACAGGACATCGACTGAAATCATTAAGAAGTGGCCAGGTCCTGTATGGCTGTTTCCTCAACTGGTGTTACTAAACAGTTGAGTGCCTGGCGCGCTGCGCGCGATTAAAAAAATAAAACTATGGACATCGACTGAAATCATTAAGAAGTGGCCAGGTCCTGTATGGCTGTTTCCTCAACTGGTGTTACTAAACAGTTGAGTGCCTGCGCGCTGCGCGCGATTAAAAAAAAAAACTATGGACAGGACATCGACTGAAATCATTAAGAAGTGGCCAGGTCCTGTATGGCTGTTTCCTCAACTGGTGTTACTAAACAGTTGAGTGCCTGGCGCGCTGCGCGCGACTTAAAAAAAAAATACTTTGGACAGGACATCGACTGAAATCATTAAGAAGTGGCCAGGTCCTGTATGGCTGTTTCCTCAACTGGTGTTACTAAACAGTTGAGTGCCTGGCGCGCTGCGCGCGATTAAAAAAATAAAACTATGGACAGGACATCGACTGAAATCATTAAGAAGTGGCCAGGTCCTGTATGGCTGTTTCCTCAGCTGGTGTTACTAAACAGTTGAGTGCCTGGCGCGCTACGCGCGATTAAAAAAAAAAAACTATGGACAGGACATCGACTGAAATCATTAAGAAGTGGGCGGGTCCTGTATGGCTGTTTCCTCAACTGGTGTTACTAAACAGTTGGGTGCCTGGCGCGCTGCGCGCGATTAAAAAAAAAAAACTATGGACAGGACATCGACTGAAATCATTAAGAAGTGGCCAGGTCCTGTATGGCTGTTTCCTCAACTGGTGTTACTAAACAGTTGAGTGCCTGGCGCGCTGCGCGCGATTAAAAAAATAAAACTATGGACAGGACATCGACTGAAATCATTAAGAAGTGGGCGGGTCCTGTATGGCTGTTTCCTCAACTGGTGTTACTAAACAGTTGGGTGCCTTACGCCTACATGTATGCAACACTTTTTTGTACCGAAGCAAAAATAATTAATTTCAATGGAATTTTCATAGGAAAAAATTAATTTTGAAACCTCGATATCTCCTAAACTAAGCGATTTATCAATATTTTTTACTTTATATTTTGTGCTTATTTCACCGAGATCTACAAAATGGCGTTTTCAAACCTTTGCGCCAAAGTTATTGTATGCATTTTTCTAGTCAACACTGAAAACTTTAAAAATTTATAAAAAATACAAAAACAAATTTCCTCTCAAAATTTTTTTTTTATTTATCATTTTTACGCTTTTTTACACTAAAAAAAATAAAATTAGATTTTTAGCGAATTTCCTATATTGGAAACCTCAGCCTTGTTTTTTTTTTATTTTTTTATTAGCTCTGCGCAATGTTTGGTGCCAGGAGTCTTCCTTATTTAGACATTGACGCTGTTGTGTTCTTTGATGCCGCAGCGTTTTGAAATTTTCTAAAACCGAGGTTAACGTGTTAATACAATCTGCTTTGTGATGAAGGACCAAAATAAACCCAACTTTACGACTAGCATAAGTTGTTCCTTTGACTACGTTACTGGTAGGTTAATAATGCGAGCAGATAGCGATCTTGTAAGGGGTTTAACTGATGGCAACACAAAACGATAGGATTAAGACCACATTATGTACGATTAACTGAAATCATTTGATTGCTAAGACTGCCTAATTAAGGCTAAGGACGCGCACTGAGCAATTCAAATAAATTAAAACATGAAATCGTAGGGTTGTAGCCAAGTAGTAAGCGACTACGCTCTGTATCTGTATTTAATAATATAATATTCATCTTAATTTTGAATTGGAACAAAGAACAATACAGTGCGCTTGAATAATATTAAATGGGACTCCACGAGTGTAAATTAACAATACCGCGTATTTGAGTCATTGAATTCAGCCGTGTTACAGTTGTTTTCGTCATTCAATGCTTTAGCAATCTCCGGGCGATTGATTTTATGGGCCGGACTGTAGCAGCTCTATTTAAGAAGCACATGTACTGCTCTCGACCAGAGATCGTTTTATCATAGACCAGCAACAGAGTTCTGGCCGTTATGCATATTCATATGTATCTATGTGAGCCCATCCATATTTGTCTTTATTAATGATTCGTCGTTACTGAACTTCTTTATCGAGCTGAAGGGGATATTTTTGAATGGGTAAATGTATTCAGCGCTGGTCATTTTCTGAAATATCCATACGCACCGCCGCACTGGTATCTTATCGAATGAGTCTTACCGCCCTGTTCTGCATTCCACTTTTAGTGAATTCAACCGCCAAGCGTGGAATTAGGTTTTCTGCATTCCGAACGAAATTATGAATTGTGGATTGTATGTTCGAAAGTGACCAACGCTCTGTGACTCACACAAACCTACTGCATCACGTTTCGTTTTTTATGGCCGAAACTTAATCTTAATAGGACGAAGACGATGTTACATCTGGATAATTCCTCCTTAGGCTTAATCACCGTAATAATCACAGGACACAATGACATAGGTCATATGACAATCAAATGGTTACCTGAGTCCAACGATATCTGTAGAAGCTGCAAGGATGCGGAAGAAAGCGAATCGATCCAAAATCTACTCTGCTACTGCCCCGCCCTCAAAGAACGACGCCTCCGTACTTAATGTCATTGATTGAAGAAATAGCAGAGCTCGGAAATTTAAAGATATCGGATGTTCTAAGATTCTAAGAGGAGGATTTGCTCCCAAACTATGAGGTGATTCAGAATGTACCTTCGGTTTTCCGAGTGTAAATTATTGCTTGGACAATCACACACAATTTCTAACTTAACCTAACATCCTAACCTATGTTAGAAAGTGAGTATTTTGGTGTTCTACATTCCACTCAAAATGATAACTGTAAATTCGTGTACTACTACATTCCGAAAATCCTTTGCTTTTAGTGAATTGAATTCACTTGAGTTTTTTGACGTGAATTCAATTCATATGCCGCTGTAAAGTGAATTAATTATGTAATTTGATGATCAGAATTATTTTGAGAAATGTGAGTAAAAATATTCGATTTGATAGGGAAAAACACCAAAATCAGAGGCAAGAGAGTATACGGATTTGTGGAGCTAGTTAGTACAACAGTTGAAGAGTCAAGGCCAACCAATAAGAAATAACAAATTGTAGTTAACAATTTGTATTAACAAAATAAAATATTATATTTGTTTAAGCGGTGAAAGTGAATGTTTATACCATCCAAGCAATCTATAATCCCCGGATCCCTTATTCTTTAAAAAGTGTCTTTTCTGCGTACTTTGTAGTTTAGTCCACTTCGAACGCAACTAGTATTGCAATTTGCAAAATGTTTACCATCTCGCCGAGAACTGTGGATCTTCCAAGGTCAAGATCAAAATACTTCCCTTCTGACAACCTTCAGCTTCGCGGTTTTCACCAATCATATAAAATAAAATAGAATCCGTTTTTAATAAAATATTTCTTTTGTAAATCATTGATTCAATTTCACAAAACAAAAACAAAAAAACAAGGAACTGAAAATCTCAAATATTTTTGAAATGATTTTACAGCTGATTTTGACATTTCAAATAAATGATTCAATTCCGAAAATTCGAATTGACTCGGGATGCAGAACACTGAATGCCATTTCGATTTAAAAGGCCTCGTTTATAATCCTATTCCGATAAGACATTGCCATTTGGAAATAGCGGAATAGTTGACATATTTCGTCCTCAGATCTGAAGTCACAGCCCAGGAGATCTCTTCTTACATATTTCACTTAGGATCGGATATTTTTCAAGCAAATTAATTACATCTTCTCTCTTCGTAAGGCTGCAAAAAATGTGTAGGTCTTCACCGTGTGGTATGTATTTTAATTTTACCAGTTCACTGTTCACCCCTCATTTTGAAGATTGCTGAAATTTTTTCTTGGTTATGCTCACTGCGGTAGTAGTTTTTGTCACAAAGATTGTGGCTAAGGCGGTTATATATATTGACCTAGGGGCAGACGAAGTAGCCTGGTTGATGCAGTCTTGTCTACATTTTGACATAAATATGTCTAACCGCTTGATGTTTCTACTGAGATTTGTGCGCTTCAAAAGTGTTACCAGAGAAATATATTTCAAATTCGATACTTATTTTTTAAACTGGCAGTAGCTCAGTGTATGGTATGTCGGCGAAAGACGTCGAAAGACATAGTATAAACATTAAGTTTAGTTAGAGCGCCCGTGTGGGGCCAGTAAGTTAGAGTAAGATAGTTAAGTTAGTTAAGCTAGTTTTAAGCACTTTTTGTCTAGCATGTAAGAAATACTTGAATTTAAAAATAAAAAATGCATTAAAAATTAAAAAATATGTCGGCTTCTCGTCTCATAGGTTCCCGGTTCGTTTCCTGGCGGGGGGCACTTTATTTTGTTTTTTTTAATCTATTTTCAATCGTGATGATAGAAAAGAAAGTTGTTTCATTTTGTGTCTTTTCTATTTATTACTTTGGTTTAGTTGTTGTTTTTGCTTACTTAATATTTTTTAATCGTGCAGATAGGACTTACTGATAACAAATATAAAAATGAGTGCAACGGTTCTAATTTTTGTGTCTTTTCTATTTTTCAATCGTGATGACAGAACAGAAAGTTATTTCCTTTGGTTTTGTTGTTGTTTTTTGTAAGAACCAGGTAAGACTATGTTGGGTGCCTGGTCAGTCTGTTGTAGAAAGCAACGAGTTTGCCGATGAGTTGGCAAAGAAAGTATGGAACCTGCCGACTATGGGCAAAACTAACTGAAAAATACGACACAAGATAAAATGAAACGATGATGTTAAGAGTATACATAGTAGCCCTGCTCTCGATTTTTCTGAAAATCTTTCATTTTAATAAATGATTTTTAAAAATAACTACAAAGACATACATATTAATGTTCCTTATGCACTTCCCTGCAGCGGAGGTCTTTGTCTTTTTCATCTACTTTTGACACTAGTTCGCATAGGTAGCATATTTTTATTATTACAGTAGATGGTTCTTTTGGCGAAAATCCACGTTACATATCGACTGACACATTAAGAGGATAAATTTATAGCTGAACATTGGCTTTCTGAAGTGGAGAAGTTTCTTATATTGTGGAAGAACATCAGATGAGTATGCCTAGCCCATAGCCAAAATAGTCTCTCGTGAAGTTGACCTCCTATCATTCCATTTAAAAACAAGAATAATTATAGCAAACGAGGTCTAGATTTATTTTGATTCCTTCTAAGAACAGCATTCCTTCCTGTCTAATAAAATACTGGTTGTCCAAAATGTGCAGCATTTAGAATCCCTAGGTCTACATAAGCATTTACTTAAGAGGAAAAAATTGAGTCCAAAATACCTTAACACAGGGGGATGAAATCCTTAAGAAAAATTCCCCTAATTTCTGATTATGTATTCTTGGTACAGTTTAACCCACAGAAATATATAATAAAAACCTACTGACATGGTAGTTCATCGAAGGAGATCTCCTTGAGCACGTGTGCTCTATAAAACTAGGCTTCTCGCGGTGATGGGAACTTCTTCATTCAGCGGGGTTTCTAATCTTTAGCCGTCAGCCCCTTTTTCATTTAACTATTAATTTTTTTTTTCTATTCGTGTTCAATTCTTATGAAGGGTGCAGAACTCACCTAGTGTAAGTTCTCGTACTTTGTGCGTTCCAATGCTAAACTGACATTGCAATGGATAATTGCGCGAGGGGTGAATAGCTTTGTTCGACAACGGTAACATAAGACTAGGGTGGCACACGTAACCAGCAGCAAAGTCTTCAGGTTTTGCGACTTTCACTATTTCAACAAGTTTTAAAGTTCTTACTGGTGGTGATTTTCCTTTTCTCCCTACTATCGCTAGAGTGAGATACAAATCGAACGAGTTTTCCTTTTCTATTGTTTCAACAGAAACAGAAGATAGTCGAAAGATACAAAAAAAAAAAGCTGAAAAACTAGAAAAACAAGAACAATAGAGATTGATAGATAATCCCCATTGTCCTGTCATATACGCGAATGGTGACAAAGGGAACAACCAAAGAAGGGGAAAAAATTATTATAAATAACTGTAATTTAAATACAATCGATCAAAGTCTCATTTCTACTGCTTACGATGACGAGTAAGGAGGACAAACTTATTAAAGGATATGATATGCCGAAGGTAAATGCAATTAGCATGTTGCCACCATTTTAAGTGGCATAGTGGTTGTGAATGTGAAGAGCAGAACAAAGGTAGAAGTGCTCTAATTTTAGGTCATTCCAACGAACAAAAGACACTCGAAGGTCGATTTAACACTTTTTTTGTTCAAAGAAAGTTTAAGAAGTTTAACCTTCGATTTGGGGAAAAACAGAAAGAGAAACATATACATAGGCTGAAAGGATGTTAAGTTTGCCTAAAGTAGGCAATGACAAATGCTTAATGTGTAAACAGGGAACAAAGTGAAATTGTTGGCGATTAATGGTATTTTAATACGAAGCGACACTTGAAAAGTTTTGTTATGGCAGCTGACAAAGGCGGATAAAATTTGTTTTGTAAGGCAGACAGTGACACGATAAATACAGGGTATCCTTAAGTAACTTGGCGTACGAAATGGGTGACATACTGCCACCAAATCCAGCAACCTTAAAGAAATGACAGAATATCATGCACTGGAACAACCAGCGCCAACAGCGGAATTGGAAGCGATTCTTGACCTTCTGCCACTGGATTTCTATATGCAGGAGACCGCAGCAAAGAGCGCTCTTAGGTTAAGTCAGTCAAAGCACTGGAGGTCGAATGCAGACGGACACTCAAATGTACTTGGCAATTACCTTAACGGTGAAATCAATGCAGACTACACTGTCTCATACTTGGATTTCGAAAAACCTTTCTCGTGAGCCTTTCCAAGCAGAGAGCCGTGGGAGAAAAACTAGGTATCTCAGGATGCTAGTCTATCAAAGATGGACATAGGTAAAGGAGCGGAGGAACTAACAGTTCGGCTGAAAAGTTCGTATCGTTCCTATAAATTTGACAGCTGTCGGACTATTAGTTTGTGAGATATAGCATTTTGAGTGAAGCAACTTTTGTTATTTTGAAAAAAACAAAATAGATAAAACGGAATTTTGTGTGTTAATGAAACACTCGTTTTTTATGAAAAAAAAAGCTGCTGATACCAAAAAGTGGCTTGATGAGTGGTATCCGGACTCTGCGCCAGGCGAAGCAACCATTCGGAAGTGGTTTGCTAAATTCCGTACAGGCTGTATGAGCACCGAAGACGATAAACTCATTGGACGTCCGAAAGAGGATGTTACGGACGAAAACATCAAACAAATCCACAAAATGATTTTGGGATGACCGTAAAGTGAAGTTGATCGAGATAGCTCACACTCTAAAGATATCAAAGGAACGTGTTGGACATATACATATCGACCAAAAACAACAACGAATTGATGATTCTGATCAGTGTTTGAAGCTGTTCAATCGTAATACACCCGAATTTTTGCGTCGATATGTGACAATGGATGAAACATGGATCCATCATTTCACTCCGGAATCCAATCGCCGAGTGGACTGCACGCGGTGAACCGAAACCAATGCGTGGAAAGACTCAACAGTCAGCTGGCAACGTTATGGCGTCTGTATTTTGAGATGCGCGTGGAATAATTTTCATCGACTATCTTGAAAAGGTGAAAACCACCAACAGCGTTATTGGAGCGTTTGAAGGACGAAATCGCGGAAAAACGGCCCCATTTGAAGAAGAAGAAAATGCTGTTTCATCAAGACAATGCACCATGTCACAAATCAATGAAAACGATGGCAAAATTGTATGAATTGGGCTTCGAATAGCTTCCGCATCCACCGTATTCTCCAGATCTGGCCCCCGCGACTTTTCCCTGTTCTCAGACCTTAAGAGAATGCTCGCTGAAAGGAAATTTAGCGCCGATGAAGAGGTAATCGCCGAGACTGAGGCCTATTTTGAAGCAAAAGACAAATCGTACTACAAAAATGGTATCGAAAAGTTGAAAGATCGCCATAATCGGTGTACCGCCCTCGATGGCCACTATATTGAATAATAAAGTCGAATTTAAAAAAAAAATGTTTTTTCCCCCAAAACGATACGAACTTTTCAGCCGAACTGTTAGGAATAAGCAGTTCCATACACCCAGAGAAAAACATGTGTAAAATTTACTTAAATGGTGTGCTAATTTGCCTTAGTCCTAAGGCTATTTTGACCCTACCTAGTTCTAAGGCAATTTGCCTTAAATTGCTAAGGTAAATCCAGTGTCAATTCGTCTGTGTAGAATTGCCTTAGAAATAGCCTGATTTGTGCTAAAACTAAGGTATTTTCTGCCAATTGTTTTAGTTGATAACTGTGTTGAATTGCCTTAGTAAATAAGGTGATGGGAACATGTTCTTGCCTTAGGTGTAGGCTAATTTGTGCAGGATTGCCTAAGGCAATTTTTGCTAGAACTAAGGTATTTCCTGCCAATTTTATTAATGAAAAAACAAATTATTAATTTCATGATATTTTATTTTTGTTCGTTCTTTTTTCAAATAGAAAGGTACCTATTTTTTATTACATCTTTGCAAAATTACATATTTGCAAAAATATATACACATATATTTTCTTTTTTTAAATAAATAAATATAGCTAATACATATTTTAGTGCGCAAAATTGTACAAACATTTTAGTTTTATTTGTTTTTCTTAAATTTAATATATATATTTTTCTTAAAATAAATAGATATTTACATATTTTTGTTTTTTTTTTTTAATTAACTTTTCACGATTTTTTTTACTTTTTTTCGCTTTTTTTAAACTAATAGGTAGGTATATTTTTATAGATGTATTTTATTTTATTTTTTTTTTTTAATTTTCAGAAAAGTATTTTTTTTTCTTTTTTTTTTAATAAATAGATACATACATATATAATACAAGTTTTTGTTTTCCCAAAAATTTTATTTTGCTTTGTTTTTCTTAAGAAATAGGTTTTGTCACTTATCTTTTTTTGAATTTTTTAAATATATATATACATTTTTTTAGATAAATATGTAGATCTTTATGTACATACATATGTATTTTTTTTTTTTTTAATTCACTTTTCACAATTTTTTTATTTTTGTTCGCTTTTTTTTAAATATATGGGTTTGTATATTTTATTTATTTTTTTTAATTTTCAGAAAATATTGTTTTCCTTTTTTTTTAAATAAATAGATCACATATTTTTGTCTTCCTAAATATTTTATTTTTGTTTGTTTTTCTTAAAAAATACGTCTTTTTTTGAATTTGAAATATGTATATATTTCTTTTTAAATAAAAAGATATTTACATATTTTTGTTTTTTTTTTAATTAACTTTTCACAACTTTTTATTGTTGTTCGCATTTTTCAAATTAATAGGTATGTTTTTATATATGTATTTTATTTAATATTTTCAGAAAATATTGTTTTTCTCACCTTTTTTTTTATTCACCTTAATATTAAAATCTGGAAACAAGTACATAGTTTGATGTAGTTTGGTTTGGTAGTTTGGTATATAATACTTTTTATTTAAAACGATTCACTTTTAATTTAAAACACAACACTTAGCTTTCTGACGTACTTCACTTCACAGATATTAAACACAAACTGACTAATTTCGACGTGAATTCCACTAAACACTCAGGAAAGTTACAGTTACAGTTAAAGTCGTAAGGCAATTTTACACAGTTTTAGGCAATTGGAGGGAATATCACATTAGACTTAAGGCAAAGTTGCCTTAGGCCTTAGGCAATTTAACACAGTTTAAGACAATTGGACGGAATATCACCTTAGATTTAAGGTAAATTACATTAGGGCTAAGGCAAAGTTGCAGTGCTCCTAGGTTAAAAAATATGTTATTTCTTGGTTCAAATACCTAAGCAAATTAAGGCAATTTAGCCTATTTTTCGTTACATATGCCGTACATAAATTGTCTTAGTTCTAAGGAGAGTTATGCTGGTCTAATAACATCCATACAAAAATGTTTACCTTAGGCGGTTAAGGCAATATTACACAGTATTTTTCTCTGGGTGTACGACTCCCAGCTCACAGCAGCGTTTTCCAAGCTGAGGTTCTGGCAGTGACAAATGCCGCCCAATTGGTGTCAATTATGACAAAATCTCGAGAATATATCACAATTTACATTGACAGCCAGGCGGCCATAAAAGCAATAGCTGCTACGCAAATAACATCGAAGCTTGTTAAGTGTTGCGGCGAAAGGCCGAAGGTTCTCGGCACGCAGCACAACGGAAAACTGTGCTGGGTCCCTAGTCACAGCGGGATACCAGACAATGAAACAGCTGATGATCTGGCCAAAAAGGGCTCAGCCCTAGACAGAGAACAGCTGATGGGATGGTTAAGCCACCACTCTGTAACTTTAGAGCCAAAAATGAACAAAGATCAGTAATTGAAGCAAATAACAGGTGGAAATCACTAACCACCTGCGAGGTATCAAGACGATTGTGGCCAGAATACGACAAAACAAGAAAAATGAAACTCCTATAAACAGACAGGAAGTCATTGTCAATGCTAATAGGAGTGCTGGGCACAATACTCTAAGATACCACATAAAAAAAATATCGACTGAATGATGATGACATTTGCAAGGGATGCGGTGACGAGGAGGCACAGCCCATTTCTCCCATTTATGGAAATCCCAGGCAACAACAGAGGAGACGAACTAGCCACGGAAGTTCTTTCATTTGGGAGAGATTCCATCGGCTCAATAATTACAATCATTGGAGACGAATATCACAATAAAGTCAAAAGGCGTGTGTTAAGAAGAGAAATTGATCTATCTTCTATAAGGCAGTATCCTGGCAATGACACCGAAAGTCATGCTTAAATGTAGTCTTTTTTAGGGACAGAAGGTATTTGAGGCGATTAAGATCTAGTCTAGGCCACATCTGTCTGGTGGCAAGGCAGGTAATTCCACCTTGCCAACTAGCGTTGGTTTTATCGACTGTGTCAAGTTTGAGTTCTAGCTTGTAAGTAGCGAGGGGCATACGCCTATATTTTTTTTATCGGGTAGAATAGGTATTGTTGTTCCTAGTTTAGCGAACTCGTCAACTTTACAATTCCCTGGAATGTCTCTGTGCCCCGGCACCCAGCAAAGGTGAGTATTAAACTGCTCAGCCATCCATATAAGAGATGAGCGGCAGTTGGAGGTGGTATGTGACTGATTCTATAGATTTCAAGGCCGCCTGACTATCCGAGAAAATGCTAATATCGAAAGTGGATATTACATTCCTCTTGATCCAGGTCCAGGACAGTGCTTCCGAAATCGCCATAATTTCCGCTTGAAACACGCTGCAGTGCTCAGGAAGGCAGAAGGAGAAATTAACTTTTAATCTATCAGAAGTATTTCCAGGATCATGTGCAATTAGTTCAAGTTGACCCCAAGTTGGAATATATACAAACAAAAAAAAGTCGAACACTCGAAAGTCAAACTCAAAGAACCAATAGTAATCGTCTAGCTTAAAGAATGTTGATATTAAATTGTTGAAATCTTACTTGAATCTGGCGTCAATCCCTGCCAAGAGCTGTTGCGCCAATTTTCCAAAAAGTATGATATCCATATTAAATGTCTTAGAATTTGCACCTACCCCTAGAGAAACCCTAATAGAAAAGGGCAAATGTCTTTATTGTTCCACAAACCAACCAGTCTACACTCCTGCTATCAAGTTTTCGTATATACATACATTAATTTTGCCACCCACTACGTACTCCGGTTTTTTGCGAAATAAATAACGAACATCCTCGGAAATGACAAAACCACCACCCACTGCCACCTAAGGACGCAAGTTATTATAAAACTCATTTATGCTTTGCTCCTTTCGTTTGCCTTGAACGCTTGAGCCCACCCCAACATGAGGAGAAAGTTTCAGCCAACTTTTTCATCCGCCCAGACATTTAATTACACCGATACGAGTCACCCCGCATATATAGCGTTGTTTTCGTCCTTAAACTTCTTCTTCAAATAGCAAATCCTCCGAGTGTTGCTCCCACTCTGTTTCTTCGTGAGTCCTTTATTCATATACGAGTGCCGAGCTATGCGTACAACTTGTTTACAAACATTGGGGAACGTTTTGTTTTGGTATTGGGATGTGCGTCCTTTTTCTCTTATGTGTCTTCTTCCTGGCGCATGTCTTCAGCGGTCACGCCAACACGTCTTACGATAGAAGATATGCCCAAGAGCCTGGTAAATAAGCATGCATACGAGTATATACGAGTAGTATGCATGAGTTTTATATGTGTAGGCATGTGTTTTTGTTTTTCTACCAAGCATCAACCTGGGCGTCTTTTCGGCGTTATTGTTTTGGTGTGCTTTTTCTGGCGTTTCAGCGGGGGTGGCTGGGCATAGTTGGCGATGACGTCGGCGTGGGTAGCACATCAGGCAGTCATCTTTATCTGGATAAATTTTGCTTTTTTGTGGTTTATTGATTTTCACTTTCACTTTTTCACACTTTCTGCATGTGCTCACTCTCTGTTCGTTGGGAATTGAGATAGAGAAAAGAAAATATCGATTGGATGTGTCTGGTTAAGGGTGAGGTTGGCTTTGTGTCAGTGGGTTTCCGAGGTGGAGATGTAATAAGGACGCTCTGTCCGTGTGTGTGTGTGTGTGGGACGACCTCGAAAGTCTCTCACTGGAATAGATATAAATTAACGTCAGACAAACAATTTAGACGGATTATCTATATCATAAAGCAGGACAAGTGGTTTCCTTGGGTTGGTATCCAAATGGAGAAAGTGTCCGTAGACACGGCGCCAGCAATTTTTCTGCAACCAAGCAATTTGATGCTTCAGGATGGAGAATCAAGTTGAAATCATAATAACATTAATATTCCTATAAATGTGATTTATGAATAATGGAATTATGGGTACTTAACGAAGCATTCGTTTAATTCTAGACGGTTGGCTATATTTGACGTTCCCCTACCCAGATGTTTTCGATTACGGGATAACAAATCCTACCTAATCCAATGTAGTTTTTATATTTCTGGTGAAGAAATCATTTTTCAAGGAATTAATTCTAGGTTCTAAGACACAATTAAAAACCGGAGAGTCGAGAGTGAGCTTACTACTACAATAGATCTCTCAAACTGACTGCTTGTAGGCAGTGCTGCCACCAAGGTAAAAATTCCCGTAGAAAATTTGCGTAGCAAAACTAAATTTTGCGTAGCAGAACTCAATAAGTCCATAATATGCAGTTTTTCATCGATAACAAACAAACAGAGTGCGTAGCAAATATTACTTTTTTGAAAATCGCGTAGCAGTTTTGCTACGATCGTAGCCAATAACCTATAATACCTACAATATAGGCTAAGAAAAGTACTCTTAATGCATGTATGTATGTAAATCTGCCAGCATTGGGCAAAATGACATAAATGACACTTCAGTTGTAGTACAAATTTATTTTTCTTTAGCTAAAAGCCCGACATTTCTTTCAGTATACTTTGGCAAATCACCATGCAAAGACTTTCACCAGAGCAACTTTTGCAAATCGTTGAAATTGATTTCCAAAATTCGCGCTCTGTTCGCTGAATCAACTGGAAGTTGAACCAGATTTTTGTCGTCAAATCATCTTCAGAAATGAGGCTAATTTCTGACATAACGGGTATGTAAACAAGCAGATTTGTCGTTTTTGGAGTGAACACAATCCTCATGAGACTGTTGAGACTCCACTACATCCCGAAAAAATCACTGTTTGGTGCGGCTTCCATGCCGAAGGCGTCATCGGCCCATTTGTCTTTAAATCCGAAACCGGTGCCAACATTACCGTGAATGGCAAACGCTACAGGCAAATTATTCGTTATTTTTTTTTTTCCTTATGCCATTGGAAATCATTTGAAGGAGAAATGGTTCCAAGAAGACGACGCGGCGCAACATGCCATACACCAAACGTTTGGTGACCGAATCATCTCAAGAAATTGGCCTGTGAATTGGCCACCTCGTTTGTGTGACCTTAGGACTACTTTTTGTGGGGTACGTCAAATCTCTGGTCTTTGTGATAAACCAGCAACGATTGAGCATTTAGAAGCCAACATTCGACGCACTATTGACGAAATAAGACCGGGTTAACTCGAAAAAGTGGTGCAAAACTGAACCGACAGGGTGGCGTTCATAAGACGCAGTCGCGGAGGCCATATGCCAGAAATTATTTTTAAACATTAAATGCCATAAGATTCGTGAGCTAATAAAGCCAAAATTTTGGTCATTCCATTAAATTTGTTGTGTTTTATTTTTAAAAAAAATTCTATGCCTCTAAAAAAAAACACCCTATATATGGAATTTCGTTATAAGGAGGTTTCACTTTAGGGTTTCCTGTATGTACATAAATGTTAAATATAAGATTATGTATTTTAATTCTTAAATTCTTTCAACAAAAGAAAATTAGATGCTTGGTTTCCAATAATTTATTTACAATGTTCAGATGGACCAGATGATAATGATTGACGAGGAAAATTTTTACATTGAATATACGAATTTAAAAGTATTTATTTGTCGATAATACTTAGTTGTAGTTGTAGTTTTATTGATCATTCCAGTGTGTACTTAAAATATTTTCAATTATTGTAATGTTCATAGCAGTGCGTTATAATGACAGTACAAGCCCCTTTCTTGTCAAATAAGTCTTCAATAAACCATAAAAAGAATGTTCCATAAAAATTCGTAAAACCATTCAGTAGTGTCATGGTCGATAAATATTTATTCTCCAAATTTTGTTTTATTTCTGGAATTTTTAGTTTCTTGTTCTCATCAGAAATTCTCGCGTGTACGTCAACGTTTATAATTTGCCTCTCACTATTTGACCAAGTTGCTGGTAAATCACCACACCACCCCAAACTCTGGCAAATGAACGAGAAAGACCTTGAAACCAAACGGAGCATACATATTATTTCATTTTGTTAGCACATGACTTTGGTTTGTTGTGTTTACAAATGGTTGCCGACAGACAACGTCTTTTCTGATTCTGACACCATCGCGCGCCGACGAGCCCGCCATTACTGCTTTTTTATTTCTTTGCCCCATTGCGTCCCCTTTATCCACTGACAGTTGTGTTCTTTAGATTTTTCGGAACATATCCACAAATTATTTATCGAAATTTGTTTGCGGGTCCTTCTTACTCGATCGATTTATTTTTGGCTTTATTTATTTTGCACCATCCTCAGAGTCTTTGTGGAGCGCTCATTTATTATTTAACCCCATCGACATTGAAGGTACATTAACCCGTTTCTCGCGTGGTGAATTTGTTCGCTTTTTTATTAGTGAACTAATGATAACGCGAATCTAACAAAATGGAAGAATGGAGGGAGTATGTCAGCACTAACACAGGTAAAAATTTAAATGGGCACACTTATTCAATGAAACTAAACTGGTGTATAATGCCCATACATACAATGTTTAACATCGGAAGATAAGGAACGAGAAAAGCTTTAAAACAGTTGCTGAAAAAAATCACGATTTGAAATTCAATAAAAGCGCTCATAGTCATAATATTATTTGTTTTGGTTTGTTGTGGGTTCCACTATTTACTCTTATTTGTCAAAAAAGCTCGATCACTGTGTTGTCTAGGGTAAAGAAGAAAACTCATTAAACGTCACTCACCTTGACAATAAACTTTTATCATACTGTAACATAACCTCTACAATATTCAACCTCTCCATTTTGTTTTCACTGTCATTGCCTTTTTGTTTGTAATTGTTTTCTTTCCGTTTTTTTTTTTTTTTTGTTTTGTTTATTCATAACGTGGTGTTATTTGTTTTTTTTTTGTCTTGTCATCACATTTAGGTGCAACGCTGTCATCCATGCTAAATTTATTTGAGCAACTGATAAGTCCTAATGACTGTTCGAACATGGTGGGTAGATGAAATGAATTTATGGCACAGCGTTCTGTCATTTAATTTGATCAATGTTTGTGCCACTGTGAATGCGATCATGCTCACAGTGACGTTAATCACTCGTTCTCTTGTCAATGTGTTTGGGAAGGAAGTTGAATGTTCGTTTATATAATGTTGTAGAATTATAAGCGAAGCAGAAAATTTGTTTTCACAGAACATTTCAGATGAAATGAAATTATTTTTGTCTGGTGTTTTTAACCTTTTGATTGACGATGATTTGTGTTTGTCATTTGACATAACATTTGGGCAAAAGCTGCAGATTTTGCACAGATTAAATGGCATTCACCACTGCGTAGGGAATAAAAGAAAGCCTATGAATTGAAAGAAAAATGTACCTGAAGTCATTAGACGTGGGAAGTCAGCTACTTGCGATCCGATGTAAGCTGTTTTTTCGCTTTTGTTTCTTCTGTGGTCAGGTAGTACTTGTTTTAGAGCGTGTCTGTCCTTCCGGGGTAAATTGTAAGACCATCCTGCCGGCACTACATGTCATATTCCTTTCCATGACAAACATGCAATAACACTAGATATACCTAGTACCTAATAGGGCCTAAAATCTTGATCATCGTGTTGGACCGTCTAGATATGCACATATAAACTAAAATCTCCCATTACGGACAGCTCCATTAGACGGACAGATCCGTTAGACGGACACATTTTCATAACAAAGCTTTTATGTTTCCGATTGCAAAAATTTAACGTTCCATTAGCCGGACAGTCCCTTGATCGGGCGCGGACAAGCATACCTGTTAGAAAGTATTTAATTTAATTCCATTAGACGGACAAAAATAAAAAAAATGCTCCGTAGCTTGAGACAGAGTTTTTGTTACTAGAAAAAATACAACAACAGGGCGGCGCGGCGGTAGTAGATTTCAATTTTGCAGCAAAACTACTCCCTAATGAGCCAATGTGTATGAGTATGACGTAAGCTTTCAAAAGATTTTCTATATTTTATTGATACCCTAACTCTTCCTCCCATTAAATCGTCTGAGAAGTCCAACAAATACCGAATACCGAAGCATGTTGGAGAAATCAGAAACACTCAAATATTGTGAATAAAGCCTATGTATTTAGGTAGGTTAGGTGAATATCCACATTCCACCGTGATCGGGAGGATTCACTTAGACCAAAGTAGGTCCATTGTGTGGCCACGTGAGCCAATTCTTATCGCTGCTCTGGGAACCATTTTAAAAGTTGGAGAAATTTCCATATTTTATTGATATTCGTTGAGGAAATATCTTGAAGGTCTATGAAATATTCTCCCAGCGAAGAATCCCGATCTTTGCTGTTTTGTTTTTTTTTTACTCGACTAGGCAAAAGGAAGGGTTATGATTTTCACAGGCTGGGTTTGTTTGTTTGTATGTAAGGATATCACCTCGTACAGCCTAAACGATGGAACCGATTTCAAGAAATGAGGGGTCTATGTGAAGTCACCGAAAATTTAATATGGCGGACGTTGTGGGCAGATTACCGTTATCTTTACTACCTCCTTAATATGGGTATCAATTGAAAGGGTTTGACAAATAGAATACGATAAGCTGAGTGACGTAATTGAAAATTCAATATGGCGGATTGCCGTTATCTTTACTAACTCCTTAATATGGGTATCAAATGAAAGGGTTTGAGAAATAGAATGCGATAAGATATGCACACAAGATGGAGGATTACCGTTACTCTGTACTCTGAACATCATCGTTTCGTTTCATCTTGTTTCGTACTTTTTAGCAAGTTTTTCCCGTAGTCGGATTTCAGTTTTTCGAACTTAATTTTATTTTTATGTTAATCGTTTCAAATAAAGTAGAGTTATTTTTTTTTGTTTTAATAAATAAAGACAGTTTATTTAAAAAAAAAAATGTTTATCCCTTTGACGACCAACTTCCTTAGGCGAACAAAAATGTTGTCACCGTCATCGACCGCCTAAGGGAGATTTCACTGTACTCAAGATGAATTCACCAGCTCATCAGTTCCGGCTCTTCTGTAATGTGGTAACAAACATGCCCAAACAAGATGCTGATAGAATCTCCTTAACAATTACCTACCAATTCGTAACAATTTCCACTATCACCGCCCGAATAAGAACTCATTTAAATAATAAAGAAGTAAAAGGTATTCCAGTCAAATTGCTAAAGGTAAACCTACACAATGGACCAGAAAAGAAAATATAAAACCCTACAATAGATTTTTTTATGTGTAGGTATGTAGGTTACAATGCCACAGGAACAATTGCCCTATAATCTCGCTCTTGCATCCCCTTCAACCGTGTGCAACTTGCTTTCATTTTACAAAACCAGAACTTTACGCCGCGGCGGTACGCAAATCGTTCAACAGAAATATCTGCATCCGTGGAAAAAGGATTTCGATGAATCAAAGGCACCCCATTATATGTACTCGTAATAAATCGTAATAAAATGAAATCCACGTAAACGCGATTTGAATCGCGAAATAAAAAAAAAAACTATCACCAAGAAATAAGGAGATACCTACTCAGTGGAAGGAACGAGAAGGCGACTGCTTTCGTGTCGATCCTTTTGTTAAAAAATCTTTCCCTAGATTTTTAATATTACAAAAAAAAATGTTTTTATTATTTTTTCCGTTCTTTTATGTTTATTTTTTCGAGCAAACATAAAAAACGAATCGCATTGTCTCTTACGGTGATTCATTCAAGGATGTGTGTATGTGCAAAGGATATAAGACATATTTGAAGATTTATAACGCGTCGAGCAGTGCAGTAGTTTCCGCGATAAAAAGCGTATATACTCGTATATGACTCACTCGAACTAGGGGAGTGTGTTGTACCTTGTACTTGTTTTTTTTTTATTCCTCCAAAGGGATGTGAGGGGTTGATTTGTTGAATCTTGAATCCTGAATCTCAGCATGCAACAACTTTGCGCACCGCGGTTGAGTTCTTTTTTTTCAGATCTTCACCCCGCTCGCGGTGCGCGTAAATTGGAAATGTTCGCTGTGTTGGCAGGGATGTTGGTGGTTGATTTAAATGATTTGTTGATCCTGATTGCATATAGGAATAGTGGATTCTATCCTTAACAAAAAATGGAAAAAATAAGAAGAAACTAGGTTAGCAGCGCGCGGAGTCAGTCATTCGGTGCAATCCGGGGAAGTCGGGTGTGTTAGGACAAACTTTCGCGGGGTTCTTTTTCGCGTTTCCTTTATATCTTGTTCGTTGGTTTTGTTTTTTGTTCTTACTTTTCCTTTTTTTTCAAATATCCTTGTTTACATTTTCTTTTTGTTTTTGTTGTAACTTCCCCCACTTTTGCATTTATTAAGTTTTGAAGTGTTTATATGGAATTTCCACTGGAAAACTAGGTGAGTTCCGCTGTAAAATTTTAATAACGAGTAAATTCACAAAGAGCCATGTCCAAGTCCACCTCCGCCTCGTTTAGTCAGATCGTTACCTCAAAGATAAATGGCGAAAATTGCGTATTTTTAATTGAAATGTGTTTTGTGGTGGAATTTTCTTTAATGGATGGCAATGGCAATTTACTGGGAATTGTTTTTCTATATTTGGATTTCTGCTTTTGGGTTGAATTGTTCGTTTTTTTTGTTTGTTTGAATTTATTCCTTGAGTGGGTGAAACGAAATGAGTTTTTCTGTTAATTATATATATTTTTTTTATTTCTCTTTGCAGGTATATAAATTGATCTACTCTAAAGTACCATTCAGGTGTATTCTAGTCAGTGGTAAGTTCATACACACACATATTTTTTATACGTCTATCTACGTCTCCTTTTTTAATATCAACGAGGTGATGGGTTAAATCGGAACACTTCCTTCCATCCTACGCAACCAATACTGCATCTTTTATAGACGAACTGAAATTGGAAATGTTTGCCAGATGAAAATAATTTGGGAGAAGTATTTCACCACAAATTTGGATCTTGAGTAAAGCACATGTTTGTAACATGTGATAACCAAGGATACCAAGTTTTCTTTTTAAGAAAAACTCTTAGATTTTTATGTGTCAGACCATAAGATGTTGCGATTATGACCAATAAGCAGAGTCTGGGTTATTTCCTTGCTTGGGCATCGATCTAAAAGTGCGAGGGCGGTTCAAAAGGTCTTGATAAGAAGTCTGGTTTTTGTAGGCATGTATTCATGCAAAGTCGAAACTACCACTATCGAATGCATGGATTCGATCTCTTTTTTTTTGCAGTAGAGTAAAACCTCCCAAAAGCGGACACTCACGGTCCCCTAATTTTTGTCCGCTTATGAGAAAAATATCAAAAATGTGGGTTTTAATTCATTTCATATTAAATATATATTTTTTATTTAAAATAACATTAGTGTTAATTTTTAAAGGAGATGTGTAGGTACACATTTTTGGTTGATGAAATCAAAATAAGAAAATCACTCCGAATGCATTTTGGTTTCAAAGAATGCTTATTCGTTATTAGAGCTTCGCGTCCGGTTACCGGATATTTTCCAGTGATTTGCTTATGTATTAAGAAAAATAGAAACTGTACTAAAAAGGGATGTTCGGCATCTTTCTGTTTATACAAAAATAACCCTTTATTTATTTATAATTATATAGCGTCCGTTTATTAGGGCCGTTCCATTTGAAATGAGTTAGAAAAAAGTTTCTGCGTCCGTTTAAGCGAGTGTCCGTTTATAAGAATTCATTTTGTAGGGGAAATTAGAGAACAAAGTTGGTTCCCCAAAATCTGCCCATTTAAGAGTCCGCTTATCGGAGCTGTCCGCAAGTTAGATCTTTCACTGTAATCACCTCTTTAAAATATAAATATTTGGCTTCAGCAGTCCTAGGTAGAATCAAGCCTTGCTTCCCGCAACCATTTGTGTGTGCGCCTTATATTTTTGCACGAATGGAAGGGACCTACAGTTTTCTGCCGTCTCCAAACGGCGAACTGGGAAGCTTTACATGACAAATGCTACTCTTAAATGCTTGTCAGGCATTCGGAAGAGTTGGGTACTGTGAAAAACTTTTAGGTGTTTGCGGCGGGATTCGAACCCAAGACTGCTGGCTCAGTAGTCCGACGCACTAACCACTTGCGCTACGGTGCCTCTTTAACTTTTAAAGTTAACTCTCAGTTGTTTCACTGTTGATATGGTGCTTGGCCACAATAACCAGGATCCTCTAGCTTTGATTTCATTATTCGTTCTGCCCTTCAAATCCAAGAAGTCCTTGTTCAGTATTTTATGTTTATCAAAAAAGTGGTTGACTTTAAATGACTTTAACAAGGAAAGTTTAGCTTTGGTCCATGAGGCTATTCCGAACCTTTCAGAACAGAAAGGTTTTCGTGTTCAATGAGCAAAGTTACTGTCCGTGACTGTTCTGCTTTCTGTTCAATTGCTCTGCGCTGTACTGTTTTTCTGCATCTACTCTTGAGGTAGAACAGATTTGTGAGAAATGTCAAAGTCAGCTGTGATATTTTTACTTGAAGTGAAAAGTGTATCGACGAGATTTAAGTTTACCAAATCAAAATTCAATCGGAAAAGGGAAATCAGTTACCGTAAAATGCTAATTTGGAAAACATTAAGTACAATAATCGACAATGAAGTTGTCATTTTTGACAACTAACATATGGCTGTAATTTTCTGTTCTAACTTGATTTGACATTTTTAACAAATTCGTGCTGTCATGCTCTGCCTATGTTCCCAAGAAATTTTTTTGGGCAGCTTTACACGGCCGACGTCTCCACGAGGCATTATTCATGTTGGACATATCTGGCAACCACAAAACATGATGGCGGAACGAATGTCAAATTTTGTGTGGTTAGGTGGGCAATTCCATTTGAGTTCAGTTCACAGCGAAGAGATGTCGATTCCGCGATGCAATGATATGCAGTCAATTACAGCACTTAAAATATTAAAAGATTTAAAAGAAACATTGGAGAAAACAAATTCTGCGTTAATCTGGGTTATGCAAAACTATGTATCTCTTTAAAACAACCGCATCTTTCAAAATCTTCAATCGAATGAAACATTTCAACGAAAGTGACAGTTCATGTCCAGATATAGATGTCGGGCCGAATACCCAGACAGAGATGGCAGGATGGAAGATATGTCTAACCGGTTGCGGTCTCCACTAGACATTTTCCAATCCAAACATGGGCGCAGACATGAATAATGTCTCGTGGAGACGCCGTGTTATGAAAGCTGTGATATCTGTCAAATTTCATGCATCTACCATTTTTTGTTGTTCAATGCGTTTCTGTACTTTTTCACGCTTTGAGAGATTTTTACCCCCACTCCTTGAAATTTGAGAATCTGTGAATTTTGGTGCAGAAAGTAAGGAAACAGACCTATAATGTCTCTCAAGTGTCCCTCCTTCTCTTGCTGATAAATTACAAAATGCAAGGTTTCTGGCTCCAAATTTCTTATGTCATCACCAATGTTAGGCTTGTATTGTAGAGCTATACACCAGCTTCTTCCAATATCCCCACACAACAAAGTAAGTGAGCGCGGAGACCATAGGAAATCAGAATTCCTTGAGATGAGTCGTCCACCGCTAATGTCTGGCTGTTTGCGAAATGCCTACTGTTGTGTATCTTGCACAAGTAATTATAGAAATATTTAAAAGCAGTTTTCAAAAGGCGTTTAAGTGAATTTCTAACTTTGTCAGCAGTTAAAATTTCGATGTCCAATACAAAAAAAAAAATGTATAAAAAGGGGAACTTAGGGTTTGAATGCAATCTTTTAGTTTGTTGAAACTGAGCTGATCACTACAGGAGCTTCTAGACTCCTTTTTGTACACCCTAAAAAGTGGAGAGTGTCACCATCATCACTTTTGCAGGAAGACGATAATGTCTGCTTGCTGTCTGTCACCACATGATTAAGTCTATTGAGATCATGCTAATTGAAGCTTACAAAAACCTTATTTGAAAATATTTGTACCTTGGCCGGCGCCAATACTTGTGGTTATCCTGATCCAACTCCCCCTGAAACCTGTTATGGTTGGTTTGTTGCGCTGATGCAACTTCAACAATTTATTCCATCTTACATCAATGCTTACACTTCTAAGACTGTCTTCCGGTTAGTCAGGTAATACAGCTCACACTCTACACCGATGTAATATAAATCACTGGAATAATAAAATAATTTCACTTGATCACGCCTTTGCGCACCTGCTTACAATTAATGGACATTTTATTTATGATTTCTTCTTCTTTAGCTTTTATAATAATGTTTTATTTTTTCATTCATAAAAATATATGTAGATATACATGTGTTATTCCTTATAGTAGTGGATTCCAGATTCCAGTTTAGTATAGGTTAAAAGTAAAGTGCGCTAGACACTCAAGGACGTCAAGTACGGGTATGTCCACCAGTTCAGTTCGTGCGAGCACAATTAATTGCCATGCCACCAGTTAATCGGAAATCTGAAACTTATTCATTCATTTGATTTGATTCGCTGCAATCATCCAAGTGTGAATCGTCGAACCATCCTCGTAATGACCCCAATAAAACACAAAAACAAAACAAAAAACTGGTGTGTGATTCGTTATAATTATAACTAACTCTCCGCGCTGAATTAATTTAGCAAATTCGAACAAATCGGCACAAAACAAAATTAATAAAAAATAAATAAACCCTATAGCCACTGAACACGCTGCTACCGACTAAAATTAGAAAGTCCCAATCGAAGCTAATGAAAAACTTATTAAAAATGCAAACGCGCTGCTTCAGGGAGAAAATGCCAATAAACTTGTGTCAGGTTTATCACAAGGCTCTTTGCTGGCATTTAGTGTATCCGAACGACACTCAAGTTAGCAGCAATAAGCGGAGATAACCCATTCTAATTCAAACAGGGTGGTGATGTATTTATGCTGGTTTTAACGACCTGCGACAATAAAAATGCAATGTACGTGTATGTATCCGTGGTAGTTATTCATTAGCTTGTTTATGAAATCCAAGCACATCCCATACAGCACCCAAATGGAGTCGTCACTTTGTCTGGTCATTTTAGAATCAGTTTTACTGATTTTAATTTAATCACATCGTTTGTAAAGTATCTAGAATGATTTTGTTAGTTTCTGATTTGTTTGTTTTTGTTCCGGGTATAGAACTCTCAGATTGTCGCTTCTTACTTGTGATCAAAATTTACTAGGCATTGTCTGACACCTCTAAACGAGATATCGAGCAGAGGCATGCTCTCGCTGTGCTGGGTTCCTGGTCATAGTGATATACAGTGAACTATCTCGTAACCGGGAACTGACGGTATCGAGAAATCTGTCCGGTTATAAGAGGTGTCCGTTAGGAGAGAGTACACTGTACCAGGTAACTGTGAGGCAGACCAACTAGCTAGAAAAGGTATAACATTGGGGAATTTTACCACAGAAAGTGAACCCAATAAAACACAATATCTCTACGCAAGCACTGAAACAGACTAATGAAAGATGGCGTGATCTTGATACGTGTACATACATGAGGAGGAGTAGGAATTCCCCTATCACCTACTATGCAGTTGCCCAGCATTCACCTTCTTGAGAAAAAAGATTCTGGGAGAGTACTTCTTTATAGACCTTCAAGATATCTACTCAACGAATATCAATAAAATATGGAAATCTATTCAACTCTCAACATGGTTCCAAGAGTACCGATAAGAATCGGCTAATCTTTTTTTTCGTTTTCAATGCACAAAACGTGCCTAAAACTAGCTTAACTATCTTACTCTTACTTACTGGCCCCACAGGGGCACTCTAAGCTAAACTTAATACTTATACTATGTCTTCTAATTTGCGACTTTTTCGCATATCGTTTGAACACTTTCGCATATCATTTGTGACAATTTGCGAGTATATGCGAGCATATGCGAGAATTCGCAAGCGTCCCAACCATATGCGACCAGACGAAAACCTTACATTGCATATGCCGGCATATTTGCGAACAAATTCCTAGTCTACAGGTAAAATAAAACTGAACAAGCGAAACTTCACATATTTGAAAGTTTGGTTTGGCCTAATAAAACGCCAAAAAGTAAAATGAGTACTTTTAATGAGTCTGAGCCGGCGATGTAAATCAACTTGCATATACACATACCTAGTTACAAATTTTGTTGCAACTAGTTAGCGTCTATTGCGGTCTATTTTATTAATTTAATAAGGCTTTTTAACTGAAGCTCTTGAAAAGGGATTGACTATAATTTTTTACCACTAAGTAAAAATTAATTAACAACTGAAAGTTACAGATTAATTAATAACTCGGACTCTGTGTATGGTGTTTTATTATTTAAGATAGCATAAATGTTAAGATAACTAATAAATAAAAAAAAAAAAATGTGATATACATAGATACTGAAATGATGAACGAAGCAAAAGACATAACCAAGAGGTTAACGACGTGTAATCGCTTTATATGAGACTGAGGTTTATTGTTGGTAATTTAACTGATGGTTTATTTATTCAGCGGGCTTCAGTGTATTAATTAAATAATAAAATGTATTATGAGTTCATATGTGTAGGGAAAAAGAAACCATCAGAAGGTGGAATCGTTTCGTAAAAATGTATTTACTTATAAAGAAAAGAACACAAAGTAATTTTCTCATATTTGGCATATAGACCAAGAGCCCACAGTAATTTTTGGGTGTGAATGATAACAAAAAATGTTTGTTTGATAGTTCTTGATCTTCTTTTTCTAGATGTGAACGTCTTGCGGGGTCTAGTGGGGCAATTGTGAGTAATATACTAAGTACATCAAAAATGCAGTTTTTTCGAAAGTCCAGATAATTGGTATAACAACTTTATCATAATTTTGAAATGTAAAGTTCAGCGCCCTGATGACGAATATGGTGGTCCAAGACGGTTTGACCGAGGCCTTTAGCCCGCAAGACGCCTTTAAAATATGCAAAAAATGTGGAGCCAACCTTCCTGATTACAAATATGGTAGTCCAGACGTTTTGAAGGAGGCTTTCAGCTCGCAAGACGCCCTTATAGTATGCATAAAACATTTTTTTAAATAATTATTATAACAAATAGGCTCCCATATGGATACGGTATCATAAGATCCGTTACAGACGGATTGAAGCTTTTCTGTATGTTTTTGATTATTTAAGCATCAAAACGATATACAAAGCTTGCTCTAACTGTGTATGTAGGTACATTTATGCACCTTTGGAGACATATGTTCATTACATATATAGGAAACTGAGCAGTAGATTAGGTTAGGTTAGGAGGGGTGTGTGATTGTTCGAGCAATAATTTCCACTCGGAGGCCTAATGGTTCATTGTGGAGTGGATCCCCCATAGTTTGAGAGCAAATCCTCTTCTAACCAACTCGTAAGCCAGTTTATGCTTTGTGGTGAATCTTAACGGATCCGATATCTTTATATTTACGAGCTCTGCTATGTCAGACAAGAATCTATGATGGAGGCGTCGTTTTTGGAAGGCGGGGCAGTAGCAGAATAGATGTTGAATCGATTTGCTTTCTTCCTCATCTCCGCAGCTTCTGCAGATATCGTTGGACTCAGGTAGCCATTTGATTGTCATATGGTATGACCTATGGCACAGTGTACTGTGATCATTCCGGTGATTAAGCGTATGTAAGATTTATCTAGATGTAACATCGTCTTTGTCCTATTAAGATCAAGTTTCGGCAGGAAAATGTGACGCAGTAGGTTCATTTTAGCCACGGAGCGTTGGTCTCTTTTTCGGTTATTTGGTCGATTCTGTTGAACAGTGTTTTTTAATCGGTGGCAGTATGGAGGTGTCAGCATCGCTGCTGCTCATGGTTGATCCAGCTCTTGCTAGTGCGTACGCTGAGCAGTCACTGTTGCTGACGCTTAATAATATGATAATTTCTGAACGCTGCCTGTTGCTGATGATCATTTTCTGAACGCAGCCATTCGTGGTGAACGAGACAATATTGAGATGTCAAACGAATTTTAAATCAAGCAGTTGGTGGCAGAAGATGGAGTAATAGAATTTAATTTTAGTTTCTTTCTTTTTTCCTTTTTTACATTCATTTTTTGCCTTTTATGGTTTATCAGTTAATCTTAAAATTACATGTTTAACTATTAATGTTCATTTGTTACTTAAAATAAAATAGAAAATACTTAAAGTTGCGTTTTTTCCACGGCCACCAACATTTCTAAAATTAAATTCTTTTAGAGCTGCCTTTTCTTGGCAATTATATTACATATATATATTGGGGAAGGCGTCAAAGAAAAAAGGCAGAATGTCCAATCCAAATCAGACGAAGAATTGCGATTGTGCCAAATGCAATAAACCGAACAGCATTGATGATATGGTGCAATGTGATGTGTGCCACAGGTGGTATCATTACAGCTGCGTGGGAGTGGATGCATCAGTTGCAGATAGAAGCTTCGAGTGTGTTACGTGTGCTGGGCTTAATGAAACGGTTCGTGGAAATGTGGCAGCTGTCGATAATATGGGCGATAGGTTGTCACACGTAGGACTAGGTGATCATCAAAGCGTTGGCGTGACGGCACATTCAGTAACAAATCTGAGTGTTGCATCATCAGGCAAAAGCAAGAAACGATTGGAATTGGAGCTGAAGTGCCTTGAAGAGCAGAAGAAGTTGGATATGCGGCTTATAGTCGAACAACAACAAAAGGAAAAGGAGTATATCATAAAGCGATACGAATTGTTGGCACAAGAAGCTGACGACTGTATTGAAGAAAGCTGTTCGGAGAGGCGCAGGACATCGGCGTGGGTGGATCAAGTGAGTGTTGAAAATGCTCCAATTGATCTCAAGACAAATCCTGTGGTTCACACTCAGCATCGGCCTCTAGAATGTGTTGCTGAAGTTCCTGAGTTTGGCTTGAGTAGGAATCAGATCTCGGCGCGTCAGGTAGTATCCAAAGAGTTGCCATTTTTCTCCGGGCGGCCAGAAGACTGGCCATTATTCATCAGCAGTTTTGAGAATAGTACACGAATGTGCGGCTTCAGCAAAGAGGAGAATTTGTGGCGTCTTCAAAGGGCATTGAAAGGTAATGCGTTGGAAACAGTTAGGGCACGTCTACTACTTCCATCTATGGTAGATGAGGTGATTTCTACTCTCCGTATGCGATTTGGGCGTCCTGAGTACATTGTGCAAATGCAATTGTCTAGGATTCGGTCAGAGCCCCCACTGAAAGCTGATCGGCTAGACACTTTGGTAAACTATGCACTGTCGGTGCGCAATTTGTATGCAACAATGGAGGCATCTGGGCTGACGAGCCACCTCAATAACCCCGTTCTACTCCAGGAGCTTGTGGAGAAGCTACCAGCGTCTATTCGAATGAACTGGGCGTTGCATCGTGGTACAACGGAACCGAATTTAGTGCGCTTTGGCGAATGGCTCTACAAGATGGCAGAAGCAGCTAGTTCGGTGATGACGTTTTCTACATTTGAGAATAAAAACGAAAAGAGACAAGCGGGATTGCATGCTCACACTGAAATGCAAATGTCTGAGACAACACAACCAAAGGGGAACGGCTGTTTCATTTGTGAAGAAGATCACAAGCTGTTGGATTGTGGTAAGTTCAAAACACTTCCAATTGCAAAAAGATGTGAACTGGTGAAGGACAAGGGCATATGTGAGAGTTGTCTTGGACATCGAAAACGATTTAAATGTCGAAGTACTGCGAAGGGTTCTGTACATGTATTGTTGCAGTCGAACTCATCGGCCCCAGTGAAACCGTGCAACGCTCATCAAAGGTGTGATGGAGGAAATACAGTGTTTAGGATTATACCAGTGGTACTTCATGGCGATGGAAAGTCATTAGAAACGTACGCATTTTTAGATACCGGCTCTTCTCTGACACTTGTGGAACAGAACATAGTGAAATCTTTGGGCATCGAGGGAACAGCCAAACCATTATGTCTTAAATGGACTGCAGACACCGTTCGCTATGAGGGGTCATCTATGGTTGTACCGATGGAGATTTCTGCTGCTACAAACGATCGCGATAGAAGGTACCGGCTTCAAGATGTTCGTACAGTGCAGCGTTTGGCATTGCCGAGGCAGACTGTTCTAGCTGAGGAGGTGCAGCGTCAGTATCCACATTTGAGCGGTGTACCATTGGCCACGTTCGTGAAGGCAAAGTGTGGGATCCTGATAGGGCTGAACAACCAGAAGCTGACTTTAGCCTTGCAGACTAAGGAAGGAAAGTGGAACGACCCAATCGCAATCAAAACCAGACTAGGTTGGTGTTTGAGTGGCGGCGAGGCGAATGGAGTAAAGGATGGTGGCGTATATCACATCAAAGCCTGCAAATGCGATCAGGATTTGGAAGAGTTGTTGCGTCGACATTACACGTTAGAGGAGCAAGGGATCGAGAGTGCTTGTTGTGAGACAGCGGAGGACGTTCGCGCGAAGAAGATCTTGGAAGAAACAGTACACAGGCAAGAAGATGCTTTCGTATGCGGATTGTTGTGGCGGTACGACAATATCACCATGCCGGATAGTTTTCCAATGGCCCTCAAAAGGCTAAGGTGCCTTGAGAAAAAGTTTGTGAGAGATCCTTCTCTATTGAGGGTGGTCAACGATCAAATAAAGAATCTCGTGGATAAGGGGTACGCTCGTAAGCTGGATCAACGAGAGCTCGACACACAACATCCAAGGGTTTGGTATTTGCCCACTTTCTTAGTGAGGAATCAGAACAAGCCTGAAAAAATCCGAATGGTATGGGACGCAGCGGCTACGACACAGGGGTTTTCTTTAAACAGTGTTCTTCTAAAGGGTCCGGACGAATTAAAAGTTCTCACAGATGTTCTTTATGCCTTTCGAATTAATCGGATTGCGATAGCAGCAGATATTCAGGAAATGTTCCACCGAGTTAAAGTGTGCGAAAAGGATCAGCATTGTCAACGTTTTTTGTGGCGGGATGGTGTTTCTAGCCGGCAACCAGAAGTCTACGTAATGATGGTTCTAACATTTGGTGCTTCATGTTCGCCAAGTATTGCGCAGCATGTTAAGAACATCAACGCAAGGGACTTTGCTGAAACCTTTCCAAGAGCTGCCGACACCATCATTAATCACCATTACGTGGACGACTTGTTAGACAGTGTCGAAACAATCGAGGAAGCAATCCAGTTGGCGAAGGACGTGAAGTTCGTCCACGCAAAAGCTGGGTTTAATATTCGCAACTGGTTGTCTAACTCAAAGGACGTTCTGCGAGCAATGGAAGAACCTGACGGCAATGCAAATAAGATGCTGGAGAACCTAATAGAAGACAAATGCACGACGAAGGTCTTGGGACTTTGGTGGAACACCAGTGAAGACATTCTTGGATTCTCGCTGCAGTTCGTAAAGATGCAGGAAGACATTATGAGAGGGATCCGGATTCCAACGAAGAGAGAGCTGCTTCGAGTACTCATGTCCGTCTTCGACCCGTTGGGTTTTCTCGCCTTTTACTTGGTCAAACTGAAGGTGTTGCAGCAGGAAGCATGGAAGTCTGCAATAGGATGGGATGACGAATTACCCCCGGAACTTCATGAAAGATGGGAGAGCTGGCGCAGGCTACTGACAAAGGTGGAAGAGGTGCAAATTCCGAGGTGCTACTTTCCTGAAGGATTTAGCAAGCGAGCAAAGGTGCAACTTCACATCTTTACCGATGCTAGCGAGGACGCGATGGCTGCTGTGGCTTATTTTCGCTTCATGGAAGACGGCCGCTTCGGGTGTGCACTTGTTTGTGCTAAAAGTAAAGTAGCACCGTTAAGACCTATATCAATTCCAAGGTTAGAGCTGCAGGCTGCTTTGATGGGATCTAGGCTGGCGAATTCATTAGCAAAAGCACATGCAAATAGGTTGACTATTGAGCGGAAGTACATGTGGACCGATTCGAAGAACGTCATATGCTGGTTGCGCTCTGATGCGAAGAAATTTAAGCCATTTGTGATGTTTCGTGTGGCGGAGATATTGCAGAAGACGAGATTGGATGATTGGAATTGGATCCCAACTAAGTTGAACGTGGCCGACGAGGCGACAAAGTGGGCAAAGGTGCCTTCTTTCAATAAAGGTGCTCGATGGTTCGTAGGTCCAGACTTTCTCTACCAGTACGAAACTACATGGCCAGCACCGGAGGAGACTGAATGCTACAAAGAAGAGTTGCGCTCAAAGTATCTTCTGGCGATACATTTCCCTTTGACGGAGGAGCCCTTGTTGAACGTAGACCGGTTTTCATCATGGACACGTTTGCACCGCGCTGTGGCATGGGTGCTGCGATACGTTAATAACTTGAAGGCAAAGGTACGAGGAATCTCTACGGTTGTTGGTGTGCTGACGATGAATGAACTTCAACGAGCTGAGCTGTTGCTATTTCAGATGGTGCAATCGGAGAAATATGGCGACGAAATTGCAATATTATCTAATGGAAAAACACTGTCAAAAGGTAATTGTCTATATAAATTGTCTCCATATATAGATAAGCATAGAGTCTTGCGTATGAGAGGAAGAATCGACAGCGCCTGGTGTATCGACGAGTGCACCAAACGTCCAATCATATTACCGAGGGATCATCATATATCATATCTGATTGTAAGGATGTACCATCTCATATTTCACCATAAGTGCCAGGAAACAGTAGTCAATGAAGTGAAGCAAAGGTTTTGGATCTCTGGCCTACGTCCTCTTGTAAAATTAGTTCGTCGAAAATGCCAGCGGTGTCGTATTATTCGAGCTGAACCAGCAGTGCCCGAGATGGCGCCACTACCAGAGGCTAGGCTTGCAGCGTATACTCGACCATTCAGCTATGTCGGGGTGGACTACTTCGGTCCGATTGTGACCAGTGTTGGTAGGCGGTCAGTGAAACGTTGGGGAGTGCTTTTCACCTGCTTGACGGTGAGAGCTGTTCATTTAGAGGTGGCGCATACACTATCGACCGACTCTTGCATCATGTGTATCAGAAACTTTATGGCAAGGCGAGGGGTACCAAGAGAGATTTACTCCGACAACGGTAGTAACCTGAAAGGAGCAGAACGAGAACTCAGGGAGGCATTTCACCAAATCGACCAAAACAGGATCCAGGAGAGATTCACAACCTCAGAAACTAGATGGTATTTCAACCCCCCCGCGGCACCTCATATGGGAGGTGTTTGGGAGCGACTCGTCGGGTCAGTTAAAAACGTTTTGAAAGAAGTAATGCGGAATCAGAGGTTGACGGATGAGTCCCTGCAGTCGATGCTGATAGAGATAGAAGGTATCATCAATTCACGACCACTCACACATGTATCAGTGGATTGTGATGATGTGGAAGCGATGACACCAAACCATTTTCTGTTGGGGTCATCAAACGGAAGCAAGTCACCAGGAGCTTTCTGCGATAAGGACCTAATTCTGCGCAAGGAGTGGAGAAAGTGCCAGCAGCTGACCGACTTGTTTTGGAAGCGGTGGGTACGTGAGTACCTACCAACATTGACACGGAGGACGAAATGGTTCCAGAATGTTAAGAACGTTGAAGAAGGAGACATCGTCATAATCGTCGATGAAAATCTGCCAAGAGGTTCTTGGCCAAAAGGCTTAGTAGTTGGAGTCATCCGGGCCCATGATGGCCAAGTAAGAAGAGCTACCGTGAGGACAGCAACCGGTGTGTACGAGAGACCCGTAGCGAAGTTGGCGGTCTTGGATGTCAGTAGGTCGAAGGTTGGTAAATCAACAGCAGAAGCGGCTGATTCACCGGAGGGGGGAAATGTTGCTGACGCTTAATAATATGATAATTTCTGAACGCTGCCTGTTGCTGATGATCATTTTCTGAACGCAGCCATTCGTGGTGAACGAGACAATATTGAGATGTCAAACGAATTTTAAATCAAGCAGTTGGTGGCAGAAGATGGAGTAATAGAATTTAATTTTAGTTTCTTTCTTTTTTCCTTTTTTACATTCATTTTTTGCCTTTTATGGTTTATCAGTTAATCTTAAAATTACATGTTTAACTATTAATGTTCATTTGTTACTTAAAATAAAATAGAAAATACTTAAAGTTGCGTTTTTTCCACGGCCACCAACAGTCACTTATGGTTTAAAAAAAAAAATCGTCAATATTGCTCAATTCAATAGAACTCTGTGAGTTTTTTTTTTAACTGTATCGAAGAAGTGAACCAACGTTTAACTGTTATGTTGCCTACTTACTTAATTCTTTGTATAACGCTGTCATCAACTCGCTGCTCATGGTATTCTCGCTTCTTTTCCCATGACTTGGTTCTTCTTGTTTATTTAATTTAAAATAAACTTTCTTTTAAAAAAAAATATAGAATTAGCTCAACGAAATATTTATGTTTCAAAAGTATATTAAAACAGGAAATAGTTAATAAAAATAAAAACAATAAAAATTAGTTAATCCGCAGCACCACCCTGTATAGTCACCCCCATCTTGTATTTGTTTCTTAATTTTGTCACCATTTAACAAAGCGTGCGGAAGTCCAAATTTTAAATAAATTATTTTAATATTCTTTATTTTTGATTTACACCTGCGCGTGTTATAACGCTACACACATATCTGTACGCATAGAACACAACGCGTTTCATAAAGTAACACACTCAAGAAAATAGAAAGAAAAAAAGAAGCATTCTCCTGCGTCAGTGCGATGATATTTGTGTAGTGTTCCAATGGTTAGTGGGTGTTTGCCACCCATTTCACTTTGTTTTTTGTTTTTATTGTTGTTAAATTTATTTTTGTATTTTCGTGTCTTGGAATAGACAAAAGTTTATTGTCCGCCAGATCAAGTAAAAAAATAATGATAAAAAAAAAACAACCTGCTCATTTCGGAATCACTTAGTCAAAAGAGAACCGGCTTCATTGATTTTATGTCTTTATATAAATTAAAAGAAGAAAAAAGAATAAAACAAATTTTAATTGTTTATAAAAATAAAGAAACAAGTAAACACACCAAACGGACTTCTGTCAGTGCCCATGAACCTCATCCCGAAACAAAAAGCAATCCTAAATATTTATTTCCAATCAATTTGTTATTGATTTTGTTATTATTATTACTTTTTGTTTATAGTAGTATTTTTCCCACGTTTGTTTCGCTTTTTGTACTTAAAAGTTATTTTAAGAACAAATTTGTAAATCAACTTGCATATACACATACCTAGTTACAAATTTTGTTGCAACTAGTTAGCGTCTATTGCGGTCTATTTTATTAATTTAATAAGGCTTTTTAACTGAAGCTCTTGAAAAGGGATTGACTATAATTTTTTACCACTAAGTAAAAATTAATTAACAACTGAAAGTTACAGATTAATTAATAACTCGGACTCTGTGTATGGTGTTTTATTATTTAAGATAGCATAAATGTTAAGATAACTAATAAATAAAAAAAAAAAAATGTGATATACATAGATACTGAAATGATGAACGAAGCAAAAGACATAACCAAGAGGTTAACGACGTGTAATCGCTTTATATGAGACTGAGGTTTATTGTTGGTAATTTAACTGATGGTTTATTTATTCAGCGGGCTTCAGTGTATTAATTAAATAATAAAATGTATTATGAGTTCATATGTGTAGGGAAAAAGAAACCATCAGAAGGTGGAATCGTTTCGTAAAAATGTATTTACTTATAAAGAAAAGAACACAAAGTAATTTTCTCATATTTGGCATATAGACCAAGAGCCCACAGTAATTTTTGGGTGTGAATGATAACAAAAAATGTTTGTTTGATAGTTCTTGATCTTCTTTTTCTAGATGTGAACGTCTTGCGGGGTCTAGTGGGGCAATTGTGAGTAATATACTAAGTACATCAAAAATGCAGTTTTTTCGAAAGTCCAGATAATTGGTATAACAACTTTATCATAATTTTGAAATGTAAAGTTCAGCGCCCTGATGACGAATATGGTGGTCCAAGACGGTTTGACCGAGGCCTTTAGCCCGCAAGACGCCTTTAAAATATGCAAAAAATGTGGAGCCAACCTTCCTGATTACAAATATGGTAGTCCAGACGTTTTGAAGGAGGCTTTCAGCTCGCAAGACGCCCTTATAGTATGCATAAAACATTTTTTTAAATAATTATTATAACAAATAGGCTCCCATATGGATACGGTATCATAAGATCCGTTACGGATTGAAGCTTTTCTGTATGTTTTTGATTATTTAAGCATCAAAACAATATACAAAGCTTGCTCTAACTGTGTATGTAGGTACATTTATGCACGCCTATGATGAGACTTGTTTTAGACTTATTTTTGTGACTGAGTCCAATGGAATAAACGGTATCATACGCGAAAAAATAACAGTTAAAACTAAATTCGGACTATCCAACATGTTACACTGGGCTCATACTCTTTCGAATTATTGTTTCAAATTGCATAGTACAAAACGTTCATACACACGTATTTCCGTATGCAAAACTGCATCAATTTTTCTCAGGATGCTACAGTGAACAGCTCTACAGTCTAACTTTAGGCAATAACAATATATTGTAAATAATAACACATTTTTTGCTCATAATGGCTGAAGAAATTGATGGCACAAACTATAATAAGAACCATTTGGAAAAAACTCCTGTGAATCATAAGCAAGTACAAAAATAATACACAACTCTCCAGTTATCCTGGACACCACCCATAGAGTTAGTTGAAATTGAAACCTATCATCTGAGTTTCCTACCACTACATCGATCATTCGTTCTCGTCCTTCATGTGCTCGCGCTGTGTGTAAACATTAAAAGGGTATTCATATCCTACATACCTATGTACGTGTAATTATTCGGTATTCAAAATACGCATACAAACATGCAGTGGACGCTCGATATAATGAACATCGATATAGTAAACAATCCAATATAGTGAACACTCAATATTTTATACATTTGTTTGTTTCACAGCTTATGGTTGTTTTTATTGCAAAAACAAAGTGCGTGTTGCTTATTTTGTTATTTTTTGAACGATATTCTTTGTGACCATGTCACTTAAGCACAGCTTTCTTTCTTATAAATATTGGCTTGTTTTTTAGTAATCGCAAAGAAAAATTGTAATTATATTCTATTTTCGATGAATTGTACGTAAAAACATACACATTTTGATAAAATTTGCTTCAAGGAGTCCACGCTCGTTACAATGAACAATCTCGCTTCAGTGAACAGGCCTGGTTTTTATTAGTTCACTATATCGAGCGTCTACTGTATTTTATGTAATTTAGATTTTAAATGAATTTCTTACGAAATAAGAATCGACATGACAGGGTACGTTTCCAAAGCATTTCGCTTTTGTCCGAAACTATGCAATGGGTACCTAGACACGTTTTGACAACGAAGAAATCTAATGTTTTAGTTTTCACCATTTCCCTATCTGTTGAAATTGTTTTCATTCAATTAACAATTTGTATGACGGTTTATGTGGCCATGACGTTCATCGAAATGAAAACCTGTAGCCAGCACATGCACACTCGCTATTTAAAAATTCAGAGCCTTTTTACCCATTTTTTGGGAGTTAAAATGGGCTCATAAAGACGCTGTCTCCTTAAAGCCGTTAATATCAACTGTCGTCTTTCGAAAAATATTAAATATGTACAAGATTCAATCTTCGACATTATGTAACTTTTTTTTAATAAGCACCATGATCTTTAAATAAACTCGTGTATGTGTGTGTATGCGTATTTGACATTTGTAACTAAAATGTGAGAAACAGCATAGCAATGAGTACATAGAAGAAGAAAATGAAAATTTTGTTCTTATTTGAAGTTGGCGCCATTAATGTTTTAAGTACATCATTCTGCTGTGAACCCTGATTACATGTATGTAACATATATGTACATAGGTACGTTCTAAGCTTGGTTATAAAAGATCACGATCTTTTTATGATAGCCTAAAGTTGTTAGTTGGATTAACAAAAGGTAATACGCATTCTTTGTTCAAATAAGAAATGAAAACGAATACATATAGGTAAATAAAGTTAAGTAAAAGTGTGTAAATCGATAGCTCGCTCTCTCTCTCTGTCGTAAAAAAGTTAGTGACAGTCAAAGTCAATGCCATGGACATGAAATCGTCAAAAGTTCAAGGTTGTCAACGTGAAATAAAACTTATCAATGTAGGTATGTACGCGTAGTTCGTGTAACAGTTTACGTTCACATAAAGTGGTGAAACGTACGTCCAATTGCGTGTGTCCTGCCACAATGTCATAACTCAACAAAAACTAAATAATTTATGTAGTAAAATTATAATGCAAAAGGTATGGAATTACCGGTGTCACTTCTTATCAAATTTTAACAGAGCTTTACCAATTAATCTGAATATTCTAAACAATCCCACTTGTAATCTGTTGTAAGCTAGCTTACCATCTTAACAATTATTTGAAGTTGGCAGCACTCGCAAGCGTTTGTTGGATTTTAGACTGAGATTGTTTTTAGAAATCAATCAATCCTCAAAGGAAAATTGCCATTTCTACAGCCAGTAGTCGTGCAGAGATCAGCAATTTTTAACCTTGTTCTGTTCTTTTGAAAATTATTTCCCAATGTAACTCAAAGTTAAAGAAGAAGTTACGCCTTTTTGAACAACAACGATATCATCCAGGCGTCAAAGCAAACATCACTTCTGACAATCTGTGCTTTTCTCTGTAGAATTGTATCTTATTGAGTCGTCCTGCCATTAGACCCGCACCCACATCCTTTTTGGATGTAATTCCCATTGGAATATCTTTGCGATATTAACTATTTCCTGGTATAATTAGTATGCCCTATTGCGTCAAACATTAGTACTCTTAGAATGTCGTTTGCATGTTCCATATCTAGCTACGTATGTATGTCAACATTTTCAAACAAACAACTGTTGAACGGTTACTTCAAATTATTTACATTTCATTTGAATTCAAAGCTCACCCGAGCTTCAGTTATTATTACTTCAGGGTCATTTGGGGCTACATACTTCCCAACCACCCCTAGCAACTCATCACCCATGCTGTGTGGAATCGTATCAATTTCTAAGGATTTTCCACGAAAACAAATCAATGAAATAAACAAATTCAATTCTTCTTGTTGTTCCTTCAATTACGTTTCGGCGGAAAAATGCCTCAACCCTCAATATTTGTCGGCCTTGGAAACGCGATACATACAGCATGTACCTACATTTTATAGCGGAATTTTTCAATATACATACTTTTGCGTTGCTTTTACTTTCATTTGACGCCTGCTTTCTATTGGATAAGGGACGACTGACACAAATTCATTCAGAAATTCTGAGTTCACTGTATACAACACATACGCTCGAATCCGACGCCCACACATACCTACGGTGCGTATTTTTTTCCTTTCTGTTGTATTCTAAGGACGTCCTACGGTTTGTGGCCTTCGTACCTACTCGTTCCCTACCGCCTTCCTGCCAGTACAAAGTGAATTCTTTGTGGAGCGAGAACGGATAAAAATAGTTAATGAAAACAGAATCCATTATTTGTCGCCCACACTCGTCAAGGCAGCCTCCTCTTACTGAGCAACAACCTCTTTTGGCACCCATAATCCCTTGACCTTTCCCAGCATTATTCGCAGGGTGGAAAGCTTTTCCAAGAATTTCCATCGTCTTCTCGCTATGCGCATGTCAACAGAACACTGTTCATAGGTATGTGGATGAAAACAACCCTCTAACCTGCTGCTCCTCTCGCTCGTTCTCTTGTATCCCACCGTTCGTCGTCGTTTTGTTATGAAAATCGAGAATAACAACAAAATTAAAACCAAAATAAAGAATCGTGTAGGCGTGTGAGAGTAGAACATCCCGCTTTTGTGTACATATTCCGGGGGATGCGATGGCGTGATGATATGCTGTTTGGGTGGCACTCAATCGATATGTTTACATTTTGTATCCATTTTGTTTTTGTTTTTGTTTTTGTTCAAAGAACGCTTTTTCTACGCATTTTATACAACTTTCACCTGCTGGAAAAGAATGGTGTGGTTGGTGGTAGCTGTTCACCTCACACCTCCAAAACAAAAAGGAAAGTGATGGTTGGGTGCAATTCTCCACCCCTGTGCGTGGGTCAAGTGTTTTATTTCTCCATGCGATAGTATTAGTGGGTATCTATGAATTTGCAGAAAAAAAAAACTTTTTGTTTATTTTCTTCTTTTTGCGGATAAACGATTGGGTAATGAAATTTCAAGTGAATCCTACATTAGTTCTTAAAAGGTTTTGGTTTTTCACAGAATTGTACACCACTTGCGTATTTCTCTCTAATTAAAAATAGAAGCTTTCAATGTGTTGTTTTTAAAATTTCCTTAATTGAACATGGCAACGATATGTTTTGACAAACTGTCAAATTGTGTCTTTGACACTTTTTTTTTCGTTGACAATTTTATGCCGAAGTGTACCTACCTACCTATTACGCCAAATTTTGTGACTCATTTTACCAGTGGGCTGATGCAATAAAGTTCATTATTTAGGAAATACATATTGTAATAACAATTTAATTTTAGATAAGAAATACAACACTGAATGAAACATGTGTATGTACATATGTACATATGTATGTATGTATGTATGTAAATATATCGCACCAAAGCCCATAATATTGTGAGTGTTGACGAAGCGAAATTGTCTAGCAGTTTGTTGGGGTTAACTGGAATAAATATCAGCTTATTTATGTATGTATTTAGCAAAGAGACGTTTTCGTCTTCTCTTTTTAAGTTAATGGAATATTTTTCATTCTTTTAATGGGAAAGACAACGCCTACCAATTTGTAAGATTTCTAGCAACTTGTCCTAACCCACTTCCATATACAGTAGCACCCCAATTATCCGTGTTCCGATAATCTTGTTTCTCGCTTAGTGTGCTTACAGAGTGGAGCGCAGAGCGAGCAACGAGCAAAGCGCAAAAATCGCTCGAGCAAAGAGCAACGATTTAGGTTAGCATCGGAGCATAGAGCAAAGAGCAAAAAATCATTTTTTCTATTGAATATTTGAATAGACGAAAAATCAAAGCGATTATAGCTGAGAAATCAAACATATTTTAAATCGCTGCTTTGTTCTCTTATCGACGCTTTGCTCCATCTTCGAGAAACGCCGCACTATGTGCGCTACGCTTTAATGGTTTAATTGAATGTGTTTGATTTCATCGCTTTGCTCTTTGCTCGTTGCTCACTCTACGCTCCACTCTGTAAGCACACTTATCCGTGTGTACCTGCCAGGCATTCGATTATCCGAGCCGATTATCTCTGTATTTGGCAAAAGTCGGGGATTCCCCATTTGTAACAAACCGTATTTTACAGTAGCATGCGCTTTCGTGTTTGCTACTGCATGTTGTTTTAGCAGTTACATACCCATGTATGTATGTATATACAGTGTACTCTCTCCTTACGGACACCTCTCATAACCGGACAGATTTCAAAGAACGATACACGATTTTTCATATAAAGAACTCTCCCATAACCGAATTTTCGTAACCGCAATAGAATGTCACTCTCTCTTAAACGGACAAAACACATCTACGTATGGCAAACTTTTTACATATCTACTTTATTTTGTATTATGTTTTGTTCTCCTCTTCTTTACACTTTGCAAAGAAACGAAAGCAGACCTCAAACAACTTGGAGTGTGCAACTGGATGCTGTTAGCTAAGGACCGGGCTAACTGGAAGGGGGTGTTCGTTGAGGCCTTGGTCCGCCCCGGACTGTAGCGCCACCTAAGTAAGTAAATAAGAGATTGATGTATATTTAGAGAAATAAATCGATTCATTTTCATATGGTATATTTTAATTAATTTTTCAATTCTCCGTGCTTTTCAATTTTCTGGCAACCGCTTCCCGGTCATTGTACTGGATAGTCCAGGTTCTGTATTTACGCTTGAAGCTGGACTCATTATGATAGGTATTGCCTGGTTACATCGGACAGCGCTCCTGAGTCCTGACATATTGATGAGCAATGAATCCGTCTTAAAATAGCTTTGAATTTTTGTTCCACCTGTTTGGGCCGCAATACTCGTAAGTAGCTACAACCGATGAAAAGCTTATATGGATGACAGTAGCTCTCCTTGGTTTTGGAACTCATTTTAAGTGCAATCGAAATAACAACAAATAGCGAGCTTCAAACTCAAATCATGTCGGTTATTCAGTTAACCTCCAACGAGTTGCCGGAGTCAAAGTTACTTACAGACATATTTTAATACCTTTTTGTCATGCGATCAATTAATTACAATCAAACCTTTATTGCAACCGAAGTGACCAACTGTACCGCAGACCAAAAGACAACCCCCTACCCCCACAGCCGAGTCGAGTCAAAACAAAAACAACCCTCTCCACGTCATCTGTGTATAGGTACTGTCGTACATGTGTATGTACTTAATACTCGTTTAAATTTGTATTCTAATCGCCTTGTCCTACCCTCCCACTGTCCGCCGCCCACTCAATTGCAAGCAAAACACAACACAACAATAATAATGCAAACTGTACCTACCGCTACCATAAAAACGAAAATCCAACAAAAAATACCAGAAAATTGATAACAAAAGGAAATAACACAAATATGAATAAAGCTTTTTTTCCTGAAATACACATAAACAACACCGAGAAAACCCCTCAAAGTGGAATGAGAATGAAAAAATAAAATAAAGAAACTTCTCAGAACTCAGAATTCAGAACAAGAATAAGTAAAGAGACACGAAGCAACACGAGAAAGAGAGATAGAGAGTAGAACAAGAACAAGTAAAAAAAAGCTACTTCTCTACCGATCAACCAGAATGTACATGAATTGAAAACTTTTTATCAATCGGTCAAGAACGTTTGTCAGTGCTAAACGCGATTCGCAAATTCCTCCGCTAATATTAAAAACAAAAATCTTTCAAAACAGATAACTTTTTTGAAAAACAATTTTCAAAACCGAATCAAAGAGAAATTGTGAAAAACTCAGTTTTCCCAGAATTTCAAAAACACGGATATTTGAAGTGTCACCTGTCAAAAACTAGAAAATTCGTCAACTTAACCCCCAAACTACTCTTTGACAACATATGTGAAAAGGTAGTTTTGTCGTGTGTTTTCTGTTTTTTATGTAAGAAGGAAGAAATTCTACTATAAGTCAAGCTTTTTTCCCCCCAAAAAAAGGAGCTTTTCGGAATTAGTTTAATACTTAACCTTCAGTGTAAATATTATTAAGTATTTTATGAAGTTGTCAACACAAAAATAAGACGACCTAAGGCAGGCGACAGCTGTCAGTGTCAAACCCACGAAGGGGTTGTTGTCTTTCGAACGAACCTTAAATGAACAATCTCAACCCATATAGCTCGTTATTTAACAGCTTGTTTCGTGTTTATAGCTGAATTAGCAGCTGAATTTGACGAAATAAAATAATATTGTTAAATTCAAAAAAAAAAAAACAGCGAATTACATCAAAACACAGAAAGAGAGGTGCAGAGGAGAGAGAATAAAATCTCGTGTTTATTTATTTTTTTTTTGTCATATTTTGATTGAGTGTGTGTAGAGAAAAAGGAATTAAAAAAAAAAAAAACTAAAACAAAACAAGTTTAGTTAATAAATAAAGAATTTGTTGGTAAATTTTCGTTCTCTGTTGTATATATGCGAATATCTCTATATTGTTGAGTTCACTGGAAATGGCAATAATAATCGAAATAATTTGTTAAAGTGTTTTGTTTTCTTGTTGATGTTATTTCGTGTGTTTTTGTTTTTATCGGTAACTATTATTTAACCAAAAACAAAATAGTTACACTTGCTAAATCAACTTAATGGAAAGTGTTAACTGAAGAAAAAAGAAATACGTAGTCGCGTAAAGAAGGATTAACACATCAAGAGTGTTGGAAGGAACGACGACGACGAGTTTGTTTATTTATTTCATCGGTTTTTTCCACGTTTATTTTTTTTTGTATAAAATAAAACAAAGAAGAAAGTGATCAGTAGAAGGACGGTGAAGGAGGAAGGACGAATAAGGTTGGTTTTTATTTTTTCGTTATCTCTCTGCAGAGCAGAGTAATAAAAATGTCATAATGTCGTGTCATGATTTTTACTTTCATTTTCTTTTTTATTTTATTTCCTTTTATTTATTTTTTTTTTGTTGGTGTGATTTCATTTTATATTTCGTCAGCTGATGAAAATGAGTGTGTAGGTCGTGAATGGTGAGACATGAGGATTCACATCATGCCATGGCGGAAACGGAGGAGGGGAAAGGGGGGACTATTTTTTTTTTAGCTCATATGGTGAAGGTGATGTGTCTGTTTAGATATCGCTACCCCCTTCGTAGGTTAGATCATTTGCGATGATTCAAATTTAGAGAGGAATCAGAATGATGATAAATGCAAATTAATTGTTTATCTTAGACTTAGATGTTAGAATTTTAAGACTTCTTCATACATATTCATATGTATGTACCTACTTACAATATCACAATTTTCGATGAACAAAAAGTAAACAAATTGCTGATTACTAAGAAAAAAAAATCGTAGACAGCATTAATACCTTTTCAAATTAAATACACCTTGGTAAAAACTAAAAAAGAAATGTATTCATCAGAACACCTCTATTGCCATAGCTGCTTGTTGGCAACGTGTTTTTTTTGGTTTTATATTGTCGAATTGGAGTTCATTTGCGGTCAGTGTTTCTTCAAGGTCGGTTGTAAACGTTTTCCCAACCCTAGACTGAAGAATGTGTAAATTTAATGGTGGCGGCTGAAATGACAATTTAACTGCTAAGTAAATTATTAGATTTTTTTTTTTATACAGTGTACATATACAATTTTATATAAGCTAGCTAATTTTATTCTATTTTAAAAGTGTAGAAATATAATAAAAGGGTGTGCCAGCTTAAAGACTCATAGGTATAAAATAAAATTTCATAATACGTAATCATTTCTTCGTTTTCTTTTCGCTTGTAAAAAGGAGACAAAAAAGGGATTAGTTGAGTAATCAAGTCTTTTAAATTGTTACATAGTACCTATAGTTTTGAATTTCCCCCTGAAAATGTTAGTACAGGAGTGACCGCTTAAAGCGAAATCTCTTTTATAACTAACCATTTCAACCAGTCTCAATAAATGTCACATCACAACTATGGATTATAATTTCGCTAACAACCGCTGTACTAAATAGAGTACACTCACTTGGAACTTTTTACTTTGATTTTTAGTTAAACTATTTATCATTACAAAGTTCAAAGTAAAAATTAAATTTTTTTTAGTTCTTTCGTCATTTATGTGAAATTTTATTTTTTTTAATTTTAATATTTATTCTAATAACAACGATATATTGATTGATTAACAATTTTAAGTAATGTACATACATACATCGTGGATTATCGATTATAAAACAAGTTCCTCTGAATAGACTAAAATACCGTCAAATCTTTTAAGTTTCAAGAATTTCTACTGTTCTCATTTGAGTACAGTGGGCACATGACTATGTAGAATTTCACATCATGCCATGGCATTTTTTAATTTTTTTTACATATCTACGAACATTTTCAAACGACAAAATGTTATCATTGAGCATGATTTTTTCGGTACTTCCCCGTGTTGCATTATGCTTACATCAAACGATAAATTTCAAAAGGCAGCACAAAGTAGTTGAGTTCCAAAGTGGATAGAGAAATGATAATACGCGCGTGAAAATTAATAAACTAAAATTGGAGAATACTTACAGCATCAAAAAACGTTCTCATTAAAAGACAAACTCATTTTAAAAAAGCGTGCAAAGCAAAGCGATATATTTTCTGACGAAAAATAATTTTTTTTAGCATACCACTTACATATAACGAACTTCGGTTATATTTATACTGAACCAATTTGACCGGTCCCTTTGAGTTCGTTATAAGCTGTCACTACTGTATGTACCTATGTACATTCCTTTTAATTTTGTTTGGAATATTGGATACTGGAACTTTGTGTTATCCTATTTATAGTTCTTGTCACAAATGGAATATTTGTAATAGACACCATAATTCCTTATCTCGCAAACAGAAATTGTGTTTATTTAAATAATGTGAATATATTGTTGTTAGAAAAATACTACAAATATTCCTTGAACGAGCCAATTTTTCAGCCCCATTGGTTGTCCGCTCAAGAAGAGTTTTGCTGAACCATGTTTACACTAGAGCCAAGTGCGGCTATTTGGGTTGATCTACCAATTGAGATAAATGAGTGCGTTCCCTTTATATTTACTGGAAATAGCGTGGAAAATTAATATGTACAATAAAAGCGTATCTATTAAATACGATTCGAATAAAAAAAAGTGCAAGTCACACGTCAAAAAATATAAAAAATATTGCATTTGTTTGTTTTGCCGCCAATACCCATGTCAATATATGTATTACATTAAAACTCGCTCATAACAAGCTATTCCAAATAAGGATTGCAAAACAACGTAAAAATAGAACGGTTGAATAAACCAAGTTGAACATGCTAATTTGTGTATGTTCTTGATTGGTGAACGTGAGCACAAATTACACTTATACACATACATACATATGTCATTCACGTGCTTAGCAGATCCTCAAATGCAACAACAAATAATAAATATGCATTCCTTAAAAATACAAATGTATTTTTTTTTTTTGCATCGAAATCACATGTTCTTATAGCATGTCCTCTTTCAAAATCACCAACATGGACATTGTAAACTATTTTTGCTTTTATTTTTCTTTTTTTTTTTTTTTATAAAAACTCATAAAATTTTCCCACCCACACAAATGAATAACATTTCTAAAATAAGCTTCAACTTAAATGAAACAAAGAAAATGTGTTTGTAGATTAGTATGTATAATTAAGATGTTCTTAAATTTTAGGCGGTTTCCTGAAAATGACAATTTAAATGTTTATTTGGATAACATTGCTCTTTGTCTTTGTTAAAAGAATCATCGCCATATGTATCTACATACAGTCGACTCTCGATAAATAAAACTCTCGATAAAATGAATCTCTCGTTAAATTGAAGTTTTTCTTAATGATACATTATTTTCTCTACGTAATTCTGTTTGCAATTGACCGTGATCTATGACGTATGTAGCTTAGCTCTACGGAAAAAAAAATGTATTCGACATTATAAATATGCAATGATTTTTGAAAAAATTAGCATGCTCTCGATAATTTGAAATGTTTCTTATTTTCTCTCGATGATTTCGATAAATTAAACTCTATAATTTGAACTTTTTGCCAGGTCCAAACAGATTCAATTTATCGAGAGTCTTAATTCACTTCTTACACATAAAAAAAAAAACGCACATGCATATATACAGATGTACATATGTACAGTACATATACAGTCCACTCCGCTTATCTAAACTACGCTTTCCTGACAAAAATCGGTTAATTGAAATACCGAACTTAGCAGGGAGCATTTTTTTTAATAAATTTCATATGAATAACTCCGCTGAACTGAAACCCACTTAACTGAAAAACCCGGTTAAGTGAAAAATTCTTACGTCTGAAATTAATAAATTTTACTTATTCAGCTCCGCATAGCTGAAACAAAGTTGTTGAACGCGCTAAAATGAGCTCTCGTAAGCATTTAAGTTTACTTTGCTTCTTGGAATTTCGAATTGGATAAGTTTCAGTTATCCGAACTTCGGTTAAGTTCAATTATTTTTCAGTTATCCGCAGTCCGCATAAGTGAAAATACCGCTAAAGTGAAATAAAATGTGTGGCAAATTGCCGTTTTAGTTAAGCGGACTCGACTGTACATGCCTACTAGAGCAATGTAATTATAATTTTTATTTTTTTCTGATTTAATTAAATAAACGAACCGCAGAATATGATCAAATACCCAGAGGACACCTTATATTCTATATTCCTAGTATGTACATTATGTACAATGTTCACACATAATGTATGTATGTATATCATATTTATTTTAATGACAAGTATGTCATATTTATTAAAGACAAATTTAAAAAAAAAAATTGCAATAAAATATGCACATCAAATTAAAATTGGTACTGAATACACTCTATTTAGGATAAATTTGACATACGAGTACATGTTTATATGCACAAGTAAAACGGCGGCACATACTCGTCGTTCACTTGAATTTATTTACAAAAATTTAGTTGCTCCTCCTGTTGTGCTTCCTAATTGTGAGCGGCGTGCAAAAATTACATGGCCACCAACAGCGCGGCGGCGGCGTCAAGATCGTACTTTGTTCCCAGTGAATTAACAAAAAAAAAAAAATAGAAAAAAATTATTTTCACTAAATTCAAAGTAATTGCCAATCGAAGACAAAGAAATCCAACAAAACACTGCAAAAACATCAACAAAATAAATAGAAAACAAGCCAAAATTAAATCAATGATGGAATTCAGCAGAAGTTCGTTTGTGACGTCAAATGTTCAATTTCAATATCTGTCTGACATGATGCAATACTGTCAATGGTTTGTCTCACTTCCACCGAGCAGCGGTTGTTTACGGGAAACAATTTGATAATTGAATTAGATTCAGGATGATGTCGGCTCGGCAGAGGGGGAGGATCTTTGTTTTTGTTTATGTTTATATTTTATCTTTAACTGGAATATTTAAAAAAAAAATAGTTTTATTGTATTGATGATTTATGTAGTGCTGCTATTGATGGCATAATAAAAATGAAGGAATGCAGTTTATGCAGTGATTAATATGATAAATATGACATGTCAACACTTTGATGATTTATTATTAAAATATGTATTCAAAAGAATATTAAGTTTAAAGATTTGCAAAACAAGTAGGCCTACCCAACAAACATTAGAGGAGTGGCACTTCAGGTTAATTTAATCTGTTTTGTTAAAGTTTTTAATTTTTTAATGCCTCGACGATGATTTTTTATTTGTAATAAATAAATAGTAAAGTGGACACAACTGGTCTGTATAAACAATTCAATTTCGCACACGGTTCTATACATTGGCGTGTTTGTACCCTGTTATAGACGCAGATAGATATCGGCTGAGTCTTTCTTTTATTGCAATGAATTTCAATGAGTATGGCTCCACGACTCAATAAATCAATCGACACCAAAACCACTTACAAATTGTCGGAGTAAAGTGTTTCTTACCCCGACAAAGTGGACGTTCGTGCAACATTCTTTGAAATTCTTCGCCATGACTTGCGGATTCTGTTTGCGGCAAGTAGTTTTGGGGGTGTGTCCAATATGAATAGATTTAGATTTTGGCTATATAGACTTTTTGGAACCTTAACTGTATGTTATTAAAGGATAGAGTTCTAATTTGAAAGTTGTTTTAGTAACGACTAAGTGTGCTTACAGAGTGAAGCGTAGAGTGAGCAACGAACAAAGAGCAAAGCGATGAAATCAAACACATTCAATTAAAGCGTAGCGCACAGAGTGCGAAGTTTTTCGAAGATAGAGCAAAGAGCAAAGCAGCGATTTCGAGACCATGGCAGCGATTTAAAATATGTTTGATTTCTCAGCTATCATCCCTTTTATTTTTCGTTTATTCAAATATTCAATAGAAAAAATGAGCCTTTGCTGTATGCTCCTATTCTAGCCTATCTCGTTGCTCTTTGCTCTTTGCTCGAGCGATTTTTGCGCTTTGCTCGTTGCTCACTCTACGCTCCACTCTGTAAGCACACTTAGGCTAAGGCCACGCACTGAGCGTTTGAGCGACGAGCAACGCAAACAAATGAAAACATATAAAATCGTAGGGTTGTGGCCACGTAGTTCCTGAGCGATGAGCGATTTTTGTAAGCGACAGGGCGACGTCGGTCGATCTGCTTTCAATTTTGTTTTAATTTTTTGATCATCGCTGAGCCAGAAAATTTTATAGATTATAAAAATAAAATTATTACAAATATTATTGTGGTAGGGCGAGTTCGTAAACGCAAGACTTGCAAAGCAAAATATGTGCAAAGCAAATGTTGCAAAGCAGTTGCAACGTCAAAAGCATATGTTTGCCTTATAAAAGTGCAAATGTAGTGTGAAGTGAGCAACATTTAACAACATTTTTAACTTTTGCGCAGTATACTACATTTAAGAACTCTTTGCTTTGCAGTAAATTTTGCTTATGCGTTTGCGAACGTTCTGCTTTGCATATTTTGCGCAACAATTGCGTTTACCAATTCGCCCGTACTGTCATAGGGTCTGGTTATGAAATTCACGGAAATCTGAGCCTCTCGATTTGTAGGGTGTAGAATTTCTGTCCGTAGTCATGGCACTCTTCATCATTTTTACCAAGTACAACTGTAAAGGACTTGACAATGACATTTTCACTACTAATCGCTCGAGCGACGATGCTCAATAAAAGGCCATTCGTCACTCAGACTTGTTGCTCTATCGCTCGTTGCTTAGTACGTGGCCTAAGCCTTAGCATGTTCAATCCTTTGCAATCTAGTTCGATTTTTCAAAATTTAATATTTGAACCGTATTATCATCTCTTTCCATATTCCCACTCTCAACGAAAGACAGAAAAAAAAATCCCTCGGTCGTATACGTAACTTTTTTTTTTATTTTATTTAAAATTCACAAACACACATTTAATTTGTTTCTTTAAATTATTAAGTAACAAAGGTGAATGCAACCGTCAGATCCTACTCCATACCCCAGTAAATATCATAAATTGACTTTAATTTAAAAACAAGTGACGCGTGATACCTGCACACCTACTCTGCATTGAGAAAACTGACGTACATTATATAACTTTTATTTTGACGATCTCCAAATGTCATCTTGTCAATAAAAAAAAAGCATATTATTCGTTAAACTAAATCAAAAGTTATTGCCGAAAGTTGTAGACTCTAAGGTGGTATATTATGAGGGTAATTTAAAAATTTATTTATGTACCAAATTTAAAAACTACGTCAGAAAAATTCATCGTTTTCGAAACGTTTAGTTTTTTTTTTTTTTCTTTTGTCATATTTAAAAGTTTTGCAAATAAAATACAAATTAAATGTGTGAATTAAATATGTAAATACACATGTGTTTACCAACGAAATTTTTGGCGGTAATCAAACGTTAGAAGTAAATATTGAAATTTAGTTTTGTATTTTTTTTTTCGCGAATTACTGCTAAAAGAAGTGACTTGACTCGCTTTTAACAGGTTTTACAAGATCCGTGATTCGATTGTAGTTGATTTGATTTTTTTTTATTTCTGTTGTAGTTTGGAGTTGGCAGGGAATGAATATAAATACAGATTATAAGAGTTAATTGAAATCGATCATGGGGCGATTGATCTTTGGCTGTTATGAGTGTTGGTTTCAGGCTGAACTCTATGCCTCTGCAGGTGTTTATGTTTATACACAGTTTTTGTGTGCAAATCTTGATGGTGATTCAATTGAATGTTAAATATTCAATCTGGCAGCCACGTCCAATTTTGGTTCGGAGATTGAGCCAGCCCGGTGGCATGATTGGAACATATTCCAGAATGGTCATAGTGCTCCTGTAACAGTGAATGTTGAACGTTATCGGGACATGAAAACAAATTGTATGATATTTTCGTGTAGAAGACATGTGATTTCCACAACACGGTTTGTACCAATTGCCACTCAATTAGGTAAACAATGCAACAAAATTTCCGGGCCGCGTTATCTTTTGTTTAACTGACCGAACAAAATGTTTCAGCTGTAGAAAGTTGAAGCTGGCTGAACTTTGTGCTTCGCCATACAATTCATACTACAGCATCAGCTTCGCATTCCGTTCGCTCTATAGGGTTTATGTTTATTTTAACTTTGACAGCGCTGCCTACCTCCACTACAGCGTCACCATTGTGTTCGGCCAGTAAGTCACGTCGGCGCCGTTTGGGACTATTGTTGCAGAAGGTGTATGCCAATGACACCAGAGCCAAAACGACGCATTCTGAAATGCCAGTAATACCAGTCGGGCGCCACCCATCTGCTGAATGTTACTGTCTCAAAATGAAGTTTAAATAAAAATGTTACCGTCGACTGAAAATATCAACAAAATGTACCATACTGTGAATGTATTGTTGTATGCAGTACTGAACTGATTGGGGATAGCACCATCTTAGAGAGAATCGACGTATTGGTATCCACAACGGTTTGTGTACCTGCTGTAGATATACAAGTTCCACAGTATGGAACTCATTCTAAGATTCCATCATTCCAGGATGGGGAATGTTCCACAGTGGAGAGTTCCAAATCTAGAAGGTTCTCGCCTAGAATAGTCGGCAGCAATTACTTTGAATATAAATAGGAAACTCCCCAAAAGAAGGGCAGTCAGTCACGGGTTGGATAATCGAAGAGAGAAGCGATAAATCATTAATAAAGGGTGAAATTCTTAGAAAAAGACTCGTGTTTTCGATACAGTAAAAGGTTTTATCCAAACGAATCCCATATTTTTACCCAAAAAGGGTAGAAAACCCATGGCTAGGATATAACAGTATCTTTAAAACATTAGTTCACTTAATCTTCAAATTGATTTATTAATACGCATACATTGTACATATGTACCTTGTAATTTTAGGTGCAAGATGAATCACCACCTCCAAGGTTAGGTGACCAATTTCAAATAAAGTTCACCTATCAATCATTATTTGGCATGCTAATTTCCCTACGAGATTCACCTGGATGATATTTCCAATTAATAGCTCTAATTATTAGCTAATTAAAAAAAAATCATCTACTAAATATCAAATGGCACATTCCTTTATTCGTATTTGGTTGTGTGAGCGATACAAAAAAAAAATTATATCTTCACCCGGTGAAGAGGGTGTCCCTGATGTCATTATAACCTGAAAGCCCGCCATCATAATTCCGAGCATCACCACAAAAGTTATCTAATTTTAATTTTAGTTGATCTAGTTTAGATCCGTCCGCACCACCCATTAACCCCTTGTGATATCACGCACCCGCACACACATGAAGGCAGGCATCAGCAAGAACATAAACCATGACTATGACTATAAGTACTTTTTAGTTACTCGTGTTTTTTTTTTGTTTGTGTGTATTTCATTGAATTAAGTATTTGATTTAAAAGCTTCACGATCACGTGTATACATTATGCTAAACGTCTTTCGCACTCGAGGTGAAAATTTTGTGCAAAATAATTTCTACAAGGAATTTGTTAATTTTGTTTTATTATTTATTAAATATGTGCTTCTCAATATTGTAATATTATATTTGGAAAAATTAGTTTTAACAATTTTGTGGAAACATGATTTAGTTTCGTCTGGAATAGATGGGAGGTGCCTTGTATTTGATTGATATGAAAATTTATCACTTACATAATGTTTATTTATTTTTATAACTTTAAGGCCAATGCCACACGAGCTCCTTTTTCCGCGCTCCCATATAGAAAACCTATAGAACTGTACACACGAGCGCCCGCGAGCAAAAAGGCGTCATTTTTACATTTTTCTTTATACTCAGGGCGCGCGCCCAAATGGGAGTGCGGAAAAAGGAGCTCGTGTGGCATTGGCCTAATAGGCGTTTTTTCATAACTAAAAATGAGAAAAAAAACGCGCTACCTGGCAGCACTATGATAATTGACATTTGTTGACATTCAATATTTTTTTTGTTTTTAAAAGGCGCGATACAGTTTTTTAATTATTTGGTTGACTTTTAGTATTTCTTCCTCGCTTTTCCACTTGTTTTTGAAGCTCCTTTGCATAGCATCATGTTCTCAACGCCGCAATTGTTTATATAGTAAATGTCTCACTTATTATGTCTGTTTGGTAACTCATGAATTCGTACAAATTCGTAGGATTCTTACGAATTTCCTGTTTGGTAACCCAAAAAATTTGTAAGATTCGTAAGAGCTTACGAATTTTTACACCGTCTTTTTCCTTGGGTGAGGTTGACCAACGCTGTCAATTCAGCCATCTGACAGTTTGCGAAATGTCATAATCTTCATTGTTAGTGGAAAACAAAAACAAATTTACAGGTTTTACTGCAAAAGTGATTGGTTACTAATTTGCCACTGTCTGAGAGGATTTTCCCCAATTTTTTAAATTTTATAGATCCCATGGAACTGGTTGCAGAACATTTATTTCGCAGAGACGTTGACAATTTATTTTTTAAAGAGAGAAAACAAATTCCCAGACGGACAGTTTAACGCGTACGACGTCCAGATTGACGGCCGGCGTCTTTTATTTATTATATGACAGCGTTGGCCGGGGGGCAAGTAATCAATATTTTTGCGTGGTCATAGACTACAGAATACGCAAATATATACACGTAAATACATATGGATACGTACGCGAATACGTTTGAAAACACTGATTCACCATGAATACGTACAGAAAAGTTCCTTGAATACACTGATTACTTGTCCCTCGGCGTTGGCCCACCTGACCTAAAAAAGATACCAAGCAGACCTATTTTGTATGACAAGAGACAAAATATAACTTGGTAGCACTTTTTTTTTACCTAGGCTAAGGTCGTAACTCGTAAGACTCGATAGCTACCCAGATTTCGTTATTCTATATTCGCTTAGTTAGTGTATTTAACATGAAAAATATTTAATAAGTCTTTATATGTATGTAGATTAGAAAAAAAAACACGCCTAATATTAAACTTATTATATTCATCAACATCAACAAGTTGCTATAAAATAAAAAATCTATATCTGAAATATTGCAGCTGTTTTCAAGTTCCGAAAATAAGAAGAAAAACAAACTGCATATCACATTGCGGAAGTACACCAGAGTCGCTTAGTCAAAAACACTAATTCATGTTATGGCATGTGACTGTCAAAAATCTGTCAAGAATTAGTCGCCTTATCTTTTGACATGCGAAATTTAAAAAATAAAATAAAGAAAGCATCACATTGCAAATCAAAAACGGAAACGCTGCGCTGTTCCAAGAACGTAACCTTAGATTGCCATCCAATTTAGTGCAGATTGCAAACTTTCTACAATAAATACATTGTTGGTAGGAGAACGAGTATCAGAACGTTTCTTACGTAGCTCATAGGCAGACTACAGCAGGGGAAAGTGATAATAATTTCCACGAATTACGCGTCTGTCATTTAACAAAAAAAAATCGATCACAACATTTAAAATAAAACTAATGAACTGCAAAAAATACCCATAACCGTAAGCTAAACCCAGATACTGTAAGTTAACGGTTATGTTTGGGTATATGTATGTATATGTGCCATCTAGAAAGGACTTTCGAGGTTAATTTGTAAAGAATTATTAACTTGTGCTCTTTTAACTCTTTCCGGCACGAACATTTGCTAAGCAATGGACGTCAAATGACGATCAACATTTGCAGCACTTAAGGGTTACGTTATTTGCAGCTTACGTTTCATTTTGAGAAAAGCAATTTGATGCAGATGACGTTTTCGAAAACGACCATGCTCAAACAGTACAAATGTACAAATTTGTATTATGTGCACCACTTGCTGATTTTCCTTTAAATGGTTTAAAATTTGTCCCGCAACGGCTAAAAATTTTGAACCAGTGAGCTGGAAAGAGTTATCAAGAGCTAGTCCATATATCAGAAAACCACGACTGTCGATAACAACGATTGACAAAGCGCAATAGGAAAATGATAATTAAGGAATTAAAGAATAGGAGTAAAATTCTTTATAATTCATTATCTAGTCACCTCGACCTTATTTAAATTAAGTATACTGGTGATACCGTTGATTTTGAGATACAGGAGAGCTACAACAAATGGTGTAGGCTGTCGTTGATATGCAACTTAGTGATATGCCCGGGTTTTGGTAAGAATGTACATACATACATATCTACGTATGTTTTATGTATTATATTGTGAAACTGCGGTATTCCTAAGAAGTTGGAATTTATTATTGTTTCTGTTTAATATCTTATGAAGGTAAAAATCTCGAAAGACACTGAGGGACTAGAGAACCCAGGGTAATGTGCGACTCTACCCGCACCCGCTTTATAAGCGGATAGCCGAGCAGTGCCATACAGATCCGCTTATCAACTTGTCCTGTTTCAAATATTCAACTCTCGATTGACAAGGCATTTCTAAAGGAACTCTCCAATTACAATATGTTACAAACATATACATATGTACAGTGAAATCTCTCATTAGCGGACAACTCTCATTTACGGAACCCTTTTGAAAAAGCATTCATTTTCATTATTTTAGGATTCAAAACTGTAACTTCTTCGGTTTCTACGTTTCTTCTTAGCCTGACTTTGCATATTCGCATCAATAAAAGCTCATTATGCGTAAAATTGGTATGACAACCTGATCTTGATGCGCATAAATAAAGATCATGCCCGCCCTCCACCAGTCGTGATTTGATTTTCTTCAATCCAGATCACAAGTTTTAAATTGATTTCGTTTTACTCTGCAATCATAAAACATTTCGCATTATCAAACCCGAAAGATACCAACCAGAAGCGCGGTTTGGCGTGCGAAAAATATTTCCATATTTGTGTATAAACAGTTATGACATACAAGAAAAATAAATAAAATAAAAAAACAAAATAGGTTAACAATATTCTCTCGTGTATGCCTGGCGATCGATTACTTTTCACACGCGATACTGTCGCGACCAATCAAGTCTACTCCCTCCTCTCTTTCTTTTTTTTTTTCTTTGGCTGACAAGCGCCCCATTCATTAAATTGATTAGTAAATAACGTTTTTAAAGTGAATTTTCATATCTTATCAAAAGTGCTAACTTGACTTGGTGTGCGTACACACATACAAGTATGAGTACATTTCTAATGCCTGCGGATGAGGGATAAGAGTTGTCGCAAAATCACTCGAGTACATAATAAACTGAAAATAAATCGTGTTGTACTACATTTCTCAAGGCAGCGCGTGCGCGCGCATCATCTTTTGAAACGCACACGCCGCCAGAGGAAGCATTCCCATCTCATCTCTAGCCCTTTTGTTGGAGTGGAGAGAGAGACTGATAACAAATGGTTATTGCGATTGTTGCTTCATTTTTGCGATAATTTCCTCATTTCAGTCATGTTCCAAATCTTTTTGTATGAATTATTATAGAGAGGATTTATTATTCCATTTATGTCAAATATTGATAATTAAAAGCAACGTACGTCAAAGATAAGATTTTTTTTTGTTCACCCATTTTGTTTTATTAGAACGGCTAGTGGCAGTGGACTACGACTTTTACGAGAAAATGTGCTAAAGTGCGGCGTTAAATTTTTTTTTTTTATGTCTAGACTTTAGACTATTTAATAAAATAAATAATTAAATACAAAAAAACGAGAATATGTATGTTAATTTATACACATTTAGACAAAAGTGGAAAATTCATCTAAAAGACTATACCGGACTTTGCAAATGTCTGTTTTTTTAATTTAATTGCAAATGTGTACTCTAGCGTGTCTTAATCTTTATTGCATAGTTAAATTCGTTTAATATTTTAATGCCTCCTAAAATTATGTCATTCGCATACATACATACATATGTTTGTTTTCGGCCGTGTGCCAATTGCATTAAATTTGTATCAAGTGGCTAATTTTTGACACTTGTTTGGTGATTATAGACCTCCAAAATTTAGCCCGCTCTGGGGTGCATAAAAATGTATCCAGTGGCTAATTTTTGAGATTTGTATATACCCATGAAGGAGTGAAAGAGAAGATGAGAGCTATGTGCTTGTTTCGGTTTTACCCAATCGATTGTCGGTGAACAAATGTAGCAACACTAGTATTCACCTACGATGGGAGAACTACCCATTGTAAAAATTATGCTAAAACCAGTTCAGCATTTTTATTTATTAAAAAAATAAACAGTGAAACCTATCTAGTTGCCCAACCTTGTAAGTTGGCCAATATTTCACTGTACCAAGAAAATTCCATACAAATCTTCCTCAAAATACATTTACATACATGTTGTCCACCTGTCTGTCTTGGAACTTGGGCGCAAATTTGAAAACTTTATGTCATCTCTCATAATTAAATAACCTGCTAAAGTTAGCCAATGATGGTATGTGATGGATTTTGTTCCATATTTTCGGTTAACCAATGAACAAAACGTCTAGACATAGCGGTAAAATAACGAAATATTCAATCTTGTTTCATCGTGTGCAATATATCAATCTTTTATTTTTATCACAAAAAAATACGACCCTTATAAGTTGGTCAAACATTTTTGCACCGCAAGTGACCAACTTACCAAGGTTTCACTGTAATTCATATCGACAAAATCGTGTAAAATCAAATAAAATTGGTTTATTGCAAAATGTTGATTGATCTTTGGATTTTTCATTCACAACGTTCGATGATTGTTCTTCGTACATGTACACAAATAACATAATTTGCAAACAAAAACGTTAACACCAAAAATACAGTCCTGTGTAAAAAATTAAAACCATTTGAAGGTTTTGTACTTAAATTGAAAACAGTCCTTAAAGTAATGCAGCCGAATATAAGCTTATAATCTAATAACTTTTTCAAGTTTAAGAAATAATACAAAATACGTTAAAGTTGAAAATCAATATTTTATAAAATATTCCCACTGGTCGTAATTATTTACACAGAACTGTAATAATTATAAGTAATGTTTTTTTTATTTTAATCTGTGAAAACATTTTGGTTATTTTAGTAGTTATAATATGTAAAGAAAGGGAAATTTTTCAACTCTAGTGGGAAATTAATGAAAAAAAGTGCTGCAAAATCCCATTAATTCATTTGACACAGCAAAAAGCTAATATTTTATCCACCTCTGTTTACCTAAGCTTAGGACATAGAGTTTCCAAGGCACTTTGGCCAGCGTTGGACCGTAAAAAGACCATAGACTTAGCAGGGCACAAATGAGAATAGCAATACGAATAATATCTGGGCACTGCCTTTTGGGCAAACACTCCAAGAGGCTCGGAATTAAAGTCACGAATATCGCACATATTCTGCATGAATGTCAGGGTATAGCACGCAGTCGCAGGAACATTTAAGACTCCTACTTCTTTAGCAACCTGGAGTAGGTAGCCCGAATCAAACATAGACTCGTTGTAAAATTTTGTAGGGTAATAAAATGCTTTGAGCAAACTGTGGCAGTTAAGGTGCTATCCTTGGATGGATTATAGGGGATCGCGACAGGCCCACTCTGGTGCCTGGTGTTTTGGGATGGCTCAGCCTCTCAACCCCTCTCAACCTAACCTAGTAGATACAATTTTGTCGCAATTGGCACACGACCTTAGTATTGTTTCTATTTTGTCGATGAACTTCTTCTTAAAAAAAAAAAACAAACCTTCCATGTACCATTTTCAAATTAATACAGTACGACCTCAATAAAAGCAACCCTCGATACGCGCATCTCCTCGATAAAAGCAACACTTGAAATCCTACCATTGTTGACTCAGTACTTGCAACTTTCAAAATACATATATAATATATTCAAAATAATTGACTCGATAGACGCAACTTTAGTTTCATAACTTCGCACATTTTTTCTTATTTGTATCTCGTCTCTCTTGTTTACTAATTTTTATTTAATAAACTGCACCGCAATTCTCCAGCCAATGGATCAAAATGTGATCGACTTGACTAAACTGTATTGCAAAAAAAAAAAAAAACTGTTGGCACATTTGGTCGGATGTGAAGGGTCAGATTCGGAAAGAAACATTAAGGCGTTTAATTTAAGGCACATGCCATATGCGGTCGAAGTGCACACTAGCGCATAAGAAATTGCTGGTACCATTTGATGCATCCACCAAACACTGATTATGACAAATACGAAATACTAATTGCATCAGTTGAAGATTTGCAGCAATCTGGAAGCGAAGAAATCGAAAGTGATGGCATGGCGATGAATGCAGTTGAAAAACCCAACTTTTAGCATTTTGTTCTTTAATGATAAAAATATTGCGGTCTTCTTTTCGAATAGTTCATCTTAGCGAGCTTCTGCTGTAATATTAACGAATCAATCAACAAATTATGTCAAATGCAACCGAAACCAATTTTACTGTCACGAATAAAACTCACCATTGATATACATAAGTATTTATGGAAAGAAAAACCCGTTTCGCTGGTGTTCCCGTTCCCGCCCGCACAAACTGAAACAAAACCCCCATAAACTGTCAGTGTAAAAATGCACTAAATCTAATTCTTCTGCCCGTCCGTCCCTATGAAAAGAAAAACGGAGTCTACTCCCACATTCGTTCGCGTAGACACAACACAAATGACATTGCAATTTTTCATGCAAAAAAAAAAAACCGCTAGAGCTATAAGCTGCGAACTTTACTTGGCTTACAAATGAGAACGTAAACAAAAACAAAGCAGCCATACATCATTACCTAATCATGTGGTGTGTGGTGTGGTGTGTACCTACTGTAGAGGTGAATTCTAAAAACAGAGTCAATTATCTATAAAAATAGCCGTCGATTTTTATATCTACTCGTACATCGAGAAACAAGAAAAGAAAGAATAAAAAAATACTAAAAATAAGTAAATAATTGAATAGAACGGTTTCAGCCTAATGGCGGCCGCCGCGCCGCTCGGTTTTATGGTTCTCATTGTGAATGTGGGGTCTGAACGCAGACTAAGACTAATCGCGTGGCGCCTCTTTGTCGCACTTCCTCTGAATAATCGATTGTGAATTATTCGTATATTTGTAAATATTGCAACAAAAGTGCGGTGTGGTGTTCTTCAATTTTTGCACCTTTTTAGCAATTCAACTAGCTGTGCCTGCTTGAACTCGATTTAATGCCTTGTTTACGTGTTTGTTTAATGCAAGCGAATATAATTTTAAATTGGAATTGTTTATTGGAAATATTCCAAAAAAAAAAGAAAATGGTGCAAAAATAAATTCATTTAGTACTTACCTAGGTACATTGTTTTTAAGTGTTTTTTGCTTGTACTGTGACCTAGAAATGTTTTTAAGTAAAATTTTAAAAATAAATGCATATTTGCGAATTGTCAAAGTGCCGCCTGCCTGTCAGTGTTATTTTCAGTTGAAGACAATTAGTATTGAGTTTAAAAAAAAATATTTTCGAATGTTTAGTTCGAAAACAGCAAAACGGCAAATTTAAAAATGTGTGTTAATGAAAGGTTTTCGGTTTCTGTTTGTTTTTTGCTGAGATTTTAAGTAATCTCTGTGCATATGTAAACATTTTGGGCACACCCCTCTGCGTAGCTCTTGCTTTATGATTATTTTTCGATTGAATTATTTGTAAACTTAACATTAACAAGAGGGTGGACCCTTGAAGTGCCATTTAAAGTACAGCAAGAAGTGTCCAAAGTGACTTAAGCGTGGTACACATTATCGATCAAAACATACAAACAAAACTGATTTAATTTTTGAATGAAGAGTCTCGCGTACTATAGCATAGGTTTTGTTTGGCACTCAAATAATCGTTGTTGTTCTTGTTTTTTGACTCTCTTCCTTTGTTTACTTTCGACGAATGACGAAACTTGTGTCCATACACACAATCGAGCGAAAACAAAAATGGCCGCTGATCGTCAGTCAGTAGCTGTTTGCACCTCGTCAGTTTTGATCGACAAACCATCATTCAGTTGCACACACTTTCAGTTTGGAGGGATATCAACCAAAACTATCAGTACTTCAACTTCAATCAATATAATCAGATTTGTTGCCAGCTATTCTACGTGTCATTATCTCAATACCTGCTTCTCTTAAAACTTTAATTTCAAATAACTTCTGTAGAAGTTACAGAGACAAAGAAGAGCAAAAGAGCCCAACACATCTACTCTGTTCATGCCCAGCTCCTTCACACCTTCTTCGACGATCTTAGTGATCTAGCACAAAAAGACGTGGGAAATCTTTTTCGCTTTATACAAAGTTCCAAATTGTTCTCATTAGCGGGGTTAAATATCCCCAAGATACTTGGTATCACAATGGGCCTCTATAGGCCTAAGTGTGCTGGTACTCGTTACTGGCAGCTATTGCTACCTAACCTAACCAAACTTTGACAATAGGATGAAAACATACGTCACATGATCTTTATTTTTATTTCTAACTTGGCGCCCAACGATGATGGTGTTTATTTTTTTTACAAATAATTTGTAGACTGATCCAATCCATGTGTTTATCCTTGATAGAAATTTGAATTGTTATGTCAGACGGCATGCAAAGTCCAGCAAAAGTGCCTAAAAAACAGATACATACATAGGTACCTACCTATATAGTCATGCTTCATCCTGGGCATGTCAATCACATTCTTAAGAACACAATAATACGCAAAGGAAATGGGCAGCCATATGGGATGTGTGTGGTGATGACGACAGCTTTTCTTTTTCTGAAATCAAAACAATAACAATAACAAATACCTAGGTTCGTACCTCATTAAGTAAAAAAATTTAATCAATAAAACGAAAAATATGATTATCTACCATTTGCATATGTATGCGAGTATACTTTGCTCTCGCTCGCATTTTTTTATTTTTTTTTTGCTTTCAAATCAAAGAAAACTCGAACGAATTATGGTGAAATACCAAACGAAAAAAAAACTTGCGCACAAAGTGTAGAAAAAACCAAACCAACGAGAAACACAAATAAGTGGCAAAACAGAAAAAAAAATTGAAAAAGCTCTGTCCTAAGAGTAATGGCAAATAAACACAGTCGTCAAAACAAAATTTGAAAAATAAACACCGTTGACCTTGATCTAACAAACACAGTAAAACCGTCCTCCCCTTGCCTGTCACCCTCCCCTTTTTCGTTGAAAGCAATCAAATGAACTCACACACACTTTTGTGTGGCATGGGTAAAGCTTTTATTCGATTTCGCTTGGACTTTACCCTTCTATTTGAACGTTTTCATTATCTTTTTCTCTCTCTTTCTCCTCGCAATTTTGTTTGTTTTTGGCTTCTTTTTTTCTCCTTAGCGGTGTGTGAGTGTGTTGTACAGACAATGTATAACAAAATGATGGAATTTTTCTTTATATTTCCCACGTTGACACGTTTTTGCTGAATGCTTGAGAATGCGCGAATATTAATTTATTGACGAAGTGACTGAATGACTGTCGTCCGTCGTTGGTTTGAGTAGATTGGGAAAAGGCACAAAAACAAAACAAGCAAAAAAATAATAATAGAAATAACCAAAACAATACAGTGACTCAGATGAGATTCGTATCTCACATCGTTTGATGGTCGCCGGTTGGGGATTTTTGTGTGCAGGCAGTGCCATGCCTGAGGCTGAAAAATGTGTTTTTATTTTTATTATTATTTTTTTGTGTTTGTAAATAAACTGCTGCTCAGCTGTTCCTTGATTAGGTGAACGACGACGAGGACTACTGTGACGTCAGTAGGCAATTAATAACAAGTTATTGTTGTTGTTTTTATTTGGCAGTTTTCTTTTCTTATCCAACTCAGCTGTCATGCTGTCAAAGAGGGGCGTGTTCGTTCTCATATTTGCGGAGACCGATTTTTTTTTTTTACAAAAGGCAACAAACATCATCAGTCGCGTCACATGTTGTCGCGTACCTACGTACATAGGTACAAAATTAGTTTTTGGGGGAAAAAAATAGAACAAATAACCTAAGTCGTATTTAAACTTTAGTGAAATAACGTAAACAACGATATTAGATTAACATTTGATTTGATTAGACAAAGCAAGACAAAAAAAAAAAAACCCAAAACAACCGATTTGGCTTCCAAATTGATGTTTTTAAAAACAACTGTTTTTTCCTTCTTTGAACGGAGGTATGAGTCAATACTCTGTTGAGTATGGTTTATTATTTTGTTTGGCTAGTAAATAAGCTAATGGTAGAAGGTCGGGGAAGTTGGTCTCGACTCTTAAATCATTATTTTCAAGGTGACTATCGACGCGCTTTGTTTTGATCAGGATGTCTTTAAGCTTGACGGACATATGTACTTGTACACATGTATGTATGAAATGTACGTGTATAGGTACGTACTTATACTAGTCACTTTATCCCGATTTCAAATTACATATGTAAATATCTACATACAGTCAAACTTCCCTATAGCGAATTCGCACGGGACCAGAAAATCACTTCGTTATATACAAAATTCGTTATAAAGGGTGATTTTTTAAGAGGTTGAGAACTTTTTTTAAAAAAAAAACACAAAAAATATTTATTTGAATCGATAGTTTGAACCTTGCAATTTAATGTTTAAAGATAATTTCATGCAAATGTTGACCGCGGCTGCGTCTCAGGTAGCCCATCCGCTGAGTCCAATTTTGGCATACTCTTTCACACATATCGGCCGGTATCTCACGAATGAATGCATGTATGTTGGCTTCCAGTGCGTCAATCGAAGCGGGCTTGTCCCTATAGACATTAGCCTTGACATACCCCCACAAAAAATAATCTAATGGTGTCAAATCGCACGATCTAGGCGGCCAATTGACCGGCCCGAAACGTGAAATTAACTGTTCACCAAACTCGCCTCGCAATTGCGCCATTGTTTCGCGTGCTGTGTGGCATGTGGCACCGTCTTGTTGAAACCACATATCATGCAAGTCAAGAACTTCCATTTCGGGCAAAAAAAAGTGCTGTAACAAAGGCCTAACTGCTGGGAACGGCGCCGAATCGACATTTCGCGGTCTTCTGTCACACTAGCTGATACGGCCGCAATATTTTCTTCACTTTGTTTGGATTACACTCTTCCATTTTTCTTCCTCAACAAAATCTTCTAATACATAAGAGATTCAAACACATTAGTCGGTACGTTCCTCGTCATCGCCAGAAAGTTTCGCAATACGTCAATTGATGAAGAAATCCTTTTGTTATTTTAACTTTTAGGGGAATCCCCTAATTTTTCTTACTTGTTTTTCGATACAAAGTTTTTTGGCGTGCGAAACAGAAAATTATTTGAAAAATTCCTTTTATGGAATCAAAAACGTATGAGAGTTCGATTTCCAGCTACAAAATTTGTTCGTTGTAGAGAAAAATTTGCTGTATGGAAATTCGTTGTAAGGAGATCAAAACAAACTAAAAGTAGAACGAGAAAGCTGTATACTTGAAAAAAATTCGTAAAAGGGAGAGCTTCGTTGTATAGAACTTCGTTATAGGGAAGTTTGACTGTACATACATTGTACCTCCCTACATACTATGTAAATTATGTTTTTAATACATATAACATAAATCCGGTATTTTTAAAACTGACCTCGAATTTTAACTGACAGTGAAAGTTATCAATAGTTACTACATATTTAATTCAGTGTTCAAATTCTTGTCCATCAAAATAACATACACAAACAATTACAGTGGACGTCCAGTTTAACGAATACCCGATTTAACGAATTTCCAATGCTTATGTATATCGAATCAGACTTTTGTTCTCCAATATCCCTACTTCTGTTTTTTTGTCTATATGAATTGACTTCTCTTTTCTTATAATAAATACCTACATTGCTGGATAAATTGACGATCGATTTAACGAGTTTTTCGATTTAACGAAAAGCTGTGCATTACATAATTCGTTATATTGGACGTCCACTGTATTGTAAATGAAATGAGATAATTCTTTGTAGGCGGAACGGGACCTAAACAGCTTAATTATTTCAGACTGAAGAATAGATACAGTAAAATCTCCCATAAGCGGACACTCATGTCATGGTCGCCTAGTTTCTTAATGAGAGCTGTCCGGTTTATCTAAAATATCTTCCATTTTTTCTTTCAAAGAAATCATTCTTCTTTTTTTTTTTTTGTTGACGTCCTGCAGTCTGCTTCTGTTGATATAACACAATGAAATTACTACGAAAACATCAGAGCAGAAGAACCGGTATAATGCAGGAATGCAGCAGGAATCTCATAACAAACTCACTACGTAACATCGCTCTGTCCGGTTTTTAGAGCTTCGCGTACGATTACCGAAGATTGTCCATGCACTGCACTGCACTGAAAACGGATCCTCTGCATCTTTCAGTTTCATCAGTTTATACAAAAGTAACCCTTTATTTAAATTATGCGTCCGTTTGTGAGAGACTTCTATGTATTTGAAATGAGTACTAAGAAAAAGTGTTTATAAAAAAGCATTTCGTATTAGAGAGAAAAATTTCACCCCGAAAATGTGTCCGTTTAAGGGAAATGTCCGCCTATCGGAGCTGTCCACAATCAAAGCTTTCACTGCATAAGTTTCGAAAACCTATGGGACCGAAATCCTCACCAGTTTTGGGTGACTTGCTAAAGGCAGTCTCATCGCTATTTAAAATCAAAGAATTCTAAAATATATCTTTGGCCTTTATGATAATTTTCCAAAACACGGAACCATTTTCCAAGGGATAATGTAATAACAAGAGGCTACGTTTTGTATAGGAACTTTAAAATCTTATGTATCTCCAAAAGTAGACGAGTGCGTAAGTGATGAATAAAGCATGGAATGAACCCCTCTGCAACATATTAACATTATGCCAAAATCATCTGTTTTGGACATTTCACGTTTTACAGTCGGCGAAAATGTTCAATACTTTATTGCAATATCGGCTTGTAGAAAATTCTTCATTGCACCTTGAGAGCGATTTATTTCACTGGCAATTTGTCTTTGCGTCATTACCCTATTTTTTGTAAATCGACTATTATTTGTTTTCCAATGTCCTTTAATTGTTTCCCACATGGTTAGTACTTTAAAAAAAAATTACGTAAACCAAAAATCTGATTATTATAATTCCTGAACGTCTGCACTGGTTTTTAAGCACTGTTGTCATACCAAGCTACGCTTTACAGCTAAGCCTGTGTTTATATTTTTAACAGGCGAACTTTGGGTTTTTCTTAGTAAAAAAGCATTTAAGCCATTAAAGGGTTTCCACCGACTTGTTTTCGGTTGGGAATATTTTGTCCAAAAACTAATCATAAAAGTTTATTGCTCATTCCAAGAAAACTAAAAGTTTACGTTTGAGTCTATAATTTTTCACACCACTGTATATGTCCGTACATACATAGACATACATACACATATCTACATATATGAACATATGTACATATATTCAAACGTACTCAAATCGACTAATGTGGAATAAAACAATTAATTAAAATATATTGGTATGAATCAAACTATGGGTACATAATGTTTTCTTGTTCGAACAAATTATTAAGATCGTGCCTTCAATGCTCATATGTATAATTCTAGACAATTTGTTTGCGCTCCAATTTTGTTTCCGCATTCCGAGGAACGTGTATATAATACAATGTACATATGTTAATACAATGTAGGTATACACCGCTGATACTTTGAATGTGCCATTCTTCGTATATAAATGTTGTATTTTACTATGAATTTAATTTGTTTATTATTTGTATAACCGTATAACCTATGGTACGAAGTTTGACTACCTTGATGGTTTTAAATCAAAACTTTGAAACTACTAGCTTAATATTCTGAGTTAAAAGAAATCCCTGCAATATTGTGGGTAGACTCTGTACAGTCTGAAATAAAATTACAGTAAATATGTGTGACTTTCGTAAATTTAGACCTAAGCATACTGTAAAATCCGCCACATGAAGGTCGTGGCAAAATACAGCCAATTCGAGCTTAGATATCCTAAACATAGGTACAAATGTATGTACATTTATGAAGGTATGTTTTAAATAATTACCTAATCTTATTGTCATGTCAGTCATCTGATGAACCCAACTTTCTAATTTAATCGTTGTAATTTTGAATCCATTACTCAGGTGTAAACAAAATATTATATTTTATTCTATTTATACCAAAACAATTAAATACATCCGTCAATTATTTTGTAATTTCAAAAGCGTGATATTCTCCTCCTCTGTCTTATGGTTATGACATGAGTTATGATTATGATTATGATTATGACACTTCTTGATAGTTGATAATTCCAATTGTAAATACTGTAGAATGTAAACACTGAGTAATAATTTCCAGTCACAATCATGCAAAGAATCGAAAACCTAACAAGTGAACAGAAATCAAAAGAAAAAAGGCGCGGGAAACCACCATCTTGCAAGTTAATAAAATAACAATCAACAAGTTTAAAACCCAATGCAAGAATGTATTTTCTCACTCGTGTTACATACCTATCTAAGTGTACTTATGTATGTAAAAATGTAAACAAACTCTCTTTAGGGAAGCATTGTGCATGTGCTGGTGCGTCAAGCGCACGCGTTGTTTTGAATGCATTGCAACGAGAAAACATTCAAAAACAAAACAAATTATAAATATTCTACACAAATAGTATTGGAAAGCTACAGTCGCGAAGGGAAGAGGTAAATAAATGGAGTCAGCGCTTTCAGGTACTTATCGGAATGTTATGCAAAGTGAAATGCAATGCAACTACCACAGGGCATTAGTTCAGACCTAGCGCCAAGTTGTAAAAGCTAAATAAAGATGGTGACCGAAACTAGTTTACGTTTTGTTTTCCTCTGGGGTGCTTTTTGTAAGTGCTTGCTTTTATCGATGTGAATAATAATGTTATCATAAAAGCCGGCAGACGAGGTTGGCAAATTGGATGTAGGGGTTATAGTCAACAGTCAGTCTACAGAGGCAAGGTTCATACACTCTTTATCTCACCGACGACATTTCTATGGCTGATCGTTCAAACTTTTTGAGAAGCTATTGATACTATATTATTATTTACATTTTCTTATACATTTGTACTAGATTTTTGTTTTTTGAAATAACCTAACAAACATCTTTCTTTCTTTCTTTCTTTCTAGATAAGTGAGTAGAATTAGCGCTCATTTTTGGATTTGATTCCTTAGAAACGAGAATCACCGTCGTCGAATTAAAAACCAAATTAAAAACAAAACAAAAATAAAAGGGAACAATCAGGAGTGTGAAGCAAAGTAAGTCTTCCGTCCATCATCAATGAACTATGACTGAAAATCAAATCTACCCCATGTCGGCAGATTTCTTTGATACCTCATCGAACAGCAGCAATACGCTGAAGTTCGATTTGTATTCCTTAGGCAGCGGTCTGAGTACCGGCAGTAACAGTAATAGTGCATTTTGTGGCGGCGGCGGTGGTGGCAGCAACAGTCATTTGACACTTAGCCCACCGCCGACATCAACATCACAGAACAACAGTAATAATTACAACGGAAGTAGTTCGCCCAGTGCCACCAGCAAAATCACAATCGACAGTATCCGTGAGAATTTAATGCTTACCAACGCCATATCGATACCGCGTAGTAACAATACACAGCACAGCCCATTGCACCATCATCCACTGCATCACCATCATTTGCATCAACCAAGAATAATGGCCGATCTGACAGATATGTGTTTGGATGCGCTGGACGCATCCTCATTGTCGCCAACTCTCCTCCAAGATGTTAGCCTCAGTGCTTCGGCTATTAATTCACATCATACGAATACGAATGGTAATATGTTGTATCCCAGTGAATTGTCGCCGTTGAGCAACAACAGCAGTAATGGTGGTGGCGTTGGCAGTGCTAACAGTAACGCTGGAAGTAACACAAATACCATTGGTTATGATATCCATCAAGCTACACCGAACTCGAATACAATGTGGAGCGACATTGGCAGTGCCATTATTGCAACCAAAAATGAACCATTCTCAACAGAAGATGACTATATATTTCCGATAGATAAGACCGAGATCCAGGGGGCTAGTTTTCCTGAACTCTACGATGAGACCTTGTTGGGAGATCTGAATATTGAAGACTTAATACAGACGAATCAGGGAAATTACATGCTATCGCCAAATGTTACTGGTTTCCATCAGTTACAGACTTCGACACAATTGCATAGTCCTCAGGCATCGCCTGCAGAACCCCCACAACAGTTGTTAGAACAACAACAACAGCAACAACAACAGCAGCAACAACAACAACAGCAACAACAAAATCAGCAACAACAAATTAGCCACCAACACCAAAGGATACAACAGCAGCAGCACTCACTGGGCCTACATCTTCACCACAATAGTTTCGATGAACGTCGCCACAGCACAACAAGACATCATGGTTCCTCTAGTCCATATGAAATCTACCATAGCACTCCTAATAAGCAAATGAATTCAAAGTCAGCATTCTCGCCAGGAAGTCAGGTTAGTTGAACTTTTTTTTATTTCCATAACTTGAATTTGAATTGTTTTGTTTCTTTATAGGCGAGTCCAAATTCCCCACTCCTCATAAACTCAGTCACACCACCGCCTCCACCACATGCCAATCGTCCACAATATACCATGGTTAAATCTCGTAATGTCCAATTGCTCAAGAAGGAATTCTCAATGTCTCCAGATCGCAACAACAGCAGTAGTCTCCTTGGCCAATCAGTTCCTGCACCATCACCATCGCACATTCTACTCTCAGGCACGGCTCTAAGTCCCAGCAGCAGTGGTTTTGGTAGTGCTGGGCGCAAATCATTCGGCAGCGATGCCTCATCACGCTTGTCATCATCGGCTCCGACACATTTGACGCATTTGGGCTTAGAGCAAATCTGGGGACGACGGGAACCAAGACAGCATTTATTATCAACTGGATCTCTGGTCGAGGCGGATTCGTATTCATCGATAAGCACCGGAAGCGTGTTAAGCCCAGAAGGCAATGACTTCTCACAGGACGACGAAGGCTACTCTGACTATGACAGTGATCATTATGAGGATTTGTCAAGTGATAATGGTAAGTTGGAAATATTTTATATCACTATCTCATCAATTTGACAATTTAAATAGGTTCCGACGATGAAGATGATAACCGTACCTCAACACCAAACCAACTGTCGAGCAGCAAAGGCAAAGAGCGATTCTTTTGGCAGTATAATGTACAGGCGAAGGGTCCCAAGGGCAAACGCTTGGTATTTCAGTCAAAGCTCGAGGATCCGCATGTACTGAACGAGGTGACAGATCCGGTGTTCAGCCCAAACTGTTCGGTTCGGGGAATCAAGGTATTCAAAGTAAATACAACCCGAAAATATGGCGCCAATTGAATTTTGCAATTTATTTTGTAAATTCATTTGAAGCTGATTACTGTGGAGCGTGTCGACTTATTTGTTTTTTCTCTTGTTTCACATCAAATAGCATAGCGGTAAAGCTCGCAAAGGTGATGGCAATGATTTGACACCAAATCCCCGAAAATTACACAGTATTGGAAAGGAATTGGATAAACTGAGTCGGACCATAAACGACATGACACCAGTCAGTGAATTGCCATTTAACGTGCGACCTAAATCTAGGAAGGAAAAGAACAAGCTGGCGTCAAGAGCGTGTCGCCTCAAGAAGAAGGCACAGCACGAGGCTAACAAAATCAAACTACACGGACTGGAAATTGAACACAGTGAGTCATCTATTTGAAAATCAGTCAATTTTAGTTTTTCAACACTTTTTCTTATATTTTCATTTACATAGAGAGACTTTTGAATGGTATCAATGATATCAAGCAAGCACTTGCCATTAAATATCAAAATCAAGGTGAACCAACCGACAAATTGGACGAACAGATCGAACAAATCTACAAAGCCGCCATAAGTAAGTGACACTCGATTTGAATTTACCATTTAAAAGCAAAACACATTGGTGCAAATTCATAGTCAGCCCATAAATAGTGCCTAGAGCTGACTTTAGTTACAGCCGGCTATAAGATTTCGTATTCATAAACACATTTTTGCCTGTCTATTAGTTAGTATCGGCTTTGAAGTCTTTTTGTAAAGTGATTAAAACGAACAAACCCAAACGTCTAAATATTATATGAGAAATTTGGCAGCCGCTTAAAGACGACTCTAACTATTTAAAGTGACGTCTGGTTCATTTTAAATTTCAAGTCGGCTATAAGTTTAAAGTCGACTATAAGGTGATTATGAAAAGCAGAAACTATATTTGAGGTTATGTACGTAAAAAAAACTTTTAATATTGGCTTTATCTGACTATGAATTGGTGCCATTGTTTTTATTTTACCAATTCAAACATACACACATATTTACAAATACGTCGATATTAATTGGATATTTTTGTGTTCTTTCCACGCGCTGACTGTTATGTACTCCCAGCTGGATTGAGAATTGCAGGTGGTACCACCGATTTTGTCAACAATGTTTTGGACAACGTCAAGAAGGGTATTTCGAATGGTGGTCTGGAAGATATACGCAATTCCTAGGGATGATTAAAATCAATTGAGGAGAACGATGATGTACTGGTAAAGAAGGAGTTGGAGATGAAAAAAAGAGAGGCAAGCAGAAATAAAATAAGAAAACAATAAAACAAAGACCATCCGAGAGCTGTGGACAACATTTAAATTTTAAGTGCTTTATGCATTGCAATTTAAAGAAAGAAAAAAAAGGAATTTAATCGTTAATTCTATATGTATTCGAGTATACATTTTTATTTTATATATAACATATATGTATATAGGTACATACACACGAAAATGTAACAGTTATTTTCATTTTCTTATTTCATGGCTTAAACGCTTTAATAGTTTTTAGATTTTATTTTTTGTTGTATACTGTTTTTTTGTTTCTTTTCTTTTTTGCGTAAGAAACAAAACTTGATGAGGAAGTGAGAGAGAAGAAGTAGAAGCTTGAGATAAAAGAAAAACCAGAAAATCTAAATAAAAAAAAAAATTATATTTGAAACTCTTGCAAAATTTTATAAAACTTTATGAGCTACCCGTTTTACCTGTTAATTTTTAAGGTAATTAATAAGGTAATCGTTTCTTTTTTTTTATTTCTGTAAGGATTACGTAATAAGTTTTAATGTTTTATTTTTAATGAAAGAAAATGTTTTTTCAGTTAAAGCTGTTCTTTTTCAAACTAATGGTGCCAGAATGGTTCTGTGGAAGCTTTGGCTTTATACGTTTTATGTTGTTGCGTAACCCTGTTACATAAGGTAATGCGAAACAACATGATTAAAGGTATCTATCTCAACAAACCAGCGGCGTAAGAACACGCCTATATACCCCATTTCCATATGAGTCCTACAGGCTTCGCCTTTCAATTTTTAACAAACAAAGAATCACAGAGTCAGATGTACAAGTCAATATTCCGCACGTAATATTTCTTTTCGATTTATTATTTTTATAATTTATTATTAACATGACATAAAAATTGATAACCTTACAGTAGATACCAGCTGCAGAGGCTGTCGGCTTTTTTATTTATGTAAGATTTGTTCTTACGTTCCCTGGTCCTTAAGGCCGCCACTTCAAGTAGTGATTCACAACTAAACCATGCCATTCCAGATCTTTTGCCGACAGAAACACTTTCAAACTTCAGTGATGATTAAAGATAGATAGCCGTCAGTAACCGCCGTCTATTTGAAAGCAAGAGTAGTGTAGGCAATTTGAAAGCAAGAGTAGTGTAGGCAATTTGTAATAAAGAACGAAAAGACCTTCTCTCCAAAATGATAGAACTGAAAAAGCACAAACAAAAATCTTGTTTTTTTTTTTGTAAATCGTTGAATTTAATTTTTATGTTTGCAGCCAAATATTTTTTTTTAATCGTTATTGAATAAAAATTAATATACATACATATAAAATAATATATTCATATACATTACATATTAATAAAAATAAAAAACACTAAACGCTGTAAAATATATAAAACATCGTTAAACCTTGGTTCTGTGTTATATTTTTATATTTTTTATATTTGTTTTATTTTTGCTGAGATTACACTTGTAAAGAAGAATAGAGAAACAAAAACTTTGTAATTTGCATGAATAATTGTAATTCTTTCTAAAGTGATACATTTATCTTTGTACTAAATACGTACATAAACATATATACCTTAAATTTAAGTGATCTATATGTTTACATACACATAAATGTATAATCGCATATTATAATATATAAAAACACATATATACTTACATACATAATAGTATATTTTTTACCTTATAATTAAGAAGAGGAACATTAGATTTACCTCATTTCAAACATACAAACATATTGTATGTAGCTATGGAACTAATAAATATAACAACAAAAAAAAAATAAAAACTTATTATAAATGTTATTTTGGAGCTCTACCTATACGTTGTACATAAAATATAAATATACATATATTTTTACTTATAAATGTTATTATCTATATTATATATGCATACAATACACGTACATATAAGCTATGAAAAAAAATGAAGGGTTTCATAGATACAAACTAAAACGTTTCTTTTGAATGTGTTTTATTTTTTGTTTTACTTTTTATTGAAAGGAACAATTTTTTTTTTCGGTGTGTCTTGCCTTTTGATTTGCGCGTTTTCTTTTGTTACGTGCCTTTGGATTTTTTGTTTTTTCTTTGCTTTCGGTTAATTCAATACAATTTGTGTATTTCAATTGAATTTTCGTGAGTTTTATATTCGTGTGAGAACTTGGTTAAAATTGAAAGATGGTTGGAAATGTAGTTTTTTTTTTTTTTTTTTTTAAACGTAAAAATGTGATATTCATTGATACATTTCTCTTTTCGTATTAAGGTTAAATTTTAAAATTGCTTTATATGAAATGTTTTTGTTTTAAATCTTCAAATACGTGCTCCTTTAAATTTGATGGGAATGGGCGAACTGTAGGTACGAAATCGTAAGGTTTTCCTTTTCAAAAGTCGCTTCACACAGTACTTGAAATTATATATATTTACAGATAGATAGAAGTTGATAGCACTTCCCATACAACACGCACCAAATACCTTTGGGATTTTAAAACATTTAATTGTAGAGATTTGAGTAGGTGATGGTCTCTTTTCCCCAACATTTTCGATTGAATACATTTTTGTAGTTGATACGTCCTATCACAAGAAACCACCGACTTTGTGCCTTTTCATAATTTATAATGTACTAAAAATTATATCAGCTGCTTTGAGGTCCCGGCTGAGTTCCAAAACGCAGTACTGCATTCCAAAACCTCAATATAAAGCATTGATGCGATGTCTTGCGCTTCAAATGCATCATAAAAGCAACCACTGCGCAAACAACGCATCATAGTTTATTGTGATACGTTGTGATTTGACGATTTTATTTTATTCCGCCAAACCAAAGCCAAAATAAAAAAAACATGGAAGCATCACAATGTATGTATATATTTCAAGCTTAGTTATTTGGATATTTTCTGGAAATTTTGTTTACATAATTTCTTGGACATTTGAAAATGAAATGATGGTTAAACAGGACAAACCGTTCCAAAAAGTCAAACATTTTAAAGCATCGTGATGCATCGCATAATGAAAGCACCGAAACATCGCATAACAATGGCAGTGATGCACTTCCGATGCGCATTTTTTTGATGTTTTCGTACTCAGCCCATTGTACACAAATAAAAAAAATCATGCAACGTTGGGTGCCTTTCGAAAATGTTCAAATCTACCGACACTTAAAAATGTTCAGTTTTAATTGTTAATAATCCCCAAACACTTTATTTATTACAAAATGTAACCGCTATCCATAATAGGAACCTGTCTTAACTTTTAATCGAAATTATTAGCAACTTTCTTGATGCTTTTTCCGTTAACGTTGTGCATCAGTTTACGAATATTTACGTAGAACAGTTGATGTTGAAAAAGATGCGTAATGTTTGCGTTTGTAATATTTGATGAGAATGATCAGAGTAGAGATGCGGTTCTGAATTTACCTTATATTGCCTTCTGTGGTCTTAAAATGATTTGTACTTTCAAGGACAGTAGCATATTTCACATGATCGTGACTGGCAGTCTTCAAGTTGTAAATTGAACAGGAAACAACAAAAAAGGAGTTAGAGTCACTCTTAACTGTTTTATTATTGTTAAGTTCGAATCTCAGTTCCTATGCTGTTTAAGATTTGAAGTTATTTCAAATTCAGGCGGATCTTTACAAATACAACCTCAACGTAACTATAATTATCATCCCTGTAAAAAAGAAAACATTGCATTTACTACTTTTCAACGCAGCATGTAATGTGAAGACTAGTGATTTGTATTATTGACCTCCCAAGCCTTTCTTGAAAAATGTTAAAAGGGACAAAGAACGGTTTTCGAATACAAATTAAATTTAAAAAAAAACATAAAACACGTCACTTCAACTTGAATTTCAGTCAGAATTTAAAAACAATAGATCGGGTAAAATATAAAATATAATAATCATTTTTACAATCCTTTACAGAACCTTAAAAAAAAATAAATAAAAAAAATTCCATTCTCATCGAATTATTGGAGTACGTTTAAGTACCTCGTATGGAAACATGGTGTGTTCAGAAAAATATCAAAATGAAGTTTATGGTATATTTAGGGAGTTTTGGTTGCTATACATATTTTATTGTTTAAATAATTTATCATTTGTTATCCTTTTCATTTTGTTTTTCTACTTTGAAATTCAGACGAGCATATTTTTTTATGAAAATTACATCTAAGCAGGTTGAATAAAAACAAAAATAATAATAAACACAAAAGTGATCAAAGTTTAACTTAAAATAACAACAAAAAACTGAAATTTATAGATAGGATTACGTTAATAAATTATTGAAACCAAAAGAAGAAGAAAATGCATAAGCGTCAAGAAATTTTAGAATATAAGCTGTAAAATCTACCATTTTCTGATAGCAAAAAGTAAATTTAAAGAAATATTTAAGCACATCCCTTTGTTCGTGATATTTAATTTTAAAATTGAACTCTTTATTTCAATTTCCTAATAATTTTTTAAAAAAGATATGTATTTGCTATTTTTTTTTTTTTATAGAAATAAAATATTAAGCTAGTTGTTAAGTTTTTAATGTTTGTACTATAAATGTTAATGAACAGTTAATATTTGTGTATTAAAGGATACAAAAACACTATTTTCTATAGAAACTAAAGAATGAAATCGATCGAAATTTGGAATTTAACTGAAACAAATAAAAAAGAAAAAAAAATCAATTATTTTTTGTAGCGTCTATTTAAACATACATACATACATGTGTACATACATTTGATAAACAGAAATCTTACATAATATTCTATATATATACATACATATATTTTTCTATAATTTAAAAATAAATTATTAACAGTACAAGAGTACGTACATAACATATGTACATATGTAAATGAGGGTCTAAAAGAAAGAAATAATATATTTATGCATATTACAAAAAAAAGCATTTATAAAAACACATGAAAACCATCGGCATACACATAATATATATTTAAAATTAACTAAAAATGTTTTTTTTTTTTTTAAATTTGATAGTCTACAACATTTTTTCTTCATCTAAACAAAGACCAAACAAATTACATTTTTTCATAAACAAATCGAAACGCAACTAAAATTAATTATATTCATGTGCTTTAGTCTACAAAATTGAAACAAAAACAAAACAATTTTAAAGAGAAAACAATACACATCCGAGTACATACATATGTATATGTATCTATCATTTATACATAAAACTAAATGGCTACCTCAACTACAGGTTAAAATAATTATTTCTTAAAAAAAAAAAGCAAAAAAAAACGATTAAAAATAGCAGGATAAAAAATGTAAATATTAAACTTGCCTTTAATGAAAAACAAAAAAAAATACATATACACATACATATGTATATGTGTATAATGGCGACTATTAATAAATTTGAAATGAAGTAATTTAAAAAAAAATACCATGTATAAGATAATGTTTGTCCAGGAAAATTGATGTCCTATGTACGAGTAATTTTTTTTGAAAATTAAGTATCAACTAAATGTCATTGGTTAAAGAAAATACAAAATTTAAATCTTCCAAACAAAAACAAAAATAGAAAACAAAACAAAAAAGATAAAAAAGCAGGAAAAATAAACTATAATTGGCGATGTATACAAATATATATTATATACTATACATTCATACATACTTATACATACAATTTAAACTGACAATTGGGAAAAATAAAGAAAAAAAAACAACAACAACAAAAAAAACTACAAAAGACTAATGAAGCGTTTTCTTTTTATATTAACACGAATTTTAGGTTTGTGTATGTAGTTGCATCTTTTTTTCACTTCAGTGTTAATTATTGAAATTTTTTTAAGGGATACTGACCCGCCAGTTGCGGAGGGCACCGCGACCTTGAAGATCTACTCACTGGTGGAGCCTGTACGAAGTTCCGTGGGAATTAGGATTTCTCTGTGGAAATGTTGTCTCTGGATGGCACAAAGTGCCATGCAGTCACATAGAATATGTTCCGCAGTTTCGTCGTCTTCCATACAAAGACGACATTCACTTTTCGAAATAAGACCTATTTTGTTTAGGTGATATCGAAGATGGCAATGCCCTGATAGAAATCCCACTAATCTTCTGATATCATTTCTACTGAGGAGTAGGTTGTTTCTGGATTTATTTTGGAAGGGTAAAATGGCTCTTTTAGCCTGATGAAGACCCTGGGTATTTTCTCAAAAAGAGATACACATGTTGTGTTCCCAACTTTTGATGTTTAAGTTAATAGCTGAATTTGGAATGTTGCAAAACGGCTCAGAGCCGATGAAAGATTCAGCCGAACCTTTCCTAGCCAGTTCGTCAGCTTTTTCGTTTCAATGATAAACTTTAATCTATGAATGGCGTTTGTCACATATTAACATTTGCAATGGGGTTCCAAGGTACGATACTATACGTCTTGTGAAGGCCTTCCCATAAACCTCAGTATCATAACGAGTTTTACTTTCCATACTTCCATACGAATGAAAGGGACATAACTTTTTTGCCGACTCCGAACGGCGAGTTGAGAAGTTCCTCATGACAAATGATACTCTTTGAATGCTTGCCAGACATTCGAAAGAGGTGGTGGCACCGTGAAAAAAAACTTTTAGGCGTTTGCTGAGATTGAACCCACGCTAAAATATAAGAATAACGTTAAAAATGTTACCCATGTGGTTCTTTGAATATAAATTTCTAGAACCTAGCTTCACTTAAGTTAGTACATACATATGTATGTATGTATTATGTATTTTCCCAACAGATGGCTTTAGTAATTTGTATCTCGCGTTGTATTATATCTACGTGCTGTCGGACGTAAACTAAAATTACATTGGAAGGATGAGATGTCGTAGAAAAAAAAAATTGTGAAGAATGTCGATAAAATCATGAAAATCGTCATGTATGATCGTCAGGTAAGTACTTTTTCGATAGGAGGTAAACATTTCACAAAAAACTGTGTGGAATCATTTAAATAAGGCTGGATACAAAAATAAGCTCGATGTATGGGTGCCACACTAGTTAACGCAAAAAACCTCATGGACCGAATTTCTATCTGCGAATTGCTGCTGAATCGCAACAAAATCGACCCATTTCTGAAACGGATGGTGACTGTGATGAAAAGTGGACCACTTACGAGAACTTAAAGCGAAAACGGACGTGATCGAATTGCGGTAGCAACCGCAAACGGTGGCCAAGCCAGGATTGACGGCCAGGAAGGTTTTCTTGTTTGTTTTCTGCGATTGGCAGGGAATCTGCTGCTCTCCCACGGCAAAAATCTTAATTCGGATCTATACTGGCAACAATTAGATCCGTCTGAAGGAAGCAATCGCCCAGACGCGGTCAGCTGTGGCCAATAGAAGAGGAATTGTGTTCCATCAGGAGAACGCAAGGCCACACACATACATAATGACTCGCCAGAAGCTCTGGGAGCTTGGTTTGGAGGTTTTTATGCATCCACCTTGTAGTCTGGACCTGGCACCAAGTGATTACCACCTGTTTATGTCCATGGCGAACTATTTTGCTAGTGAAAAATTCACCTCAAAAGAGGCTTGTGAAAATCGAGTGTCCCAGTTTTTTACCAATATAGTAGGGACGAAGGCTTCTATGAGAGAGCAATAATGGGATTATGTATCTTCAAAATGGCAACAAGTTATCGGACAAAACGGAACATATTTAACCTAAATTGCATTATTCTAACTATGCTAAATAAAGCCTCCAATTTCATGCAAAAATAATGGATTTCTCTTTACTACACCGATTTTATACTTTTCGAATAATTTATTGATGTGTATACTTCAGACAATCGAAAAAAAAGTTATCAAAAAAATGTGGAACGCTTCACGATTTTGCGTGTCATCCTTGCGCAGGGGCCATGCTAATCTTCTCTGTATCGTTCCAATTTTAGTATATGTTCTGCCGAAGCAAGAACAAAGATTATCTGTCTGAGGTGGATGTGGTCCTAGCGTTGAACGAACAAATTTCTGTGAATTATATACGAGTCAAATAAAAAGCGCCATCTAGTTGCTACTTGCTATTATATACTACTGTAACCTTTGACAATAAATTGGAATTGAGAACAAATTATTCTTGTAAGAATTTAGTAGACAATCGCCGTTGGCACTTTCAATAGTCGAGTTCCACTTACGAATCCTTCAGAGATTTTCCTCCGCTATCTCAGCAGAGATTTTTCTATTAAGTGGAACAACATTCTCCGCAGAGGAGTAATGTATCTGTCAAAATTAGTATTCTTCTTCAATAACTACGTTTTCCAGATTCATTTAATTGAATTAAATAATACAGAAATGAAAAACATGACAATTTTCTCACTTCACAGCATTTAGAACTATGAATTCCTTTCATAAAATGTCCAAAATAACCACATGCTCGGTTTTAACAGAAAGAGTGAGGAAACGAATCCAAAAAAATAAAGTCTCAGCAAATGCAAAATAATCTCCCTTTCCTCAGTTGAGGAATCGTGGAGCGATCCGTAAGTGGAACTCGACTAATTTAAAACGGAAGTGGTTTTTTTGCTTCAAAATTAAATTTCTGTTTACAAAAAAAAATTTGGCAAATATTTATTTATATCTTATTTCATCATAATTTTTTTTTTGTATGAAAGTATAATCATTGTTATAACATATGTATTTTACATAGCAAATGGTCTGGAGGATATCCTACAAGAAATCTAGAATGCTTATTATTTCGGTAGCTATGTATGTACAGTCAAAATCGGTTAAAACGACCTTCAAGTGACCAACGAATTTGGTCGTTATAAGCGATAGGTCGCTATAACCGACAGCAAGGTTAATAAAACTACATATGTTGGAGTGTGAAACACAATACTCCCTCGCAAGGTCTTTATTTTAATCTCAAGCGCCCAATCTAAAAATGAAACCTTTTTTCTGTTCAATTGAAAAGATTTTTCGAATAAAATTAAACTTCTACGACCACTCGTTACACTGAAACAGGCACTAAGGCCCCTATGGCCCCTATTGCGAGTGTCGATCAACGATCGATAAGCGACAACTATCGATCGTCGAGTGCTGATTTTGGTACTGTATATTGTGATTGTGATCGATATTTGTCGATTTGACAGTCGCCTATAGTCGATCACAAGTTTCTAGTCGATGCTTTTTTTTAGAAATGTGAAAAAGTTTTGTGCGAATCAATCAACGCAATCGACAATTGTCGTGACGATCGTTGATCGACACTCACAATATGGGCCTAAGTGATTTTCCTACCTACTGTTGAGCAAACTCAAAAACAAAAATAACTGCAAAAAAAAAACAAAAAAAAAATAACATCATTACAGCTTACCGTTTCTTTGTACACAGATATGTATGAACGTCGCATCCAGATAAACAGTTTACCATTTTAAAAATAAGTAGTCGCACCAATAGTTGCGTCGACTTTAGTCTTTATAACCAATATTTAGTTTCAAAAAATGTGAAATTTCAAGTAGTGATTTAAGTCATCTTTCTATACATATACACTATAAAAATAGTCGAAAATACTTAACAAAGTATCACCAACGTTCGCCAATGACTTCTGATAGATAGATAGATAGATAGATAAATAATTTTATATCTTCATAAGGTTTTTTTATAAAACAAAGTATTTGTGGTAATTAAAAATTAATTAATCAAAATAGCTTAAAGTTGCCTGTCAGGTTCAAAACGGTTTTTCGGTTTTAATAGATTAAGCTAAGAGGGGATTGTATATTTAAGAGAACTCATTAATTAATAAATTGCAAAATTTGAGTGCGTCTTTCAGGAACATACATATAAAGTTTTTTGTAATCCTGTCCGTTTAAAAAATTTAGAAACTGTGCGCGGTCGAGCTCATCACTTCCAAGAAACTTTCTCCTGTACGATTTGAATATGGGACAAACACCAACGAAGTGAAGAGTACTTTTGGTAGCATCAAGATTGCAGATCGTACAGAGACCAACAAATTGTGTCGTTTCTAAAAGCTCTGGCGTTCAGACTGAGTAGACCGTATCTAGACTTCAGAACCAAGCTGATCATATCACTTGGATTGGCGTCTTCGAAGTAATTAGGTACATCAATATACGATAAGTTGCACAACATTCATCATGAAACTGAGATTGAAGGGCATGGCTGGTAAATTCTGTCCAGTGGTTTTCCTTTAGTTTAGTGAGAAATATATTGAACGATTCATTCCATTCCGACTTCATCGTCCAGTTGAACGCCATTCTGTTTTCCCCGAAAAGCGTTGACCATTCTTTTGCCCAGTAGATCTTATTGCGTATTATCGCGTCCGATAGTTTCCTTGGTAGTCGGTTTTCAGGAAAGCCAACCGCTCGCTGAATATATCGAAAATGGAGTTTCAATGTCGTGAGGAAGACATTCGCGAGGCCCGGTTCGATGTTAAGAACATAGTTTGATGTGTTTTTTGGGAGTCGGAAACACTTTTTTATAAAGAAGCTCTGGAGTTTCTCGGCTTGAATGCGTTCAGAATACCCCCACACTTGAGCACATTAGTTCACGATCGACTTGGCAGCCGCTTGATAAATTTTGTTTCTAGCTTTTGTTTACACTCCCCCGCAAGGCCCTATACGTTATGTGTTTTTACATTCTACCTGTCCAACCTATTGAATCCTACCAAATTGCTATCGATGCGATCGACAAAATTATTGACTTATCCAACTCCATCGACGATATCCTAATTTTCGGCGACTTTAATCTGCCCCAGCTGCAGTGGATCCCATCTGATGATCAATCCTTTTTCATCGCTCCCAATGCCAACTCGAACAAGGAATGTCCTTTCATAGATCGCCTTGTGGACTCAAGCCTTTGTCAAGTCAGTGGCATCTCAAACTAAGTGGGCAGGCAACTAGACCTCATCTTTACAACAGATCCCATCAACTCCTCAGTCTCGCTTTGTCCCTTATCTCTTTCAACTATTGATAACTACCACCCTCCTCTTGTTCTGTAATTTTTCCACGACTCAACACTCCAATCGACTGCTTCAGCAACTATCTCATATTACGACTTCCATAAAGCTAACTTTCGAAAAATTAATGCCTATCTCACCAATGTCTCCTTTGAGTTCGTTAACCTATCTTTAAATGATGCTCTCACCATATTTTTTAGGGAAATATTTAATTCTATTTCGCTTTATGTTCCCTTTTCCCGCCATAAAACAACCTCTACATCACCTCCTTGGTACAATCGAAGACTTCGCTCCTTACGAAACAAGAGAAATAAGTTGTGGGCAGTTTTCCTGCGTACCAATTCTTTTTCGGATTACTCCAATTATCTTGGTACATACCTTCACTTCACCCAACTTTATAATAATCTCTATCAGCGTTTCATATATAACGTCCAAGCCAATTTAATAAATAACCCTAAATAATTTTTCCAAAGAAAATCCGATGGCTACCCGCCTTCCCTCTCTTTTGAAAACAAATCATCAACCGATCCTCTAACTATTGCCAACTTTTTCGCCACGCACTTTAAACAATCTTTCGCGGACAACTCTTTCGTACCGGACCCTTCTTATTTCAATTACCTTCTTAAGTTCTCCATTGGTCCCTTTCTATCTCAGACCTTTGATCCTACCATTATCGACAAAAAATTACAAGAACTTGGCGATGAATTCTTACCCGGCCCTGATGGTCTCCCTGCCATATTCCTTAAAAAATGTTCATCGAACCTTTCTCTCCCCCTCTCCTACCTCTTTCATCTTTCACTCTCGCAAGGAGAGTTTCCTGATATTTGGAAGACCTCTTTCATATCCCCAATTCATAAAAAGGGATTAAGGAATGAAGTTACTAATTATCGCCCCATCGCTAAACTTTCCCACATACCTAAACTCTTCGAATGCATGTTATATGAAGCTTTAAGCTTTCGATACAAGTCTCTTATTTCCCCAAGCCAACACGGTTTTCTGAAAGGTAGATCAACCACAACAAATCTCGTCGAATTCGTGTCCTTTGCCCTCTCATCCTTAGAGAACGGCAACGAAGTCGATGTTATTGCAACTGATTTCAGCAAGGCTTTTGATAAGATATCTCATCAATTAATAGTTTTCAAATTGTCTGCCCTCGGTTTTCAACCCATATTATTGAAATGGATATCTTCTTACCTAGAAAACCGTTTCTATAGTGTCCGTTTCAGATCCGTCCTCTCCGATCCTTTCTTGGCCACCTCTGGTGTTCCTCAAGGTACCCATCTAGGCCCCCTTCTCTTCATATTAACTACAAACGACCTTGAAAGAGTCATCAAATTCTCCTCTCTTTCCCTTTATGCTGATTATACAAAATTTTTCAAAGTCATTTCTTCGCCCACTGACTCTAATCTCCTTCAGCAAGCCCTCGACAGTTTTTCTATTTGCTTAGAGCTCTTCGCGACCTTGGCATATTGTACGACAAAGAGTTAAATTTTCGTTCGCATATTGATGCGATAATCTCAAAAGCTAACTCATCACTCGGTTTCGTCAAACGGTGGTCCAAAGAATTCTCTAACCCTTACGTGACCAGATCACTTTACATTACTCGTTCGCCCACTCCTTGAGTATGCTAGTCAAGTCTGGTCCCCCTTACATAGAGTTCACGTTAAAAGAATCGAGAGCATTCAACGTCACTTTCTCCGTTTTGCTCTTCGTGGGCTACCCTGGAACCACCCATTTAAATTAACTCCCTATATTGATCGCCTTAAACTTATTAACTTGAATACCCTTGAGGAACGCAGAAATGCGACTGATTTTCTCTTTATTCATCGACTCCTCTCAGGTTTGATCGACTGCGCATCTCTTTACAACTCCATATACTTTAATACTAACCCCCGTAATGTACGATGCCCTCGTTTCTTCTATCTGCCCACCCACCGCACCTCATATGGCTCCAATGAACTAATCTCCCCTGTGTTGCGGAATGTCAACTCAAACTTAACTCTTTTCGACTTCAACAGTAGCTCTTCCCACCTTAAATCCGATCTCATTCATTCCCCCCAACCTTAGATTTTAAATTTTAGTTCTTAAGTTTAGTTTTTAAGTTATGTTTTAGCTTGTAATAAGCCGAATAAATGGAGGCTTTCGCCCCACTAAAATTAAATTATAATTAGCCGAATTGAGGACTTCTGTCACAGCTGCATGGACGAGGAGGAGGAGGAATCCCCATATCACCTCCTATGCAGCTAGCCAGAACTCTCCATCTTAAGAAAAAAGATTCTGCGAGAATACTTTTTTATAGGCCTTCAAGATATTCCCTCAACGGATATCAGTGAAATATGGAAATTTATCCAATTACCAAAATGGTTCCAAGAGTATACCGATAAGAATCGGCTCATATGTCATGTGGCAACACAATGGACGTACTTTGATCTAATAAGTGAATCGAACCAAATATGGGGATATCCACCTAACCTAATCAACATCGTTCGTTCGTTCGGTTTGAAAAAAAATCCATTCACAAATAAAACAGCCAACAATTTACTTCGAAAAGGGATCAAATTACATTTTATTCAACATGTATTTCTGTATTTTCCAATAAAACAGCTCATAAAATAATGCTTTTTGTTCGCTATGTATTAGCTGAAACATAATATATTTACATATGCATTGAAATAATTAAGCTATTTTATTTGAATAAATTGACATTTACGTTTTTCAATCGCTATTTAAAAAAGATAAAACAGATCTAAGCTTATGTTCATTAGGGAGGTTTCCACTGGCGATTCCTGCTTCTATTTCCAGGAAAGGCACTATTAAGACAAGACTATAATGCCTATCTATTAAAATACGAGTAAGTTAACAGTTTCATGAGATTACGTTCTACATAGAGATTCACAGCTTAAATATTCACAGGAAATTAACTTGTGCACTTGAACATGCTTGAGCGCCATCTTTTTTTTCAACAAATAAACTTAGAAGTTAGTATAAAAAAAAAAAACAGAATTATGCTTATAGCCTGAGATTATAGAGAGATTATAAGGTATACAACAAATTAAAGATGCTTATAAAATATTTAGTCATGTTTGGTTTCCGGTTGTAAGTCGAACCATGACGAGAGTCCTTGGGCGGAGATATCTGGCTCAGCAAGAGAGATTTTCAACTGAAATAAAAAAAAAAATCGCTTACTTAATTTACACTGGTAAATTACAATATATATAGGGTGTAGAACTCACCATTCCAATAACGGGACTGCCGCCATATAAGAAACCTTTCTGTGTGCAAACGGTAACCTCTAAATCGGTCTGCATTATCTCAGCTGATGAGATGATGTACTCAAAAGTCGCTTCATACACGGGATTGCAGTTATCTTTGATTGTGTTTGTCTTACGTTTGGATTCCTTTGCACGTCCTGGCAGTAAATACAACTTTACATAAGGATCGGGTATATTTGAGGGATCAGTAAGTGGAATATGCATAATCTTATGGATGGAAACGGTTAACTTTTGACGGGTTACACTGTAACGGATGGAGAGTTGAATGCGTCCAAGACCGTGCTCTCCACCCGAGGTTGTCGTTTCGGGGAAACGATGAGTTAGAACTGAATCGCGACTGAATTGTGGACTCCTTGGAGGTGGACTAATAGAAATGGACGAAGCTGTTGACTTAATAATTTCATCGTCAGCAAAAGAGTTATCCAATGAAGAGATTATGGGCTCCTATAAAGATGAAAAAAAAACCCACATAAGTCAGTCAGAAACAATCTAAGAACTCTCTGTCTTACTTTGATTTGAGCTATTGAAGGGATGGTACCCTCAACTTGACTAGCAGTTCTGACGGAACTAGTACGTGACAATGGTACCCCTTCGGACATTGACAATCCATCCGCGGAAATGTTGTCGTCCGTCGAATCAGCTCGTTTGAGAATCTTTAACGCGAGTGACATGATGATCTTGGATTCAGGGCCGGATTTTTGCAGCTGGAATGGTTGGGCCACAATTTCCATGTTCTGCTTTGTAACCAACGTATTTAGGATAAAGGTGAAGCGTCCAATATCATTACCGGTCTTCTGGTCTACAATCTTTAATTGAAGCGAATCATGATCCGGGTTGCCAACCAGAAAAGTAAAGCCTTGCTCCCAAACTGGAGAGTCATTGCGCAGCTGAACCGGTGTCTGTTCACTTTGTTTACCAAGACTTATTGTAAGGAAAGGATCCGGATTAGAGGCCGTTCTTGCATGCTGAAAAAAAGTATGGATATAAGATAAACAAACGATTTATCTGTTCGCAAGACTCACGGGTAAATTTTTAGCAGAATCCACAAAAACAATAAGAACGGCAGTGCTCATCGATGTTACACGCAGTAGTTGAGTTTCCAAGAGGGCAGCTTGCAGATCTTTAGGATCAGATGTGAGCTTATACCACGACAGGCGGATATGAAGAAGACCATGCTTGGCTTCTTCAAGTGTTAGCCACTATTTCAATAGAAAAAAGAAACAATCAATTCAGTGTATTAATTCAACTGTAAGAAGACCAGCCCTTACCGTGTCCAAAAGTCCTTTCTTAACAACGCTGGCAATTTCCACGGATGCTCTAAATACACATACACACAAGAAATTTCATTAATAAAACTGATCACTTAAAGCGAAAAGAGTTAATTTCAAAAGAAACAAAAAATAAGAACAAAATAAAAACAATTTCAAAATGTCTCCTTTGTAATCTACACACGTACAAAAGCACACATACTTTTTTTTTAGATTACACCACATAAGTTCTATATACAACAATGGTTTTGAGACATTTAAAAATAAAATCTAATTCAAGTTACAAATAAAACATCAAATAGCAGCAAAAAAATGTGGAACGCTTCACGATTTTGCGTGTCATCCTTGCGCAGGGGCCATGCTAATCTTCTCTGTATCGTTCCAATTTTAGTATATGTTCTGCCGAAGCAAGAACAGAATCATTTCGTCTGAGGTGGATGTGGTACTAGCGTTAAGCGAACAAATTTCTGTGAATTATATACGAGTCAAATAAAAAGCGACATCTAGTAGTCTATATGAAATCACTTTTGACATTTGAATTGAAAAGGAATTAATTCTTATTGAATTATTTTTCGACGAAATGGACTTATTGAATTGCACTTAAGCAAGTGGACAAACTTCTTTATATACATATTTGATTCTGATTGAAGTAGTGGCAGTGCCATCTATCGGGGAGCAACGAAAGTTTAAATCGTTAGTGACACTTTAGGTTGATTCGCTCTTGTAGCGAAATTTTCTTTCTGTATTTATTCATTTTTATCCACTATGGCTGGATGTACAAAACAGTCTTTTGATAAATGTAGTAGTGATCTGGAGATCGTAAAGTTGTACAAATTCAATACCTACTTGGCCTTATAAATAAAAATAAATAAACATAAATTAGCTGTTCCAAAATATTCTAGACACTTAACATAGGTACTGTTACCAACACACCACTTCGACTTTTTATTGTAAACTCAGTTGGTCTCCGAATGCTGCCGCATTACTCATAAAATAGCTCTGTGTACTGTCAATTTCATTTCTATTTAAAATACACCTTAAACACGCTCATTTCATTTCAAATCTGACAGAAGAAGAAAACGGCAGCAACGGCAGACCAAAGTGAGTAAATTAAAAATTATAATAATTTATGAATTCTAAAACGTTTCTTTTTTTTTAAAATAAAGTTTTTTAAAGCATTCTCCAAGTGGAACAAAACAGATGTTTCATTTTTCGTTTGGATGCTACAATAAGTTGGAAACCCGACCAACATTTCTTTAAAAAATTTGTTGGCAAGCGTTGCTGATTTCATAAGAGTCCCTGGAAACTTCCACAACTGCGCATTACTCATTTTCAACGCGGATGCAACGAGCAATAATGAGTCAAGCAACAAGTGGTACTGGGGTTGAAGATCCAACCAAGGGAAGTTGCCGAATATGTAAAAAGGAAGATACTATGCGAATGGTTCAGTGCGACAGATGTGATGGGTGGTTTCACTTCGAGTGCGTCCATGTCGACGACGAGATTTCAAAGCAGGACTTTATTTGCGACATGTGTTCCGCTTCAACATCGACAGCAAAACAGAACAAACAGCGATCTACAGCGACAGACGGCGGTAACTTTCAGTCACCAAATGGGGTGACCTCGCAAGAAGGACAAAAGGTACGTACAGAAAATTTGTCTAATTCATCAAATACAAATATGTGCGGCGCCTCCAAACAACGACGTAGTATGAAATTAGAACTAATGCGTCTGGAGGAAGAAAGAAAAATAAACATGCAATACTTAGAGCAAAAGTATTCGGCTATGCAAATGTATAAGGATTCCGATGAATCCGACGAAGATATTGAGATTGATTTGGGGGAGCAGCAGCTTCAGCGAGGCATACATTGGGCGGATGGCAATGGTTCCACGCTGGGTAAGGTAGGCAAGGGTGAAAAAGGTGCTAGGGTTAGTTACGGTTGTCACGAAAACGTACAGGGCATTCAGACAAATAAATTACCAACGTCATTAAATATGAGCGGAGTGCAATCAGGGTCAACTGCTCGAACATTAAATGCAGATCAGGCTTGTGCGCGTCAGGTCGTTCCAAGAGAGCTTCCAGTTTTTAGTGGCAAACCAGAGGAATGGCCACTTTTCATAAGTAGTTTTGAAAATTCAACAAGACTGTGTGGATTCAGTAATGATGAGAATCTACTTCGGCTACAACATGCACTGAAAGGAAAGGCTCTTGAATATGTAGGTAGTAGACTTATGATACCGGCACTAGTACCTGAGATAATTTCTACTTTGCGTATGGTATTTGGAAGGCCAGAACACATTATATATAATTTACTGGCAAAGCTACGTGCGTCACCAGGTGTAAATGCAAACAAGTTAGAAACTCTGGTGAACTTTTCTTTGGAAGTAAAAAATATTACAGCTACTATGGAGGCAGCTGAACTTGAAGCACATTTAAATAATCCTTTGCTTATTCAAGAGCTTCTCGAGAAACTTCCAGCACAGATGCGGCTCAGTTGGGCGATTTTTGCCCAAACAGTTCATGTTGAGAATTTAACAACTTTCAGTAATTGGCTATTTGAACTAGCGGAAGCTGCAAGTAGTGTGATCTCTATCCCGATTACCAAATCTAGTCAACCAGACTTTGAGAAACGTAAAACACATCGTGTCGGTTTTCACGAAGAGAAGGGACAGTCCACGAGAAAAAGAATGGATCACAAGAGCACAGAGGCACTAAGGTGCTTTGCATGCTATGAAGCACATTTAATAGTAAAATGCGAAAAGTTTAAAGGGTTAGAATATGGCGAAAAGTGGAACGTGGTGCACAAGAACAAACTATGCCGCACATGTTTAAAGCGTCACGAGGCCAACTATTGTCCAGATCGCAAAGAATGTGGAATCAATCACTGCACCGCTAAGCACCATCCTCTACTCCACAAATCCCATATCAACAATGATAAAGACAAGCCAGATGTAGTCGCAGTACACCATGTAGAGACCTCCAAAGTATTATACCGAATTGTACCAATTACTGTTCATGGAAAGAAATCATCCATCGATGTATATGCGTTTCTCGACGACGGGTCTGGTCCCACTCTTATCGAGAAAGATATCCTTGCGCAATTAGAAATTCAGGGCTCAAAGTCAGATCTGTGTCTAAAATGGACTGATGGGTCAGTACGTGTAGAGAAGAGTTCGGATAGTCTTGATTTAAAAATATCGCCTAAAGGTAACATCGGAAAAATATATTCATTACGAAACGTGCGGTCAGTAAGTGCACTTGATCTACCTTCGCAGACACTAATGGTATCGGAACTTACTGAAAGATATAAACATCTCAAAGGTCTTCCAGTGGAGTCATATCGAAATGTTGTCCCGAAAGTGATCATTGGTATAAACAACAAAAGCGTAGCCATGCCATTAAAATTCCGAGAAGGAAAGGTAGATGAACCTGCGGCTACTAAAACGCGCCTAGGCTGGACAATATACGGTGAACTGGATCGAGACGCCACAGGAACAAAAGGAAATACGAGTGAGGTCCATAGGCAATTACATGTATGTGAATGCGATGACGATGTGGCTCTGCAGCACCTAATGACAGAGAATATGAGAATTGAAAACGAACTGTCGGGTGCACAGCCAAAGGATAAGTTGGATGCAAGTGAAAATAAAAAACTACGAGAGCACGTAAGGCGAGATGGTGATTGTTTTGTTGCAAGATTGCTGTGGAACTCAAGCAATATAACTATGCCCGACAACTATACAATGGCTATCCGAAGACTAAGCTGTTTCGAAAAGAAGTTAAATAAGGACCCAAATTTAAAGATACTGGTCAACGACCATATTAAAAGCATGGAAATTAAGGGCTATATTCGCAAGTTAAGTGCTGCTGAGATAAATACAGATTTCCCGCGAAAATGGTACCTGCCGATATTTACAGTCAGGAATCCAAACAAACCACATAAGATAAGAGTGGTATGGGATGCCGCCGCGGAATGCAATGGCATATCCCTAAATGGATGCCTTGAGAAGGGCCCAGATCTGCTGACATCGTTAACTGGAGTCCTATTCAATTTTCGAATAGGAAAAATAGGAATATGCGGCGATATTTGTGAAATGTTTCACAGGGTAGCCATCGATGAAGAGGACCAGCAATCACAGCGTTTTATGTGGCGAGACGGGGATTCCAGTCGGCCTCCGGATATCTTCGTGCTTAGAGTTATGAGTTTTGGTGCAACTTGCTCACCGTCGCTTGCACAGTTTGTTAAAAACGAAAACGCCAATGAGTGTATAAAGGACTATCCAAGAGCAGTCAAATCTATTGTCGAGAGGCATTATGTAGACGATATGCTAGACAGTATAAATTCCGTTCAAGAGGCTATTGAGCTTGCAAAGGGTGTCAGAGAAGTCCACAAGCGCGCGAATTTTTATATTCGAAACTGGTTATCAAATTCTATCGAGGTCACCAATGCTCTAGGAGAAATAGGTACTGCGGATAAGTTTTGCCGGGCAGGAAAAGTAGTAGAACAAATCGTAGAAGCAGACAAGGCATTAGGACTGTGGTGGCAAACAGCTAGTGACACATTCACATTCAATTTAAAATTTACAAAGGCCAGTCAGGAAATTCTGCGCGGAGAAAAATTACCGACCAAGAGGGAGCTTCTTAGACTGCTCATGTCCATTTTTGATCCATTAGGATTTCTATCATTTTTTACAATTTATATGAAAATATTGCTCCAAGATGTCTGGCGCAGTGCAATAGGTTGGGACGAAACCATACCGGATGACTTGGCAACTGCATGGAAAAGATGGCTGTCATTTCTCAAGAGAGTGCAAGATGTTCAGGTGCCAAGATGCTACTTTGGCCTATCCGTTAGCAACGAGAGTAAGATGGAATTACATGTATTCGTGGACGCCAGCGAGACTGCATATGCCGCAGTAGCGTACTTGAGAATCCTAAGCGCGAAAGGAATAGAGGTGTCCCTGGTGTGCTCGAAAACGAAGGTGGCCCCATTACGTCCTATCTCTATACCTCGCATGGAACTTCTCGCCGCAGTCATGGGCGCCCGCCTCGGAAATACAGTCATCAAAGCCCACGATTTCAAGATTGAAACAACCATGTATTGGTCGGACTCAAAAACCGTTTTGTTGTGGTTACGTTCCGATCCAAGAAGCTACAAGCAGTTCGTCATGCTACGCATAGGTGAAATTCAAGAAACGACGGAAATAGCGAATTGGTACTATGTCCCAACGAAGCAGAACGTAGCAGATTTAGGCACTAAGTGGAGCCAACAACCAGACTTCGATCCAAGCGGGCCATGGTTTACGGGGCCCGCATTTTTGAAACAAAAAATAGACCGATGGCCCAAGTATCAAATAAACTTCGAAAGCAAATGTGACATAGAACTACGACAATCTTCGGAGCCGCAGCAATTAGCAGTTCAAGTCCATGAACCAATGCCTGTTGTATGTTACAATCGTTTCTCTAGATGGGAACGTCTGCTAAGATGTCTAGCGTATGTTAAGCGTTTTATAACATGTCTGAAAACAACAAAAACCGTAAAAAAGGCTTCAAAGATCGATCCAAGAATAAGTAACATAACTAACTTCACTGCTGACGAATTGCTCTGGAGTCAAGAGTTTTTACTTCGCCTTGCCCAAACCCAAACCTTTAGCCATGAGACCTGCCTGTTGCTAAAGAATCCTGATTGCCTGCTCCCCAAATCAAGTCCACTACGTTGTATGTCGCCCTTTATTGACAAAAATAAGATAATTAAAATGCGAGGTCGCCTTGAGAACGCCAAGGTGATAGGTGACGCAACTAAGAACCCTATCCTTTTACCGAAAGATCATTATATTACGAGGCTGCTGGTCGATTGGTACCATCGCAAGTTTAAGCATGTTAACCACGAATCAGTAATCAACGAGATCTTTCAGAGGTACCACATTCCAAAAGTACGATCACTTCTCAGAACTGTTCGCAGTAACTGCCAGCTATGTAAAATCCGAAGAGCACATCCTAATCCACCAGAGATGGGACCTCTACCAGAAGCGCGTTTGTCGGCTTATACAAGACCTTTTTCGTACGTTGGGCTTGACTTTTTTGGCCCATTTTTGGTCACAGTCGGGAGACGCCAGGAAAAGCGATACGGTGTCGTCTTCACATGCCTAACATGCCGTGCTGTTCATATAGAGGTGGCACATAGCTTATCAACGGATTCGTGTGTGATGGTAATTCGGAACTTCATCGGTCGTAGAGGGACACCGCTTCATATCTTCAGCGACAATGGCACCAACCTAAGAGGGGCAGAAAAGGAGCTTCGAGAAGCCCACCAAATGATCGATTTTAACGCAATCCAAGCTAAATTTACAAGTCCGGACAGCAAGTGGACCTTTATCCCTCCTGCTAGTCCTCATATGGGGGGTGCCTGGGAACGTATGGTTCGTTCAATAAAAACCGTATTGTACCAAATCATCACACGCGACACCAAACTGACCGACGAGACGCTTTGTAATGTGCTGGTGGAGGTCGAAAGTATAATTAATAATCGACCACTGACCTATCTATCCTTGGACACCGCCGAAGAGGAAGCTCTAACTCCTAACCACTATCTTTTGGGCTCATCATCCGGCTGTAAGCCTCCAGGCAAATTCGAAGACACCGACAAATACGCAAGAATGTCATGGCGTCATTCGCAGCTCCTCGCTGACAAGTTCTGGAAGAGATGGGTGGCTGAAGTCTTGCCAACGTTAACTCGGCGAACATCGTGGTTCCAGAAAATTAAGCCCATTGAAGTTGGGGATGTGGTAATTATCGTCGACCCTAATCTGCCCCGGCATTGTTGGCCGAAAGGAGTTGTGACGAGCACGAACGAAGCAAAGGACGGACAAGTAAGGAGCGCAACCGTACGTACCATACATGGTGAATATCTCCGGCCAGCTACCAAGATTGCTGTCTTAGATGTGAAAAAAGATGGTGGCAGTGTTGTTCAATAGTGTAAGGTATGCACTTACGATGATCGTGATACCGGGGGGGAGAATGTTACCAACACACCACTTCGACTTTTTATTGTAAACTCAGTTGGTCTCCGAATGCTGCCGCATTACTCATAAAATAGCTCTGTGTACTGTCAATTTCATTTCTATTTAAAATACACCTTAAACACGCTCATTTCATTTCAAATCTGACAGAAGAAGAAAACGGCAGCAACGGCAGACCAAAGTGAGTAAATTAAAAATTATAATAATTTATGAATTCTAAAACGTTTCTTTTTTTTTAAAATAAAGTTTTTTAAAGCATTCTCCAAGTGGAACAAAACAGATGTTTCATTTTTCGTTTGGATGCTACAATAAGTTGGAAACCCGACCAACAGGTACATACATACATACATATTTTAAAAAAAAACACAGACATATTCATGCAAAACTTCTACGGAATATTGAATAACAAATCATAAATTTTATTACCAGGCTGGCCCGTTCACGGAAAAATTTCATAGTTTTTCGTAAAAGACAGTGCTCACGAGAGAACAAGAAATGTTCCAATGCTACTAATACAACAAGAAATGTCTTTGGGCTGATATATGAAAACTGCCAAATCTGTCAAATCACATACATTATTAACTTTTTGTTGTTTAACGCATTCGTTTACCTTTTCCTAATTTTCCTGTCTTTGACGCTGATTACATGATTCTTTTTTTCCTTCGTTTCGTCTTTCGTCCTTTTGGCAGATAGGGTGAGGGACATTGAAACGAGAGGGGAATGAAGTAACGAAAACAGGAATGAAAATTCTCAGATTTTTTTCTGGTTGATCTTTGACATTTCTCGTTTCACAACCGAAACAATGCAGGAAATTTTAATGGTGAATTTTTAAGGTTAATTTTGTGGCTAGATTTAGGAAAATTTTACATTTGCTAGTAAACACGCAATTATTATCCTACATAATAATTAAATTTAGTTTGATTCCATTTGAAATTGTACTTTTTCCTTCCATAATATAATGCGAATTTCAATAAACTTTAAAATCACGTATGGACGTATCCACGTATCATAGGGAACGTGTAATCGCTAGCGTACGTACCTGTCAAAAAGACGAAAGACGAAACGAACGAAAAAAAGAGCCGTGTAATCAGCGTCTTTGAGAGAATTTCACCCCCACTCTTCGAAATTTGACAGAGAACATATATTCGGTGCAAAAAGTAAGCGAATGAACCTAATAATTAAGAAGGTCGTTGGCGAAGGCAATTGCTACTTCTAAGTAAACATGATGATGATGAATTTATAACTGAATAATGTCAAATATTTTGAGCAGACGTTCTGTTTTAGGTCTGTTTGGTATCTTTCGAATTTACACGAATTCGAACAAATTATCACCAATTTTCAAAAATTCCTGTTTGGTAACCCAACAAACTTGCAACAACTCGTTAAAAAGAGAGCCAAATAAGAGAGTCCAAAATTTCCACTCAATTGAGAAACTTGCGAATTGATACGAATTGTAACACCACATTTTTCTTCGGGTGAAATGGGAAAAACATGTCAAAACAACCATCTGTCGAATCCTGGCAGTGAAATTAGTATAAATTCGGATTAATTAAGAAGCGAATGTTTCGCGTTTGACGGTTTATACCCACAAAATGTCAAAAATAGGTCTGTTTCCGTATCTGTGCAAGACTACGATAATCTACGGAAATCAGTCAAATCCTCTTCCCGTACGAACATTTTTGATAGTTTTTTTTTTCACAGAAGAGAGAGCTAACAAGAGAGTTGGAAATTTCCCCATGCTGCGAATTCTAGACGAAGAAATTACTTTGGACAGCTTTATGAAAACTGTCAAATCTGTCAAATATCATACATTTTCCATTTTTTGTTGTTCAATCCGTTTCTGTACTTTTTCACACTTTTAGCTCACTTTTTTTCACCCCTTGAAATTTGAGAAACTGTGAATTTTGGTGTAGAAAGTACGGGAATATACCTAATGTGGTTTAACGGGCTTGGTAACTATCTTGCAAGTTTTCCACTCTCTGAGAAAATTTGACAGGTTTTACCCACGACTATAAAAAGTTACCAAACGGACCTTATGATTCATCAATATATGTTGGATAGCTGTCAAAATTTTTCGATATTTATACAAAAATCACAAAATATGCTTGATATCTGATCTTTAGTACTCAATACGTTTGGTAAACAAAAAACTGTGTATTTTAGGGGCATGCATGGACACAACACTGAGGGTATAAGGAGCATTTTTGACGTAATACAAAAGATTCAGAACAAGTTTATGTCTTTTGCTTTTTAGGGCCGCGATGAGTAATTTATGTAAGTAAAAAATAAACGGAAGTTAGCCGCGACTAGTACTTTTTTTATAAGCAAAAGTATCAACAAGAATAAAATAATACTACTATAATACAAACAAACAAACAATACTAATCTACAAAGAAAAGAAAGCATAACTCATTCCTTTTCAATAAAAATTATACAATCTACACTTAGATGACCAATTTTTAACTAAAAGCCAACCTGCCGAGTGATTCGTCATCCCCGGTGCGATCCCAATCGAAGAGTCTCAATACAAGGATACTGTGCTGCGCTACTTCCACAACGGCCTGTTATTAGCGGTAATTATTATTTTTTGTTTGTTTTTCGTTAATATTAAGCGGTTTGGTTATGAAAATAGATCAAAATTTATATATATTTTTTTTGTAGTCATTTTGTTCTTAAAAAAAGAAATAAAATTCAGCTATTTACAATGTAAGCTTGTAAACAACAATAACTTAATGTGAATCAAAAAAAAAACGAAAGTGTGATTCACTTATCAATGTCATGCCATGTTTCAGTTTTGAGTAAAAGTTCGAGGAAAACTACCAAAATTGCACTCAATCAAAAAGCAATAAAAAAAAACGTATCAACTCAAGAAAACAAAAACAGAACAGATCGTAACCTTCCCAAGAAGTCATCTGCTTGTACGCCGGGCAATCGTGAATCGTAGTCCCACAAGTTGATAAATACTTCTTGACATAAATGCGAACTAACCGAAGCCTAAATAAAAATATAAATTTTGCAATAAAATTAAATTATCATAACTGTGCGATTATTTATTAATTTCTACAAAACATGCGTAGCACTAGGATATTTATTTTTTACAGGTGAGGTGAACTTTTAAAAAGCAGAACAAAGCAGCAGCATCTACTCACTTGCGTATCACCTACCATTTGCGAATATGTAATTAATTACTAAATTTTTGGGTTTTGCTGGGCGGGGGGGACTAGAATATTATTTACACTTTAGAGACATTTTTTTTTTGTTTTGTTTGTTTAAGAGGAAATAAAAAAAAAATAAAAAAATAAAAAGATAAAGGACAGATCTTTAAACTAAAAATAAAGAACTTAAAGAGATAGAGTACCAGGCGTGTGTCCCATAACTTACCTTCCCAATCTTTCATCATTACTTGTGTCATCGAAATCAAATATTGTGATGTCTAAATATTGTCCAGCTTCGGTAAACACTTTTGCCTATTTTGGATGATTCATTTGTGTAAATGAAGAGCAAGAAGAAAAACATAAAAACAAGAATAAAAAAGCTACGAAAAGTCGTGGTAGGTGAGATTGAGTGTTAATTAAACAATTAAAATAAAATAATGCAACTATCCTACAATTTTTAAAAGCACGTGTAGTTGCTGCTGTGAGGAGGAAACACCTCCAGTTCCATTGCCTCTTGCTAAGCTTTAATTATTAAATTTCTGGGAAACACTTCTTCAATTATTTCAAAGAGGTGCCTTTGCTAATAACTTTGTTAATAATGACTTAAACAAAAAGAAGTGATATTGTGAAAACTAGAGGTTGTAAGAATATACATATTCGAAAAAGTAGTCAAACATTTCCTATCAAAAAAGTCTTTGAACATAAATATAATATGTATGTACAATGTACCTACTGTCGGAGCCCTACTCTGTATTGCGATTCTAAAATTTTGCGAATTCGAATACCGTACACTCGCGGTAGAGTGAACTAATGAAAACTAGGCCTGTTCATTACTGAGCGTGCAAATTTTTAGGCATCTCCTAAAGAAACCGAACATGCCATTCGGTCAGAAACTAGTTGGCACTTAGGCAGTCTTCTTTTCCTTCATCTTCATTTTCTTTTTCCGCTTCGTCAATATCCGATGGCATTTGATCGTCATTCCAGTTATTGATATCATCGAATGTGTGTGGGACCTCTACATTAAAGTCAATCTCTACTGTCAAAGCCAATCGAACGAAAGAGATTGCAACAGAATAGGTCTATTTGGTGTGTCGCTATTTTTCGAAATTTCTATTAAAACTTCATAGAATCATGACAGTTTCATGGCTCTCAATTTTTTTTACTCTCAGTTGGCTCTCAGCCTGCGATGTATTTTACGCTACACCATTTCCTTCTGGTGACTGTCGTCAACTCTGTCAAACCAGCCATCTGACAGTTTGGGAAATGTCATAATCTTCATTGTAAGTGGAAAACAAAAACAAATTGACAGGTCTGTCCAAGTGTTGCTTCAAAAGCGTTTGGTGTCATTTCTTCAAGTTTTCTCTCTTTGAGAGGATTTTACTAATCTCAATTTTTTTTACTCTCAGTTGGCTCTCAGCCTGCGATGTATTTTACGCTACACCATTTCCTTGTGGTGACTGTCGTCAACTCTGTCAAACCAGCCATCTGACAGTTTGAGAAATGTCATAATCTTCATTGTAAGTGGAAAACAAAAACAAATTGATAGGTCTGTCCAAGTGTTGCTTCAAAAGCGTTTGGTGTCATTTCTTCAAGTTTTCTCTCTTTGAGAAGATTTTACTATCTAACAGGTTTCAATTCCTTGTGAAAAAGACACTAGTCTCAGTAGTTTTCGCAATACTATGTAAACTTACATAGGATCATGACAATTTCATGGCTCTAAATTTTTTTTACTCTCATTTGGCTCTCTCTTTGCGATGAATTATCTGCAAGACCTTTTCCTCGGGGTAGACTGTTCAACTCTGTCAAACCAAGCCATCTGACAATTTGAGAAATTTCATAATCTTCATTGTAGTGGAAAATAAAAACAAATTGACAGGCTTTGTTTCAAAAGTGTTTGGTGTCTTTTGTTCAAGATTTTTCTCTTTGAGAGGACAACTCTCTCTTTGAGAGGATTTTACTATTTGACAGATCTCAGTTGCTTACGCAAAAAAGACACACACTCACTTTTATTAACACAAATGGCACATCTGTCAAATAGTAAAAGTGGGGGGAAATCCTCTCTTCTTCTTTTTTAACTATTGAATATTTTCACGAAAAACTAATTTTCTTTTATTTTGTTAACAAGAAGTGATTGACATTTCACAAATTGTCAGATTGCTGTTTGAAGGATGTGCCTCGGTGACTCCATGAAAAAGATATAGCACGATTTCGCCAGAGGGGAAATTTTTTGACACTGTCATTTGGCTCTCTCTTCGCTAGATTTTTGACAGTTGGATGTAAATTTTCATATATTAACAGGTTACCAAACACACCTAATATTTACCCAACCTTGAATGCAAATCGTAGAACGATGACAGATACAAGATGTGTTTGTTAACTTTTACTAACGCAAATGGGACTTGTGTCAAAGAGTAAAAGTGGGGGAAAATCCTCTCTTCTTCTTTTTTAACCATTGAATATTTTCACGAAAAACTAATTTTCTTTTATTTTGTTAACAAGAAGTGATTGACATTTATCGAATTGTCAGATAGCTGTTTGAAGGATGTGCCTCGGTGACTCCATGAAAAAGATGTGGCACGATTTTGCAAGAGGGGACATTTTTTGACACTGTCATTTGCCACTCTCTTCTCTTGATTTTTGACAGTTGGATGTAAATTTACGTTAATTAACAGGTTACCAAACCCACCTACAAAGTAGGCAAAATATACGGTAAATTTGCTCGAAAGATTGTGCATCTTTGCAGGTTGTTTAATTTGATTAAATTTGATTAAGACTAAATCTAAGATGTAGACTATGCTCTAGAGATAATCAACATTGTTTTCAATTCTCATTTGTGGCTTCCAATTATTAGAATTTAAAGAAATGCCTACAAATAAATGAAATCACGGGAATATAAATAAAATATGTAATATAAGCAATTTTGAACCAATTTTACAGTTTAGAATTTTTAAAATTAAAAGCCACAATCTCACATACCACTAGAAAGCATTCCAAAATATTGCAAGCTAAAGTTAGGCTGTTTCCTAAGTAAATTTATTATTTTTTATTTTTATTTAGTGGGTTTTGATTTTTAGTAAGACTCTGGGTGTTTAAATTAATCATTAATGGTTTCTTTATCTTTAAAACTGTTTCTGGATTTATTTGTTTATTTTCGAAGTAGGTATGCATTTTTGTTTTGTATTTCACAAGAAGACACGTCATGCATAGAAAGAAATTGAAATTGAAATTGAAAGTTGAACAAACTTGCATAGGAGTGTCACTTCTTTTAGAAGTTTTAGATAAGACAGATGATAACGTAACATTTTAGTAAAAAAAAATCAAAAAACAAAACAAAACTGAATCCGTGTTAGCTTGCATAAATTAAACTAAATTTGTACTTAATTCCGTTGCTTTTGCCCTTAAAAATATTCTTTGAATTCCACAAGAGCAATCATCAAACTCACCTCACACCAGAAGTCCCATTTGGGATTCACAGTACTGTCAATAATCTGCGTTTTAAACTCTTGTGCACCCACATTGATAATGGCATAGGGATCGGATTTGCCTTTACCCAAAACGCTTATATCCTTCTTCATTAAATCCTTTGCCTCCACAACATGAATCCTTAGAATTCCCTATAAAACACAAAAAGAGACACTATAAACATTTACAACCCACTTTTTTTCTTATTTGTAATTTCACCTCAGGTTCTGGCATCTTTAGAGCAACAGCTGGCACTTCATTACTCAAAGTGATTGGCAACTTATTGGGCAATACCATTATCGCACCGATTTGTTCCACAATGATCCTTCTCAACAAATCACTTAATCCAGGCATATCCAGCAAATCGATGACACCAACTAAATTAAAGTCCACATTGGGATTGTTGAGGAAAAATATTTGCAAACCACCAACTAGCGGCATTGAACGTATTAAGGGTTTCATTACCACACGAACCCATCCATGAATTTGGAAATCCTTGATGCCACCTTTCACCCCAGCTAAATAGAAATTAATATCGCAATCGCTGGCATAGAATAGATCTAAATCCATGATAATCTCATTGCGATCCACATTCTTATCGTAGATCTTAACCCCACCGATTCGAGGTGGGATTGTGCCCAGGATAATTCTATCGAAGCGGAATCCGTGCATTTTGTAATTCGATAACGCCTTAGCGACGTTTGGTTCGATAGTCTCCTTAACCAGAGTACGGGCGAAGTGATTGGCATTTGGCCAGACTTGTTTAAGGATCTTAAAGAAGGATAAATAAGTATTTATGGAATATAAGGAAAGTCTAAACACACTTACTTTGTTAACCCATTCACAACGTTCAACATCTGGAAAGTATACCTGGAAAATTATAAAAAGGTTATTTCATGAATTTTTGAGCAGTAAATCGAAGAGCTATCTAATACTTTGGGCATCTCTCAATGACTCGTAATGCTCTTAAAAAAAAATCTACAAGAGTGAACAATCATATTTCTGTAGTATAGGTACCATTTGTGGCTCTCACACTTAACCAATCTTAGGAAATGAGGTGTCAAAAGAAGGAGAATTTCCTGGAGCAGTGACGAATTGCATTTTCATTATATAAATTTAAAAAAAAAAACAAATCAAAACAAATATTCTGCCCAAAATCGCAAAAGAATAAACACTTCCCGTATGATTTCCATCTGTCAACTGGTGGAAATGAATTCATTTTGGTTGATATATTGGCTATTTGGGAATCATATGGGAAATATTTGTTGTTTGAGTTCATTCCTTGTGGTTGATATATTTGCTATTGATGCAAAGAAACAACCACTTCCTATAATGGTTTCTATGAGATTTCCATGAGTTGACAGATGAACATCATCATCATACATATATGAAGTTTGGATGTTGGTTGGGAAGTTTGGATTTTGGGGGTTGGATTTTATCTTGTGAGAGTTCTCGCACGGGGACACTAGTTTTGGTTAAATAAGTCAGAAAAGATAAAGCCTTTTCCACAGCTAGCGATGATGACTTCACTGCTATACAATGTGGATAGCATCTTTGAAGCCAGAAAAAATGATTGACAATGTCTTACGTGAGGCTGATCTTTATCAAAGAATTTAATTTCAGGTAGCAATATGGTTGAAAAACTCATATTGCTGTTAGTCTAATGAATTTTATTTCAGAGCCAATAACCTGCCAAATAGACAGACGTTTGCTCAGTTATGTTTGGCATCTGTGAAGCTTCCTTTTGTTTGTTATTCGATTATGAGCTCAACTATTACAAACAACGTTATCACTATTTATACATGAAATTCTTTTACAATCAGTACCAATAAAATATTTCCTTTCATCCGCTTAAAATAGCGTCACCTCTAATGCAATCTGAACTTCTAATATCGCTCTGCGTGCATTTAAGCAAATGTTATTCAGTTCTTGACTAAGCGATGATTAATTTTATACAAAATTTCAGTTTACAGCCGGATGGTTCTGATAAGGCCTTATGGCATTTACATTGCTTAAAACTTATTTCGTGACAACCCCCACCCCACCCAGACAAAGTATAATTATAAATCATATTATTATTATTTACCCAAGCTGGCAATTCATCGATTCGTGCTAGAATCACATCTTTCTCAGATGCCATTGCGGATGCCTTGGCGATGCTCCTCTTCTTGTCGGTCGTACTACGGAATTGGTCTCGGGCAGCTGATAAGATAACCGGCGCAATGAGCCATGCCACTGACCAGCCCATATAGCCGACCAAATAGATTGCACCAACAACTGCGATTTTCTTCGCCACCGTGTAGATAAGCGAAAAAATACCTTCTTCGGCAGTGTCGGCCGCCATTTTTATTGCTTTCTTTTCGGGATCCAATTCCTTGCTGGCAGCAGCCATATTGATGTCGTTTCCTGTTCCAGTATTTTCACTGCTCAATGACGCATCCGTTGGTGGCGATGTTAGCGTCTGATCGAGATCTTCCGCCGAACTGAAATGAGTAAAATTAAAAAGAATTAAAACAAAAAAAAAACACTTGAGATAGATGATTGTATCTTTGATTGTATATATTTAGCACCGAGATGGAAATACTTTGGAAATGATGATACAGATGCGTGATATCATTGATCGTTTTGGAGAAATCGATTTCGACTATTCCACACATTTGTTTATCGTAACATGATGACAGTTCTGTCATCTGTCTAAACCGGTTTCTTACATTAACGGTTCATGTTGAGTTTTTTTCACAAAGTAATAAAAAAATTAAAAATAAACTCTTGAAACCTGACATAAATCGATTATTAAGTAAAATTGTACGCAAAATTTGTAAACAAAAAAAAAGCATGCAACTTTAAAATTCCTGTTATGCAAATTGTAACTTTTACTGCTACACTCCGTACAAATGTGTGCACAATCAAATTGATTTATAAGATTGTTTCTGAAAGGTCATTTACCGATGAATTTTTGACTCACTGATTCATTCATAAGTTTTGTATTCAAATGTGGCATACCGACATATACTCCGATATAAATCACTGATTTTTTTTTGTTTTGAGTGAAGTGAAACAATAAAAACAAATGACAAGTTTCGATGCTCAACGAGAAGGTCAATTTATTTGGCACTATCGATTACCTAAACTCTAGACATTCTTTCAGGCTTTCGGTTCCAAATTTCTTAGGTACTCTGATTTCAAACAGACGTATTTACATAAAGTGTTTCACACAGAAAAATAAACCCGTGGACATGTATAAAAAAAAAACTCTGCAACAGAACAACAGAATGATGTATGCTGTCAACAAGGAACATTCACCGCTGATTGTGACGACTTGCTAAGAACGCCACAATGAACAACTATCACAGCTAGTTTTAAGGGAGTTAGCTATAATGAGCACCGTGGTGTAGTGGTAACGGTAAGTGCGTAGGACTACTACGCAATGCTGTCCGGGTTCAATCCCAGCAAAACATTTAAAAGTTTTTTCACGGTGCCACCTCTTTCGAATATCTGACAAGCATTCAAAGAGTATCATTTGTCATGTGTATCCGTTTGAAGTCAGCAAAAAACTGTATGTCCCTTCCATTCTTCCATTCGAGCAAAAATATAACACGCACGCACAAATGGCTGTGAGAGTGGGCCTTGGTTCACCCCGAACTGAGGGCCACGTAAAGAAAGAAAAGAAGAAGCTATAATCAGGGACAAATCTACAATCTAATTAAAGTTTGAAAAAGAATTAAAAACATGTTAAAGTTGAAAGTCAATTTTTATAAAATTATCATACTGGTCTTAATTTTTTTTACACAGAACTATATATATAACAAATGAGCATAAACACTCTGCTCGGAAAGTCTGTAAAACAACCCCGGAAGGATAACGTGGTAGAAGGAGATCTTGCCTTACGGGGCGCTATCAATTAGGGAGAGATCTCTCTCTCTACTGTAAAACTAAAACTAAAAGTAGTTACCTATCCAAAAGTTAGATTTACTGGAAATGCTTGTTAATCCATCATATACATACATATACATATTATGTCTGTAGTATAGGTACCATTTGCGACTCTCACACTGAACTAATCTTAACAAATGAGGTATCAAAAGAAAGAGAATTTCCTGGAGCAATTACGAATTACACTTTCTTTACACTTTATAAATTTTAACAAATTAAAAAACCAATTAAAAAACCGATCAATTCAAATATTCTACCCAAAACGAACTCCCAAAAGAATAAACCCTTCCCGTGTGATTTCCATTGGATTTCCATCAGTTGACAGATGGATGTTATATTGGAAATTTGAATGTTGTGTGGGACGTTTGGATTTTAGGGATTGGATTTTCACTTGCGGGACTGAAAATCCACGGGCACACTAGTTTTTATTAATTCTTAACATGCCTTAGCCATTAAAAAATAGCCGCACGAAAATAAAACTAACAGCTGCTGGAATACATAATTTGAATGGTTTTTGTAAACCAGTTTACCCAATAGAATACGAAAACATCAGATAAAACAGGATTGTAGAGTAGGCACCTAGAAGATTTCCTTTTCTAACATTGATCCAGGGGGGGAATTTCCCCTACATTTTCAATTCACTTTCGATGTGAATAATTAAAATCATTCCTACATCCTACTCCTCATTATTCCACAGCTTTTGTGACCCCTTAAAAAGGGCAAACAAGTGAAAGTATTGACGTGCAGAAGACCCTAAGATACATAAATATTACGTACACACGTATGTATGGTTTTTACAAAACCATATGTAGATACGTATCTAGATTTAAAGGATAATGTGTCTCACTTAAATTGTTAAAAACTTAAATATAGTTTAGTTAAAACTATGCACATACTATCGCCAGTGGTTTTAGACAGGAGTCCTAAAACCATTATCATACCATTTAATTACTCTCAAGTCACGCAAATCTCACGGTACATAGGAGTATCTCCATTGTCACCGTAATAACTCCAAACAATACCAACTGTTAAAAACATTTAAACAAAAAGGGTGGAGTTACTTTAATAACACAATAGGTTCATATCGTCTTTGCAAATTTTTGTCCTAGATTCCACGTACATGATGTAATCATATTGCCATTTGAAGGTAACAGAAACTTAATTTATACATACATATGACTACGTGATCCGACTATCCAAAGATATTTTTCTATACAATAGAGAAAAGATACTCGTATATACAGCAATTTAGAACCATTTAGTGAGCTCCGCTGGAGGAAACCAATAAACAAAGATGATGTCACACGTTTGGTTTGAATAAAATGCACACTCACATCAAACCGTATGTTTGTCTCTACCAATTAACTCAGTCATAGAATCATTTATTGTCATCGATAAACAATGTGAACCGGCGAAAAACGAACACATCACTAGAGTCGAGCTTCATGTTACCTTGACAGAAAACATAGAGCGTAACGACCCAACCAGCCTGTCACATCGCACACCTGTTTACCAACCTGAATTATAGAACTTTTACAGCAAAGTAAATAAAATTATTTATTTACGAAAAAAAAACAACAAAATTTGTACGTTTTGCATTTAAAATTTAAAAATTTATTTAGTTCTCCCTTACCTCATGTTCACGCTGGCAAATTCTCGGGCGTGTGTAAGAAAAAAATTCAATTCAGATCACTTTTCTATTTTTACTCTCGGTTATAAATTAATTCACTTTTACATGAAAAACTCAGTTTTTTTTTTTTTCTAGAATTCCACTATTTTGAGAAACTTAACAAAACACAGGGAAGCAGACAGTTTATTACAACACTCACTATCGAATAGTGGGAGGTAAATATTTTTTTTTTACTACGTAGCAAAATTTGCCGGCTTAGACGATGAGCCACAAATGACCATATGGGTACACAGATATTAGACAGTTTCCTCCAGCACTATACTGACTGTAAAACAATCCAGTCCGACGTCGATGAGAGTGGAAAGCTTACTGAAAATGATTGGGAATAGCTGGGCAATCGAATTGTAAAGGCAACATGGTGTACTTGTACGTACCGAGCTGAAGGCAGACATCGTTGATGATGACGGCGGTTATTCAAATTTACTATACCGAGCTGAGTGAGATGCTGAGATTCATTTGCACTCAAACATAATGTTTTTCACTCAGAAAAGCTTCTATAAAATAACAAAACAAAAGAAAACATCCTGAATATGAGGGTTGCAGGTGTATTCTACGTCGGTTGCCGTAAAAATGATTGAAATTGATTTTTAATGTCTTTAGATTATAACTTTCCGGAGTTACCGTGAAGGAAGGTGAGTAGTTATTTATTATTTGTCGTCCTAACCTCACTTTGCAGAAGTGCCTTTAAAGCTGGTAGATTATTTGTTCCTACGGATACAATCAACAAACTCTCAAACTCGCTGAATATTTCATCTAAAATAGAATGATAAAATGGGTGGTCAGTAGATGCAAAAAATTAAAAAAAATATGGGTACATATTGCTATACGGCAACCTTGGACAGTGAGGGGTATACGTCCCATCGCCTTTTATGCAAAATACAGGATACAATGACCAAACTTCACCATTTTACAGGATTTATTTTGTTGAAAACAGGACTTTTACAGGATTTTTCCTTTTAACAAAAAAACAGGGAAAAGGAGTAAAATTTTGGGATTTTGCCGTTTTTTTGAAAGAGATTTTTAAAATTTTCCGCATATTTTTTATTTATTGACAAAAAAAGATAATATTGGATACAAATGAATGTCAACTGTCAAATTTCGAGTCGAAATTCATTCGATGCAATTGTGCGAAGCATATCTGGAGTCGATTTAATGAATTTGTGAAATTTTAGGCATGGCATTTTGATATTGGTTTTGACCGTAAGAATGGCTTTGACCTTTGAGAGTTTCTAGTTTGAGTCGGGTTTAATCTTCGGTCCATGTTGCAGTGTTGCTGCAAGCAGAAATAAAAAGTCACTAGGCCAACCTCTACAATCACTAGATTTGCTGAAATTTTGAAGACAAGTCACCAGAAAAAAAGTAGTAGAAAAAATAAAAAGTTATTCAGCTCAGTGAGAAAAATTGAGGGCTGCATGTTCATGGGAATTAAACTTGAAAGTCGTATCCAGCGAGACTGTTAGATTTTAAGTAAGTTGAAAAGAAAAGGAATTCTCGATGCAATCTACACTTCTTGCAACTCCAAACAAAATCTACTTATCTCGCTGGATAGGAATGTCATTTCCATGTACGTATGCGTAGCCTTCCACAAAGGTAATTAAAATCGTATGTTAGGGATGTAATAGCACCAGGGCCGTAATATTAACAAAAAATATATTTTTGGATGGCACAAAAATGATTGCTTGAAAAGTCACTAGACAAAGCACTAAAAATCTGATGACATGGAAATTTGTTTTGTCACTAAACGAGTGAAAATTCCACTAGATATAGTGACAACGTCACCAAAACGGCAAGATTGGCAGTGTGATGCAGAGAAGACACACACAACACAACGGCAAAGTTAGTGTGGTGAGTATTTTGAAGTGCAATGGTGAAGTTAATGAAAAGCAAACCGAATAATTCCGAATTCCGGGAATTTTGAATTGGAAGAGTTCAGGGTATACATTAATTTTTAGCTGTAACGTTTTTCAGGATTTTCACAGGAAAATACAGGAGGTAGGATTTTATATGAAAAAACAGGATGATCCTGCGAAATACAGGATAGATGGGAGCGTTAGGTATACGTTATACGAGTATATATGAATTACTTGTTTGCTAGACAGTTCATAGAAAATCGTGTTGCCATATGGCAACCAACTGTGGGCATCAAATGGTAAACATTTAAAAACTCTCTTGTTTAGCCTCACTTCACCAACTTGTTAATTTCAGAGCTCTGCTATCTACTTCATTATAAGTTTAATAATTACTTACCTTCTTTTAAGAAGTATGTACTCAAAACGACATCCATTATTTTTAAATGAGCCCGCCATGAGGAATTACATAGTTACATGACCGTAGGCACTTACACACATAAATCACGTCCTTCTTAAGAAATTAAAGGTTCACCTTTGTGTCCGTGTCACAAACTCTCCCTTAGGGTATTAACTTATTCAACAGTTACATAGTCAAGAAGATAATTGGTAGCTCTTAAGAAAAGTCAGCTATGCTTTCATCTTATGGAAAAGAAATTTCATCTGGCAATATTTCTCCTTACCCACTCAAACTGATTAAACTGATCGTTAAATATTCATTGTTAGCCCTCATTCTTTTAAAACTAACAACACGCAACACTATACAATAATAAATCATGTGCAAGTATTATTAAACCACAAACTAAATTTAGCACTTTTAACGCCAACTATCGTTAGAAATAATACGTGGCATGCCGACGTCACAAACAGGTCCCACTCCACTGTCAGGAAAATTTCAAAAATAACAAAATAACTTCCAGCGCCGACCTTGGTTTAATGTGAAGAGCAGTACGAGTATGCATTAACATAATTTATCCCAAGAACAAAACCTTAAAACCAACGAAGCTGAAATGAGAGGTGTTAGGCTTCAGTATAGTCACTCATTCCGTCTTGTTTATATGGAGATTATTACATCATTCGCAACAAACAAAACAATCAAATAAATTATTCAAGCTAAAGAATCTAATTAATTTTTTAATGAAATCTCTATACGCAGTTTCGATTAATTGAAATCGAATAAGTTACGCAGAGAACATTGTGGAAAAGATAAAAAAAACAAATCGAATTATTCATGCCGCAAGGGGTTACTAACCTTGATTAGCACTTAGTACCAAATTTAGTACACTTAGATGCAGCTTCTGTCAAATTGTATAAAACTCAATTAATTAAAACAAAAATTAGAGGGAAATCAAATTCTATTTGTTCGTGCTGGCGCCTCTGTTGCTATTGCGAAACAACCCCGACCGTATTCGAAAATGAAACTGTTGACCTAGTATCTCCAGGTTTTCAACAAACCCCGAGACGAATAGAAAGCACCCCTTGAAAAGCTGGAAAATCGTGAAAACTTTTGTTGTACTTGAATACGGATGAAGAGCAGGCGAGGAGAAATGGATGGCGGTGGCAATTATTTATACACGTCGTGTGAGTTGTACCAAGAAACCAATATAAAATTAATTGTTGTACTCGGCTTAATTGAGAACATGCGAGATGCGAGTTGAATGTTATGAGTTGTTATGAGTATGAAACTTGTACATTGAGTTTGTTTTGATTTGGAATGAGTAACATTTTAAAAGCTCAATAGAAAGTGAGTACTGAGAATGAGCACTTGTAGTTAGAGAGCAAGTAGGGTGTTGGGCTATAGCGTGGCATTGTGAATTCAATGGAGCATATGACCCAAGGGCCTTGGTTACCTTGTCACTTGTCATGATCCACAAGTTGGTCTATAAGTCAATATAATTGGAATGGGTACAGTTGGGATGAAAGATTTTCATGCACTTTTTTATATTTAGTTATTTACTTAGTTACTTACATACTTAATTAGTTATTTACATACTTAAATTCTTACTTACTTACTTACTTACTTACTTACTTACTTACTTACTTACTTACTTACTTACTTACTTACTTACTTACTTACTTACTTACTCACTTACTTACTTACTTAGTTATTTACTTAATTAATTACTTACATTCTCAGTTACTTACTCACTTATTTATTTATTTATTTGCTTAGTACCAGTATAGTTAGTTAGTTACTTACTTACTTCCTTGCTTACTTACTTACTTACTTACTTACTTACTTACTTATTTACTTACTTACTTACTTACTTACATAGTGACACACTTACTTACATAGTGACATACTTACTTACTCAGTTTCTTACTTACTTACTTAGTCAGTTTCTTATTTGCTTACGTAGTTACTTGCTTTCCGATTGAGGTTCAATATTGGTTTCCTAGCCAAATCCACAAGCTGTCAAAGAACCTTAGAACCATACTAGTTAATCATCATTCATTAGCAGCAGGACAGTGGCATATTGCAATTTCAATTTAGGTAAAGAAAACGGTGTCTAGCCCTGATATCCATTATGCAAACAACACCGCTGAGTGTTTGTGTGCCTATTCTGTTCAGAAACATGTACGTAGTACATACATACATATGTACATAGAATGGTCATTGTTCTTTCGACATCGAGTTTTGGCCATAAGCTGCGGGTGATAACAAAACCATTGGTGTGAAGCCCGACCTAGTGATGCTGTGGCCAAAACTATGAAATCCTTGCCTGTGTTGAAAGATTATAGCACCTATCATTTTTTAGTGGGTCCATGTCAAAATCTTTAATAACTAGCTCGTCTGCTATCTCATTTCTTTCCATTCCATTGTTAGTATTAGGGAATTCAGCAGAGCAGAACTGTGTGATGCTAAATATATCTTAACGTAATATTTGATTAATTTTTTTGATATTCTTGCGTCTAGAATATAATAAAGAAAGTTCCGAAAACTCAACTTGATGGGAATGAGGTTCAGCTACCAACTCGTGACACCAATTTCTTACAGAATCGCTAGATATTTGATTGTCAGTCATATTTAGAATAAGAATATGGACAGTTATAAAGCAGAGCTATTTATCGTATATTTATTGTTTGTATACATAGTAAACATCATTACCCTTTTGGGCATTTCTCATAAAATCATCCTGTTTCAGGTAATTTCTAATTGATCGTTTCAAACTACTACTTTTTCGTAAAATAAGCAGTTAAAATCAAATAAGATGTAAAATTAAATTAGAAGTAAAAAATTGTACCTACTTGGTAGAATAGGAAGTGCAATAATTATGACAAACGGAAGTTAACTTATTTCCTCCAATTTTTTGGAGCACTGAACTCCGCCAATCAAATATTTTCCATCAAGATTTTTGCCTGTTCTCTGCCTTTTGTCGCTTTAGCTGTCAAATTGAATTTGAAAGCTGTAAAAAGCGGCCTTTTTGCACATTTTTATTTATCTTTCTAATTTATGCTTAAGTAACTCGTTAAAATGCAAGCATTTCTTAAACCAAGCAAATCACTTTCAAGTGAAAGGTCTACACATGAAAAAAGCACTCCGAGCACATCAAATGGTTCTGGCCAAACAGCAGAAAGGCGCAAGGCACCGGCTCCATGGGTTGAAAAATAGTAAGTCCCAATGAGTAAATTATGTTTACCCACTGATTTATTGGTAGTAATTCTCATTCTATAGCCGACCCAAACGCGTCGATGAAGTCGTTGAACAAGGTGAAGTAGTCGCAGTCCTTCGCAAATGCGTTGAAGGTGCCGATTTACCCAATATGCTCTTGTATGGCCCTCCTGGAACTGGTAAAACTAGTACAATCCTAGCTGCTGCTCGTCAAATCTTCGGTGATATGTTTAAAGAAAGAATACTTGAACTTAACGCATCCGATGAACGTGGTATTAATGTTGTACGCACCAAAATAAAGAACTTTGCCCAGTTGACAGCCAGCGCTGTTCGTCCAGATGGAAAGCCATGCCCTCCGTTTAAAATCATCATTCTAGATGAGGCTGATTCAATGACACATGCTGCACAGGCCGCTCTACGCCGCACAATGGAAAAGGAGAGTCGAAGTACGCGTTTCTGTTTGGTTTGCAATTATGTATCGCGAATCATCGACCCAATTACATCACGTTGCACGAAATTCCGTTTTAAGTCACTCGGCGAGGAGAAGGTAAGAAGAGCTGAAGACTTCTGAATTCATTTGATTCATAGTGTGTGAACTTTAGATTATTGAGCGTCTTCGGCACATTTGTTCTTTGGAAGGAGTTAAGATTGAGGAGACTGCATACAAATCGATCGTGGACATATCTGGAGGTGATATGCGTCGTGCTATCACCACGCTGCAGTCTTGCTATCGTTTGAAGGGTGGTAGTACAATTATAACCACCGTGGATCTGCTCGAAATCTCTGGTATAATTCCGGAAAAATATTTAGAAGACTTCTTGCAAGTTTGCCGTTCCGGTAACTATGCGAAGCTAGAGGATTTTGTGAGAAGTCTAACCTATGAAGCGTACAGCGTTGGTCAGATGATGGAACAACTAAACGAGTACATCATACGTTCGAACGATTTAAGTAACAAACAGAAAGCTATCATCTGTGATAAGCTGGGAGAAACTATTTATCGCCTTCAGGATGGCGGCTCAGAGTACCTGCAAATCATGGACCTGGGATGTGCTACCATAATTGCTCTACAAAAATGAAATCACACAATTAAACAATGTCCAAATATATTCGTTATTTCCTATTTAAATACAGCGTTTCTATGTAACCACTTCGAAGTCATCCTCTTCCCGTTCTCGTTTGAGAGTACCTCCGATACTTCCGATTGCATTTGCATTAGTAGTCGCATCGGAGTCAACTTCCATTTTGATATCGCTAGTTGGCGGCAAATCAGTACTACTAGCTTGTGGCTTGTCCACAGGAACCGTTTTTGCCGTAGTTGTGAACTTGAACACCGGCTTTGGGATGGTTACTACCTGAGATTTAGGTGTCAAAGCAGACTGTCTTTTGGCACCACCTCCAGAGCTGGATTTGATTTGTGTTTTTATTGTGGATCGTGATTCTAAAGCCGACTTGGTCATCTTCCTTGGCTGACTGGCGGCACGCAACTTGTAATTACAAGCAGACAAACAGTAACGATCTGGAGGCAGCCGGAGACCACAGTGTGGTTTGATAGGAGGCAGCGGCATTGAATTTCGAACTTCCGCCAACTTTGCAAGAACCTGGAATAATGATATTCATGGTTTCGTATCAAAGTATATTCCGATCAACTTACATGACGTGGCGGCGGGCAGGTGAATGCTTTGTCCAGCACAACTTCTGATGCTAGTTTCACATCATCCAAATCAATTGTTTTCTTGCGAGCATGGTTTGCGAATACCTTTGCGTCGTCCAGAATGCAAGTAACATATCCTGAAATGGCGAATAAAGTGCAATGTTAACGATGGTTGCTTGTCTCGCGGAACATCTGGATTACTTACGATAGGTGAACTCTAGCAGTTGATTTATTACTCTGGGCTCGTACTCGGTTACGTTGAGTTCTTTTAAAATGGACATAACAACCTGAGCATCTTTAGGGACATGTTTTACTTGATTATTTATTTTAGTTTTTTCACTTTTCTCTTTCTCGGACGCCATATTTTGGCACTTGCTCTTGTCTTACTATTTTACGAATGTCAAATTTTTAGGTGTGTTTGTTAACTTTTTCGAATGTCAAATTTTTATTATTGAAAAATGACAGATGTGAGTTAGTAGTAGATTATAGTAACGAACATCGGTTTGGGTGTACACACAATTAAGATTGTAAAAGTTTATGTTTTCATTTCTACAGCGTTTTTCTATTGTTTTTCAGCATTGGGAAATTATGTGCCCAATTATTTGTGAAAAGATTTGTTCGACTTGAGAAACTCCTTGTATTTTACTTTGGATAAAATTTTAGCAAGCTTTCGAGTTACTGGAAAAATGTTTTATTACGATTACACCGAAACGAAATACAGTCGAACCCGAATAATATCACATCGCTTAGAAGCACAAATCGCTTTATATCACAAAATATTAAAACCAAATGTCTTTTTTACATAATTCGTATTGAAAATAAACCTCTTTATAGCATCTCGTTTAATATCACAACCCGCATAGAGTCATTCAAAAATAAGCCTGACGAAATCATTTCTTAGTAGATTGTTCCGCTTAATATCACACATTATTATGGCAAATGTAGTTGCCGTACATATTGGCTTGGAAGTATAATTTTATGTGCTTGTGTAGTCAATGCTTCTTCTTCTGTTATATAACTCCGAAAAGTGAAATCTACTGTTTCCTGTTCCCAGAAAATGTTTAGATCATTTCTTCTGTTAGTTTACTTTTTATTATTACAAACAAAATTATAAATGGAACGCTAATATAAAAAAAACAGCAACAAATAATCTACGGTGTAAACCCAAAGCACTAACATTCCTGGGTTGTTGATTGGCACTGCAAGTCTACCATGACACTACAAGTGTACGAAAAGAAAAGCTACGAAAATCCGTTCGTTTACGCAAAAATTTCGTGAAAACTGTCAAATCACATATAATTTGAATTTTTTTTTGTTCAACGCGTTCGTTTAATTTTTCGTAATTTTCCTATCGTTGAGAAAATTTCACCCCCACTTTTCGATATTACTTTGGTAAGTCCAACAGTAAGTAAGTAAGTTTTTTCACATTTTCGCGATGGCAACACTGGCTTTTAAATCCTGGTGGACTTTTGTCCGCATATTAACTCTTTTCCAAGCGCACGCTTTTTCTCTTCTAGTAAACCCTAGTGCGCAAAAAAGGAAAACATGCGTGAAAAGGTCCACAGTGATTTGATACGACTATATGTACCTACTTGAGCTTCACTTTACATTCTCCGTGTACTTTTTTCTTAGGACTGTCACTTATTGGATTCTTGATTTCAATATCAAATTTTAAAAGGTTTTGTTGCTCTCTGAATAAAAATTGTTTAGATTTAGCCTTATACTAATCAGAAATCAGCAGGATGAACTTATGTGCCGCATATACTGTTAAACATTTGGTTATATTTTGTTTTCCCGATAAGAGCACAACCCGCTTACAGTCACAAAGTTTGGCTACCCGGTTCATGTGATTATATCCGGGTTCGACTGTACATGATATCGAGGCTATCTTCGACTCTCAAAAAGGTTCTTACATGGAACAACGATTTCCTTTCACTTTCTTTATTTGCTATGCAACATTAATTAAGGATCTAAAATTAAAGATGAACTACTTTGGGGAACAGATATTTGGCAAGTCTTGTCTGCTCCCAGACTTTACTATTTAAAAAAGTTTTTTTCTCATTTAAAGTGTTAGCGAGCCCAAGTTCCTCGAATGTAACCTCTTAACCACTGGGTCTCTGGAGCTATTGTGAGAACTACACACTCGTACAATACATCACTTTCTTAACGGGCTCTCAACGGTCCGGTTGAGGTTAAAATGGAGGTTTGGTCTTCCTTGTCATCTCGAACCTGGGGGCTGGGATTCGAAGATCTTCTTAGCTTAAACATTATAATCCATTCGCCGAGCCAGTATAAGCGACGTGTTTTTGCTTTTCGAACTACAGCCACAACTTCATACAGCTCATAGAGTTCGTGGTTAAATCTTCTCCACCATTCGCCCTCCTCGCACACCAAATATCCGATGAAGAATTTTGTTGTCGAAAATGTTTAAAATCGGTTATGCTCTCCTGCTTATCATCCAACACTCAGCACCGGCACCGGCATAGAGCACTGGCAGGATCAATGTTTTGTTGAAAATTTACATATTTCGCCTTCTGAGCTAGGAATTTTGAGTCCAGTTGTTTCACCAAACCAAAGTTGCAGCGGTTTCCTAGGGTTAGTCGTGTTCGAAATTCCACTAAGGGGTCATAGCGGTTTGTTTATTGACTACATGTATGATTACACTAAGTTTTGTCCTCATTTACCACAAGGCCAACTCGTTTTGCCTGTTCTTCAATTTCTGTAAACGCTTGGAGCGACCGATGCTATCGATGTCGTCTGAAAACAGCCCTCCGTGTTGACATCTGCCCTACGCACTATCTAGAGCATTCGATATTCGTCATTTTAAATAGCGTCACAACAGTTATTTCTTATCAATTATGAATAACTAGCTTATTCTGACCAGTTCAAGCAGAAAAACATATTCTATCTAACAGGTGCAATTAGGTCATGCCCAACTGATGCTCTCTCTGTGCTTTTGCACCTTCTGCCACTCGATCTTCATACGAAAAGCACTGCACTATGCAGTGCAGTCAGACTCAAAGAATCCAAGTGCTGGACTGCTAAGACGTATGGTCACAGTAAAATCCTGGATACACTACCAAATGGCCTGGTTGTGTCTCCTACAGATTATATTATCCCCAATCTTAACTTCAAGAAACCCTTCGCCGCAACCTTCCCAAGTAGAGAAGAATGGAAGCGAGGGAGAGTGGTGACAGGCTTTGATACAACGGTATTCACCGATGGGTCAAAGATGGACTGCGGTGTGGGTGCGGGAATTTTCTCGGAAAAGCTCGGCATATCTAAGTCCTACCGTCTTCCAAATTTCGCTAGCGTCTTCCAAGCGGAAGTACTGGCGATCCTCGAAGCCTGTCGCAACCTAATAAATGACCCAACACCCAAACATAATATCGCTATTATTACGGATAGCCAAGCCGCAATTAAAGCCATGATTTCGGCAACCACCTCTTCGAAATTAGTAGATCGCTGCCAGGAACAGCTCAGCCGCCTGTGCAACCAGGCTAGAGTCACGCTTCTCTGGGTTCCAGGACATAGCGCCATTGATGGTAACGAGAGAGCCGACGAACTTGCCAGGCGAGGATCAGCCCTTAACAGCTCACTAGCGGAAAACGTTCATATTCCCATAGGTGCTGTTAAGGGCAATATACTCTCACACTTCTTAAAATTAGCCGGTCTCAGGTGGACCAGTCTGACAAACTGTGTCATATCCAGAAAGTTATGGCCAAATTACAACAGGTCTAAAACAAACGAACTGCTACTAAGAACACGCGTAGACATCGCTAGAGTGGTGGCAGTCAGTACAGGACACTGGCCAATAGGAGACCATGCAGCCAAACTATCGATCCCTCACAACAGTTTCTGTCGTAGCTGCAAAAATGAAAATGAAAAAGAGTCTCTAATTCACTTTCTGTGCAAATGTCCGGCTCTGGCGAGAGCCAGGCAACGCACACTGGGCAAGCTATTCTTCGACGACCTCAAAGATATATCTGGGAAAAGTATTAGAGAGCTGATCCTCTTCCTAAATTCCACAGGATGGATATAAATATCACAACTCTACCTTCTAATAAACGGGTCACCTGAGGTTGTGGTATCAAAACGGCGCCCCGCGCGCTATTTGGGTTTCCCTCCATCGAAACCACCACTTCTACCTACCTACCTATCTAATGCAGTCTTTACAGTCGTGACCAATCCTCAAGTTCTGGATAAATTTATTGAAACTTTTTCTACGGCATAAAGTAAATAGAAACATATGCATGAGGCATGACCTCATAATGACAAGTGAATCACTGAGTTGTAAAAAAATGAATTGCTGATAATTCAGTGCCCAAGCGCAGCACATTCGATAAACGCTACAAAATCCACGGGAACTCTTCTGTGAATGTTGTCCACCTTATGGTTTTATTTATGACTAGTTTCAATTATACAAACATTTGATATATATATAATTTTTTTACAATAGTTTTAACAAATAAAAACGTGTACGTATAATATATGCACAGTATAATTTTATTATTTAATTTATTAAATATTTCTACTAAAAGCTATAAATTTACTTTAACATCGAATGTATTATTTGCTTTTGGAACTTATTTTAGTTTTTCTCGATCGATTATAACCTCATTCACTTTGGTATGCTCTTATACATAATAAAATAAAATTATATAAAAAATTAAAAACACAAATAATAATCATTAAACTATTATTTTAAAACAATGTCCAACTTTTAATTTAAAAAAGAATAATTGGCTTAACACATAATGGCAGCCAAAATATAAAATGCATTTAAAATTTGTTTTTTTATTTTTTTCAAATTATACTGAACAACAAGGAATAATAATAAATAACAATAATAATAAGGACTTCAGCTCTTCAAAGTAAACTCTTAACTAATTAAATTTAATTACATAGAAAACATAGTTTAACGGATTTTATGGAATCGTTTTTCTTTTTTTGTGTAAATTATTTATAATATAGTGCACTGCCTTGGTCGGTGTCGGGGTTTCTTCTCTACAGCTCGGACGGCATCTTCGAATACTGAACCAAGGTTGGACTTCTTCTTTGCTGAACATTCTACCAGGGAGTGCGCATGAATTTCCTTACGAAGCCGCCGGCCTTCACTTTGTGTAACGAATTTCTCTGAATTTGGAATTCTTAAGTCCAACTTGGTGCCGACTAGTACGACGGGAACATTGTTAGAGAAATGACGGATTTCCGGCCACCATTTGCTTTTGATATTTTCAAATGATGTGCGACTGCTAATTGAGTAGCACAGGAGAAAGCAGTCAGTCTAAAAATAAAAGCAAAAATATTTAAGGAATCCGTTTGGTATTTGTTTTTTTTAAAACTTACATTTGGATAGCTAAGGGGTCTCAGTCTTTCGTAGTCTTCTTGTCCGGCAGTATCCCAAAGTGTTAAATTGTAGTCTTTGCCATCAACGTCTATGTTACATGCATGATTGTCGAAAACGGTTGGTATGTACTCATCGGGGAATTCATTTTGAGTGTAGGTGATTAGAAGGCAGGTCTTTCCCACCATACCGTCGCCGACTATAGTGATTTTTAAAGGTCTAATGGAAGCCATTTTTTGTAGTTCTTATAATTTCCTTATACGAGTTCTGAAAGAGATGTAAGATAAAAATAAAATTTAGAAATGCACAGCAGTTAAGTTACATACATAGATATAAGCTGATGAATTTAATTTACATTGCACGGTTGTTATGCTAATATTTTTGATTTGGAAGATCAAAAGAACAGCTTTCAGTTGTACAAATAAATTACCGTTGGTTTTAAATAGTTGTGCTCAACTGTGATTAGACATATATTACATTATGTATGTAGGTTTCAGCAGTTGACAATTTATACAGTGGGGAAAGAAATCTTTCAAACTGTCATTGATGTACAAAAAAGATGGCGTCAATTTATTTCAAGAATACGATCATTTCGGGCTCTTTTAAAAAAATTAAGATTGATGTTAGATTAGGGTTGCCATATTTTACTGAGATCTCGTGATATTTTGGTGAACGGTGATTTTTATAAGTAATCAAGCACTACTGGAGCAGTTTGCGGTTCAGTTGCGATCAAACGCCAAATAATTTTTTCACAGTCCCACCTCTCACGCTCGTCTGACAAACCTCCGAGAGTATAAGTATCACGAAGCAGCTTCTCAAATATAGTATTCTCGGAAAGTGTGCTCATAAAGTGACTATAGAAGAAACGGTACTCGTGTTTAAGTTTGGAGCTATACTCCGCAGATATACTTCGCCAATAATTTCGAAGCCAAACTGTTCTAAGAACTCGAAATTGTTTCCCCATAATATTCTGTCAGTTTAGTTGGTTTGGAACTAAAATTTGTCGGGACTTTTTAAAGCTCGTCGGGATGTCGAAACAAGGCTACTAATAACGGTGACATGTTCCGACGTATCGGGACGAATGGCAACCCTAATAAGTTAGATACACAAACGATTATTCTATACGACTAAGCTATTTTTAATATTTTCTATCGAGCCCGATCGTGGTTTTTTGGCATTACTTTACACAGTTTCATACTGCGCTCTAGTTATGTTGCATATTCTTACATAAAAACGCTTAAATTACGAACACCAAAAGTCAATTTCGCACTCGCACTAGTATATTCGTGTGACGTTCAAACTATACCTACGTTAAAGCGTCACACAATGAATGCGTTAATTGACCCCAATTGGCGCATAACTTAACCTATTGCATGAGTTACAATGTTACATGAATATTAAATTAGAGGTTGTATTCTGTCGGCATCCAAAGTTCTTTTCTTTTTTCATTAAGACATTTTAAATGCCTATCGCATGCATGACACAAGGGTTAAATGTCACCATCTATTGACATCTAGTACAACTCTTAATTCTTGATTTAAACTCGTACAACAATTTTAAATGGAGTTAATTATCTCATTCATTACTCTTAAACAGAGAATAATCGTACCATTGAGTAGCTATTGATTTTTACTGTGACACAACCATTTTGTGCAATCAAAACATTCCTTGCTCAAACATCGTGAAAAAGATGCACATGCGAATGCAAATATTTTTTTTAGGGGAAAAAAAACAGCAAGTTCTTTCGCCGACAAACGGTGATGGTGTTTAATCGCGAACAAAATTCTCTTTACAACTTAATCATGTTTTGGGTGTTTCCCGAGGGAGTGTACTCGTATGTCAATTGAAAGAAAAAAAAACTAAAAGATCAACAACCACCAACATATGGATCAAAGGGGTTATGGGACTCTTTTTTAATTTATCATTGAGTTTATCATGCGATATGAGTTCTCTTCGGCTTTTTTTTTTGTGTATTTTGCAAGAGTTTTTTGTAACACAACCGGAAATCGTTGACTTATGAATGCGTACGCAATGATAATACATCATTATGACTTAATATTGTGTGCTTATGGATACATTTTGTAAGGAAATAATAGCGACTTAATTTGCTTATACATATAAGAACATGTAAGAATTAAATGTGTTTGATGATGTACGATCGTACAGGTTGTAACTACTTTAAGATATTCAAAATATAAAAATGATTTGCTTCTCAAAAACAGAAGGATGAAGGGTTTTGAATAGGTAAAGAAAATACAACTTTGCTCATTTGAAATATGAGATTACCTTAACCTTCTGAGCACACCCATTAATATTGTTTATTAGATGCCATGGTAAGGAATGACTTAGGTTAGGTTAGGTAAGGTTGAGAGGCTGAGCCAACCCAAAAACACTTGGCACCAGAGTGGGCCCATCGCGATCCCCTAAGAATTCCTCCGCCACAATCTCCTCAAAGCATTTCATTACCCTGCAAAATTTTAGAACGAGTCTATGGTTCATTCGGCCTACCTCCTTGAGTGACTTAAAGTGACTTATTCTTAATTATTATATCATTCAAATTGAATGTTCTCTTTCTTTTTTCTTTTAAAACGAAACATTTGAAATTCTTCACCTCACTGCGCGATTAGATAAGTATGCCAAATGAAAGATGATAATCAGTATCACGATATGTTAACTATTCGTTGACTTTTTCGCTAATTTACTCTTTCAATTTTAACCTTCGAAAGACCGTTAACCTAATCTCGACTATAGTGTAAACACTGACAACTATAACCACGTTTCATTACAAACAATCCCATATGTATGTAGGTGTCAGTAAATGTAGCTATTTTTAGAGTAACGCTAACAAGCAAGTCATTGCTACAAAGTTAGTTTTATTGCAATACATAATCAATACCATACACCATTAATTAAAACATTCATAAAACAATAAACAATAAACCAATGCATACGCAAATAGACACATTCAAAATGTCACTATTTATGTCACTCTTAACCAATTTGTCACCTTGGCATTCAAACTGTCATATAAGTAAGCGAAAACTATACAACAAAACAGCACCAGACGAATACCAATAATAATAATTATTAACAATTCGAATAAAATGATTGGAGCCCTCTTATGCAACCTGTGTAGTATAATTTAATTAAAATGAATAACAATTTCCACTCACACTACCACAATGAACAATAATTATTACTATCATCGAAAACTGTGCGAAATTGGCCTAAATTGCTGGTAGACTTTTGAGAATATTATCGCTTGGCAGCACACATATGATCGAGATTGGAAAATACCAGCAAATAATGGATTCTTATCGTTTAGCAAAATTAAATATCACGCTTATCTTATCTATCTCAGTTAACAGTAGACAAAATGTACGAGTGCTTTAATTGTGGGGACGTTTTTTGTTGGTTTCTTTATATTATTGTACGAATGCTGTCATTTCTTGCTAGGAGTTTTTGTTCACGGTTATTGGGACCTAAAAAAATAGATTAGATTATTCTGAAGCCTGACACGGATTTCTTTTACCTTGCTGTCGTTTGTAGTTAAAAAAGTTTTCAAAAAGTACAGAGCTCATTTATATATTATTTAAGAAAATCGTGCGCCTAAAAATGAAAGAGAACGGATCAACTTATCTTATGAAAATGTCGCTCACTGTGCTCTAATTTATAGCTACATAATGTGTTGTTTCTCAGTTTCCTCGTTTAACTTTCGTATACGCGCGTATTTTATAAATGTAAGAGAATAGAACTGTACTTTAGTTGTCTTGTTGTCTGATAAGGCAAACAAAGATACGAATTCCATTTGTATGGCCACAGTACTTAGGCTTTAGCTTCGACTGCCACTGCGGCTTCCATTGACCTCAGTTGGTTGACGTAGTATAAAATATGAAAAATATGAAATGATATGCCTTGTCCCAGAGTTGAAACTATCAATCAATTGTAGCGTTCAATAATAGTAATCCTTTTGTATTTCATAGATTAAGAGAATTCACTCGGATCGCGGTATAGTTAAAGATAGAATCTTCGTTACTTCATGTTTTCTTTCCTTTGATGTCGATACTCGTACATAGAAAGATGAAGTGTCAGGCGAGATTCACTGAGGTTTTTGTTTCTTTTATATGTTTTTTTTTAAACAGAAACGGTACAGCTTCAATAGATAGGGAAAAGTATTATTATTGAAGAGGTTCCACTATGAAGATGTCTAGAAACTTAAGTATAGGAACACAATTTATGGCGCTCAGAGTTCAAGCTATAAATACCGTATGTCTTGGGGAGATAAGATCGCACTTTATAGGCTTAATTGAATGGAATTTATATACACATTCTTTGGAAAATTGATTAAACACTTACGGATGCATGTAATAAGAAATCATTTACAAGCATTATCAATTTTATTGGTAATTTGCTTTAACCCCTAACATGTTAACATGGATTTAATTTTTTCTTAGAAAAGTGAGAGGTGATTGTAAGTTACTAAAATGGCTTAGAAGGAGGCATTTAATAAATGAACATGGAAATTGATAACGTGGAGATGTGAGACCGGACAACATCTTGATTTTAGATGGCACCGTTGTGTAGTGGTAAGTGCGTTGGACTACTACGCAATACCTAAAAAATGTGCGAGAAGCAGGCCCAGGTTCACCCTGAGTTGTGGCGCCACCTTAATTAAAGTTAAAAGATGCTTTTTGAAGCTCTGCCCATAGTTTAACCGAAATCTGCGAATCCGGTAAACATTCCAAATATGAGCTGTTGAACATGACCTGGTATAGTCGTTCAATATCTTGGGCGTTTAATAGAATCTTTATTTTAGGATCATTTACGAATCAAGATCTTACCTAGTGTACCCGTGCGAGAACTCTCGCAGGAGAAAATCCAAGCTTCCCAGCCAACATCCAAACTTCCCATATGATTTCCATCTGCCAACTCACGGAAATCCCATGGAAATAATACGGGAAGTGTTTATTCTTTTGGGAGTTCATTTTGGGTAAAATATTTATTTTGATCGCTTTTTTAATTCGTTAGAATTTATAACTTGAAAGTACAATTCGTCACTAGTCCAGGATATTCTCTTTCTTTTGATACCCCATTTGTTAAGATTGGTTAGGTATGAGAGCCGCAAATGGTACCTATACAACAGAAATAATATATATGATACTTATTGAGATATCATTCTTCTGGACACGTCGTAGAAGTTCCTTTCTGCTAATTTGTATTCTTCTATTGACAGATCCTTTCTTCATCCTTACTTTAAGAGCTTGAAGCCAGTGAAGAGTTCTCCTACTGCGATATTGCAGCTTTAAATCTTCGAATGGGAGAAGCCATAAGTACGAGTATACGGTATACCCAAACTTCGATTAGATCTATTCCATTTTTGTTTCAGAAAACTTCAATTCGATAATTCTCTGGTTACATTTCTTAAATTTATTTATAAACTCCCACTTTAGAATCCAAAATGAAAACTTTTTCCATTATATGAGCATACCTAAAACTGTTACGTGTTTATCTTATAAAAAAAAAAACAGTAAACACCGATAGTAATCTGCCCTGATAAAGTCACTCGAAGTTGAGTGGAATTGCTCCAAAAACAATTTTTATTTCGCAAAATAAACTTGTTTTTATCTATCACTTCCATTTCAGTGATATTCCGTTTATTCGAATACATAGATACAAAACAAAACTCTAACTTGAAACATTCAAGCCAATTAAGGAGAAGTCAACTCATTTTCCAACTCGCATTTACACGATAACAAATTCTCATTGCTGACATTTGTTTGTTCAGATTTTTTTCCTGACTACTTTATTTGACTCCGACATTTCTCAATAGCGTTGAATCGAAAACAGAAAAGCCGCTTATGAAGGAGAATTTCAGACTGAATAGACAGAGTACAGTGAAGTCTCGATAATTCGAACCTATATAAATAGAAGAACCATGACGAAACCTCTGTTAATCGAAGAAAACCTATACAATTTGTGCCTCTTTGGTAATTCGAATTCACTGTTGTGCAAAATAACTTGACAAACCTCAAATTCAAATGTGATGGCTAATTTACCTCTATAACTCGAAGTCAATGTGTATGTGACAAAAGTAGGCCATAAAAACTAAATATTTAAGAATTGCCTTTGCCCTGTGTATTCATTGATCTAAATATCATATCATACTTCATATCATATACAGGAAAATCTTTCCTAAGTGGCCAGCTACGGGACCGGAGTTTTTTGTCCGATAATGAGAGCTGTCCGTTTATAAGAACGCATTTTGTATAGGAAAATAGAAATTGGTTCCCCAAAAAAGGTGTGCCTTAATGCGAGTTGTCTCCGCTAATGACAGATATCACTGTATATACTTATATACTTCAATATAAATCTCAATGTCACGCTTTTATCTGTCAATCCTCCGCCACGATAAACTAAACACAAAAACTAATACACGCAATGAAGTAAAATCTCGTATTCCCGTTCCTTAACATCTTGTGCCGATTTTATATCTATAGGCCGATTTTTAAATTAATATATACCTACGTAGTAATATTTAAATTAATTGAAAAATAAAAACACTCTAACGAATACCACTTTCTGGCAAAATGTCACTTATTAAAAATACAAATACAATCCGCACCTCTTTTGTGGATTGTATTTGTTGGTAGTTTGCAAACGTTTGGGTTCGATTTTTAATTCTTCAAACTAAATAACCATGTACTTATGTATTGTAAATAACACTATATTTTGTAGACACGGGCGAAGCCGGGCGGGACAGCTAGCAATTAAATAATACAAATAAAAGTATGTAATTAAAATTACTCTTAACGCACATAAAGGTAATTTTTTTTTTATCTGAAATCTAAATAATTCAAAAACCTCTGTACTCTGTAATCTGTTTTTCGAAGTTTTTTCTTGGTACGGTAAAATTCGAATTATCGGGAGTTCACTGTATATGATTGCGCCTGGGACGAGAGAATGTTATGTGAATTGCGAGTTCCATTCCAACAATGCACACTATAATTGCGTTTAATCATCGTGACAGACGATGGTCTTGTTGAAAAAAAGAAAAAAACAGATTTCAGTGAACTTCAGAATTCAAGATTCGCTTTCATTTTAGAGTCTAGATTCTAGAATCTAAAATCTCTGTTTGCTAATTGCCTGTTTGTGAGTGTGTATATCTACGGCTTTATTAGCAACTTTTAATTATTCCATATTAGATATTACTCATGTGATTATCTTTGCATAAACACAAAACAGAGGAATACAACAACAAAAAAAGAGTGAGCAATATTTTATAGTGCGGTAAATAAATAAGAAACTGTTTACTTTTTACTCTCTCTCGTGCTCTTGATATTTTTATTTTTTTTTTATTTTACTTTATTTATTTTTTTGTAAGCAAAAGATAAATTGCTGTGGAATGCTTGCTTGAGGTGTATAACAACACTATAGATGAATTCTTCTGGATGAGTAATAACTCAGCACATTCAATTAGCATTCGTAATGAAGCAATCTGAAATTGCAATGATACGATTCGAGATGATTTCAAAGCCAATAAGAATTTACAGAGATTTTTGTCGAAGATATCAATACTTGTTGTTAAGTATTGAGGGTTTTGTATATAATTGGAAAAATTGCAATCAAAAGTCTGATGTATTAAATCAGATAGAACCAGAAACATGACAACATGAAATTCATTTGTCAGAGAACCAGAATCCCTGAACACTTTTATTTGAAGATGGTTTAGAATAAGGTCAAGTTCATAAACTTATGTAAAATATAATTTTTGAAACCGACTAAATGTGGGTAACCGGGAGTGATATTTATATTTCGACATACAGTACACTCGCGGCAACGTGAACTAATTAAAACATAGACCGTTCGCGTTATCGAATATGAGTTAAATAACGCTTAGTTGTGCGAGCGTACGTACTGAAGATATTTGAATTTTTAATCGTATTTATAAAAATAGCAAAAGAAAAACCAATAATGAATATTCTTAGGGAAAACATACAATATATATCAGAGGTACCTACTTTCTGAGAAAAGGAAGTAACCTGGGAGCAAATCGGACCAGAAGGCATTGAAGTTGATGGACCTGGAGAGCAATTCTTCAGTTAACGTGGACAATCTGGAATCAATTGCGATGACGGAAGGCGGCACTGAGTGACATGTCACCTTAGAAAACAAAATGAATAAAGATACATACACTTTTATAACCAAGCGATTCGTTTACTTTTATCAATAGCAATGCTGTCCTCGACGAAGTGTTCTGAATTATTTATTTCCAGTTCTCCGAGAATGGCACTTGTATTTTGGTATAAAGTGGCCATTCTGACGGAGAATCTCCCGAAGAACCTATTGCCTTTTTTTCGTCCCCACACAAGAATATACAACCTATATGTATTGATCAGATTGTGTAGTTTAAGTTTAACTTTAATTTCTTCGGGCGAAAAATAAATATGGTTTTGTGCAAAACATGATGCCATTTCTTTGTAAACATGTTTTTTTTTTCTAGAACCACGGAGATCATCATATGTTTCTTCCCACAATACAATAAGGAACTATTCTTTTTGTTTTACATATTATATATTTTTTCCTGTTGTCTCCATTTTAATTTGTTCCCTGAAAATTTAATTTTTTTATTCAATTGAACATACTTAGCAAAGCAATTCAAAACAAACTTTTCATAACTGTTTTTGTTTTGTCACCGTTACAAAATTATGTGGTGAATTATTAAAAACGTGTGTTCGATTTGACGACCTGCCAACTGCATGGAGATTTCGGCAGGATTTCACGAAATCTCTATAAAATCCGAGATTTCGGTGACAGAAAAACGTATGGCGTAATCTCGTCAAAATCTCGAGATCTCGTAAAAAATCTAGTATGTCGCTGAAATCTCGGATTTCGGCTCGGTGTAAACGTAGTATTATTCGCCCATTGGATTTGTTATTTTTAACTGAATTGAATACATATAACTAAATAGGTAGTGGAAGAAGACCAACGAATCTATGAAACAGAGTAGTAGATTGCCGAATAATGGTGACTTCGTTAGGGGATTAATACAAACTAAATAAACTAAGATTAATGATTCCAGATGGTCAAAACTAGAATTGAAATTAACTCAAAGTGCTAGAAGCAACACTAAAGTAACCGACTAACTTTGTCTATGACCCGTAAAGAAGACTCCTAATTTATATACGCTTCCAAATATGTGCCTATTGTGAATTCCTACCAAATTATGTCCAAACATAGTCAGCAATTATGTCAAAAAGCATTTGCCTAAGTTACGATCCCGAAAATAGTAAATTCAAACTTCAGGTGATTCATTCAAACCACCTCAATCCATATTTAAAATCTAAGCGGGAATACGCTACCATTTCGATTGCCCCTCCCCTCCATGCATAATTTGTTTTTATTTCATTTCATTAAGTCCCCCCTCAAGAAGTCAAATGCTAGCATCTGAATCATCCGAATCTGAACATATGTTTACTTCTAAATGCTCACAGTTTGCCCACTGTTTTATCACGCAAACTAACTAACCATCGTATACCTGTGTTTACCTGCCACTTTTCTAACTGCTGCTTCTTCTTCTCCGCTCCGGGCATATAAAGTCAAGTTCAAATACCCATTGACATAGACAAGTTGTTTAGCATTCTCCTTCTGTAGTGCAGGCAGTCAGTACACGAGTACCACATGAAAGTAACTTTCTCGCTGCAGTGTAAGCCATTGCAGGCCCCGCTTAAGAAGATTGGTCTTATGTGGCGTTACAAGTGTCACTGATTTGGTTCAAAAGGAAGCGGAAGAAAACATCTTTTGTTACCTTTTACGATATGACATTCTTTTATGACGTTTTTTTTTTTATTTTATAATAGTCTACTGATATGGTTTATGCTTTTTGTGGTCACAAATGCTGTCATCTTGTGCTTTTGTCAGTGTACGAAGAGAGAGACATAATCGTGTTGCAGATTGGAATTTTGATTGGACAAAAACATGTTTTGAGGCGATTTTTATTTTTAATTTTTTTTTTTTTTGCAAAAAAAGAAAACAATTTGAATGACATCCATTATGGTAAAAGGTGCGCACCAGATAAACTTGAACGTGTTTGAAATATAAATCCCAGTGAAACTAAGTTAAATGTGTATCTTTGCATATACATATGTAAGCTTGTAATGTTGATTTTGCATCTAATTTTCCCCCGTGGCCATGGCATATAACCAATGACAGGTGCATATGATCACAAAGAAGTCAAAATAGTTGTCAAAGCATCTTTAATTGTGAATCAACTTCCAGGAATAATCAGTTTGATTTCCATACACATTCAGTTGTGAAAAATATTTAATCTCCTCGAATTCCTTGAAAGGTTCTCATCATGCAATATCACCAAATTGAACTGTCACTTAAAAGGCGATGTTACACCTTTTATTATTAAATTTCACGATGACAAATATCATCGCAAGCATTGCAATTAATCAAAGCTTCGCAGAATATTACTCAATATTTTGTGAACACGACATAAATGTATGTAACAACATGGCTTGTCATTTCGGAACTCACAAATAGGGTCAATATACGAGTACCACGATATTAACCGAGGTTTCTGTCTGTCGTCGACTGTGAGAAAACCAAACACTCTCGTTTTACTTCTTTGTTACACAACTTTCAGTATTGACACGAGGTAGAGAAGAATTCGCTGGCGTATTATTCATGTCTTCATTTTTATACGATGAGTCATTGTATTTAAAGTATTTTGAATTTAATTGTGCAAAACTTCGGAAGTAATTCGGAAGCTGGATTTAAAGAAATCAAATTCTGCGAATGTATGAATATGTTATTAACTTCGACGAATAAAACGCAGGTTCAAAGTAATTTGGCTGACTTATGTTTCTATAAATATTATAGTTGTCAGATAAAAGCCTTTGTCTTAATATTGGTAACAGACAGGAAGTGAGGAAGTTGTATTTTAGTAGTATGTAAGCAATAGTACTGTAAATTTACCGCAGCGACATCGGTATAAATTTGTGAACGCAACTTCTGCAGCAGTAATGTCGCAGCCGTGCAGCAAAATAAAAAAAAGCTGCAAAGCAAAAGCGGTAATTTGACATTTATGTATTAACAGAAATGCTGCCGGAACGTTTGCAATAGTAGTGCATTTTTTTCTCCATTTGTGAACGCAATATCTGCATTGCTGCGGGTTTTTTTTTTTACATTTATGAACTCACCCTATGCCGGCTGAGTAGATTTGACTTAGGTATATGGGAACTATAAAAGAGTATTGATCCATATCATGACTGTACAAAGTTAAGTCAGTTAGTTCTTTACTCCAGTATACATGCCTTGTGACGTACTTTAGAGCGTACTTAGAACATAGATCGAGTTGTATGATTGAAAAATGAATCGGTTACTACAGACTGTATCGTAGATGATTTGAAAGGATTAAAATGGTTTTCAGCTAACTGAAAAGCAAAGGCTTTGAATAAATCTAATATGGTTCCATTTCCATTTCATCTCTCAACTGTGTGTAGTAGTGTTTTGGAAAGCCGATACTGACTAAGCTGTCAAAAATTTGTGTCAAATTTGGCATTTTTTCTTTATACTTTTTTTTTGTTTGCATCTGCCAAAGAAAACCTAGAATCATGTGGACATATACATAAAAGTGTCTCTTACTATATTATCTACACATGTTTTACATTTTAAAAGATAAACTTACATCTAGATGTTGTTGGCTTTTAATCCGTTATACGGTATATTTGTGCGCGTTGAAATCTTCCTCTTAAAAACAGTAGCACCATGAATCTTTCTTCATTCATATAAAAATGTATGAAGCGAACAAAAAGACCAAATAATCTTGTCACAAGTCACAACACTTTTTCCTCTTCTACGTATGTTGGTTGCTTGCTTGCAGTGGAGCAGATAAACCACTTCCTCTCTTTTTTTCAAAACTCAAGCGACAATTAATTTTTTTTTTGTCTTTTTTCTGAAGTCGAAGTTTTTCATTCACAACACATGAAAGAAATTTAATCCACTTGTACATTCACTCCAACGAGAAGCAAAAAAAAGAAACCACGAAAGGAAATTCTATCGACTAATCAACAGTGGGTTGCACATCTTTATAAATTACTTAATAAGTATGTACTCGTACGTATGTATCTAAGAGGAATACTCTAACACTAGAATTTCGTCTAAGTGCGCGATCATAGAGCACACGCGATCACGTAGTAAAACCACAGAAAAAATAATAATCACTGTAGCCCGTGTGTACAGGTTTGTTGTAGCTAGATACTGTATTTGGTGTTATTATATTGTTTTAAACTATCGTTCTAAACTCCCAACAAAAGTATGAAGCAAAAGGGTGTTGGCGCGATGATCATTTCTACTATTTTTGCAACTTCGCGATTTACTTGAAAATTACGTAACTATCGAAAACGAGTTAAAAAAAAAACGTCGTAGCCATATACGATTAAGGTTTATTATTCTCGTTCATTGAACACGCAAGGTCTGATATATGAACAAGTTTTTTTTTTTTAATTCAATCGTACACAAGAAACACAGCACAACCGATCGAGCATACTACCAGTAAGATACTCAGATACTAATTCAATCACAATGGCGAGACAAACTCATGAGCGGGTGTATAACGCTGAGATTCAATACTAACTCACTCAGATTGAATGAGTGGAATGGATTGTGGTGCTGGTGTTGGCTTTGTACTCGCGCGTATCTCATGGATATGGTGTCTCTTGCACTTGTAATAGTTGATTAGATAAGGTACTTTCGAGTGGGGTGACAAGATCGTCTATTTGAATGACACTCAAATATAGATTTGTCATATCTCTCTTTTTTTTGTGCACTCACTTACGAGTACATGTACTGTTCTATCTATGTAACAGTTGTGGCTTGTGGGTGAACCCAATTATTTAGCAGAATATACAGAGCGAGAGGCTAATGATATCATAATTTGGTTAGTTGTTTGTTTTCTTTTTGCTTTATCTTCTTCTTTGGTAATTTTTTTGTCATTCTCATAAACAATTTTTGGGCGTATTTTGTTAATTTTAAAGCAATGCCTTGGATGCACGGGATTTGCTTTGATTGCTTTTATTGTTTCTAATGTTAAATCTTAGAAACTCACTCTTGGGGAAAATCCCAAAGTACATTTTATTTATCATCGACATGACCGTGATGTAAGCATGCGACTGTAAGATATGAAAATGTATATTTTTTAATGAAAACCCCGTCTGCCAACTAGAAAGAAAGATTTGGTCATAACAGCACGAACGGACAACAGCTAAAGTGTACCAATAAAGATGTTCCGATCCAATAGGAGTTTGTTTTGTTCCAAGCAACAAAAGTTCACGCAACGAACGAGAGATCCGGAGAGATCTGATTTTAATCATTTTGTATAAATTGACATACACGTATTCGTTAAAAAAATAACCTCAAAGTACCTTACTAAATATCGTACAGGATTGTCTTGTCAATTATGTAAGCCCCCAATCACTATGCAAACTGTCGCGCCATCTACAACTAACAACAAGAAGTTCGCTTTAAATAATAAAAGCACCGACCGGATACAGGACATCCACTTGCACATATAGCAGCTGGGTATTTAATCAGTTAATCGCTTAATCTAGTACAATTTATGAGTAGTATGTGCATTTCGTCACCTTACGTTGGTTAATTGCGATAAGAGCACATATTGTTGACAGGTGTTAATTTGTTTGACAACGCTGATGAGAATTTTATAATAGGTTGAGTCAGCAGATTTTCACGATTCGCCCTTAAAGTAAAGTTTGCAAGTACAGTACAGCCTCGCTAGTCCAGACAGTTCAGTAGTTTGTGGTTCAGACTTGAATTTATCAGCTTGAAAATGTATTGGAGAGAAACAAATTAAAAGGAGTTGGCCAATATTATGGCCAGAATTGTCACCCCAATGGGATAGTGAAGACTTTATACCACTTGAACAGTTACGGCGACAAATTGATTTTGAATTCTATGCCATGAAGAATCATTGATCCAAATGGTAGGACATCTGCAGATGAAATAAATAAATGGACAACTGATCAAAATGAGCTGTTATATGACTTTTCTTATGAAGACATTATTCCGCTTTAGAAATCCAACTAAATGTCGATGAAGGTGAAGAAGAAGACAGTAAAGAAGATGAAAATTTAAACACAGACATGTGGATATCCTTCTTCTTAAGAGGTTGCGTGACAAAGCTGAAAATGTGTTCTTAAATAACGCGTTACAACGAATAATTAGCTTGTACTCTCCTGCTCTTTAAATCTTTTTGAAATGTGAACATTGAAATGACGTTTCTATTTGAAATAAAATGTCTTTCGGGTAGCCTCTTTATTTTTTCTCTATAGTCCGGATATTTCGTTAGTCCGGACTAGCGAGACTGTACATTAACTAGTTTTTAAGGTCGGTAGAAATATTGTTTTTGAAACGTTCATGAAGAACTTCGATGATGTATTGAAATTTCGAATTCTGTCGCATTTTTTTTTTTAAATGTAACCAACTGTAATTAAAAAATAGTGACTGTTCCAAAAGTTAATACATATACAGCAGACAATTTAACGAATTTAACAGTTTTAAATGGTTAGGATTTTGTGATGAATCTCGGGTACGGGAGAGATGTCCCGTGATTTGATAATCCCTTTGACTGGAATGCTTTTGTAGTCTTCTTCCCTTTGAGCCTTAGTATATATTGGCCCAGTATTTTGGATATTCTTTTTGTTAGAGACGGGCACTCTGGGATCAGATGATCCATCCACAGTTTCTTTTGTTTGTTTACACAATCTGCAGGTGTCGGTGTTGCAGATCAAGCCTGCGCAAAGAATTTTTAAATGTCCTGTGTTTAGTTTTAGGGTTTCATTTGTTCATTTGTTGTTGTGATTAAGAAACCCCTTGTTGTGATTAAGCCCCTTTAAGTTGTTTCAGTAACTTTTTGTTGTCAATTCTGCAATGACTTTGTTGGTGTCTCTCTTGTGAAGCCATAGTGAGGGCCTGGTCCAATAAATGGACTGTTGGCTCCTTTTTGGCCAAGATATCAGCTTTTTCGTTGCCCTCATATCCTTCATGCTCTGGCACACATATGAGTTTAACTATGTTATCCTTTGCCAGCAGGTTTAGAGTAACAGTTATAGCTTACTGACCAAAGAGCTACTAAGGTGGATAGAATATGAAGAACGAACGGTGACGAGGGTTATTTTTATCTACTCAATAAAAACACAGCGATAAGTATCCCCAATCTGATTTACTGATTAAAGCCAGTTACAAAATCAGTCTCTGGATGAAATTGTTGCGATGTCGTCATTTGTAGGGTTCCTAAATGCGCTCCTCCACTTGAATAAAACACTGACGCGGTATTTTATTCATGTACTGTCCATCCATAAGCGCAATATCTCTCTAATTATAAATACATTTGGCCATAAATAAACTTTGGTGTGATTTTTAACGATTTTCTTTTTCCATAGGCAACTTCCCGTACAGACAACATTTGCCGATATATGTACCATACTTCCGATAGAATACTCATACTCGCATCTTGAACTGGCTTATCGTATTGAAAGTGCAAAGATACTTATGTGTGTCTATTAACTGATTATTATTGTTGTATTGGAAATAGTGTGAGTTAAATTTAATGGAATACCGTCGACGTCAAACTTCGAGGTTGCTTGCGTTGTTGCTGTGTATTGCCTGCTGTTTTTCGTATAAACTTTCAGCCATTTGAACTTCCAAGGTCGTTTAAATTATCGCAGCGATAAACTTTCTCGTGAGGTAGCAGAAATAGAGGAAAGTTTTTATTTTTTTTATTTTTCTGGATACCAACTATCTTGTGTGTATTACCTGGGCCATATCTAAAGTTGAAACAATTTAAGATCATTCCATCGTCCCCTTCGAATATGGAAACATGTATCTATGCAGCTTATTTCCGGTTCATGTAATATTTGTTTTGCTCTAGAGATCCGATTGCATGGTGGGAACAATAATATTCCCTCCAAACATCCCCGGGATATCGAAACATACACATATGTATAAGTAACTATCTTCTGTGGGTGCGGCGCTATCTTTAGAATTTTCCAGTCCCATTCACATTTATCTACCAGCAGCAACAACAAAGAACTAGATTACGTATGGCACCTGCTGCTGCTGCTAGCAACCACTCCAATCTCAATGACAGGACACTTACAAGGAAAATCCTGCCCGAGAATGCACTTGTCTACCGCGCGCCGAAAAACATTGAACCTGACGCGGAAGATCCCCTCGTGAGAAGTGAACTCCGTCTGTGTTACGTATGTACGCATACATTTTATGTTCAAATGTCGAAATAAATCACGGGGGCGCACTTACAACTGAGCAGATGTCGAAGCATGCCCTCTGTGTATAGTCCAAAAGAATTTAATCGAAAAAAGGGTCATCCTTACATGGAATTACTTTTGTAAATCTGAAGAACAGGTCGCATGTTCTCTTCACCCACATCCTTTGTATCTCCACGCAACAGGTAGCCAATAATATCGAAATGGAATTTTCAGATTAATTTCATTCGACGCCAATATGATCTTTCGTTTCATGCCAAACCCGGAGAGCAGCCATATATGTAATATACTCGTATGTGTATGTACGTGTTCCATCGATTGCATGAGCGGAATTTTTAATTTTACTTTATTCCCCTATAAATGATGGTGGAGTATTTATAAAGCGAAAGGAATTATTTTTTGTAGCAGGTGACAATTATGGAGATACGAGTACGTTACGTATGCATGAGGATGTTTACTTTTGGTTTAAAATACGCAAACGTTTGTCCCAAAGCACGTGAGTAGTTCCTAATTATGTAGTCCAGACAAATTAAGGAATAAAAATTACATAAATACGCATAAATTAACGTTAAGTGACGTCATGAGTATCTGCGACGGATGACATAGTAACTGAGTTTGGTTTCTTTTTGCGATTGTAGGAGATAGAGACCTGCCCAGAATAAGGTTTCATCTTCCTAAAATGAGCTTAATAGTTCCATTCCACGATTACACACTAGCACACTACAACTCGATGCTCGATGCTTGCAGATATCGGAGATCAGGCAACTACGTACTGTATGGCTATGCAGAGACAATGATAGTTAGTCCAAAAGTCCCATGTCCAAAAAACCCACATCTCTCTTCATATCTACCTTTTTTGTCAATGAAAAAAATCAATAAAATCATAAGTGTTTTCCATAAATTGTTTACCAACTTGTTGACAATAAAACAACATATAGAACCATTTGTTACAGATACAGAATCCGAGCAAATCAGAATTTCCAAGAAAGTGTTGAAAAAACCATATATTTTCTTGCAGTAGGTGACAAGCCTTTTAAATGCTTATTTATTGTTTATGGTCATCCAACTTGTACATTTTGGAATTCTGAGGCAAGAGCATTTACATTTATAGAATTTAGTGAAATATTAATACTTTGTAGTGCCTCCTTCTTTATTTTTTGTGGCCTCCTTACTTCACTTTGGCATTGAATCCACTAAATTTGAAGATGTCCCATGGATATTTCCTTATCCCAAAATTCTTCAATTATTACTTCATTGGGCGTTTTCATCGCGGTAGGCATTTTGCTATTTATTTTCAATGCCATAATGTGCCAGAGATTTTCGATGTTGCTGAGGTCCGGTGAATAACCTGCCCAGTCAAGTGTGAAAATTCCCTTGTTAATCATAAATTTTTTAGTCTGTGAAGAAAGTAAATTTTATTAATTTTTGTTCGTTGCTTAGAATTACTAAGGGATTAGAATATAAATAAAAAAAGAAAATAGCTTACCATTTTGGAACGATGGCACGGAGCAGAGCCGTCTTAAAAAATCACATCGATAGCCTCTGAAAAATGCTTTTCAATCGACGGTAAAAGTGATTGACTAAAATATTTTTGTAAACTTCCGAGCTTACAGTTCCATTAACGAAGCATAAATCTCCAACTCCATAGTAGTAAAAACATTCCCATATCATCAAACGCTGAAAATTTCACTGTTCTCTCAAGGCACTTTTTCCTTAAGGGCTCTCCAGCTCTTCGGCGCATGTATTGAATTCCATCGGATCCGTAAATGTTGAATTTGCTCTCATTGGAGACCATGACTTGTCTACAATCAATTTCTGTCCACTTTTCAATATTTTTTTTGCCCAAATTGGCCGAGATCTCTTCATTTTAAGTCATCTATATCGGTTTTTTTTTTGGGTGAACGAGCAATTAAGCCAAATTCTCTAAGTCTTCGATGTACTGTATGCACACTAATGGAATTGCATTTGACTCCACAAACTTTGCTCTTATTTGTACAGCTGTTTGAAAACGGTTCTTCAATGACATCCGGTGTAAAACTCGATCATCCGCGGTAGATGTCTTACAAATCCCTTCTGTTCCTTTTTGCGGTTCAACTGTGCTCCTTAGTATTTTTTTTTCTAATAATCTCCTAACAGTCGAATTTCTGCAACCAACCTCTTTACTTATATCGGTAATAGTCAACTCTGCCACTTCAAAACGTGCAATTATTTGATTTTTTTGGTCCTCCATCAATTGCTCGTAATTTGACACTTTTTCAAAATTATTAATTTTTACACTAACGGTGATAACTTTAAAAACAAATATGACTCTGAACTACTTGTAGCACTCTTATATACCCAAAAAGGATGAACTTAATTATTAATGATTATTCTGTAAAAAAAAAAGGGGGGTTGCACTTTTTAGGCTCGCTACTGTACGTGCATTCTTTCAAATCATCTCAATCCACAGCACACTCTTTTTAAACTGCTGGACAGTCAGACGTCTAACGTCTTTTTATCTGAAATGAGTCATTTCATTAGAGTACTTTTCTCTCCGCTGAAATACACAGTTACACTTCAATCGATTAAAAGTAAACTTATTATTAAACTCGTCGCCTCTGCGTAATATCAACTGGCTCGACTTGCTCATAACAGATAGCCGCTGAAATTGGCTGAAATTCCCCAACCAATAGGTGACGTATAGATAAATTTATACAAAAAAAAAAAACAATATAAATATAACAATACATTAGTTGAGCTTTTTAGCTACATACTCAAAAATCGCAATACAATAGCAATAACAAAATAAAAAAACAAAAGTCTGACTCACTGTCGACTTGAGAGAGGTTTCTGAGAAATCGAGTAGTCAGTCCAATTGCACATGAATTAAAAATGATATTTTATCACACGATTACAATATTTGTTTAATTATTCAAAGATAAATAAATTCTGCACAGAAATTAACAGAATCTTAAATAAGCTGCGGCAAGTGAAAGTAAACAATTAGATTACGCTATGACATGTGAGTACACCCACTGAGTACATTCGAAATATTATGCACAGCGGACCAAACTGTATATGATTGGAATATAAGGGATCTTTACTTCTCGTCTCTCTGCAGTTTCGGATGAACATTTAAAATTTGAATACAAACATTGTTTTGCAATAATAGAAAAGCAGTCGGACAGAATCCAGAAAACCAAAATCCCGAAAATCCACAAAACGAAATCCCGAAAAATTATATTAAATGAAAAATTTGCGCAAATTTTGCATTTTATATAATTATTTGGAATTTTGTTTTCGGGATTTTGGATTTTCGGGATTCTGGATTTTCGGGATTTTGAATGTTCGGGATTTTGGATTTTCGGGTTCTGGATTTTCGGGATTTTGGCTTTTCGGGAGGTCAATGAGGCTTGGAACACCAACAGCTTGGAGGAGAGTATTGTCGCCTCAATTGTGGCTCTTAAATCTGAACAAGATTTTGCTCACCGTAGAAAAAGAAGAAAAAAGGATGTAAAATTATAGCTTATGCCGATGACCTTGCTAGCGCTATTACTGGAAGATATCTTCCAACGATTAGAGACTTGATGGAGGCAGCTCTCCGGCAAAAAAGAGCTCATGATATTCACTAAAACCCACAGAACCCAAAATTAAATGGTAATCAGCGCAGTTTTCAGATCACGCCAAATATATAGGTTTGGTTCTAGATAGGAAACTGAGCTGGGAATTGAATGCTCCCGAACGAGTAAAAAAAATTGCTGCAGCAAGAAAGCCTTGGGCTGTAAATGGGGAACCCCCAGCATACTTATGCATGGAATTGTGGCCTGGTGGACATCACTAAACAAAGTAAACTATGTTAACATACTCTATAATATCCAAGGGGAACAGCCTGCATCTACGTTACTGGAGCTGTGTATGCGATCCATCCCCACCGCGGCTCTTGAAACAATGTTAAACATGCTTCCATTGGACATTTACGGTAGGGATATAGCAGCAGAAAAAGTGTTGCGACTAAAAGAAACCCCACAATGGGAACTTTGTGACTTAGGGCACGCCAGAATACTTTTAATGTATAACCTAAATACAGGAATTACGGACTTATGTATATCACTCCGCTCCTAGATTTCAATATCAAATATAAGACTTATATTCCCAGCCAACAGAGATGTGTAGGATAGGAAATATCTATCTAAATGACAATCTGCACTGGAGTGGATATCTACATGGATGGATCTAAAATAGGTGATGGTATAGGAGCGGGTGTCAGCTCAGTCTGAACTTGTCTTTAAGGCTTCCAAACCACTGTAGTGTCTTCCATGCGGAAGTGATCGCCATTCGTGCCGCTGCGTGGTTGTCGATGAAGTCGATGTACAATCGGGATATTTTCATTCACGTCCAGATAGCCAAGCAGCTATTAAAGCACTCGAATCACCAATTGTAAGACCAAAATTGCGCATCTCTAAACGAGATATCGAGCAGATACCTGCTAACACTGTGCTGGGTTCCTGGACATAGTGATATAATGGGTAACTATGAAGTAGATGAACTAGCCAGAAAAGGTACAAGACTGGGAATTCTGAACACAGAAATTGTTGCCCATGTACCAATAGAAACGATAAGGCTCAACATCATCACGCAAGCACTGCAACAGGCTTATAAAAGATGGAGTAACCTTGATACGTGTAGTCACGCTAAACAGTCTTGATCTTGGCTAACTCGGCCAAAAAAAACTTACAGCCTCAGCAAAGCAAATACTGGCACCTGTTGGGGTATTGAGAGGTCATTGTGCAATAGGCAGACACGCCAGCGACTGGGAATCCCCGCCAATTACTACTGTCGCAGCTGCACGGATGAGGAAGAGGAAGACGAAGAATACCCTTATCACCTCTCGTGCAGCTGCCCAACACTTTGCTTCAAGAAAAAAGATTGTGGGAGAATACTTCTATACAGACCTACAAAATGTTTCCTCACTGGATATCAATAGAATATGTAAATTTATCCATCTTTCAAAATGGTTCCAAGAATTGCGATAAGAACCGGCTCAAAACACCATACAGTCTTACTCTGCTGGGTACCCAGACATGTGGGAATAGAGGGGAATGAAACAGCAGACGGCCTGCCAGGAAAGGCTCAGATATAACACTAGCTAACAGACAGGTCTTACCGGTTTTCAACAAAGCTAAAAATCTAATATACCCATGAGCACTAATTAAGCCGAGGATCAATGGCGCAACACTAGTGATTATGCCATAACCCGCAACCTGTGGCCCGTAGCCGACCAGAAAAGAACAATATCCCTACAGAAGCCAAATCCATGTACTCGTCGGTGTTAGTATAACTGGACACTGTATAATAGGAAACATGGCCAGAAGATATGGCATCTTTACAAATGACTTCTGTTGAATCTGAAGCACACCTTCTATGCCACTGCCCGGCTTTTCAAGAATGGCGCCTATCTTGTTTGGGAGTACAGTTCTTCTAAGAAACCGCTTACAGACGAAAGGAGATTTGTTAGAAGATTGAAATGGTTTTGTTAAATGCATGTTTCTAGTTTCTACAACTAAGGTATTCACAATAGACATTTAAGGCCTCTGGGTGAAATTGCAGTTACTGCAAACGACCCTCCAAACCTTAACTTCTGCAAACTAAGGATTCTAGGATACACCCCACTTCCTCTGTCATTGCCCAGGCCTCTACCACATAAGGCATATAACTCTAGGTAGGCATTTCTTCCAGGACATAGAAGAACTCTCCGGATTCACGGTAAATGAGATCTGCAGCTTTATTAAAGCTTCGGGTTGGTTTGACAATCCTTAGTCGCCGTCATCCAAACGAATAAGGAAAGAACTCTTATGGGCATCACAATGGATCTGTATAGATCTAAGTGTGGCGCCAGATGGGCATCCCTCGGCGTCAACCCACTTACATAACCTAACCTAACTCAGGATTCTATGCGTATTAAATAACAAAAATTAGTTTGGTATTTGTTGAAAATTCGAGCACATTGTTAGCGTCGTCTAATTAAGGTCGGCACTATACTCGTATCGTGTCCTTTATCTCTTTGCTCTAGGTACGTTATTCTCTTAATTGACTTCCCCGCAGGCCAGCATGTTGTATACAACAGATCAAAGATCACTTTAAAAAAACAAACCAATACAAGAACTAATTGCATCTTAAATTCACATAAAATGAGTGACAAAAATATCTCACTTCATTAACCTCATTAATCCCATTTTCTCTATTCCTTTAGAAAAATAATAAAACTAACCAACTGACAAGCCCTTCCAAATTGATCATGTTGAAACGAAATACAGTTCAAGCGTTATGATCATCCAGCTACGGGGACAACTACATATGTGCCAATAGCTTAAGCTATCAATGAGTGCTCAAACATTGCGTTGGAGTGTGTCACCTTAATTTTATTCAAATGACAGCCGCATCCAGTTCCAGTCGACAAGTTGTAGTGGTCGCATACATTGCAAGGTCGTTAAGGGGTCTCCTCCTAATGGCCGTTTAATTGTACATTCAATGCGGCTTTAGTATATTTGTACTTTTGTAGGTTTTGTTTCCTACATCCGATTAATTTGCATTATGTGCCATGCCATTGTTTGAAGTTATAGACTTCAACTTCATTACTCATGCTGCACACTCGGTGCTGGCTTCATATGGTGGCTTGGGCATGCGTCTGCAACAAGTACAATTGTATGCGGAAAACAGGTTTTTCCTTTTTTCTTATAAAGAAACGTTATTGAGTGATGCACTTGTAATTTTCAACGAGTATTTTTAAGGGTGTGCAGTGCATAACTCTGTGAGGAAAAAATATTAATTTTCGATAAATTTAAATCGTTTTTTAATGTCCTGGATCTATATTTGATAAGTTGGTGCTTTTGTTCAACCGCAATGCAACCGTAATTAAAGCAATGTGTTGAGATAAAATTTTGCCTGTAATGATGCATGAAATCGGTTCATTGGCTTCAGTTGTTAACCACGATGGGCGAGCTGGCAAACAGATAGTTTCCTGTATATAACTTTAATGAGACCTAGCTGGTTTTATTATCAACCCTTAATTGAGGTAATCACATTACGCCCTTCTGAGACCGTAGTGATCGGTCATGGAACAAAGTTTAACCTAACCCCATTATCTATTCAACTATGTATATTCCAGTATCACATTAGGTATCGAAAGAGGTTGAAACCGTTCGGTTCTCTCTTCTAAAAATGTAGTTGTAGATATTACGAAGCGACTTTCGTGAAAATATGATTCAAATCCTAAGCGAGTCCAAGCGAAGCCTAAAATTACAGATGTAAACGACCCAAGCTTCTTTAAGAGATATTTGAATAATTAACTTATTTTTCTTCTGTTTCATCTTACAAAATGGGGCAAAAGAGTATTCAAAAATGTTCGTTAATATTTTTATCTTCTCTCATCCCAGTCCCATTCTTAATTCAATTTCCTTTCTTAATTATAAAGTCTTGCATTTGTTTACCATTCAAAATAATTAAATTTAAAAATAACTACCCCTTCATCTATCATATACACAAACCTCTAAAAAATCCCCCGCCAGATGTCACTATGATCACCCTAAATGACACCTGTCAAAACAACACACACCATGCTCTGGCATCATTCATTCGAATTCCAGCAACCAAAACAAACCGCCACTTCTTTTTTTATACACGTACTGCAGTGCGCAGCATTGCACGAAACATGTTGCTGTTGTTTCGAGCAACAACAGCAGCCAATATCCCAGCAACATTTCATTGTCATCCTTCCTTTGATCGAATTAGACGCGAGTTTTTCTTTCATTTCCAAAGAAAATTGATCACAGTTTTCTGTGAAAAACTCAATTTCCCTAGAACTAAGTAATTAAGTCGATACTTTTTGTGAGAATTCGCAAAGAATTGTGCAAAATTTACTTGTGACGCGAGCCAAAAGTTCTGTGCAAAAAAAAAAAACAATTTGTCTTCAACACTGCCAGCGTTGTCCTGTGTGAAAATTCATGAAAATTTCATCGATTTTCTTATTTCATTGAATTGAAAATTTACCGTGATACTTTCGCGAAATGTAAATTGATAACTTTTCAGTGAAAAATCTATGTTCGCTAGTAGAATTCCGATCAAATAAAGTGAATTTCTCAGTACTTTTGGCAAAGTATTGATTTTTTTGTTGTTCATTGGATTGTGTATCTGTATCCTTTGTGAAGAATTTGTGCTGTTGCCGCCGCGCCTCTGACTACTGTAATTTGTCAAACCGAGTTGACTGTCCGCTCTTCTGATATTTTCTTAACTATTCTTCCCTTGTGCTTGGGGGCGAGTAAAAATGTAATTAAATTCTGAAAGTGTTAAGAATCCGATTATCTTTGTGCAAAGCATAACTCTATTTGAAAAGCGCAACTTATAGCAAGAAACAATGAAAACCAGACTAATCACCTTGACCTATCGGGGCTCCGCATCGGTGGATCCTCGTTACTCGGCAGCGATGCTCACCTGGACTATAAATGACATTCGATCGATGGAGAACTACACTAGGGTAAGCGCTAGAAGAGTCATTAAAACACAAGCCCCTTCTATAATCCACAGTTTGTGTGAATTCTATTTGTTGGTGCTCCTTAGAAAAGGTTTGCGTTTTGTTAATTTATTTTCCCTTTTTATGAGGCGGCGCCACAACACATACAAAATGATGTCATTCCGAAAGGGAGTCATCATAAAAACTTATTTTATATCCAATTGGAGTGTGGATTCGGAGTAAATGATTTTTTGTCCATAATATGCACAGATTCGCTTCGGATAGCAGACTCTTATAGGAATGAATGAGTCATCTCAAGAGTTTCGGCTGGTTGATGGCTGTCACTTCATTCGCTTCGCATCTCTTCTGCAATGAAGGATGAATGTTGCGATGTGGTTTTTGAACTGATAATTTTCAACTTCACTGCTGAACATAGAAGTAATAGTTGGCAATTCACCCATCGGAGCGCAGTTTTTGCATTCAAAAGCACTGGAGTTGTAGATGGCTCTTAGAGTGTTATGTTGTTCACAAAATTATAAACACGCCAAATAGATGGCTGATTTTGACAGAGCCCAAAGGGAATAGGGTTTGTTTGCGACAGGACATCCACCCACTCTCTGAATTCTTAAGGACCCCGCTTTTATTGCAGATTGCAAGTTGCTATCCTTGAATGTGAATTCTGCAGTTCTCCACTAGTCAATTGGGGCGAAGTTGATCGATTTCTTTGGTATTTAGGCAGCATTTAGGTACACGTACATTCAGACAATATACAGACTTTGACATGGCCATGGCTGCTCACATCATTCGCTGTCTACTTTCTAAAAACCGCTTATGTTTCTACACTACCGAGAGAATAATAAGGGTGTCTAGGTCTCTAGATAAAAGTGAGATGAAAAACTAAATTTTAGAATGATAAATTCATAGCCAAAAAGCTAATAAGATTATGAGCGGTGAATACTAGTACTTTTCCTATTTGTCTATCATGTTAGTAAACGGTTTTATTTTTATGATTAAAAAACGACCAATTGCCATTCAACGTTGTCAGTATAATGACATCACATCGTTTAAATGGTCTTTTTGTCTCTATCTGACTTTATCTTTAAGCAATTCGTTACTCATTGCAGCTGCTGCAGAGCAAACTAGCCGAAGCGAAAAGGGCAATTTGTTCAGTTTTGGGTTTCTGTGTCAACAATAAAAGCATCAGTCATGGCTGGAAACTGAAAATATTCCTTGCCACTGCAGTATTCATCTTGTTTTACGCTGCTCAAGTATGGGGATATTGTCTATCTGAAACTGTAGAAAAATTTCTAGTGCACCCCACTACATGATTTATCTGAAGACTGGAGTAGCATCCTTATTTCTAGATATGCTCAAACTCCACTCTTATGGGGATGAAGCAAAGAAGGATACCGCAGATAGTGCTGCTTAGCGGAGGAACGTGTGTCCCAAGGCTGGAAAAACCTTTCATCGCAATATGGCTTCAATCTCTTAGTTACACCTGATGATCAGCATAAGTTCCACGCATTACTAGAAAAAACGGGCCATAGGATCTATGAACAATTTGTAAATGAAGCTCAGTCATCGAAATATAGAGCATATTATAGCAAATTGAATCATCCTCTATAGTCTATAGGATAGAACTTATTTCGTGGAGAGTCACTCAACTGACATGATAAGCAATACCTTCAAAATAAGAGGTGAACTGATAAGTCTAAATTATATACCGAACCGCCCCGAACTCCCCCTTTTGTGTAGCCTTTGTAACCTTAGAGAACGGGGGGACGTATTCCACTTCAATGCCATATGCCCCCCCATCCTCAAAGAATTCCGCTGCTCCTTATTTAGAGAACTCACGGTTGAAGAAACGACGATCATTTTAAACGGCGATCGAGGCTGGGTTCGATTACACAACTGTGCAATAAACGCACTTCGCTAGAAAATGCAGTATAGAGGAAAATTTTTAAAAATAAATATTAACTTTTTTAAATGATCTATAATCTACATATGAACACATGAAAGTAAAACAATCCTATTACACGGATTTAACGAGATGTAGATTTTTTTTATCTGAAACGTCGCTCCACGGGAACACCGACATAGACATAGATGACATGAAAATTAAAGAAAAAAACAAAAACGATTAGAAACGATAACTCAACGCCCATCTGTGAACGATTCCATCATCATTATTCGAATTAATTTTCGCAGGGAAACCCCTCCAAAATACCGTATATGTATATAGGTACCGTGTATATTTTATGTACACGTTAAAGGCACCCATTAGCAAATTTATTACATAACTTCAATATTCAAAAACGCAATCAAACTAAAGGGAAATTTCATCTTGATTATCGTTAAGTAGTCAAAGTTATCCGTTATCCGCTATATAATAAAACGAATTTCCACCCATTTCCCCCACGTTCAGATATCATTTAACCCTGTAATAACACAGTCTCGCCTTAAATAATAATAAGCAACAAATACAAAACCCTATAACTAAACAAAACAATGACAATCAGCTGAAAGCATCGCCTTAATGAACCTTTATGGATGCAAATACAAGCCAATGTGCCTGAAACTATGTATGAGTACAATAGCAAAGCGACTCACCGACTGCCAGCGGTTACGGGAGAGAACTCACAATTACTTGTGCAACCTCACGCCATCTCTTGCTTGACGCAAATCACTAGCTAGAGGGGTCAATACAGTCGTCCAGTAATAATAGTTTGCAAGCAAATGATATTTTATTGTCGTTGATTGAGTGACCTCAGCTGCATTCGATGATGAATATCCGGCTATTGGCCGCCAATGACGCTAAAAATTTAAAAGTCACACAGTTTAACATTTACTTATGTGTAACAAATCAATTAAGATAACATTAGGAATATCCTGACCTTGTTTCAGATAATTATAACTTTTCAGACGTCCATCGATTAAATTTCACTCATGCTCCCAAGAAGAACACCCGCAGGTATTCCGCAGTGATGTTGTGTAAAAGAAGAGAAATAAAAAGCGATATTTCTTTCCCCAAAGGAAAGACAACTCAGTGGAACGGATGGATGTGGATTGTCGTCACGAGTTCCTTACCATCCGCATCTTTATTTTAATGCAGCAACAAAACCCACTGTAACGGTTGTGGAGATGGCTGGTAAAGGCTTTTGTTACAGTGTAGAATTATTCACAAATCCGGGGTTATTCTACTTACCTTGTTACCGTGTTTCTTTGGGTGCAGAATAAGAGATAATCTAATGATGGCAGTGGGGGATATGATGGCATGCGAAATTCCTTTGGTAATCTGATAAACCCTTGCGAAATACTCGCAGTCCTCATACATATTTCAATGAGAATAAAAGGGTTTTATTTGGCAAACACATTTCCCTTTAAAAGAAATGGTTAACTTATTTTTAAATATTGTATAAGCGGATCTAAAATGCCTGAGATGAAAAGCATATTTTGAACTGATTTGACTTTGACTATGTGACTGCGAGTTAAATGGCAAAAGTGGAAGTAATTTTTATTCACGTAGCAGATAAAAGAATTACCCGAAACCCGGGTAATTGTTATCATACAGACGTAGCCTTGTCAATTCTATCTCAAAACTGGAATATTTTAAAAACTAAACAAGCCAATCATTCAAATTGAAAATGGTGCCGTTTATTGATTAAAATATTAATCAATAGAAACAATTTGGCTCACTCGACGTGAATTCCTTTTGCTTTATTAGCGGTTTTTTTAGTTCAGGTTCACAGTGTGGAACGTCGTGGAACGTGTGTTTTTTTAATCCCTCAGAACGCATCTATGCGCTCAGACCTCTCATAATAAATTAGGTGTGTTTGTTAACTTTTGACACAACACAAATGGCACATCTGTCAAATAGTAAAAGTGGGGGAAAATCCTCTCTTCTTCTTTTTCAACTATTGAATATTTTCACGAAAAACTAATTTTCTTTCAGTTTTCTAACAAATAGTGATTGACACTTTACAAATTGTCAGATGGCTGTTTGAAGGATCTGCCTCGGTGACTCCATGAAAAAGATGTAGCAACGATTTCGCAAGAGGGGACATTTTTTTGACACTGTCATTTGCCTCTCTCTTCTCTTGATTTTTGACAGTTGTATGTAAATTTACGTAAATTAACAGGTTACCAAATACACCTATTGACTGGGCATTCTGTGTAAAATGCTGGAGTAGCCAACGTCACATTTGGCACGAAGGAAAATTAATGGAAAACAATTTCCAAAACAATTGAAATGGTGGACGAGGATTTTTGTTGTACAATCTCGTACAAATTTTCAAGGATCGGTAAAGCCTGTCAAAACAGCCATCTGTCAGTGAAATTGGTTGTCATAATTCATTGAAACAAAGACAAATTGAAAACAGAATGTGTCAATAGTGTCACATTAAACGGTTTATACTCACAAAATGTCAAAAATGTGGTTTAACGCGTTTGGTAACCTACCTTGCAAGTTTTCCATTCTCTGCGAGAATTTGCTCCCCCTGCCCAATTTGCAGCATGGGAAAATGTCTCTCTCTCCTGAGCACTCTCTTTTACGAAAAACTACGAAATTTTTACATACGCGAACGGGTTTTCGTAACTTTCGTAGATTTTCATAGTTTTGGGATTTTCCCTTAACAAATCAGATTTACCCTTTTAAATTTTTTATAAAGTTGCGAATACTCTTGGATTTTTGCTCTTATTTTATTCTGGTAGCTGGCTAGCTCCCATACTAGGCACCGCCTTTTCGTACAGACGTAGTACATAGCTATGTATACGTGATCGCCACAGACTTTTATTAAAACCTAATTTGCACCTTTATTCGTGGGTGCGCCACACCACGACCACGCCACTGGTTAATGACTTTTCTTTTATTTTCCTTTCACACCCGCATTCTCATTCGCCTGTTATATTCGCTCCGTGTAATGTAATCCCCTCAAAACAACTCAATCGATAATAAAATTGCGTTCGCATCGTTCATCAATGCGACGACGACGAGACGTGCTGCAATGTCATTTGACTTGCACGACAAAACTTCTCCGTTCTTTTTTGTGCAAACATTACTTCAATTTAAGACATTTCAATGAAATACGAACAAAAGAAGAGAAAAATATTTGCCCTCGGAGCTCGGCCCAACGAAAACGATATCTACAATGAATGTACAAGTTTTCGCATAATTTCCCGAGGACCATGCCAAAAACAGACCCAAAAGGTCTCGCGGGGACAACAAATCTATAGCTATTGGCCTCTTGGCACGCGTTCCATTCCACAGAAACTAGAAAAAAAAATAGTAATTTGCTTTGTATTTGCTTCTTCTTGGCAGGAGTTCTGTGAGCTGTGACGTTCTGAGAAGAAACAGTGGAAATACATAGCAAACAAAACTCAACGCCTACTCGGTGGGCTCGTTTTTATGGGAGCTGATTTGCATATTGAATCCTTGATTTTCTTTTTTTTTTGCTAAGGGTGAAATGGTCAATAATCCAAGCAGAGAATTAATTAACAGTAGGCTTTGAAAGTTACTTATGGTTTCATGATTTTGATCTTGTTAATGGTTCTTAGCAGCGATTTGGAAGCAAAATACTGTTTTTTTAAGAATTTGACAGCTGTGCCTGTGACATGTGATCTTCGGAGCTGCAAAATACCTATATAAGCAAGGTTATACTCGACAGCTGTCAAATATGATAATTCCCACTTTGACAGGTCAAAAAAATAAATGGATTCCGGCAGAAATTCACGCATTTTGACTTCACAAACAAATCGGATTCTGCATTCAAATGTCTACAGGTATTTCTAACTATTGTGTGAGTTTGGTTAAAAAAAATAGGCAGTTATAATAACCGAGTCAAAAATTCTTAATGACTTGCCAAAACTTTGCATTTATGGTCAAACAAAAGGTTAAGGATGCAACCACCAATTACAGAAAACTAAAAAAAAAAAAAAACACTCACAATTTCATATAAGCTCATACACAAACAAGTAAAATTTAATCTGATAAAAAGCTGTAAAATTAACTGCACATACTCGTACATACACTAGAAAAGTAAAAAAAAAAAACGACAACACAAGAAATAAAACGTTATTAAATTGTAAGTTACAATTTAAATCTGGCACTACTGTGGTTCTGTCAAAGATAAACAGCTGATATTTGACATCTGCAATATATTTGTGATTAGGGGGGGTCACACAATTCAACATATCTGACAGACATGGTCTGTTCCACCAATTCTGATAATCTGAACGCAAGAAACAGAAAAAGTGTGCAATAATAAATATCTAGCGGAACTTAATTCAAAAAATTAAGTTGGTCTTCCATGAAGGAAAACTTTTCTTTCAGCTCGTAACATAACGAATCGATTGTTAAAGCCTATTCTTGCTGTATATTTGCATAATTTGTTGTGCAGGAAGTCATTAAAGTCAAGTTTCCCTGTCGAAAAAAATTATACATAGAATTTTTCAGTTTATTAAAACAATATACTGAATATTCCAGTTTTAAATCCTAAGTGGTTTTGAAAAAATTCAACAAAAATTGTATACATATCTACAATGTTTACACTTTACGCGAAAGTAAGTAGATTTTGTTTCTTTTTAATTTTTTTATATTTTTTTGTTCGATGTCCACTCAGGCTGAAGAAGAAAAAAACCAAGCTGAAAGGTTACACTTTGGATAGAGTTTTAAAATTTTAGACACGTGTAGACAAGCCAATTTCTACATTTTCTGTTTCTCTGATTATTTTAAATTCAGAATAAAAGCTAATCTCGTGCACCTTTTTGCAACCCCCGTATATTTTTTTTTTTTTCAATTATTACTACGAGATGTAGAAACAAGGTGTTTTTGAGCTATGACGACAAACTGCGAAAGAAGAAAGACTCCGAAAGATAGTGCAACTAATTGCTTCTCAAAACGATATAGTGAGTTCTCTTGATTGGGAGAATAAAAATCAAATGGGATAAACGTAATAGAAGGTACTCAAGATTCCTGTAACAAAACCTAGATTGGTTAGAATACAAGTACAGTTAAATTCACAACTTGCATTGCTATAACACAAAGCGGCTTTTTCGGTTAAATAAGGCTACAAGAGATGCTAATAGTAAGATTTGGAATTAAGTTCCGCTAGAATGCGAAAATTTCACACTGTGCGACGGTTGGACAGGCATGTCGGGTGGTTTACAATTTTTTTTTTTTATATTTTGGTAGGCGGACGGACATATCTGATAGTGTGAACCTAGAAGAAGTTTCATTTCTGAAATGTTTCTTAAGCGGTTTGGGTGCTGGCAATTTAAAAATGGCTGTGTTGAGGTTTGGCCTATTATCAAGCAATGTGAGAGAGAACAACGCTTTTAAACTGTCCATCTCCGAAATGAAGGAAATTAACCAACACGATTCGCGCATTTAGAAATAATCTCGGTCCATATTGTGGCGCGGTTAAGAAATTAATGGAAAAGTGAACCATTGTGAATTTTACAAAAAGCAAACAAAACATTTGATGCAGAAGTTGTGTTTATAGATTTTTATTAACGTTGCCATTATTTTTTTTTTTCCTTTATTTATTTACATCTGTCCATATTGGACAGCAAGTATCGAATTGTTGTAACATGCGGTCTTCACTAGCGATAAATCCAGAGCATGCTTTCATTATCGCAAGTGGAGACCATTATAGCAGCTATATTTTCATAGCATGCGATAGAGAGCATGCTCTCATCGCATACCATCTACCGCACACCTCATCGCCAATATAGCTGTCACTTTGCTGTGTCTTTTGTCATTAATATCAACTATCAACTATACTGAAAAAGTATGCGATGAAATGCCCACCAAGGAAATCTGACATTTCTTCTGCTGTCTGCGTTCTGCTTTTGCTTTTGCGAAAAATTTATCGCTAGTGGAGACGGCATGTAACAGAACAGGATATGATAGCTTATAAGTAATTAACGAGTATTCAAAAAGTGAGGATTACAATAGTTATAATTTGTATTAATTTGTTTTGATGTTTCTTTAATCGAGGTCGCACTGTTTGCAACTTTTCTAAACTGCGTAACCATTAATGTGATTTGCTGAACATACTGTTCGTGTAAAATGAAAAGGCCTATTATGTGTATACGGTATACCTAAATTTAAGTACTTTCTTGTCCTGTTTTATTTGTAATTCAGGACATTTTACTTTTAATCTATGTATAAGCATAGCCTGCATTTAGACTGCGCATACGTTTACACTCGTAGCACATGCCACCATACTATATGTGTATATCTGTACATATGTATGCTTACGATTCAGTTCTAAATTCGAATTGGAAAATAGTCGTGTTAATCAGAAAATAACCCATGCATGCATGGCTGGGTTTATAAGAGTGTGTGCGATAAGAATCTATTGATTTTCCCGGAACCTCTTGTTTTCCTACTGACGTCAGTGACCAGCGTTGTTGTATAGGATTCTCCACTAACAATGGCTGATCTGGCGGAATGAGGGAGAACTTTAGATACTTTTCAACTGGAAAATTAATTGGATTGAAGTGATTATCATATGTACGAGTACATAGATACATATGTATTTTTGAATTCACTACCCTGACATATGTATCCCGAAGGATAGCTAGGATTCTGAATTTAAAAAAAAAAAAATGCCCACAGGTTGTTTTGACTCAGTTGGGAACACTCACATGCGGATTGTTAATGGGAATTAATTTTTGAGGAAATAAATTTCCTCCTATATTTAGAATGGCATAGAAATTAAAATGAGCGATTATTGTTGCGTGTAGGTAGGTACACAGGTGGCCAAAGGCTGGAAATGCTTTTCTTAAACTTATTGGAAACTGTGATTAAGTGCGGCGGGGGATTATTTAATGAGTTTCTTCGCACGCGCACAATTAAATAAGCAGATGAGTTCAAGAAGGTTACCAGTACTACGGGCATTTTCAAGCACAAGAAGAAAAGGAACAAGGAAGTGCCTTTGTTGTTATTTATTGTTATAGCAATTTAAGCTTATACCACAAGCTGAGGCCGATGATAATTCAAGTAATGGGATAACATTACCATGGTGAATGGATTCAGTGGATTTTCAAAACCCATTTAGGGAATTTATTTTGCGTTTTTTTTTCGAAATCGTAAATAATTAGTTTTGCCCGTTAGAAAGAAAAGAATCATCAAGCAGAATAACATTATAAAAGAGGTTGTAAGGCGGTTGAATTCGAAGATGAATGATGATTGAATTTGGGGAGTTAATGTCACAACATAAGCTTTATAAATTTATACATACATATATACATACAAAGATTAAATCAATGTAAATATATTTATTGTGATGCCCGTAAGATGCCTTTCTCTCTTTAGATGGCGCCACAGTTCGGTGTGAACCAGGGCCTACTTCTTGAAACCATTTGTGTGAGCGTGTTATATTTTAGCACGAATTGATTGGACCTACAATCTTTTGCCGACTTCGAACGTCGAGTTGAGATGCTCCTCATGACAAATGATACTCTTTGAATGCTTGTCAGACATTCGAAAGAGGTGGCACCGTTTAAAAATGTTTAGGTGTTTTACTGGGATTGAACCGCAGTATTGCGTAGTAGTTCAATGCACTTATCACGGTGCTCACCGCCCGTTAGATATAGTGTTCCTTAATTACTTGAATGTTTTGCCTAAGGATTCTTGTACTAAACCCCTTAGCTTTGATGAAGCGACAGATGTCCGTTAGTGATATTCCAGAAAATTCGTCGAAATCATAAAAATAATGCCTTCCCAGAGTTTCAAACCCAGTATGGTAGAGAGCTGGACAGTTTTAAATATTATAGATAACTACAGCCATCCGTAATCCACAATATTTGCACAGGTACAATTTTAGCTAGTAGCTCAGTAATAAGTTCTTTGTTTCATTAAAATTTAAAAAATGATTTTATCCGGGCTTGGCCATATTTTTTTTTATCGTTTAATTGTTTCCATCCTCAAGAAAAATAATCTTAAAAAGAAAAGTTTCAAGTAAAATAAAGTTAAAATACAAATTGCGACTTTTTCTATCAGATGTCCGTTTTGCGATGTCTTCTTCTGTCTTATTGCCTTGCCAATGCGCTTGGATTAATTGACTACCTTTACTCATAACTGCGAAACAGTAAACTTAAAAAAGGCGTAACTTTCGAGTCAGGGCTGCTACGTTCACTATTGGACAGCAACAGCGAGGCTACGATATAAAGTGCTGGGAGCATCATTGTAACCAGATTTAACCCACCTCTGTAAAACAGGAACTGCTGACATCCTAAAGTTAAAGTAAAAGTAAATCAACGCAATCGACATCCTCTAGAGACTCAACATCCCACGTCCTTTCCATCACAAACCGTCCACAATCTATCTACTCCTTTCAGATGTATCAACGAGGGGAACGACGGATCCAATAGAGGCCTTAAATGAAAGCCAGTAGGTCACCCTCTTTAACCAACCAACTATTAACATTCGGGATCAATGTTTAAAATCGTGTGGCGGTAATAGGGTGCTAGCAAAAGGTTTATTGGACCAAAAAGTGTCCATGGAAGCATTTTGAATGGTGGACTTTGCTGTAAGATTCTGCTACATTTACCTAGTCTTATTGCAGCTAAAGATTGGCCCTTGGATAGCCGCTATAGCTAAATGGCCACACCGCTAGGGCCTGGCCTATATAAAACCAAATGGACGTCACTTCGAATGAGTCAAATAGTTTTTTATGGATTAACTCGAAAAGCCACTTGTTGCTGGTTATACAGCAAATGATTGCTTTTGCTTATACATACATGGTTCCTTACTTACTTACTTAGTGGCGCAACAGTCCAGGGTAGACGAAGGCCTCAACCAACAACTCCTTCCAGTAAGCGGGGTCCTTAGCTAACTGACTCCAGTTCCGCACTCCAAGGTGGTTGAGATCCGTAACCACTTGTTTGCGGCACCTTAGGATAGGTTGTCCTCTGCTAAGCTGACCATCCGGGGTGGATTCGAATACCCTGCGGGCCGGAGCGTTGATGTCCATTCGCTCTACATGTCCTAGCCATCTTAAACTCCAAATGCGCAGTTTTTTGATCAGTTTATATCACTGTACAGCTCGTAGAGTTCATGGTTGAATCTTCTCCTCCAAAACCCATCAACACAAACGGGACCGAATAGAATTTTTCTCCTAAGTCAATCGGGAAAGGGCTTTACTACTTAATTGCCATCTTAGCCTAAAGAAACAGCGATTATATAAGGTTATTGTCCTTTTCATTTTCAATTCTATAATTTCTTATTATTTTTCTATAATAACAACTTCTAGTTAATTTATAAGTCTCCAAAACATTTTTAGATTGCCACCTTCCGTGGTGGTGGTTTATTGAAATCGCGTTTACATAATTGTTTACCTTTTGTTAATCTAGGAGCCATCAATTTTGTTATGACTCTAAGTCATAACCTGTTTACGATACAACACCCCCTAGCCCCTACCTATACTCTTTCTAATTAAAATCTAATTTCTTGTGTGCCGTACACGAGCTTTCTTACACCTCATAAAGAGTTGCCACATTGCCGTCTCTTGAGATGACGTCCGAAGTAGTTTTCCACCTCATTTCACCGCGCACTTAATATAAGCAATTATTTGCATAGATTATGGTTATGGCCTACCTACATACGTATACCAGCTTAAATTATTCATAAGTCCCGCTACACTGTTTATGTAAGTGCCAAGTGGGCCATCATAACCCACCACCACCACCACCACCACCACAGTGCAGAGCAAGAAAGTGGAGAGCTCTCCAATTAATCATTCACATGAAGCCGACCATGAAAATGTCATTGCTTTTCTATTTTCTTTTCTTTTGTTGTTGTTTGTTGTACGTGTGCTCTCAACAGAAGCCTCATCCTTTGGTCTTGACATGTTGTCGTAATTTTTATTTGTTGTTTTATTGTTTTATAAAATTGGTTTTTTTTTTATTGTAATCTTTTGTTTTTTTGTCTTTGCAGCTCTCGGTCGGGGTCGATAACGGTATACTCGAGTCATACAATTCAGACTTTGAACTTCAGTTTGGCCACCCGTTGAAACATATCGTTGGTATGTGCCGCATCATTCATCGGAATGGAACACACTCCAGCATGACTTTTAGTGCAGCTGACTGCAATGGAGATGCGAACGCTATGAGGAGAGGTACTTTTATGGAATACAGTGGCCCACTGACAGGACTTGTTTACCTGATAAAGGATCCACGAGATCCACTTCTCCATATTCACTTGTTCGAGTGCCAGAACGATGAAGATGTAAGTACCTACTTTTGATAGTGGTTTCAGGAAAAGTGTTAGGTTGAAGTGTCAACTTGCAACTAGCATCATGAATAAATAACAACTACTGTCATTGTGATAACGTCAAAATTGAGCAATGCTTGAAAAGTCACAACGACGCGACGGCTGCATAAATAAAAACACACAAATACTTTTGACGCAACATATAGGTGTAATTTTTATATCATTGGGGGCATTTCGAAACTTAGATGACACTTAGTCAACGGCCCCTGATTGGGCGAGAGCCCGAAAAATTGACAGAACATGTAGTCTACTTTTATTGAGGTCGGGACTGAATTTTTAGTCAAGAAAATCTTGACTAAACGTCAAAAACAGCTGACTGATGTGTTTGATTATACTGCGTGGCTCTTGTTTGCTTGTCACAAAAATTTACTAATTTGTTTTTTTTTTTTTTTAAGTTATCGCATTGTTAATTGTATGTCCCCTGTTCCCGTGTCGGAAAACTTTGCTGTGCAATCACAATTCTCCAAACAAATGAGCGAAAATAGAAAGTAAATTACGTCTTTCACATTTGAACTGTCGACTACATATCTTGTCACTGGGGGCGTTCAGAAACTTAGCTTATTGTAAGTTTATTCAAGGTGCCCAGAATAATTCGAGTGCGTAGTTGCAGCACCTTTATGTGAAAACAGTTAATTTATAATGAACATGAAAGAAGTCACACAAAATGCTAAGCAGACTACTCAAAGTGTTTCATTCTCATTAAAGCATACATATTTGACGTGCACACGAACAAGCTCTGTTCTGATAAATTGAAGAAAGAAAAAAAAAACCGACTCAAAAAAAATGTTCACCCTAGGCAGTAAGTGGGTGCTCTTTAATTTATCTCCGACTGTGAATACGTTTAACGTTCTACCACCGTTATTAAGCGCTAAACTCATTTAAAATTCCGTCAGTCTTTTGACAGGACTCTCAATCGAGGAAAAGAGTCGTGTCATTAAGAGTTATGAATGTCATGTCCCTTTTGCAGTCTGTTCTATAAGCTGATTCTGTCGTGTTTTGATGTCGAATTCGGGAGAAGGTAAGCTATGAATATGAATGGTACACAAATGAAAGATTTAATTTACACTAAAAGTAAATTGAGACGCATCCATGTTTGTATAACTGTGGGTACATTTTCTCTGAAGTACAATCTACTTTATCCAAATGTAGAAAGCGTAGAAAAATTCCGCATGAAAAAGAAAATGCAGGTTGTCATATACGCATTCCGGAACTTCTTCGTTCCCACACCTTTCACTTTCTTACATACATACACACATATGTCAACTAGCATACTTGTATCACTTTATTCACAGCAAGTGAATTGTGTGTAGTTCCTCTTTGAACATTCGTTGTACTTGAGGATGCCCCAATTTTCGACTTTTGTTGCATTTTCTTTGGCTAAGATTAACAATTTTCAATTCCAAGTCAAGGAGTATACCTATACGACCAAACAATTATTGTTATTTATGACCTGTTTTTCTTTTTTCTGCAATCAAAACAGTGCTCTCCTTTCCTCTTTACGGTTATTGGCATAAAAATGTCACGAAGCAAAGTGTGTATTGTCAAAGTTCGATGACATAAATATCAAATGCATGTATACCAACAAATTTAAAACAATAAACCGTAAAACGCAACGGATATGTTTCTTTCTTTGTAAAGAACTTTTATTGTCATGTCCTCAAGGAGGGCGTTTGTTCTTCGAGTATATATGTATATGAGGTCGAAGAATAACAATCAACAATTCAAAGAATGAAAATTTGTTTCCGTCAAAGTTTAGTAGTCTGTCGTGTTTGACACTTTGGACAATTTGTCGATAGAATCGCTTTTTTTCTTCTTTGTAACTTGACTTCTATCCACCTTAAGTGTATGTACTCGTATCTTACACATTTCGTAGCTACTCTTATGTGGAAATTTATGAGTAAAGTTTTGTGCCTGTAAGAAGGAGTAGAGAAAAGAGATTAGTTTCCTGGAAAATGTTGAAATGTTTATTTTTGAACTTTTTGAAGTTGTATGACGCAACGTTGATGTGCACATTTTTTTTTTTTCTTTTGTGTGTAGGTATCCGATTTAAAAGTGGAGCTAAAACGTTTAAATTACAGGTACACATACACGTACGGGTGCTTATATAACAGATTTGACACCGATTGATTTTTCCTAGCCCTCAAGTATCAATTTCGATAATATTTCGTGAAAAAATGTTGAATAACTTTTTTGCTCGCAGAGATTTAGACCCGTGCTTTACTACTATGCTCGGGGTGAACCTGCGGCTGCTTCTCGCAAAGAAGGGACTTGTCAGACATTTGAAAGAGGTGGCACCGTGAATTCGTCTTTTTTCACTTTCGGTAGATGACTCCTCCGATGAACGGGGTCGGAATCCTGGACCAAAAGTGTTTCTTTATACATTACAGGCCCTATAGTATCAGAAATGACCCTACGTATATTTTCAGTACTAAATGGATAGAGCACCAAAAAAATCGAAACTTTATTTTGTCTAATATTGGGGCTCATGGTGCTTAGCATAAGTCAAATGGATTTTTTTGTGTTTATTTGAAGTCAACCTCACATTTATACACGTTAAGTTAAAAAAAAAATTGTTTTTTGAAAATGAGCCGTCGCGTCGGCCAAAATTTGAAATGAAGTGGAAGCGGCGTTGGATTTATGTTATGTATCTACTGAATCTGAATGCAGTAATTTCCAAGATGACGAAGATTCATATGAGCCAACAGTAGTAGAAATTGCAGACACCGAAGCAGAACATTATTCGAGTGGCAGTGGAGAAAATGTAGACGAATTGGACGAGACAATGTTGGAGGATTCTTCTGCTGATCCAATTGTATTGTGTAAATCGAAAGATGGCAAAATCTAATACATATCTGCACTGAACGCATACATTATTTATAACAAACGTATTCTAATATTGCATACGAAGAAGATGCCTAGCGTGGGAGCTATGCAGTAACAATGTACATATTCTAATGGTGATTCGGCTAAATCCAGCTTCGAATACAACAGCAGGTGACAAGCTTGCTTGTTCGGTGCAGCAAATGACCAATGTTGCTGGTGAGTGGTGACCGTCGACTACATGCTTTGCAGAACGTATATGTAAGTTCAGTTGAATAAAAATGATGTAAACGTGGTCGATGTAAGATTTATTCGCATTTGCTTATCGCCAACAAAAATTCAGCCAAATGTAACAAATGCAAGAACTTTGTTTCTCCAATGTGTAATGCTCCCATCTCCTTTTATTTAAAATACAGGATAAAATGACCAAACTTCACCATTTTACAGGATTTATTTTGTTCAAAATAGGAGTTTTACAGGATTTTTCCTTTTAATAAAAAAAAAACAGGGAAAATAGCATTTTGGGATTTTACCGTTTTTTTTAAAGAGGTTTTCAAAATTGTGGGCACCGTAGCGCAAGTGGTTAGTGCGTCGGACTACTGTGCAAGCGGTCTTGGGTTCGAATCCCGCCGCAAACACCTAAAAGTTTTTCACAGTGCCCACCTCTTTCGAATGTCTGACAAGCATCAAAGAGTATCATTTGTCACGATTGAGCTTCTCAACTCGCCGTTCGGAGTCGGCAAAAAACTGTAGGTCCCTTCCATTCGTGCAAAAATATAACACGCACACACAAATGGTTGCGAGAAGCAGGCCCAGGTTCACCTCGAGCTGTAGCGCCAACTAAGTAAGTAAGTAAGTTTCAAAATTGTTCGCATATTTTTTATTTATTGACAAAAAAAAATAACATTGGGTGCAAATGAATGTCAACTGTCAAATTTCGAGTTCAAATTCTAACAGTCGTCATCTGAGTCGTTATCGATCTGTTCGGTGCTTTTACTTATTCGTACATTATATTTTTCATTCGTTGCAATTGTGCGACGCATATCTGGAGTCGATTTAATGAATTTGTGAAGTTCTAGGCATGACATTTTGATATTAGTTTTGATCGTAAGATTGGTCCATGTTTTGTTTATTGCGGCGAAAACTTGTTCGACTGAAGCAGTGTGGCGCAGAGAACACACACACAACACAACGGCCAAGTTAGTGTGGTGAGTATTTTGAGGTGCAATGGTGAAGTTAATGAAAAGCACACAGAATAATTCCGAATTCTGTGAATTTTGAATTGGAAGAGTTCAGGGTATAAATTAATTTTTAGGTGTAACGTTTTACAGGATTTTCACAGGAAAGTACAGGAGGCAGGATGTTGTATGAAAAAACAGGATAATCCTGCGAAATACAGGATAAATGGGAGCGTTACCAATGTGAGAAGAACTTAATTACTTGTGAGCGCTGTTAAGGTGATCTGTTGCCATTTGTTTTTCATTCAAATAATCGATTTTCGTCTCTCGTGAATTATATTTTTTCTTTTAATTTATTTTGAACAATGGCTATTCAAAAATCGTTCTGCTTAAGAATAACAATGGAACGGCGATCAAAATTGCATTATTAGATTTTCTGATTTTGTTGTTCTTGTATCTTCGGAGCTGAGATTTCAGCTGCAGGGTCATTTCTGATACAAATCTGGACAAGAAAAATAAATTGAGGATCCGTTGAGGGTTAATTAATGTGACAAGCAGTCTAAAATTAACGTGAGCTCAAATTGACTTATCTGTGAACGTTCTTATAAATTACATGCATATGTATTACACAAAGTAAAATTGAAAATTTCGTATTTTGCCAGCCCGCTAACTAAATAAATATGTATACTGTACTTGTAGAACACAATTTGAAAATGTTGTCTTTATTGACTGAGCACACGAATGTATTTGTATGTTCGGCCGAAATGTTATTCCATCAGTTAGCGTAGCTATGACAAATTCATTGTTTAGTTCAACTGTACTTAAAAAAGTGTAATTGTTGGTTTTTACATTTTGTAGAGCTGTTTCATAAACATTTCAATTGTATTAAAATAACAAAAGTCATCGGGTTCAGAAGTTTAAGATTTATGGCCTTAAAAGTTGTAAAAGCAATCATACTTAGAGTCTAGCTAATAAACAAAAAGTGTAATTAAGTAGATTTAAATAAGATGATGGGATTCTTCTTGCCAATATTCGACAAATTCATACATATACTCGTAACTCCAAAAAAATATGTTCTAATCGTCAAAGCACCAGAGGTAGAAGACCATGAAGCACTTTTTTACATTATAATTGAAACGTGTTTTATCGCTTTGAATACGTCCTCGATACAGCTTGAAAGTTTCCATATGCTTGGCTTGTTTGACTAAATAGTTTTAAGTTACATAATATTATGTCTGTTCATACATAGAGGCGCGCCGGCGCCGTGGCGTAGTGGGTAGTGCGTTGGACAGCAAACACCCAATTTCAATTCCTATTCCATTTGGGCAAAAATATAACACACACACAGAAATAGTTGCGAGAAGCTCTGCTCGGTTCTACATAAGACTCCTAACGCCTAATATGTATTTATTTATTTGACATACGTACTTGTATGTATATGTATATGTATGTATCTATGTACGTCAATAAAATTAAAGACAAATTTAACACTTATTTTCCGAGGTAATGCACTGTCAAACCATCTGCTTCAATCAATTTCAGTTAATTACCACTTAATTCCAGCAGCGTTCATCTGCGTTGGGCAAAACCAATCACAGTGGAGCTCCCTCTGCTCACCAATGATTCCATTCCGAAACCGAAAGGATGCCAATTTGTAACCATTACCACCCACGAAATTGTAACGACTGGGCGATTTCTATTTTTGGGTCACACACACAAAATTAATTACTCAGTCCATTAGGTCCTACCTGGTATAACTTTCCATCACCCTAGGAATGTTTTAGTTTATTCTGGTAAAAAAAAAAGTTTGGTCTTTCTAATTGAGGTAGAAAAGAAAAACAAATAAAACATTTTTAATGGTGAATGGAGCTTAATTTGGAACAGCTTTGGTCTGCCATTCTTATAATTTACGTGGTACGTACATTCGTGATAAAGACCTTCAATGATAAGGAATTTAATAAAATGTTGTTGCTTTAATTTAGTAGAATCGAAAGCAGTCGGTAACTTCTGTTATTTCGTTAGTTTTGTTGAACTTCAAGTTGATGCAAACCTAATTTTGAACATCTGTTGTTCGCCATTTTTATTGCGTTTCTGACATAACCTATGTATTATTGCCAATTGCCACCAAATACTCGCACAAATCAAATAATCGATAAATAGAATCGTAGTATCTTCGAATTTTCGATTTGATGACTTTTATACGTTTTCTTTTTCGCATCAATTGAGAAATTGATACATACATATGCCAACGGAAAAAAACGAGGCAGCGTGACAGCTGACAGTTCAGGGTTATTAAAAATTAAGTACTACATGAAAGAACAACGCGTTTTCATTACTGAGCAATATTTTCAAAAAAATGCATTCAGCAAACAAAATCATCTTCATCAATGGGGCTCATTTTCATCTTGATGGCTTTGTCAATTTTGATGAATAAAATTGTCAAATTTGGGGCTCAGGAAATCCACGAGTGTTTGTTGAGAAACAAATGCATCCACAAGGTATCAATGTTTGGTGCGGATTTTGGGTTGGCGGCGTCATCGGGCCATTCTCCTTTCAAATTGCGGCTGGTCAGGGAATAACAGTTAATAGTGTGACATGATAATCCAGTTTGTTGTGCAAGAAATGGATGTGCATGACATGTGGTTTCAACAAGACGATGTCGCATGCCATAACCCTGAAAACAGTGCAATTCCGGTGTTATTTCCTGGTCGTGTAATTTCTCATTATATTGACCAGAATTTGCCGCCCAGATTATGCGATTTAACCCCGTTGGACTATTTTATTTGGGGTTTTTTGAAGTCTAAGGTTTATGCCAATAAACCCACGACCACCCACGCATGGAAGGAGCAAAATGAGGCGTTGTATCAACGAAATTCAGCCTGACTTATGCAAAACGGTTATGGAAAATTTCAACATAAGAGTGCGTATGTGCCATCCCATACATATGTAACCCTTTACTGTATATTTTATGAATCAATAAAAAATATACAATTTTTAATTAAAAACCTGTGTTTTCTATAAAAATTACTGTTTGCGTGAGTTTTGGAACCCCTCTACATTAAAATACCAATCAGCTGATTTCCTTGAGTTTGACAGCTGACAACAGCTCTTACCTATAAAATTGTTTAATTTGTTTCGTTGACTCTCCCTTTCAATCATTTTTTGGCATAGTCGAACAGTGTTGGACTAGAATTCATACGAAACTTCAATTTCAAGCATGGGAATGAAGCTTTTATAAAATAAAAGCATAAAGTCACCAATTTAAACTAATCAGAGCGTTTCAGGTAGCTACGCCAATTGTCAAAGACATGTTTTCACAGCTAAGTAATTTTTATATTGATACAATGATTGATCATCTGGTAAATTGACATTTAAAAGGAGAACATCCTGTGTGTACTGTCACCACACCCCGTTCCACTTTGTGACGCAACAGAGAAATTATTTTATTTAAGTTGTTTTCTAGTACACCCGTTGCTCTAATTTCCAACCCTCTACATTAGGATTATACAATAAATCCACATTGTCCTTTTTGCCAATGCATACATTATGTTATGTGCAAATGCGCCTTTCAAATTCAAAAGCCAAAACAAACAATAAATCTGTCAAATCGAATTCACCACACCAAACAAAATGGAGACATAATTGCAAATAAAATGAGATTACATGCAGTATTACTCTCCTCCTGTCAATTAACCTCATTAAATAATAAAACAATCTTTAGACATATTATTTGACGGCAGTATCGCGTAGAGCATAACCTTAAGACACGCCACACATCTGAGAAAAAAATAATAATAGAAACGCAATTATTACCTACAACCATGTTCGGTGGTTTCCCCATATAACACACCTACCTAGTAGTACCTATACATCTAAGGTGCGTGCCATATGAGCATTAATAACGGAAAAAAGGACGATATGGCCACCCCCTCGTCAAAGGAAACATGTCAATGGCCTTAATGCCTTTGATGTGAATTTGACTCTACGAGTATTAGGTATCGTCTGAAGTTGCAGATGACCCGATTTTCAACTTTTGACAAAAAAAAATGGTTTTCCGCTCTAATTGCAGATTTAAAGTTTTAGATTGTGAATTTTGGTGGGCTGGTTATACTTTTTGCTAACAGATGTACACATGCAAATTAGGAGCGCAGTTCAGACTCTAAAAGTGAAATAAATGCAAAGAAATATAAATTGAGAGCAGTGATTTTAATGAACTCGTTGTTTTATGTTTTATGGTATTCTGGGTTATTAGAAACGATACGATATACATACAGTGGACGCTCGATATAGTGAACATCGATATAGTGAACAATCCAAAGAAGTGAACACACAATATTTTGTACAGGCTATACTAAATAGTGAACAAGTTTGTTCACTATTTAGAATATTTGTTTGTTTCACAGCTTGTGGTTGTTTTTAGTGCAAAAACAAAGTGCGTGTTGCTTAAGTTTGTTGTATTTTTGTTTTTTTAAGTACATGGAATGTATTATGTTTTTTTACGGAAGAGTTGTTTTTGTTAAAAATAAGATATTCTTTCTTATAAATGTTGGCTTGTTTTTTTTAGTAATCGCAAAGAAAAATTGTAATTACAGTCGAACCTCTATAAGTCGAATCGTCACGGGATCAAATAATGTGTTCGATTTATGGAGTGTTCGAGTTATGGAGCACCCAGAAAACAGAGTGCACATGCTCAGTTGAATTAAAAGATGTGTTTATTATTGATTGTTTTTTATTTGGACTTTGACTTTATAATTATTCCTTGACTTTGAAAAAATCGGTAATTGTAGTTCGAAGTTTACGTTTATTTATAATGTTTTTAGAATAATCTTCAATCATGTCGAAATTCTTGTATATGAGCTGAGAAGTCCCTTCACTGGTATCCGGAAACCATCTTATACTTTTAAATGTCGCTCTTACTTCATCAGATTTCTTCAATAATCCAACATTTTTTATTTAAATTACAAGTTTTTAATTTGCGCGTCGACATTTTTCTGAACGAAGTGGGTTAAAATTACCGACGACCAACTTATGAGGTTACAATAAAAAGGACACGAGCAAACTCAATTGCATAATGTAGAAGCTACTATGTTTCGTATTTCATTACAAATTCAAAAAAAAAAAAAACTGTGCCTACTTTATGTACATATTGCATTTCATGTGAAGTATTACGAATTTTAATTTCTTTTACTTCTCATCTCTTGTACGAGATATGGAGAGAATTTTCTATGAAAGTAACATGATTAAACATGTCACACAGTTCGATTTAAAGAGGGATTCGACTTACAGGGAGTCGACTTATGGAGTGTAAAATGTGGGGAAACTGAAGTCTTGGTTCTAAGTTCCGAAACTTCAGTTCGAGTAATAGAAAATTCTACTTAAGGAGGTTCGACTTATGGAGGTTTGACTGTATATTCTATTTTCGATTAATTGTACGTAAAAACATACACATTTTGATAAAATTTGCTTCAAGGAGTCCACGCTCGTTACAATGAACAATCTCGCTTCAGTGAACAGGCCTGGTTCTTATTAGTTCACTATATCGAGCGTCTACTGTATTTCCAAAAGTAACTAGAGCGCAGGAGTAACGAAATTTATTAAGAATAAACGATTCGTTACTTCGCATGCAATGGAATACGTTACCGTGCTTGGAATCGACATTAATTTCGCGAATTTTTGCGTCCTTCCATAACTGTTACTGAGACTTGCATCACCATGCTTCAGAGATTAAAATCAATCCAGACAAGGGAAGCATAGTGACATTTCCCATAACGGAAGCTCCATTCGACGGACAGATCTTAGACGGACACATTTTCATAACCAAGCTTTTATGTTTTACATTGCATACATTTTACGTTCCATTAGAAGGACAAAAGGAAAAAAATCTTCCGTAGACTCACACTGAATTTATGTTTCTCACAGTTGCAACAGATGCCAACGAAAAGACAAATTACGTACAATAGAAATAACGATCGCATTTAGTGCAGTACTCTTTTGGGCGGCCGGCCGGCGTGGTGCGGTGGTGCTAAATGTCGGTTTTGTAGCAAAACTACTCCAATAAGATCAAACGATCTTCTTTATATTGTGGATAACCAAACTCTTCGTCCCATTAAATCGTCTGGATAGGCGAACAAATACCGAATACCGAAGCACGTTGCAGAGATCATAAATACTAAAATATTGCGTATTTAGGTTAGGTACGGTGGCACCGTACTCGTTAGGATTCACTTAGACCTAAGTAGGTCCATAGAGTTGCCACGTAAGCCGACTCTAATCGGTGCTCTTGGAACCATTATAAAAGTTGGATACATTTCCGAATATTTTTGATATTCGTTGAGGAAACATTTCCCCGCGAGGATTCTCAATCTTTGTTGTTTTGTTTGTTTTGGTTTTTTGTTTTGTTCATCGTTTCAAATAAAGTAGAGTTTTCTTTTAGGTTTTGTTAAATAAATATGATTTCTTTAAAAATAAATTGTGTTTATCCCTTGGACGGACAACTCCGCTAGGCGGACGAAAATGTTGTTACCGTCACTGTCCGCCCTAGGGAGATTTCACTGTATGTAGATGCAAAGAGAGTCTATTTCATCTGCTGAAAAAGGTCTCCCATATTTTGAGATGCACTTGGAATAATTTTGGTGGACTACCCTGAGAAGGGCAAAACTACGTCCTGTCCTGTCGGAATGAAGACATTGTGATAAAAACGATCAATTTTGTTTAAGAAAAGTGTCCTGTTTCACTATGATAATGCACCAGTTCCGACATGTGACAGAAACTACATAAATTGTGATTCGAATTTCTGCCGCTCTCTGTGACTGCCATCTATTCCCAAACCTTCAAAACATCGGAGGACAAAAATGTGATTCAAATCGGTAAGTGATCGATGCTTTTGAAGGCTGTTTTGGGAACGCAGTTTATAGAAGTTATAATATCCTTCCAACCGTTGTGCTAAGAAAGCAGTGCTTCAAGGATGGAATTTAACCAGAATATCTGTGCTTGCTTTTCATTTACTCTACTTATCGAACAGCCCATATGTAAACTTTTTTGGCGTTTTTGCAATAACTCAACTTAGTCTTCAAAAGAAAAGAAAAAAGAATATGCAATCCATTATCTGATGTATTCACTTCGAACCCTGGTACATAGTTGAACAATCACTTTTTCTGCGAAAATTGTCGCAAAAGGTGAACTAATGCTTTCCAAGCGTAACAAATTGATAAAAGATTGGTTACATTCAATTTAATTGTCATGTGTAGAGTGTATATTTCGCAAATCAGAAAAAAGTTAATAAAACGTTGACGTTCCGATTCCATTGTATTGCCTCCGTCAAACTGCATATTTTACTGACCTGCACGTGATTTCATTATGCATGCATGTTATCACATCAAATAACCACTCAGGCACTCGGCAAATTAAATTCACGAACACGATCAACGGAATATTTAATAGATTGTCAACGAATATTCGTCTATCGAAAACAATGGCAAGTCCACGGCGAAAATACGTGCGATCGGTTGGAATGATGGCCGGCTCCGTCCCTCTCTCTCTCTCTCTGTGTTTGGGAAATTCCCCATCGATCCAGTCGATCTCTAGCCACGACAGATACCCTTCAATCAGCACCAGCCATACACCATTGTAAATCTTTACAACCTCACCAGTCACCGCCGCTCACTAATGAGAAAGTATCTAAATCTATTAATTTGTTTTTATTTTTATTTTTATTTCTTTTGCTTCATCAACGTTTCGCTACCTCAACTTCAACCGCTAGCGAGAGCGACGAACATTTAGTCACTTCGAGTATCGCTACAAGTGCACAACGCAAAGAATATTTAAAAAAAAAATATCAACACGGGCGTGCGCGAGCGCATAATTGTTTGCTTTTTCGAATACAAACGCAAACGATAGATGTGCTTCTAAACAAAGGGAAAGCTGAAAGATCGGGTACCTAATGAAATAAACAAAACAATCCCACCAATTGATTGGTATTTGGCTTCGCCGCGGTAATTTGTCGTCGTCCTTCAAATAAATTCGTTCATTGTTTCCGCGATACATAGCGAAATTGCCTTCGCCGTCGTCGTCGACGGTTCAATTAGAAAAAAATGAATTCCCTAATCGATGATCGTCAACAATAACAGGCCGAAAATCAACATAAACAACTAAAATATCATCCACACAAGAATATACTCGAGGAGTATATAACTTAAATATATATTCAAAGTGTAGGTATCTAGATACTATCGTACTCGCATACAACTACTGCCAACATTTTGGCATTATTTTTTTATTTATATTTTTGTATCTAACGAGGGGGTGTCTGTATAGAGGACGAACCACGATCGAGAGCGGCAGGCGTAAGTGACCGATATTTAATTATAATCGCCATTCAGTTTCAGTTCGGCTAAGAACGTTCCATTTAACGCACACGGTAATCGAGGAGAGATACTCGTCGGTAAAAAAAAAGAAAAACATCTCTACGATAATATCTGTGAAATACTTGTAATAAAGTGTTTTCTTGTTTTTTTTTCAAGTGAAGTGATCGAGGAAAAAAAATATTCATAAAGTGAAATCTGAAGGTTATCCATCCGATATTGTGTTATTTCTAAAAGTTCCAAGTTACATAAGTTCAAACCGAAGGGCGAATCCGTATAAACAAGATATTATGTGATTTTCCCAGAAATTACTGATTTATTCGAGGAAAGGAAATTATTTTATCAGAATTTGAAAATTAAGGCCAACAAGTGTGTTTAATCATGTTTACGGTACCATTTCATCGGGATACGATATTAACGACATCGCTCAGCGATGCATCAGCACTATATAATCGCAGGACCGTACGTATTTCTAATTGTTGTCTTTACTTCAAAGTGTGGCTAAGAAGTGAAGATTCAAAATTTATTTTGTGCTTTAAAAAATTTTATAATTTTTGTCTAAAAATACTTGTGGCTGTTTTGGTGTGTGATTTTTTTGTTGTTTTTATTGCTGTCGACGGATACATGTTGTGGCTTATAATTTGCAATTAACAAGTGGAACTGGTTACTTGGAGTTTTGAGTTGAAACCATTGTATTTAAATCGTAAGGCATGCGCTTGCTGCTACTTTACCGGTACAAAAATCAATAAAAGTAATAGAAACCTGTTTGAGTTTGAGAAAAGGTGCATATTTGTATTTTATCAAAGCATCAACATTATCTCCTTGTTTCGATCGAATTAAGACCAAAAAGAAAATAACGAAAAAACGTAAAATATTGTCGCTCCATGGAATTGTTTTTGTTTTTTTTTAAACGTGCGGGAGAACACGAATAATAAATTTAAATTTAAATGATAATGGGGCAGCATTTTTAGAAGGCCAATTGATTAAAAAAAAACCCCGATTCTTCAACAAGGAAAATCTAAACGTTCTTAATTATAATTTATATTCAAATTTTAAATTTAAATAAATCCATCAAACATTCTAGAAAAATGGTATTTGAATGAGGGAACCGGAGTTCGGTATTCTGCCTCATCGACCATCCCATTCCCAATTTTTGTCTGTCAATGATAACAAACCCAAAGAAATATTAATTGTTATACTTCGGCCTACCAGATGACCTGACTTTAGTTATTAAATTCTGAACCGGTTTCAATCTTCTGAAGGGCAAACATCAAGGTATTCGTCTATCCTGTTAAAAACGCGACGTAATCTATTAATATTCATAGGCCCTATAGAACTTTAAGACAAAATAGTCTTATTTCTGACAGCCCAATTTTTGGCTTCGGTTTGGCATCACTGTTTCATCGCTATGCTGATGAAACACATAACTGAACTGATGCAGTTAGTTTGCTAGACTATGGCCAATAAATCGTACCCTCTATTTTTCTGTCCAATTTTCTGAGTGTAAAATATTTTGGATTCGTTTCTTCGTCCACTCTTTAAATACCGAACAGCTGTTTTTTGTTTACGTCAAAAGATAGAAATATTTGCTTGTCGGAAAGTGGTATTTTGTTTTTCGTTTTAAGATCAGAACTTCTGGCAAATCGGTGTAGGACAAGATTTTTATTATTTATTTTAATTATGTACATACTCATACAGTGGGCAACAGTTTATTTGATCTAGCAGTCTACAGACTTCAAAATATGTGCTATTATATAACTTTTAAAGTTTTGTGTAATAGCCCTTTTGGTATAGAACCGCCTTTAGCCTCTTTGTCATTGAGTCGACTAGCTTTTGTGTAGTTTCTGGGGTGATTTTCTTACACTCCTCCGGGAGAGTCTTTTTTAGCTTTTCTTTGTTGGAAATCTTGTGCGTTGTTGTCTATTAATGCCCACAAACTTTTGATGACATTAAGGTCAGGCGACTGTGCCGGCGGTGCTATTAAGTGAGTACAATTCCAGATGACCCAGGACTGCACTATACCCGACCTAGGCTTCGGGTCATTGTCTTGATAATATCAAAATTGTTCGCGTATACTCAACTTCTCGGCACTTTGAACCAAATTTTTTTTTAGTTTATTCAGGTCCATGGTTTTTCCATTATGCTTTCTATAAACTACAAGTTTCCCACGCCGGCCGGCCGGCTGCAGTCATACAGGCCCAAACCATGACACCACCGCCACCATACTTCACTGATGCTTTAAGATTTTCTTTATTCGCTTCAGTGTTTCGCTTCCACAAAACTTAAGTGTCAGAGCCAAAAATGTTAAATTTGGGCTCATCTGCAAAAATAACCGTGTTCCAGAAATTTGAGTCACTGGGAATGTAATCCCGTGCAAAAGCAAGTCGACTCTGCTGGTTGCAAAAAGGTTGCTGATAAACGGCTTCTTACGAGCTACTCGGCCATGAAAGTCATGATCGTGAAGCACACGGCTGATAGTTTGGGCACTACACGACTTTCCAGTTTCATTCTGCACCTCCATAGTCAGCTTTGGAGACGATATTTCAGGATTAGCTTTGAGTTTTCGCATAATTTATCGCTCTTCTGATACGTTAAATACCTTATTCGGTTGCAATTCTGCCCTTATCCTGCAGCTGACTCTCGTGCACAAAACGCTCAATTATATGCTGAGCAGTTGAGGCACTCAAATTCACTATTTCAGAAATTTTCCGTTGTTCTGTTGTGCGCGGACCCATTTTAAAATGAAGCACAATGGGTGTTTTCACTTGCGCAAATTCAGACTAAAAATTTAGTCAAACTGATTGCGAACACAATAAAGAAGACTTACTTACTTAATTACTTGGCGCTACAGCAACCATTTATGTGTGCGTGTTTTATTTTTGCACGAATGGAAGGGACCTACAGTTTTCTGCCGTCTCCGAACGGCGCGGCGAGCTGAGAAGCTCAATCGTGACAAATGATACTCTTTGATGCTTGTCAGACATTCGAAAGAGGTGGCGACTTCCTGTCTTTTTGTAGGAGTTTCCTTGTCCTTGTTTTGTCGTATTCTGGCCACAATCTTCTTGATACCTCAAAGTTGGCTAGTGAACTCCACCTGTTATTTGCCTCAATTACTGATCTTTGCTCAATTTTGGCCCGAAAGTTACAGAGTGGATGTATAACCGCCCCGTTCTCTATATAGGGCAGAGCCCTTTCTGGCCAGTACATCTGCGGCTTCGTTGCCTGGTATCCCGCTGTCACCAGAAACCTAGCAGAGCTTTACATTTTGCTGCGTGCCTAGAACCTTCAGCTCTTCACTTTACGAGCTTCGATGTTATTTGTGTAGCAGCTATTGCTTTTATGACCGCCTGACTGTCAATGTAAATATTAATATCCCCTCGTGATATTGTCATCACTGACACCAATTCGGCGGCCTTTGTCACTGCTAGAACCTCAGCTTGAAAAACGCTGCTGTGAATACAGCTGTAATGTGTATTTGTGCTGTGAAGTTCGTTTTTTTTTTTATTTTCCGGCGTTTTGCTTAATGAATTATGTTCGTTGAACATGCGTCTGCAAATTGATATTCTAATTTTGTCGAAGTCGTTTTTAGTTTGCGAATTCTAGCAACTTCAAGTTAAAAAAAGGCAGTGGTTCAAATAAGTTTAAATACCCGCTGTACATGTTAAACGACAAATACAAAGAACAAACACTTTCTGATAGAAAATATTAATTAAGTGCCAAAGAGAAAACACTTGTGCTTTACTTAATGACTTGCCTAATAAAAGCCAGAATACTGAAAATGCATTTGCTATTTGATACATTCTCAATTCACTTACCGGATCTAATTTTTAATATTTATAAAAACCTTCATGTATGCAGAAAATAAAATGGTCACTTGCTACTTCCCTACTTTAAAAAATAAATAAATAAATAAAAAGCATCTGCGTGAGAACATTTTAAAGCAAACTACTTAAAGGTTATTCGCATTGTTATGATAAGTAAGCCGAGTTTATGTTTATTCCTTTTTTTAAGTGTAAAGTTAACATCTGTTTATTTTTTATATCAACAATAAACAAGTCGATTGCTTTATTTGCGATGCTTTCAATAAACCCCCGTACCATTTGCATTTTTCAATTAATTTTTTTACTCGTACGTGATGTGATGAAAATCACGTATTTTTGATTGATCATAATTTGTATGAAACATTTTTCTTTTTTTATGAGGGAAATATTTACAGTTAAATGAATGATAAAACTGGACTACATTGTTCCATTTTGATAATTTCACATTTTGTTGATATCTGACTCATTAAATGCTCGAACCGAACCGGTAGGGTAGATGCCGGAGTCTATCACTCCAAATAAAATACTAATTTTTAAATTCCCAAGCAGCTTTAGACATGTTGTTCTATTGACACAAAATACACATAAACAAACAGAATGTTTCTACTTTCAAAAGTATACTCGTATCCTAATATTTATACATTTGTTTCTTGTTTTATTTTTATTTTAGTAATCTTACAGAGGATACAAAAAATACACTGATTTTGTTTTGTGGCTGCCTTTTAGTTGCGTGTTTTTTTCCCTATGCTAATAAAATTAAATAACAAATTCTAAAAATAGAAAATCATTTTGAAAAAAAGAGTTTAGTGTAAACAGCGATTAAGTCGGCTTGAGTGAAATAGCTGCAATAAAAAATAATAATAAAAATAAAAACAATTAAAAATAAATTTTATTTTCTTTGTGTAGTGATGAATCCATTTTGGATCGAGCCAATTGCGATTTTGGGCACCCACCTTGCTGACAGCTTTTCCATGCAAATGCGAAACCGTTGACCCATTGTATCTTTTTTTAAATAGATTTAACTTTTTTAGTTCGGTGCAATTCGGGCTTTAGAAGCACGGAAGATGCACTTGTAAATGTTTGCCCCATATATTTTTTTTTTTTAACCTTGACCACAAAAGATCCACTGCAGGCTCATTTGTAGACATTACTAAGGCTTTTGATATGCTCAGCTATGTTATCTTGTTGAGAAAACTTCAAAAAAGCTGGATTTCGTGGCTCGACTGGTTTAGGTCTTACCTTTCAAATACATCTTAAAGAGTAAAGATTGATGATATGATGAGCGAAATTCAGCTAATCAATCTGGGAGTACCTCAAAGTTCTGTGTTAGGACCAATTCTGTTTCTCGTCTATATAAATTTACTGTTTGACCTTAATTTTAAAGGGCACGCTTACTGCTTTCGCCGATGATGTAGGCTGTTTTGGCTCTGACAGTTCATTCTGATATCGGTATCTGATATCAACTGGGATCTTAATTTATTGAGGATCTGGTTCGCTGAACATAGTTTTTTGAGTATTAGCACTAAAACTAAAATAATGTATTTCAATCTTTCCACAACCGTTGGGACCAATCCAGAAGTTAATTCTCACGCACCGCAGTGCCAAAGATACAAATGGCTGGTTGCACATGTGTTTCCGATTTATCCTTTCCAACTTTTTGTAACACTCTTAATTCTAATGATAAGTGCTTTTTAATCGACAATGTGGATGAATTCAAATACTTGGGCTCATTATTGATAGAATTGGAATTAGAAATTCATTCTTTTCGGACAGTTGCCATCCTTGGTGGATAACAAGGATTATGCTCTGTGAAACCTCCTGCTACTGCGCTAGAGAGATTCTAGGATGAGTTTTGCTAATCATACGTAGTCTTTAAGGAAATATTTTCGTTGTTCTTACTTACTTACTTAGTTGGCGCTACAGCTCGAGGTGAACCTGGGCCTGCTTCTCGCAACCATTTGTGTGTGCGTGTTATATTTTTGCACGAATGGAAGGGACCTACAGTTTTTTGCCGACTCCGAACGGCGAGTTGAGAAGCTCAATCGTGACAAATGATACTCTTTGATGCTTGTCAGACATTCGAAAGAGGTGGGCACCGTGAAAAACTTTTAGGTGTTTGCGGCGGGATTCGAACCCAAGACCGCTGGCACAGTAGTCCGACGCACTAACCACTTGCGCTACGGTGCGTTGTTCTCTCAGGCATTTATTTTACTTAACAATTGTTTGTTCGAATAAACTGCTAAAAATAATTTACTATGGTTGTATTTTTCATTCAAAACTTCAGTGTTGCTTGTTGCGGAGGTGCATTTAAAAATAAAATTCAGCAGTTCTGCAGAAAAATGTATTAATGAAAATAATATGAAAATTTTCCCAGTCCGTCATCTACATATATTGTTTCCTTTCCTCTCTTTCTCCTTAGTATCGGCATATGTTCTTAATTCTTGAACCTTTCTTTTCTTTCTTTCTCTCTTCTCTCCTAACTTTAGGGTTCGTCTGAAATCAAGTAAAGTAGCGTTCTTCCTCTCTCTTTTTTTTAATGGCACGAGTTTTTTGTTTGCGAACAGGTGGTGTATTCTCAAATATAGCTGTATGGTGATGATCATTGTCCCGGTGAAATATCCAGTTGATTCCCATCACTCCTGTAAATTACTCTGCAAGATGTCAGACGTAAAGCCTAGTTTCACCATGACCCGTGATTCGCTGCCGATTTTGGATTAGCCTTTGGTCAAATTTTACCCTTTTTTCCAAACTCAAATCATTCGAAAATAAAACGGTTTGTGAATGTGAACTCAATACGTTTTTGCATGTGGACGCTACTAACGAGTATCAGGTTCCTTCCTGGGAACTCTTCCATGAATTCAGGTTGACCGAAGAACTCCGTTGCATTCGCAATATCAACCGCCAACTTTGGAGCACTTTTCCTAGAATAAGCCGCTACTTTTTGTATGGAGTTTCTAGCGCCGCGATGATACCCAATTTCTTTGGAAGCCCAGAAAATTTCGTTTTGAGCCCATTACCCCTTCAATTGTCCTAAAAGAACTTTCAGCATTAACATAGGGTCATCTCTACCCGATTCCAATTTGCACGACTTTAAACTCAATCCGGCACGATAAAACTTATCTGTCATATTGACAATCAATATTATTTTGTTGCCCAATCAAAATCTCGTGCCGACCCGACCGTTAACTAAGCAAAAAAAAAGGTTTTTCAAAGAAGGTATTCTTATAAAGGTGCTAATTTGAATCCTAAATCCTGTTTCACCGCCGGTCATTATAATACAAACATTTGTTTATGCAAAAATAATCGTAAAATTATTTAATTCCTTTGTTTTATGACGTTCATTAAAAGTTATGAATATACAAAGTGTTCTCGCCTCTGACCCATCCCTGTCATCGAAGTTCGACGGTCAAGGTTTAGTAGCAAGCACTCGTTCCCCCCTCGTATATTGTTATGCTAAGAACGTTTAGTTTGACACTTGTCACTGTGATCATACTAAACACATTTAATATGCACTCAATTCCCATTATTTTCGCAGCTAAACACAGGCAGGTTATGAGACATCATACTGGTTCGGTTTTTTTTGTTGTGTTTGACTCTAATGCGAGCGTTTCACTTCCCATTTAAAGTGACAACTACGAGCTTTTTTTTTATATATAGCTGTGAGGTATTACAAGTAACGGTTATACAGAAGTAAATCACAATTACACTCTAATTGTTCAGTTGATTAGTGTGTTGTTTTGATATTGTGACCGGTTTTTGTGTTTGCTCGTCACAACTAAATACATACATAGTAGGTCGCGATGTAGCAATGGCCTTACACTGATGGCAGTTGATTACAGACATATAAAATTTTATTGCAATCAATTAAAGAAAGTTAATAAAATGAAGTAAAAGAGTTGTACATACATAGGTGCATATGTATGTATGGTTATTTGTGGTACCTGTGGAAAAGTTAGTTGAGATGTTACTTAGCTTTCAAGAGATAAGAAAATATATAGAGTTTATAGTTAACTTTATATAATCAAATTATTTGATCATTCCAATTTATTTCACAAGGACCTACATACATACATTATTAATTAGGTGTGGCATACTTAAGCAGTTGATGATATATAAACTAATTTGTAGCCATTTAAAAATAAAAAATGGTTGTATTGCAATTCCTGATAGTAAATCTATACACATGTCGAATGTACTACAGTACCCCGCCAAAAAATTATGAACACTTCTTGAGTTGGACAGTTCATACTGAATACGTGATTTGTATTGCGTTTAGAGTGGCTGTTTTTATTGCTCACAGAAATCCTTAAGACAAAAGTCACAAAAAGATCTCTCACTTGTCAAACTGGATCTTTCACCTCGCGTTTACATGTTAATTTTTAATCAAGCACAGAAAATTTTGTGATTGGATTCAATTAATCCTGTTCCAATTTGATCTGCGTTTACATGGGTTCGGATTGTATCTGGATTCCATCGCTCATGAAAACGTGGTATATTTTATGTACATACCTATGTCAGAATAACAACACAAGGCAACACGGAAAAGCGTTGACTACTAAAATAAACGAAGTAACACGGCGCCGCGTCTCGACGAACCATTATTCATGTCTGCGCTGATGTCGGGCTTGGAAAATGTCTAGTGGAGACCACAAACAGCTAGACAGATTTTGCACCCCGCCATCTATGTCTGGATTTTCGGTTCGACATCTATGTCTGGACATGAACTGTCACTTTGGTGGACATTTTTCATTTTCGTTCAAATTTTCAAGAGAAGTGATATGAAAAGGCAAGATATAAAATGCCCACCACACAAAATTTTGACGTTCGGTCTGCCATCCTATTCTTGTGCTTGCCAGATACATATGTGCATATGTCTGCCATGAATAATAGCTCGTGGAGATTGTAACTGTTTAATTTTTGACATAAGCTACACAAATTATAACAATTATAACAAGCATAGAGGATCGAGATTTTTAAATAGAAATGATTGTATTCAACGTTTCCGTGAAGGTGGGTTTCATTTTCGCAACCCAGGTCAATGAAATTATTTTATTATTTTTTTATTAAACCTAAAAAATCTTCAAGGTTATGCCATTTATCAAAAGATGAGGTGGTTATTTGAATTATATTTTACATTTTATAAGAGTCGTTTTTATAATTTGTTTAAAAAGATATACGGAAAATCTATCTACACGCGCTAAACAAGAGGCAATTCTAAAAATAAATTAATTTAAAAAAACAAAAAAAATTAGTTTTCCTCCTTGAAGAATTTTCTGCGACAAACAAATACAATAGCACTCGTCTGGCCAATTGAAGAACACTTTGTCACAGCATGATGCATTCAACTTTTGTTATTGTCAACCAAGTTTTGTTGATATGAACTTTGTTTTTGAATTGTTTTGTTTTTAAGTGCGTGTTTTTGACTACGATGTTATGAACTACTGATCATAGAACTTTTGTGGTATATGTGGTATAAACTGTCAAGGAAACACCGGTTAACGAACCAATAGTTTAAGTCTTACTGGACTCGGACTGCATAATGACAGCGCTGGGCCTAATGTAGTGACTTTTCGAAGCCAAACATAGTGGCTGGCTACACGATCATTTCCATACCGGTTGTATCCAGTGAGACAGGTAGATTTTATGTGAGTTAAAAAGAGATTTCACCAAAAATACACCGTCCACTTTGAATAATAATTCTCGGTGGAAGATGCATGTTCTTTTTCAAAGCGTTTCATTTCTCATACATTTTATCATTTTTTCCCGACCATGGGAGGGTTTACATCACGGAAGACTCAAAAATACAATTCTCTATGCAGGACCGAGCACGGAGGTTGTGTATTCTGTTTTCAAAGCGTTCCCATCCATACATTTTGCGTGTAGCCATGGGTACTTTTCAACGCCTATTATGTCCATGACCGTGTAGCCGCCATCATAATTGATAACACTTAGTTGTAGGGTTCAATATGTTATTCGTGTCAATACGAAGTCTTAACAGCAAATCAATTATAGACACTAGTCTACATAATATGTATGTACTATGTGTCTCGGAATACCAGCCAATTTACTTGTGCATGTCAATTTGTGACTTTGTAACGTAAATAATTAGATGCAATGTGTAACCACAATTCTATTGTAAGCGCACTGCCAAATTGAGGCATAATTCGTTTACTCAATTGAATTTAATATGTATTTAATATGTAAGTATCAAGTGTATAAACATTCAACCATAAAGTGACATTTTCATGGTGGAACGTGATTCTATCACAATATGTGCTTCACTGAAATATTGTCTTGTACTTTATGAGAAAACATGAATTGTCAGTGAGTTTTCCGAAGAGGCAGCTCTTTTTATTTTGGATTTTGTGACTCTACTGGGAATACAAAGTGAATTGCGCCAGACACGATATCTCTGATTTGGATTTGTGTGCTTCTCTTACTCCTAATAATATTAATGGCAAGCAGCCATTTTAGCATTTGACCAAGATTAATCGATTGTTTTTTAAGTACGTTTGGTCATTCGTCTTCTTTCTTGACAGGTACGTTAGGTACGTATTACATGGTTCCTGATGACACGGAATTCTGACATTTATTGAAATTCACATTATTAAATTTCAGGTGGAACCAAACAAATTTTACTTATTATGGAGGATAATTCCTACAAAATAATTACGTGTTTACTAGTAAATGTAAAATGTCCCTAAATTTAACTTCAAAAAAGGCTTTACAATTCACCATTAAAATTGTCAACTTTGTTTTGGTTGTCAAATGAGAAATGTCAAAGATCAACTGGAAAAAAATCCTTAGAATCTTCATTTAATCTTTCGTTACTTCATTCTTCTTCACACCCTTACCCAATCTGTCAAAAAGTCGAATGACGAAACGTACGGAAAAAGGAGTCGTGTAATATTGGTCTTTGAAATACAGCATTTACTTATTGTATACATACTCGTACAAGCAAATAGCCGCGTGTACTTTAAAATTTTTCACAATTGGATTTTATTAATCAGAATAATTTTTGAATTTCAAGAAAAACGAAAGAATTAATGTCTTCGGTGAACGCACACGATTCTTAGTAGACTTTGTATTAGATGTTTGTGCCTTCCATTACATACTCGTACATATGTACATATGTATGTATGTATATTTGAGTAGATACACAAATATGAAATTTATATTATGCTTTCGCCTTTTGGATGCCAGAGCAGTGATGTGGATAGGCTATGATAAACTGCCACAGGGCGAATTATAACAACAAAAAAAATTAATGGAATATATTTTTGTGTAATTTTGAAGTGACAATGTTTTCTTCAACAATCAAAAAGCTCTTTCATTTACCACAACATTTTATTATTTTATTTTTGCCGTTTGCAAATTAAAAAAAATAAAAGAGTGTTTGCTCTTGTCTTCAAAATGTGTCAATATTTGTTTTTAGAATGATGATGTGAATTTGAGCACTTTAGTGTTGGTTAAGATGACATTTATCGACCAGAACGAAGGAATCGTGTAAACACATATGTAAGCTGTTTGGATGATCAATTGGAAAGTCACTTTGAGAATAATATGCACAATGGGGTTATGAGTGAAATGACTCTCTGGCTTACTGTCTTTTGGAAAAGAAGTATGCTAGGTTGAAAAGGGGTATGAAGCCAAGCCCTTATAAAAGCTAGACATCATAATGAGCCCTTCGCGATCCGCGAGAAACCATCCTACAATGGCAACTATACCGCAACATTTTTCTCAAAACATTAAAAATTTCCTACAAAATTTTACAACGTATGTCTACTTGATTTGGCATACCTCTTCAAGATTGACAAGATGACATTCGCGTAGAATATATGCGATTTCCTCTGCTATATCCATATCGGTGCACTTTCTGCAAGCTGTGAGTCTTAACCTCCTAGCATGTTTTCCCAACAGGCAGTGCCTTACAATATTCCTACGCAGTTTTTCTTAGGCTTTCTCTAGTTCTTTTTCGGTCCAATGCTCCTCTTTATTGGACCATCTAAAGTCCGCTATTCCTGCCATTTCTTTACCATTATTTCGATGACGCATAACTGTGGTAATATTACTAACGCATCAGTCAGTGGCAGGTCACCTCCTTCTCTTGCCATCTCGTCGGCATACGCATTTCCTTCAATCCCGGAGTGACCCGGCAACCAACAAAGTCTAACTTCTTCACTATGGTAAGCCCTAAGCACTGTGCACTGTGCGACTAATACCGATTTAGTGCTGACTATAACTTCTGCTTGAAAAACGCTGCAGGCATCCGGGAGTCTCTCGGACACGTTTGGATCTAGTTCCACGCAGTAGATTTCATATCCCGTGCCGCTCGAAGAAATTAATAAATTACACCGTTATTTCTTTTCGTTTCGAAGTGTTGTGCCTTTTGTTAAACGACCAACTTCTTATGTATGTATGTGTATGAGTGTAGAATTTGAGTTTGTCGGTGCAGATTGAGAATTATCCATTTGGACTTGACCTTGACCTTGTGGTACGAATGACATCGTTGAGACAAAAACATTAAAATTCCAGTATTGACTCAGCAAAAAAAAAACTTCGATCAAATAAGCTGGCAGCGGTAGTCACATCTGTCATGTAAAAAAAATCATTTAATGACCTTCTCACCGTTTCGTCCACGCAATCCGCAACCGGCTTCAAAGCCGATGACACAACTAATCATGTCACTTTTCGATTAAAGTTTAAAATACCCGCCAATGTTTTTCGTTACTTTAACTTTCTGCTGACAAAGTAATACATAGGTATGCAGAGTCGTGTCCCATCCTTTCACATCGACAGCAGAAATGAATTCCAATTTAAAAGTGCACGCGTTCACGGTTCTCTTTAAAAAAAAAAAAACATCCTCACTATTGATGTCATTAATTCGAAATCAGCTGTTGGCGACGTGATTCGTGATTTGCTTTGGTCGAAAATAGAAAATTTTTGAAAATAAATTCTAAGATTCTGTCGGCAACACTCTTGGAACTAATGTTCTTTTATGTTTTGTGTCTGTGCCAAGAAGCGAGTGCGACAGTGACAGTCCGAACTTTAATTTACGCCAATAAATTGACGCTACACTGTCTGGCTGCGATTTATTGCTTCGTGGTTAAGTGTCAGGCTCAGCAGTAGTAGCGGTATTGTGGTGTCATGCTATTTCATTAAGCGAAAAATTATTTCGGTGGCAAGATGCTCAACAACGTAAATTTTATTCAATTGAATTAAATTTTTCTGTGGGATGACACGTTGAAATTTGGACATGGGGTAGGAAACCGAACTCAATTGAATGCTGATCACTTGGTCGTTGAGTGATAATTGTGGCACCACAACAAGTGATCACAGATGTGCAATTTTTTTTATTGCTGCCAGACAAAGAGGTGGCACCATGCACATGCAATTCGTTTAGGTAATGGGTTCTTTTCGGAATCTTCAATTCATTCTATCAATCACATTTAGCCGAAAGAATACACTCACTCTTGTGGAACGATGATTTGCATTGCATCTGGCTATATTTAGATATAAATTCAGAAAGCATAAAGGTGTGCCAAATCTTTTTATCGACTCTTTTTTTTCTGGCAAAAGTAGGGAAACAATTTCTCCTTTCAGCTGTATTCCAAATGATTAGAATAATATTTCAATTTGGTAAATGTCAAAAGTTAAAAAAAATGGCGGCAAATTCCTCTCGTGTGCTTTAATCATTTTGGCTACCATCGTTCTACCTTTTGGATGCATTGTTCAACTACAGTTACTGAAAATTATTAGACGTCTACTTTGAAAAGACACATTGTACCTACCATAACCACCTCAGCGAATCCTGAGAAACACTTGTATAAATATTGGGTTGGCAAGAAAGTAATTTCGGTCTTCTAGTGTGATACTTCATGATTCCGTGCTCATAGAACTTCTGGCCGTGAGCACCGTGGTGTAGTGGTAAGTGTGCCACCTCTTTCGAATGTCTGGCAAGCAATCAAAAAGTATCATTCGTCTCGAGTAGCTTCTTCTCAACTCGTCGTTCAGAGTCGGCAAACAACTGTAGGTCCGTTCCATTCGTGCAAAAATATAACACGCACATACAAATGGTTGTGAGAGGTTCACCCGAACTGTAGCGCCACCTAAGGAAAGAAAGAAGAACTTTTGGCCCTTATTAGCACAAAACTGGACCAAATGCGATTGCAGGTCATCATCATTGGTGAAAATTTTACCATTCAAAGAGTTTTGCAAACTTCGAAACAAATAAAAATCTGATGGTGCAAGATCGGGGCTGTAGGGTGAATGTGACATTACTTCCCAACCAAGGTTCAATAATATTTCACGAGTTACCAATGATGTGTGTGGTCTAGCGTTGTCATGGTGGAGGAACACGATTACCTTACGATTTGCCAATTCTGGCCGTTTTTTATTGAATACACAACACCTTTATAAATTGACAACTTCAGCTTCTTTTGATGCATTTCACCTTTCGATGTGGTTTGTCCTGGTTCATCACGCTTATACCACTTTTCATCACCAGTGATATTTCGTTGCGTTTGAGAGGCATATCGTAAATATTGATTCTCTTTAAATTCATGTGGAGCCCAAATATAGAGCTTTTGTACGAGTTCAAGACGATGCATTTAACCTCTCTGCAATCTCTCGCACAGTCATATGACGCTCTGATTCAATTATGACCTTGATTTACTCATCATAAACTTCAATTGGTCCACCAGAACGTTGGTCATCTTTGAGTGAAAAATCTCCAGAATGGAATTTCTTAAACCAATTCTGACAAGTGCGTTCTTTTAAGCAGTCAACACCGTAAACTTGTTTGTGTCTACATAAATAAAAAGCAAAATATGTCGAAAATGTTCGTTTTTGCACTCCGTGGTAAAATTGACACTGTACTAACAGTGCGTGAACAAAATTAAGCTCGATTTGCTTCTAAAGTATGCTTAAAGTGACAGCTATCAAATATCATAAGCAAAAAAAGAACATACCATTGACAATACCGAGAATCAACAAACTGAACGCCATCTTCTTGTAAATACCGAAATTACTTTCTTGCTTTCAAGTTTACATAATTATTTTCTAATTACACAAAATTATTTTAAAAGAAGAAACCAGTAAATATTAATAAACCATATAACTACATGTTGAACACATGTAACCATCCTCACAATTACAAAGCTTATGGGCGGGAAGGAAAAAGTGCTAAATAAACGACCATTTGGGGTGTAAATTTTCGTTTCACTCCCTTTTCGTTACTTAAGCGCTCGTATACACCAACTACGAGAACTATTAATAAATGTTTTAGAGTGTAAACAAACCGATTAAGGCCTTGAATAGATCTTAATTAACCATGAACCGAGATTGATGTACATAGAGACAATTTACTTGCTGTGTTTGTAGGCATGTCGCGTAGTCGGTCGGTCGGTCGTCTGCGGTCGATGTGCTAGAGTTTAGATTCCACTTTTAAAGGTAGATGAGTTTAAGCTTACCTATTAAAAATATTCAAGATTTTAAATCAAATATTTGAACGTAGGCTGGCCCAATATTGACATTCTTATGTCATAAGAAGGTATTAGGTCTGTTTGGTAACTTTGTAATTCGTATGATTTCCACTTTTCCCAAGTGGGTTAACGCTGTCGAATAATAAATAATTAGAGAAGTGGGGAAAAATCCTCTCAGAGAGTGGAAAATTCCTAAAAAATAATCCAAACGTGTTGAACCACATTTGTGGGTAAAAATTGTCAATTTGTGGTTGTTTTCCACTTTACAATGATTTTTTATTTTTTTTTATAATCTACACACGCTAAAGGGGATATGAATACCCTTATAATGCTTACACACAGCGCGAGCACATGAAGGACAAGAACGAGAGACAGACAGATCGACGTCGTGATAGGAAACTCAGATGTTAGATTTCAACTCTATGGGTGGTGTCCAGGATAACTGGAGAGTTGTGTATTATTGAAAGTAATGCCATTGCTTATGATTCACAGAAGTTTTTTTTACAGATTTTTCCTATTAAAGTTTGTGCGATCAATTTCTTTAGCCATACCAACCTACTGCCAGTGTTGTGCCTTCGCAGTAGGTTTTGATATTAGCTTCTGAAACTGATCAACTTGTTTTTATTTGAAATAAATGTTTCGGCGACATCTGGATTTGAACCGTGAACCTTCAGCGTGGCAATCGACGACGACTACCACAATGCCACGGCCACCCACTTTTCAAAGTCAAAGATTGTCAAACGTGCTGAATGGATTTCAAAAAATTTTGATATTTTGCTGGCTTGTCAAACATATTTGATAATGTGAACGCTTGCTTGTCATGCCATGGAAGGAAATTTAATTTTCAAAAAGTTTTCAACCGGTGCGCATCATTACAAGCGAAAATAAAAATGGCTGTAAATGGAAGTTGCGATTTTTGGAGAGAATTTTTTTAATTATATAGAATTTTTCCTGAGACATGGCAAATAAAAAGTGAAGAATATAAAAAAAAAAAATAAAAAAAATAGCGATATTTGAAAGTCGAATGAGAACTGATATTTGACAGCAAGTTTGACAAATGTGAACGCTAATGCTTTCCATTCATCAAACATTCATCCTGCCGTGCTTGTCAAACATGTTTGATAATGTGAACCCCCCTATTCGTATCCAGTTTCAAGTTGCTACCAACAATGATTGTTGTTATACAAACTGAATTCGAAATTCCTGTTTCTAGCATAAGCTTGATTATACTCGTACTCGTACTCGTACTCGTGTTCAACGTGGTTGGGAACTTACTCATACTCATGTTTATTTGAGTTAATGGAATTCGTGTTTTTGAACTTGTTGGCTATTTGAAGTTAAATTTTTAACATTAAAATAAAACAAATTCGATATTCTATTAGTTTAATAACTTTTCTTTTCGATTTTTAAGATGGCGGAACTGATGCAACACATGCGCGATCCAGTGCACACATTAGGAGGTTCAGTTGGTAGCATACCGCAGACGTTAGTTGCATCTTCTGGCTCCGGAAATGACTTGAGCTTGCAGAAAGCGCTCGGTAATGGTCTACACTCAACGCCAGCCACAAATCTAAAACTATCCGAAGCTGTTCGCAATGCTCAGCATGATTCTAGTCCAAATTTGGTGTCATCAAAGATGACCTCCTCAAAGAGCTACACCCATGGCCTGAGTAATTCCGCTGGAACGGTAAGCTAAAACAAAAAAGCTTCATTCTTTTTTTTTTTATTAATTTCTTTTTTTCTTTCAAGGTTCACATTCCAACAAGCACATCGGCTCAAGCGAACCTCTCGCTGCTCGGCGACATCTCTCCCAATCATACGCACTTCTTTGAGGTGATGTACGTTGGCAAGATCCGAGTTTCGCACAAACGTGTCCCGTTTACATTTATCGATGATGCTTTGCCAAAATTTAAAGCGTACGATGCTCAAAGATCCCGCCTCGTGCAATTGGGCACCAATCGAAAGATGTCGCTGACTAGCAACGAGGGCTCCTTTGAGACAACCAAAGAAGAACCCGGCGGCAGTGAAGCAGATTCCGAGGAAATATCCGATGAGGGTTCGGTCAAGAGTGATGGAACCGAAATAAAAATCACCGATACTGACGCAGATATCCAATCAGATAGCGGCAAACAGAAATTAGAAGAAGACAACAAGGAGAACAAGTCACCCAAACGTTTACTCCGAGGTCATAGTCAACTGGTACTTCCAGTTAAAAAAGAGTAAGTTCAATGATGCAATGTGAGCAATAAAAAATGTAATACTTTCTTAAAACAAAAACAAAATCTAGTGGTAAAAGTAGTGGTGAGGGTGATGGCGGTGGTAACGTTGTAGTTAATAAGCTTCCAACTCCACCATTAACGGCTCCAGTCACATCACAGCATTCAGCTCTGGAGAAGTGAGTAACTATGGAGTGGTGTTATCCCATGTTGCATGCGATTTTGTGTGTTTCGTTTTTTTTTTTTTTTATTTAGATCCCGGCTTTTAACAGTTTAGACTTTTAGAGTGTGCATTAGCTTAACCCTTGTTGGATTAATATCCCTTTTAGTTGAGTTCCGTGTTTTCAGTTGCTAGGGTTTCTAAGAGTACAACATGAAATTTATTTTCATTCCATTTTCAGTATTCCAAAACAGCGAGACCGCTCGGCTTCATATGGTTGCATACCACCCTACGTTGAACAGAACCGAACAATGGTATTCCTGGTTGGACGCTCAGATCTTCGTCTAATATCACCCGATCGTAAGCAAGTTCTTCTCTACAAAGATTTTAAAGACGTGGCCAGTTGTGCTCAAGGCAATAAGAACGCCGATCACTTTGGAATTATCTGTCGCGAGGGTCACAACGATGGTTACATCGGCTATGTCTTCAAATGCCAATCCGATCATGTGTGTGATGATATTGTTGCTGCGATTTCACAGGCATTCATAACCTGTTCGGAGCAAAAGAAAAAGGAGGCCAGTCAAGTGTTCTCTTGTGAACACTGTCCAATGCTGTGGTATCACAAGCTCTGTTCCGATGTTGAAAATCTGAGCGAAAAGAAGATTCAGAATACAATCTTTCGTCGAATTGAGTCGCTGAGTGACGACGAACAGGATACCATTTGGGCCAAGTACTATGGCTCGGAGAAGACTAGTTCCAGCTTGGGTGAGCAAAATCAATTTCTTATGATGCTACTGCGTGCCCACTGTGAGTCACGACAACAGAGACACGTTCATGACACTGCTGAGAATCGCTCTGAGTTCTTGAATCAGTATTTGGGCGGGAGCACGATCTTTATGAAAGCGAAGCGTTCGTTGACGAGTTCATTTGACCATTTGCTAAAACGAAAGGCGAGTAAGGATGATATAAATATTCCGCATAGCGTGCGAGATACTCACATTAAGGAGTCAAGAGAGGAGCCCAGTGCATCTCCACCAGAAGGCTTTCGATCAAGATCAAATACCTTGGGTTCGACGAGTCCAAACAAACCCAATGCAGAGCAACTGAAGTCACCAATGATGGATATGTAAGTTGTGGACACAGTTTTTATTAGAGGCATACCTTATTATTTTTGCCATGTTTTAGTTTCATAAAAGTAGGCAACAACCCAAAAGAAAGTTCAACTCATCAAGGATCATGGCGACAAGCGATTCTGAATAGCGTCGTCACGCCATCGAAAACCATGGAGGGAGATTCACAAGCTGAGTTCTTGTCCCCAATGCGAGTAATTCGTAAGTTTCTAGAGATTGTTAGTTTGACATGTTTCTGATATTGCCATTTTTTTTTTTTTTTTTCAGAGCCCAAACGCGGCAAACGTACCAAAGAAGAACTCCGTGAACTTTGGCGTACAGCCATACGTCAGACGATTCTCCTCAATCGCATGGAGACCGAAAACGCTATGCTGCAAGCCCGCCAAAACGAGAATGAAATCAAGAAAATCAAACTCGACTACGATGAGATAGTACCATGTGACAAGCAACTGATTGAACGTTGGGAAATGATCATCGAACGGGACTCGGTAAAGATCACAAACAAAAAAGACCCCCGAGTCTTGACGCAAGCCATCAAGAATGGTGTACCACGCTCGAAACGCGGCGACGTGTGGACTTTCCTTGCCGAGCAGCATTCCATGAATACCGCACCTGTGGATACAAAGAAGTTTCCCAACTTCAATACCCCCTATCAGACTTTGCTAAAGAACCTGACAGAGCATCAGCATGCGATCTTTATTGACTTGGGTAGAACCTTCCCCAATCACAAATTCTACAAAGATCCTCTTGGCGTGGGACAATTGTCACTGTTTAACCTACTGAAAGCGTATTCGATTTTAGATCCAGAATTGGGCTACTGCCAAGGCCTGGGATTCATTTGTGGGGTGTTGTTGTTACATGTAAGCTTGAATTTATTTTTCTCAATAAAAAGTAAATACATGTAAAGATTACCCTTTTTTCCTTTAGTGTGATGAAGGAGACGCCTTTCAGTTACTGAAACATCTCATGTTTCGTCGTCAAATGCGTACCAAGTACTTGCCTGATATGAAAAAATTCCAATTGCAATTGTATCAACTCTCACGGCTGGTGAAAGATCATTTGCCAGACTTGTACGAGTGGTTGGATAAGAATGATGTCTCGCCGACTTTATATGCCGCCCCATGGATACTCACTGTTTTCAGTTCACAATTTCCTCTGGGCTTTGTTGCAAGAATATTCGATTTGCTATTCCTGGAGTCGTCCGAGGTGATATTTAAATTTGCCATTGCATTGTTGAGCGTACATAAAGATGAACTATTGGCACGAGATGGATTTGAGGAGATAATGGATTACTTAAAGAATGTGGTACCTAAGATGACCGCCGATACCATGGAACAGATTATGAGAATGGTGAGTACAATTACAGTTACCTGTTTCGCATGTAATTAAATATTAAAAATGAATATTCCCGGGTCTAGATCTTCTCGACTGACATAGGAAAACAGCTTAATGAATACAAAGTTGAATATAATGTTCTTCAGGAAGAGATAACAACAACAAAACATCATCTAGAGATGCTGAATCGTGAAAAGGTCCAAAGTCAACATCTGGAGACGCAGTTACAGGTTAATTTCTCATTCCCTATATTCCCCTTTGTTAACTAATATATAATTTCTTTTGCAACAGTTCGCTCAATCCAGTATTGCCCAGCTGGAGAAAACTCGTGGGTCGCAGCAATCACAAATCACATCACTCCAGTCACAAGTTCAAACTCTCGAATTGACAATCCAAACTCTGGGCCGATTTGTCGGTAGCATTGTCGAGCGTAACATTGACATAGATCTCCCCAGTGATGTACGTCGCATTCTGCAGCAATTAGAGGACATAGAAAAGCAACGGCGACGACCATTCTTTACGGAGAGAAAAATTGGTAAATCTATTTCGGTGAACAGCCATTTGGGCTTCCCACTCAAAGTACTCGAGGAGCTAAACGAACGTGAAGAAGGATCGCCTGTCAAAAAGAAGACACCATTCTTTGAGAATACCTATGAACATTTACGACAACAGCGTGCCGCTGGTGTTCCTGCGCAAAACCAAAATAACTACCAACAACAGCAAAGGCCCAACCGCCTGATCGACAACTCTTCATCGGTTGAGATACAGAATAGGTATGATGAGCTTAAACTACCCACTCATGTCGATCGAGTAGTGAGTAACCTTAAGAGTCCCATTGAGGTGGATAGTGGTGTGGGTACCCCTATCAGTCCACCGCCATCTATCGGCATTATAAGCTGTAGCAGTCAAAAGCCACCGTTGATGAATCATCAAGATGTCGGTATAAAAATAGAAGAAATGCATCCACTGAGCATGGTCGGCGAGGTGAATGTTCGTTTTAATGGTACCACGCAGCTGAAAAGTATTCGTCCGGTACATCATACTCGACCGATCTCATTGGCACCGCTGCCCCATAGCAATAGCACGGACAGTGACCCGGGCGCGGCTAGTCGAAGCTAACGGTTTTGATTTTTAACCAAACTATTGCAAGGAATATTCTAAGTTCGTGTTACCGCTCATATTTAGCCGCAGTTGAGGGGTGTCACTAGAATGAATCCTTTGCTTAACAAACAAACAAAAATAACACAAAACCACACGCTGATAAAAGAAAACAAAACTTATTTCTTAACTTTATATGCGATGTTGCCATATTTATTAGACAAAAAAATACACAGTAAAAAACAAAAAAAAAACTAAAAACAACAGCTTGACAATTAAAGCCAGTTAAAAGTTTAGAAATGTTGCTAAGCAGAGGGGAGGGAATGATGAAGGTCTCGTGTGCTTGTTTCTTGTTTGAAACTGCTGCCAATCTAACAAGGGCTTCCTGCCTTGCAACCAAGTACGATGTGCAATGTCTAATAAAGCAAAGATGATACAAATTTCGCCGACCAAAAATTTACATCAATGCATATCCACATCAAAGGGAACCTGAGTCTATTTCCGTCTGTCCGAAAGTCATCTGAGGTCCTTAAATGTTTACCTACTACATATATAAGCATCAGAGGCATGAATTAGTAAAAGAGTGAGTAACAGGCACTGCGACATAATTCATCTATGCCACCCTCTGAAGAACGCAGATCTTTTCCAATATGATAGCTCTAACATCGTTAATGGATCAGATGCGGGAATTATCTCGTTATGTATGAAATAGGACAGTTTGACGGAAGAATGGCTCAGTTTCCAATCAGGTGATTCAAAATTTACGGGCCAATTCATAAATGTAATATCGCGCAAGATGTGCTAAGCAGAAATGGCATCACTGCTAAGCAGAGAATTCATAAATGTAGTAAAGCTCTATTATTTTTGAGCGCGATCGTGCAACTGTTATAATCGTATTGCACTGGTGGTTGTCGTACTTTGCAAGCACATGCTTTGTAGTAGATTTAAACTTGCAGTTGCGCAGCTTTTCCTGCTTTGCATTGCATTTGCTTTGCAAGACTTGCGTTTATAAATGGGCCCTTAGATTACAGTATCCTAGCAAAGCAGATAATTTGATCGAGTTTTCAGTCCAAATTTGAAAGTTTCCACAGACTTTTCGAAACAAAATAAGGAAAGAAACTGTCTGACTAGCTTCCACTTTATCCGTACGATAAGTCTGTTTTTACAATTCATCAACTGATTCAAACAAGACCTCTATTCTACCTCCCCCTTACATAAGCACATAGAAAAAAACAAATTATAATATTTTATGGACTAGTTTTAGTATCGTACGAGTATATTTAGAATCATTAGCATTAAACGAAAAAAAAATATATAATGAATTTGCCCTTTCTATTGTAAATTAAAGTATTTTTACAAATTTATGTTTAGCTTTAGTCCCATGGGAACTTAGTAGGATTTAGGCAAAAAGACATGCAACACAACAAACACAAAAGCAAAGTTTCCAACAGACATGATTTTTTTTGTTTATTTGTTTACTCTTTTGTGTTATTTTATGTTCGTAAATACCTATACCTAGTTTAGTTTTAGAACTTACCGCTTAGAATTAAATGTGTATGTGTTGTGTAGGTACTACAATATCTAATCTATATTAAGATGAAGTGATGAAATTAATTTTTTTTTAAAACAGCTAAGTGAAAATGAGCAATGCTTTTGATTTTGTTTTTTTTTTTTTGTTATGTTATTGGTTTTTATATCTCTATATATTTTTTTAAGTTTAAAAATGTTTTAATTGATATTATCATTTGCAAAGAAAAGTTTTCCTTATCTCCAAAAGGTTATGATAGAGGACAGTTAGTTATATGACAAGCAATACATTCGTTGTTGATTAAAATCTCACCCGGTATTTGAAATATATTTGTTAAGATTCAGATGAACTGGAAAAAATAGATAAGAATCTAAACAAAAAGGCATGAGTAGGACCAGGTACTCTTGAAATTTGATGTGTAAACATATACAGAGAACGTTGACGTTGCTATGCTATTACTCAGTGTGAAGGAGAATTATATACAGAGAATGCACTCATACTAAGTTTGGTTACACGTGACGGCGAGAAACTCGTGAGTCATGAGGCCCATACCGAGAGCTAAGAGCAACACTTTTAATACTACGCTGTCCTTTATTGCCTGTGCATATCGAGGCATTGTAAAACAAAAGTTGATAAACAAAATTAGGAAATTCCTTATTGTTGATACATTATTAATTGTTTTTGTTTTTCTTATGATTTAATGTAAAGCTTTTTTTTTGGTACAAATAGTCTTGTTTAATTTATTTAAGTACTTAAAATAAAATCCAAGTGCGGATAAAATGATTAAATTGCTAATTTTTATGACGCAAACATATACACAAGCATGTATGTATGTATTTATAAACAAATGTTTAAGTAAGATGTGTACTCAATTTATTAAAGCAATAAACCAACAAAATATTAAATCAAAGTATAATTGAATATGTTTTTATTATGTTTTTCTTTGTTTATAGTGTTTTCTTTGATTATATGCCACGAAATGATACTCGTAATTGTGCACCGCTGCCTGGAGAGTGTCTAATAGACAACTATCTTTTGTGCTCAAATCGATATAGAATTATTAAATCGAGTGAAATTGATTTTCGTGTTCTAGATTTCGATCGATTGATGAATTATAAATCGACTTCGAAACGATTTCGAATCAGCTGATTTCTGTCATGCTTTGTAGTTGTAAAACTGTGCATTTAGGTTCTTTTTTTCAATTTTGACTTTTAAGTGAAAATGAGTGGAATTATTTTAGTGATTTTATTGTGCATCGGAATTCATTATAAAATTTACGATATTGAAGCCTCAATCCCTGCAGTGCAAACAGAATTCGGTGAAGAAACTTCTTTGATAGACGATGGTCTTGGCAGATTTGCCACAATATAATCACAATTCACAATAAATAAATATTTTTAAACAAATTCTCAGCAATTTACTTACATTTTCGTTTCAAAATTTAAAGGCAAATGTTTTTTTCAGTTTGTCGATATCACCTTTTCTTTCCGAGGATTTCAATTCGACGCCAAAACAGTAAAATCAAAATCTAGAACCCGGTAACTTGATTTGAATTGACTTCAAAAAAAAGTGAAATTGAATTCGATAGCCGTGAAACCTGGAACACCACAAATCGATTTTGGTCGATTTCAATTTCGACATGGAGTGAAAGTGAAATTCAGAACCTGACTGATTGAAAAAATGTACCCATTGAAATGATTCGAAATTACAAAATGATACTAGAAAAAGGAAGGGTTATGATTTTCACAGTCTGGGTTTGTTTATATGTAAGGATGGGTAAATTCGTAAACGCCGATTGCTTGAAGATGATCACGATCAAGAACTCGAAAACGTGTTGACACGTCCGTCAATGATTCGAAAACCTATTGACACTGCAACTGCGCATTCGATTTCATTTAGTGCGCTTGCATCACAGCACTGCACATGATCATCGCAACTTTGAAGTGATTTTCGTGCAATTGACGTGGCGAATTCGTAAACGCAAGACTTGCAAAGCAAATGGGCGCATTCAAGATCTTAGTTGACTAGATTTGCAGTCAATTCCACGGCATCTGATTGGTCGAGAGCCCGAAAATTGACAGAACAGCTAGTCAATTTTTTTGAGGTCGGGGACTGGATTTTTAGTCAAGAAAATCTTGACTAGCCCACTAACAACCGCCAACAACAGCTGACTGGTTGGTGTGGTTATACTGTGTGGCTGTTGTTTGCTTGTTACAAAAATACAAATCCAAGTAAATTATGAAGGAGTATTTTTATTTTTTTTATTTTTTATGCAGTTCATATACTGTTGGATTATGTAGAACAATCGACGAACTCAGCAAATCGTTCACAGCAAAAAATGCAACTTGGCCTATGAAATAACTAATTTACATTCCGAACACATGTGTTACACATGTTACTTGCATAAAATGTCATCCTCTAATTCGTGCATTCTTATTTCTAAGTTTGTTTTTGCTCTTCTTTTCTTTAAAAAAACAGATTTGTTGTGCGGCAAAAACAATTCTCCAAACAATCCCAAGCGAAAATAGAAAGTAGATGACGTTTTTGACATCTGAACTGTCAACTAGATATGCAGTCAATTTTGGCATTCAAGATCTTAGTTTGACTGCAAATCTAGTCAACTAAGATCTTGAATGCCCCCAATGTTCCAAAGCAGTTGCAACGTCAAAAGCATATGTTTGCCTAATACAAAAGCAAATGCAGAGTGAAGTGAGCAACATTTATTTGAGAGTTCCGCAGGTGCTCTTGCTTTTGCGCAAAGTACTGCGTTTTAGAACTGTTTGCTTTGCAGTTACGCGTTTGCGTAACCACCTCCTTTGCATATGTTGCGCAACATACGCGTTTAAAAATTCACCCCGTTTACGAATTTACCCGATGTCTCCTCGTACAGCCTAAACTATGGTACCGACTTCAACAAATAAGGTGTCGTTGGATTCGTCTTGATAGTGTCCAAGGCTACGTGACGTCACAGAATATTCAACATGGCGGACGCACCAAGCAAGATGGCAGATTACCTTTTTTGTTTTTCCCTTACAGCCGCCTTGATAGTGGCATCAAATGACAGGGCTTGGTGAGTAGAACACGATAAGCTATGACGTCACTCTAAATTCAATATAGCGGACGCCCTAGGATGGCGGATTACCGTTATTTTTACTACTTCCTTAATATGGGTATCAAATTAAAGGATTTGACAAGTAGAATACGATATGCTAAGTGACGTCATTTAAAATTCAATATGGCGGACGCACCAAGATGGTGGAGTAGCGTTATCTATGCGACCTCCTTCGATAACGCTACTCCACCATCTTATTCGATATTCATATAAGCTTCGACCTTTCTACCAGAATCGTAGACTAGGACTTTTTGGAAAATATAAAAAAAAAAACTGAAAAGTTATATGGTCAGTTTCTCATGATTAAAACATGTCATGCGATGCCGTTACAGTTCAGAACGAATCAAATCGAAGTAAGTTGATGATGTTGATTTCCGCCAGCTAAAATAATTGGAAGAGGAGTGTCCAAGTTGTTCCCCCACTTGAATAAAATTTGGGAAAATATTTACCATTTTCTGAAAGTGTCGACCAAACTACAATCCACTGGAAAACCAAATGAAAGCAGACTCAATTTGGAAATATTCTTTATTAAATTTAATTTTTACATGTCTGTGTATGCAGTATGCATATAATATTACACAAGGAGCAAAACCTTAACACACTATAAACAAAGATAAGAATATGATATAAAAGAATTAAAAAAAAATAAACAAAAAAAAACAGAAATAGTAAAACTCAAATAACCATAGACGGCTGTTTCTTCTTTTAGTCAGAAATACTTGTCGTGACTGGTAAAGGCGACATTTGTATCTAGTGGACGAACTCGTCACTTAAAAGAATATTCGGCTTGCGTCTTATTCGTTTCGATGGCGTATTATCTTGGTCGTCTTCCGCTATAACATCGGCTACATTTCTTCGAATTGCTCGCTTGGGGATGGCGGCTTTTTCCTCTTTCTTTGAGGGTTCTGGTGATTTTCGAGACCGAGTTGACTTCTTGGGCGCTTCTTCTTCTGTTTGGGATTGTTCATCGTTAGGCTCCTGAACTACGTTCACGGTCGCTTTTCGGCCACGCATTGGCTTTTTGATCTCTTCGACGACTTTAGATTCATTTTCTGTAACGGCATCGGGTGTTATTTGTACAGCTCCTCCTCTTCTACCTCGTGTAGACTTTTCGACCTCAGGATCAGCGGGAACTTTCGCTTCAACTGCTTCGACTTTATTGTTGCCTTTCCATCCACGAACTGCTGCAGTTTTGTTTCCTTCTTTCACTTGAATATTTTCTTTCTCAGAAGAAGTGCTAACGACTGCCTTTCGACCGCGAGCTGTCTTTGTTGCAGATGCAAGCAGCTGGTCTTCCTCCGTGGAGGTAGTTTCTTCAACAAGATTCTTTTTCGATGGTGGTCGTCCTCGAGCAGATTTCTTTGGAGGTTGTTCCTCCTGTGTTTCATCCCCTTCTGAGGCGGGTTGCGAAGAGCTTGTTAATAAGACAGCTTTACGACTTCGACTTCGACTGGACTTGTTTTCAGATTTCTCTTCAATTGTGACTTCAGCCAATTGAATTGGTTGTTCTTCTTTCGGCTTAGCCGATGCCCTGCGACTGCGAATAGGCTTATTCTCGAGTACGAATTTAACTGGGGAAGAGTCTGTAGATTCTTCTTCGGATTTTTTCTCCCCTCGTTTGCCTCTTTTTTTGACTGGAGTTAACCCTTCGACCGTACCCTCTTTCAGTTTTGCTTGTCGGCCGCGGGATCGAGTTGGCACTGGCACAGACGGCATTAACGCTTCTTCAATATCGGAAACTTCAAGGTGGATGTCCTTTGGAACTAACTTTGCTGATGCAGTTACCTCTTCTTCTTGAACTCCTCTGCGGCCTCTCTTTTGGGTCGGTATTGAATTGTCTTCTATAACTTCCGTTGGCTCTAGTTTAACTGCTGCTGGACGTCCACGTTTCATAGATCGTACGACTTCTCCGGCATCAACAACGGGCACTTCTACTTGAACCTTAGTGTTTTGTTCAACAGCTTCCAAGGCTTTAACAGCCGCTTGTCGTCCGCGTTTTTTAGATGGAATCACTTTTGCGTTCTCGCCTTCGTCTGTGTGAATCTCCAGAGCTTCAACCGTTCTTTTTCGACCTCTCTTCAGATCTGGTGTTGAAGTTTTAGCCGCCGCAGGTAGTTTGGTTTCCAATATTTGCCCGGATGATTTAGTTGGAGCCACAGCAGTCTCTTCTATATGAACATCACCATCCTGGTCAACAGTGTCTCTCCGGAGTCCTTTTCGAATTAGAGTTGAACGTTCTCCATCAGATTCAATTTTCGGCACATGTTTTCGTCCACGTGTTTTTAATGGTATAACTGTGGATGTATGAGTATCATCTTCTGGAGGTACACCTTCCATTTGTAGTTCTGCTACCACATCAGACTTGCTTTCTAGCGTTTCTATAGATGGAACAGCTTCCACGACATCGTGCGACACGGAATTTACCTCAGTAACTTCTTCAACAGCTCTCCTTCGACCTCTTCTCTGAACTGGAGTTGAACTTTCAATCGCAGCGTCGGTGGGATTTAGTTTTACTGCCGCCTTGCGCCCGCGTGGTTTAGGAGGCACCGGAGTAGAAGGAACTGCTTCGTCGATATCAGTCTCCTCAGTATTACCAACGTTTCGACCTATTTTCTGTTCTGGCGTTAGGATCGCAGGGTTCGATTCTGCTGCTTCCAATTTTACAACTGCTGCCTTTCGCGATCGTGATTTCGAAAGCACTGGGGTACTTCCTTTTACTTCCTCAGCTTTAACATCGCAGTCTTGTTGAACACTGCCCCTACGGCCTCTTCTCAAAGTTGGAACAGTAGAGTCTATGGATTCCACTTTTATCGCCGGCTTGCGTCCGCGCGATATAGATGGCACGGGTGTAGATGGAATCCCTTCTTCGACATCATTGATTCCTTTGTCACCAGATTTCACTTCGGGATCTTCTTGAACACTTCCCCTGCGGCCCCTTCTCAAAGTTGGAATAGTAGATTCTATGGATTCCACTTTTATCGCAGGCTTGCGTCCACGCGATTTAGATGGCACGGGTGTAGATGGAATCTCTACTTCGAGATCACCAGATCTAACTTTGGGATCTTCTTGAACACTTCCCCTGCGGCCTCTTCTCAAAGCTGAAGCTGTAGATTCGGCAGATTCCACTTTTATCGCTGGCTTGCGTCCGCGCGGTTTAGATGGAGTCTCTTCTTCGACATCATTGATTCCTTTGTCACCAGATTTAACTTCGGGATCTTCTTGAACACTTCCCCTGCGGCCTCTTCTCAGAACCGGAGCAGTAGAATTTGTGCATTCCAATTCTATCGCTGGTTTACGTCCTCGTCTCTTTATTGGAATTGGAGTAGATTCAATTACATCTTCGGAATCTGTCTTCTCAGCTTGGAGTTCTGTTGTACTTTCAGCTTTAGATGCGATTATCTCAACATTTTTAGATTCATTGCCCGTGTGTTCTTCTTCGGACGCGGACTTAATAGGAAGAGTTCGCATTGTTTCGTCGCATTCTCCTACACTCATCGCTGCTTTTTCCTTTTCCTCCACGTTTTGCTTTACACCTGAAGTTGGTTTCACAAGTACCACATTCAACTGTGCTCTTCGTACACGAATCCGATTATTCGAAGAAATCGGACTGGAAGATATGATTTCGTCCTCTTCCTTCAAACTTAGCATTGATTTTGGATCATCTGTCGGTCGGACATCATCCGGCATCGTTACTTCTTTTCGTCCGGCTCTGTGGTGAACTTGCTTTACCAAGGGCTTAGCTTCAGCGCTAGCTAAGACTTCTTGGCTGGTAGAAGGTGTTCCAAGTTTCTTCTCCTCTTCAACAATTGGTTCTAGATGGTGGTGGACTACTTTTACTGTTTGTGCTGATAATGCAACTACGGTGGGTATCTTCCGTAATCGTTTTTTACGTGTTGTTTTTACAGGTTTTGTCTCATCTTCAGTAGAGTCTAAGTCCGTGGAAAGTGGTTGAGCAGCGTGGGTATCTATGTCAGTATTTGAATTCTCATGACACTTTAAAGATGGATTAGGGGACGTTTGAATTGGATTCAATGACCTTTCGCCTGCACCTTCGGTAACGTCTTTGCTTTGGATTGGATGCTTTGGATCTTTGTCGTCTGCGGTTTGATCCATCTCTTCTTTACCTTCGATTGCAAGTTTCTTCGCGTCTCCACTTGAACGATCCTCTTGTATTTCTTCGATGTTAGAACAAACATCGACAGAATTTTGACGCCTTGTTCTTTTCCTCATTTGATTGGTTTCCGTTTTCAGGTCCGCTGTGGTTGTCGTTGACCCCATTTCAGCGTCACGTTTGATTTCGTTCAGTTGTTCTACATCATCAATGGTGTTCTGTCGCTTCCTTCGAGATCTTGTTATTTTTCGCTCATTCATACTGATTGAATTTTTTTCTTGGTGTTCTCTAACTTCCTCCACTTTTTCGGTTATTAGCTGTTTTTCGTATGCGTCCATCAGATGGTCCTCTTCTTCAGCAGTTTCTGTTTGGAGTTCTTTTGCTTCGTCAATTGTATCTTGGCGTAGATTTATTATTTCCGTCGATGCTTTAGCTAATGAATTCACTCCAGGGTTGATGGTATCCTCTTTTCCATATCTAGACGCTACAACATTTTCTACAACCTGAATACCGCTCTCAGTTAACTGCTCACTTTCAACGGCTGCAACTTGATTGGATGTAAATCTACCATCTTTTTCACATATAATCTGGTTTTTTCGCTCAGCCTTGGCCAGCTCTACATCAAGTTGAACATCTGGAACACATTTTGTCATCCTGTGATCCCTCAAGGACACCTTCTTTGGTTCCGGTGTCTGGGCAATTCTTTCCTTTGAAACCGTTGGTTCTTCCTCGAAATTCTCGAAGGCCAGTTCCATTTCTCGCTCAGCTTTGGCCTCTTGCACATCAAATTTCTCTTCAAGCATAAAGTTCGTCCCCATGGATCTCCTATGATCCTTCAAGGACGACTTCTTTGGTTCCGGTGTCTGGGCAACTCTTTGCTCGGAAATATTAGGTTCTTCCTCAAAGTTCTCGAACGCCAGTTCCATTTCACGCCCAGCTTTAGCCGCCTGCAGATCTAGTTTCACTTCTGTGACCAAACTACTTCCCATGGTTCTTCTATGATCCTTCAAGGACGCCTTCTTCGGTTCCGGTGTCTGGGCAACTCGTTCCTTTGAGATCGTTGGTTCTTCCTCAAAGTTCTCGAACGCGAGTTCCATTTCACGCTCAGCCTTAGCCGCCTGCAGATCTAGATTCACTTCTGTGACCAAACTACTTCCCATGGTTCTTCTGTGATCCTTCAAGGACGACTTTTTCAGTTCCGGGGTCTGGGCAACTCTTTGGTCGGAAATAGTTGGTTCTTCCTCAAAGTTCTCGAACGCCAGTTCCATTTCACGCTCAGCCTTAGCCGCCTGCAGATCTAGTTTCACTTCTGTGACCAAACTACTTCCCATGGTTCTTCTATGATCCTTCAAGGACGCCTTCTTCGGTTCCGGTGTCTGGGCAACTCGTTCCTTTGAGATCGTTGGTTCTTCCTCAAAGTTCTCGAATGCGAGTTCCATTTCACGCTCTGCTTTTGCCGCCTGCAGATCTAGTTTCACTTCTGTGACCAAACTACTGCCCATGGTTCTTCTGTGATTCTTCAAGGACGACTTTTTCGGTTCCGGTGTCTGGGCACCTCTTTGCTGCAAAATAGTTGGTTCTTCTTCAAAGTTCTCGAACGCGAGTTCCATTTCACGCTCAGCTTTAGCCGACTGCAGATCTAGTTTTACTTCTGTGACCAAACTACTTCCCATGGTTCTTCTGTGATCCTTCAAGGACGACTTCTTCGGCTCCGGTGTCTGGACAACTCTTTCCTTTGAGATCGTTGGTTCTTCCTCAAAGTTCTCGAACGCTAGTTCCATTTCGCGCTCAGCCTTAGCCGCCTGCAGATCTAGTTTCACTTCTGTGACCAAACTACTGCCCATGGTTCTTCTGTGATCCTTCAAGGACGACTTCTTCGGTTCCGGTGTCTGGGCACCTCTTTGCTGCAAAATAGTTGGTTCTTCTTCAAAGTTCTCGAACGCGAGTTCCATTTCACGCTCAGCTTTAGCCGACTGCAGATCTAGTTTTACTTCTGTGACCAAACTACTTCCCATGGTTCTTCTGTGATCCTTCAAGGACGACTTCTTCGGCTCCGGTGTCTGGACAACTCTTTCCTTTGAGATCGTTGGTTCTTCCTCAAAGTTCTCGAACGCTAGTTCCATTTCGCGCTCAGCTTTGGCCTCTTCCACATCAAATTTCTCTTCGGGAATAAATTTCGTCCCCATGGTTCTCCTATGATCCTTCAAGGAAGCCTTCCTCGGTTCCGGTGTCTGGGCAACTCTTTGCTGGGAAATAGTTGGTTCTTCCTCAAAGTTCTCGAACGCAAGTTCCATTTCGCGCTCAGACTTAGCCGCCTGCAAATCTAGTTTCACTTCTGTGACCAAACTACTGCCCATGGTTCTTCTGTGATCCTTCAAGGACGACTTCTTCGGTTCCGGTGTCTGGGCACCTCTTTGCTGCGAAATAGTTGGTTCTTCTTCAAAGTTTTCGAACGCCAGTTCCATTTCACGATCAGCCTTAGCCGCCTGCAGATCTAGTTTCACTTCTGTGACCATACTACTTCCCATGGTTCTTCTATGATCCTTCAAGGACGCCTTCTTCGGTTCCGGTGTCTGGGCAACTCTTTGCTGGGAAATAGTTGGTTCTTCCTCAAAGTTCTCGAACGCAAGTTCCATTTCGCGCTCAGCCTTAGCCGCCTGCAAATCTAGTTTCACTTCTGTGACCAAACTACTGCCCATGGTTCTTCTGTGATCCTTCAAGGACGACTTCTTCGGTTCCGGTGTCTGGGCACCTCTTTGCTGCGAAATAGTTGGTTCTTCTTCAAAGTTTTCGAACGCCAGTTCCATTTCACGATCAGCCTTAGCCGCCTGCAGATCTAGTTTCACTTCTGTGACCATACTACTTCCCATGGTTCTTCTATGATCCTTCAAGGACGCCTTCTTCGGTTCCGGTGTCTGGGCAACTCGTTCCTTTGAGATCGTTGGTTCTTCCTCAAAGTTCTCGAACGCTAGTTCCATTTCGCGCTCAGCTTTGGTCTCTTCCACATCAGATTTGTCTTCGGGAATATATTTCGTCCCCATGGTTCTCATATCATCCTTCAAAGAAACCTTCTTCGGTTCCGGTGTCTGGGCAACTCTTTCCTTTGAGATCGTTGGTTCTTCCTCAAAGTTCTCGAACGCCACCATTTCACGCTCAGCCTTGGCCGCCTGCAAATCTAGTTTCACTTCTGTGACCAAACTACTGCCCATGGTTCTTCTGTGATCCTTCAAGGACGACTTCTTCGGTTCCGATGTCTGGGCAACTTTTTCCTCTGAGATCGTTGGTTTTTCCTCAAAGTTCTCGAACGCGAGTTCCATTTCGCGCTCAGCTTTGGCCTCTTCCACATTAAATTTCTCTTCAGGAATAAATTCCGTTCCTGTGGTCCTCCTATGATCCTTTGGAGTCATCTTATTCTTCGCCTGTGGTGTTCGAATCGTCCATTCCTCTGAGAATCCTGGATTCTCCTCAAAGTTCTCAAATGCTAATTCCATTTTTCTTTTTGTCTTGGCGGCATTTACATCAAAGATACTGTCCAATTCCATTTCATTGCCAACAGTTTGCTGCACATTCTTCCTCTCAGGTTTCACAATCTCTACAGTCTCGGGAGACCTTTCTTCTACTGATCTGATTGGATTTTCTTCGAATTTCTCGAAGGCGAGCTCCATTTCACTCTCTATTTTTTGCGTCTTCAGATTAAAGAATGCATCCAGTGTCTGCTGATTACCAATTGTCTGCCTGATGATTTGTATCGAAGTAGGATTTTTGGCCTCTGGAGTTGAAACGAACATTTTTTGCTCCACAATTCTACTTTCGTGTTCAAAATGTTCAAAAGCCTGCTCCATTTCTTTGCGCGCCTTTACACTGGACACATCAAAATCTCTCGCAACACAAGCTAAACTGTCAGCTTTATCAGCTTCAACGAAAGCAATTGTTTTTTCATTTTCTTTCTCTGATGACTCATCGGAAACTGCCAGCGTTTCCGAGAAAATCGACTCTGATGTGTGATCTAGCAGATCGATTCCACTAATGTTTGGTGATAATGACTTTTTCGGACTGGGTTGAGTAATTTCCAAGGGATCCTTCAACTCAGATGTATTTCCCATATTCTCCTCCTCGTCATACTCTTCAATGGTCATGGAAGATTTTTCAGCAGGTAACCTTAACCAACCTTTCTGTCTCGCGGACGTGTTCGCACTTTCAGCTATGGAGCTCATAAGCGGATCTTGTGAATATTCACTTTGTGTTGCCGTAAGGTAAGACATTTCATCCTCAACTTGGTCCGTATCCAGAAGTTCGATGGACTTGTTGACATTTCCGATCCACTCTTCAATATCTGTTTTTGGAAATGTAGGATCTTTTGGAACTATCAGAGGCAGTAACTCAGATTTTTTGGGTGGACTCTTGCGAATGTAGCTCCGTCTATTTATTGGGCGCCCCACTAGCATATCAAAGGCATCTTCTGGTGTAAATGCTTCTACAGTTTTCTCAAGGACGACTGGTGTAGCGTCTACTTCTACACGATTGGTTATGAATTCACTTTGTGGCGTCCTGAAAATGTCTTCCAGATTTGCGCTTAAATCAAATTCAGTTGAATGCAGCAGTTCCACTGAATCCATCGGCGGTTTTTGCAGGCTAATGCTTTTCGGAGAGCTGAGGATCATAAGATTTTTAGCTCTGGGAGTTTTGAAAATGGCATCTAAGCCATCAAAGTCGTCGTTCTCAATGGCATCGTCGTGAGTTTTGAGATTGTTAGTGGAATCCAATTCAATTGTAGATACTGTCGGTGTTATGTTTTCTTTCAAACAAATCGACATGACATCGTTTTCTGTGGACTGTTGGATATCTGCGTTTAATAATTGCGCCTTGAGCGTTGAATTTGCCTTTGTTTCACCTTCTACATCCTGCGCAACTACAATCTTTTCTGGTGAGAATGTCTCATTAAGTGGTGTATGCGTCGTGGAACGCTCCACTAATACATCTGCATTGCCTTCACTTCCTTTCAAAGATAAATTAACAACTGGAAGTCCTGCTGTCTCTGTAGCAAATGTACTTTCTGTCTTTATCGGAGAGAAAGTCACATTTGACGGTGACACTGGGACTATTGACAACTCCTGTTGAACTTCTGCTGTTACGTTATCATTCTTTGGTCTACTCGGATCTTTATCATGACATCTCTCCAATTCCTTGAAGTCATCTTGATCTGCATCAATGGTAAACGTTTGATTGAGTGTCTGGTTGTCTTCTGCTTGTTCACTTGCAATGCGATCAAGGAACGAAACTGATTTCCTCGCCTGGGTCTGGTTGTTAGGAAGGTTTACCTCCAGAAACGAAACGGATTTGCGTTTTTCTGTGGCACTCTTTTGTGGGCTCTTCGACAGGGCTTGTTTTAACATAAGAGAGGTTCTAGTCTTGTTCTTCACGCCAGTTAACGACGTTGACGGAGACCGTGAAATCGAAGAACCTCTCGACGATGTGACAGTGGATTCACGTGGTGCTCTAAATGGAGTTGAAGTGATCATTGCTTTCGCTGTTTTTCCTGAAACAGAATGTGATGTCTTAACACTCCCACCATCTGAAGATTGAAGTCTTCCCAGAGACTTACGTTGTGGTGTACTGTGACATTGGATACGCACTCTACTTGATGCTATTGGTTTTTTCGGAGTCAGAGCACTCGGTGGTAGCACCACTTGTGCTGCTGATTGTTGTAACCGTTTTGTGATTCCTGCTTTCTTTGCACTGCTTAATATCGCACGTTTCATAAGGGATTGTGGTGTTCGTGGTCTAGGCGGCGTCTTCAGTACTGGTGATGGAGAGAAGCTGCCTTCATCTGACAGTTCGATAACACTCTCATCATCTGTCGAATGAATACTGTAAACGGATTCCACACTAGCTGCAGATGTGTCTTGTTTGCTGACGCCGGCCTGCTTTTGACGTATTTTTTTTGTCTTCGGAATATTTTTCTGTAGTGCTGATTTGAGAAGAGTTCGTGCAGGAGATGTTGGTAGTCTATTTTTCATCGGAGTTGTTAGATCAATCAAATGCATAGATACTCGAGGATTCTGAGTCAATGGTGACGGCATATGCTGAAATATGCTAAGAGTGACGTTTGGATTAGCGGCTAATTTCGTAGGTGTAGCCACAGTCGCATGCAAACTAGGCTCATGGGAAGAATAAGAGGTTATAACAGTTCCTGATAGGTTGCAACAACTTAACGGCGTCTTTGGTGCAGCAGTGGATCTTTGTTTTACTTTAGGTGTTTTCAAATCTATTAAATCAGCTGTAACAGCAGATGACGATGATATATTTTTCGTGGACGTTGGTTCTCCTTCAGCCGATATTATTCTTTCGTATGTGTTAAGGGGTTTGTTCTCATCAGAGGTGAGTTCAACGTCTTCTGGACTTTCGCCGGCTTTGATGCAATAAGCAAAGCTTAAAAAAAAAATTTTAATATTTATTTAATTTTTATTTTCAAAAATACTAAAATATATAAACTACTAACGCAAAACATATTTTTATGAGAAAGTTAAGTAAAAATGCCGTTACAAGAGCATGCCGTTGATATTTGGTACCAATGACAAATTCAAGTATGTATCATTATTGAATATGGTCTGCTTGGTAACTTGCGCATTTCTACAAATTCGTTCGAATTTTCAAAAATTCCTGCTTGGTAACCCAAAAAACTTGCCAAAAAACAAAAAAAAAAAACCAAATGAGTGTGATCCTGTGATTAACGATATTCACTATTGACATAAGGAACGATGAACCGAAAGTACCAAAACTTCGACGCTGTTAGATTTGTTTCATATTTGAAAAAAATATTAGAAGCTAGCTGTGGCCCAAAACACAATATACTCCTGGTACAAAAAAAAAAAAACATAGCACAATATCCGGTGGAGCTGGTGGAGCCATAATGCAACCATACATCAATAATAATTTTTTTTCCATCATTGTTGTTGCTGGGTTTTTGTTTTAAATCACATTTATTATATTTAATTACAAAATAATACAAATATGTACATATTCCGGTATGTATGGAGGTATATGACAAGTTGAGTTACTAATTTATTGCATGTCTAGAGGAAGATTTTTTTCGATGGCAATGCGAACTTAAATGAGCTAAAAGCATTAAATCAACCCCCGTTGCTACACTAGCCACCAGGCGTAGCGCGTACGATAGGCGACTAGAGCATGCCTATGTGTAAAATATATAAACAAACTGGACGTTTAATTTAATTTCAAATGTAGAACCGACAATAAAGATAATGTTTTTGATGTTTAGAAAAGTACATGTAGGTTGTACGAAGGTCATCGTTGAAACATGAAGAACGTTTTCAATCATCTTTATGAAGGAAATATCATATCTAATCAATACGCCTGTGGCTTAACATTAATTAACCAAAAATAAAATACTGTAACATTGAATTATACATTTACACTAACCTATGTATTGTCAGCCTCTTCGGAAATTGTGATCGCCACTGAAATTAAATGAATAATCAATTTTCTAACAACAAACTAATTAAATGTGTTTCCTAACTTACTTTACGAGATGGTTCTGAATTTGGTGGTTGTTCGGCTTTCTTAATTTGTTTGTAGGGCGTTGTGAATTCCGTACAATCTTCCATTTGAAATCCTGTCTCGGGACTGGCTTCAAAATGCCAACTGTATTTTTTATTAAATATACAAATCTCAGTGTTATGCAGAAGTGGACGCATTTTCCGTAAAATGTTCCCATTAAGAGTTATTGGTTGTTCGGAACATCGATTTTCGATGGTCACCTTCGCAATTAAAACCAGTTAAAGAAAATCTCAAAAAAGAATTTCATCACAAACTCACCCTGCCAAAGGCGTCACAATCGATTGTGCATTGCAGGCCTAATGCCTCAGGATGTTCGAGGATGACATCACAATCCATATAATATCCGAATTTGAATGTTTTCCCATGGGCTGGGATGATATCGCCTTGATTATCAGCATCAAGGCAAATTAATATTGCGCCGTCTAAAGACATTGTGGACAAATCTCTATTGGAATTTATTTTCACTTTGTTTTCATCTGATCTGTATATATACTTCTTTTTTTCTGTTCTATAAAAATCTAATTAATTTGTCGCTGAAAATGCAAACGCTTATTACAAATTACGAATGATAGAAATTAAGGAAAAAAATAGTGACGCTTTTAAATCTGCCGGCGTTGAAATTGAATTTTGAATGAATTCCGCCAATAAAACTAACAATTGTAAGCCAACAAGAGTGATCGCTGAATAAGAAAGTGCTGCCAAGTTTAGCAAATGAAGAATAGGAAATATCATTCGAATTTGTTTTGAGCACTTTTATACATACTATTTATTTATTTATTCATATATTCATGAATTCATGAATTCAAAAATAGGTAATGACATTATTATTTAAGGATCATTAAATAGTGGTTATGCCACTTCATAAAAAAAGTCTTTAAAAATGGAGTAAACAGTATTCAAATCATTTACAAACTAGTTTTAACAAAAGTGATGAAAGGAAGAGGTATAGAGGTAGGCAGATATGTATAAAGAGAGAAGATGCAGTGTATAAGAGTTTATTTTTCGTTATTTTCATTCCGATTTTTTTTTCAATTAAGGCTAGTACGGTGCTCGCGCTAAATTAAATTTCCGTCAGTCTCCAAAATTTCACATGAAACAGAAGATAAATGCCAGATAAATTTTATTTGTAGAGCTGGTTGTAGAATTGATAAATGGTTGTAGAAATTGATAAATTCACCCTTGTCTTAAACCTTTTTTTTCTGTGCTCCTGATTATTTTAATTTTTTCTTTGACCTCCTCCGACATTGCCTTTTCATTTTCATACCCGTGATTGAATAAACAAACAGCAGCAGCAGTATACATGCACTTATTAACCTCTTTTTACAATTTTATCTTTACGTTTGGCAAGGACAAATTTTGTATGGAAAATTTAGTTTAGCGCGAGCAACGTACTAGGCTTTATTGTGTAATTTATTTATTTTTTAGTTTGTGTAAAATTTAATTTCCTTCGTCGCGTTTGTATTAATATATAATAATATCGCGCTAAAGCTTCTATACAATAATGTCTACAGAGATAAAACACAGTTAGAATAGTTTGTGTTTGGGCCTAAACACTCCTGGACCCGTTCCTTCTCCGGTTCTTGAACCATCGAGAGGGTGATGGACCGCCAAAGAGTTCGGACGCGTTTAAAAGCGCAGTAAAAACTTTAAAATTTGTTCAAGTTTGCAATTGTCTTTCTCACACGTAGAAAGTTTAAAATATATAATGTAATAACTAACTAACAATTTTAAAGCAACCGGGAGGAATAAGGTCGGCGTACCACGCTACAATGGCCAATTCCTCGGCCAATTCCATAAATAAAACAGACATCGTTCAGTAACGGACCCATTGCCCTCGACACATTGCACATGGGGACCATTAAATCAACGAGTCGCGAAACAAAAGCACTCTCATCTCACACCTCAACAATCCGTATAAAATTGTGGTAACACAGGAGCTTCAGAATAAGAGCTCCAGCAACATAGATCTTTTAACATCTACAACAATAACGGCACAGGCATAGGCAGTAACCAAGACAACAGTGACATTAACGGCACCAATGATAACAAAGCCACCCTCGGCAAACAATGGTGGAAAAAAAAACAATACCGGTGCATTCAAATAATTGGAGAGAATGGTGAATAAACACCAGTTTATTAAAACTTTTGAAATCCTACAAATTCTTTCTTAAAAAAAAGACAATATTAAACGCTCGCTTATACATAAACACTAAAAGAAAACAGCTTCACTAACTAATAGCATATTAGGCGTGTTTTTTTTCAAATCTATATAGGCTTAGCAGAAAATGAGAAAAAAAAAACGCTGAACAGTGACTGGGTCGTTATTTCTGTTCATTTTAAAATGGGTAGAAAAGAAAGAAATACGAATTTATCCGACACGGAAAGAAAATTATAATGAATTAAGTGAACATGTTCCTTATTTTACTATTTAATTGAATTAGATTTGACGAAACAAAATTCTATCCACCAACTTATTAATGAGCGCTTGATAACTACCGGCCTTACTTTCAATGAAAACAATGCCATTGTGAAACTGTCAAACGTCAATTAGCATAGTCCGGCCAAGTCACTGTTCGGCGTTTTTTTTCTCATTTTCCGCTAAGCCTATATAGATTTGAAAAAAAAAAAACGCCTAATACATTTATTAAGCAGCAAATACACGATACAATCGTCGGTTGTATGCAATTTGCGGTTGTATGCGACGATTGTATCGCGTGTTAGCTAGCTTACGACGGTTGTACCGATATCGCACGGTTGTACGCTTTGATTCGAAAACCTGCGGTTGGATGCGCCGTTGTATGGAAATCGCACGCAGATTGTATAGTGTGTGTGCTACTTACAACTTACTTGTACAACGATTGTATCGTGTATTTCCAGCTTTACTCATCAAAAACAGAACACTTAAAACAAGGACATTTATTGCGATCCGGCAAGAACACGTTTTATCTTCTCCGCAGTTTGTATAATTGTCAACGTTTACAACTCAACAGCTATTTTTCCTTTTCTTTGACAGAGGCAAAATTAGCGAGGTACAAAAGCGGTTTGTACCAAGAGGGTGCGGGTGGTTTACACCTGACTAAGTTATTGCGGATTATAACAGGTTATATTATTTTCTGTAAGTGCATTACTCTGTTTTGTTATTATTAAAAAAAATAAAACTTCGAAAAGTAGTATTTTGTTCGCAAATTTATAGAATCAAAAATAAATTAAAAACGGGAAAAATAAAATATTGGACGGGGGGTTTTCGTTCCACCAAAACTTGGCAGCACTGATGGAGTGATTCGTTTTCGGTCGCAAACGACACACCACACACACGCACTCACACCCTACCTACTTTGCGTCAGTTCCACTTCCTTCCAATTCCAATTTATCAGTTCAGTTGCGGTTTCTATTTCTAATCAGTACAGTAGGTAGTGCGGTGCATATTGCAATGGTGGAACTTGGTGAGTTTACGTTGTGCTTGTTTAAGATGATAAACTATCTCTTTTTTTTTACAGCTAAGAAGGGGTCATCCGAAGGAAACCAAGTGGGCGGAGGTGGAGGTGGAGGTGGAGTCGCACTGGCAGCTTCAATAACAATACTTATAAGCGCTGTGGTGGGTGTTGCTGCCTTATTTGCTTACAGTGGGGAAGCGCGACCACAACAGCAAAATAATCAAAGTCGAAGATGAAACATGGACAATGATGTTGTCGCTAATTTGACGTGCATATCTTACAATGTTAATTAAAAAATTAAGAAATTACTAGTCGGTTTGCTGTAAATAATATGAACATATCCGCTTATTTGTATCCTTTTTTTAAGTCTGCATCTCGATTACTTTTTCATCCACTTGGTTGGAAAGGAATGTCACGATATATGTACATACGTCATATTTGGCACGAAAAAATGTAATGGTCGACAAAGCAATATATATTCTATAATTTAAAATCGGGGAATCCCAGTAATTACGGGAGCAGTCAGCCGTGTGAATCGAGTGACGAGTGTTGCCAGTCGCTTTAAGTGAAATTTCTCATTCTTTGTGGTGAAATTTCCAATGGATTCCCCACTGCGACAAAGTGCGCAATACAACAATTCAATTCAATTCAAAATCGGGGAATCTTCAGTAATTATGGCTTATGGGAGCAATCAACCGTGTGAACAGGGTTGCCAATTTGCTGCAATTGCAGTAGATCTGCATTTATTTCAAAATTTTAATATACTGCCATAAAATTAGATCTACTGCATTTATGTAGTATGTTTGTGTGGATTTCCAGATTGAGAACATTTCTCCCTTTTAGACCAAAACGTAACAAAATTTTTCGAAAAAGTTCAACTTAATCTGAACGCAGTTGACTTGTGTATGTATTTCAAAGCCACACTAGGTTAATAATTATAAGTGCAAACAAAAAAACAATTTGGAAACTCAATTGCACTTGTAAAGAACAAAGGATTTATATTCAAATAAAATAGCTTGATATTTCACAGCTTTTAAAATAAGAATAAATAAAATTACATCGAAATTGCAGTAATAATCACAAGTAAGTAGTAACTTTTGTAGTGAATTTAATACCCTCGTCTCTGTCAAATAATTAACTTAGGCCGTGTGCCAATTGCGTTAAAATGTTATCTAGCTGTCTAATTTTTGACGTTTGTACAAAGGTGGATTCAATTTTAGCTGTTTGCTGTGTCGATTCGATTAAATGGGATTTTTTTTTAACACTTTATTTCATTAATTTCCCACTGGAATTGAAAAATGTTCCTTTCATTACATATTATTATAACTAGAATTACCAAACTGTTGTCCCAGCTTTACATAAAAAAATAACAAAAAACATTAATAATAATTATTTTCGGTGTTAACGCTGTTGCTTGTAAATTATATGTTATTTGTGCAAATGATTTATGAACAAAGTTCTTAATTTTGTCCACATTCCACATTTTTCAAACAATCAATTTTTCTTGTATTTGCACGGTATTGCTCATATAAAATTGAAATTTAAACTGGTTTTAACATATTTTTCACGCTGAACACTAGTGCACTACATTTGACCACCGAGAATCGATTGGGAAAACCGAAATAAACACAAAAGCTTTCGTCGTCTCTCTCATGCCCTCATGGGTATATGTCAAAAATTAGCCACGGGATAATTTTTATGCAGGTCCAGAGCCGGCTAATTTTTTGAAGTCTATATTCACCAAACTAGTGTCAAAAATTAGCCTGTGGATACAATTTTAACGCAATTGGCACACGGCCCTACTGTACTTTCTATTTCAATAATTTTAAAAATTGGCAGCCCTAATGCATACGTCCGTAGTTGGCCCCTGTCATTCCTTGGCCTTACCTGTGCTGAGTCTACAAAAAAAGTAAACAGCAGCTGCTGCTGTTATGGTGGGACAAAGAAAGAACGAATTTTGTTTCTTATATTTGCAGCCATTTCTAATTGATAACTATTTCTTCTGTTATATGTTTGTGTATTTGCTTTTTTGGGTTTTTGGCCTTGTGTTGTGCTTTTTTCCAACCAATATCTTTATTGAAAAGTCATATTAAGCAACTAAACAGCGGTTGCTTGCAAACGCCATAATAAGGTTTTAAATACAACAGTATGGGAATTCCACCGTATCTATTAGGATTAGGAATTCCGTTGTTTCTCGGTTTGCTGGGAATCGGATTATACCTTATTAACCAAGAACGATATCAACCTAATCAAGAACGATATCAATCTACATCGCATAATTCCGGACGCAGGACTCCATTCTTCGAGTAAGTAGAGATAACGATACGGATATGATATTTGCAAATTAATTGTTTACAATATTCAGCAACTCTGTAATATGTCCAATATGTCTTGAAGATATGAGTACTGGAGATTCGTCGCCACTGACCTGTGGTCATATATTGCATGATGTCTGCTTAGTAGAATTGCATAAGAGAAAACAACTTCAATGCCCAAAATGCAGAGCTGATATTCATTTTAAGTGATAGAGGGAATAGATCAGACTGCAGCTACTCACATTGGCCTTAGTTTAATATTTCACTACTGTAAGATTTTGCGACTTTTGATCTTGTCAGGAAAATAAAATAAAACTGTTTTCCTAGTAGAATACATATGTTTGCTGTTTACTACCAGTTAAGTTCAGGTGACACCAAGCAGCAACAATCAGTATGTATGTATCAAACAAGAGTATAGGGTCTGTGTCTCCTAAACTAAGACTGCTATTTTTATTTTTAAAGGATAATCAAAACCATAGGTGATTTTTTCGTATACAACATGCGATATCGAAAAAAATGCGATGATCCTAAAAATAATCTAACAAGCAAATCTAGAAGAAAGCCTATTCAGATAGTGCTTACATTTATTGCTGAACATGTTAAATATTAATTATATACAGTGGTGGCAAAAATAATAGTCCCTTTTATTTTTGCCACCACTGTAAGTATGTAAATTATATATGTATATTTTTGTAATTGCCTAAAGAGAATTTGATAACATAAACATATGTATCAGGTCTCGGGGAAATCCCTAGTAACGGACAGTGACACGTAGATACGTCACTCTATGTTCGTGAAGTTGCAGTTACTGATAATGTATACGATTGGAAAGTTTACGGAAATAAATTATTCGTGTGGTAAAAATAAATCAATGTTTTGTTTTCTAAGTGCATTGGGCTTAAAATGCTAAAAAATAACTGCGATGTGTTTATCATTAGGCGTGTTTTTTTCTCAAATCTGTATAGAGTAAACATGTTGCAGGAACATGTTTTCAATCTAAAATCCAACAAAACCTTAGGATGGATAATTATCTAGGCATTCGACATTTTCATTTCCCGTTCTTTTCACCCCCTTAATCGAAAAACAGCTTGTCTTGCCTGGAAATATCGTTCCATCTAGGGTAGAGTCATTAGTATCCGGACAGTGCTGGTATCCGGACACTTCGTCGTTTATTGTCAAAAAATAAGCTTTAGTGTGAAAAATACAAGGAACATTGAGGAGTGTTCCTTTAAGTATTTTTCACACTGAAACCGGAAACGTCTCTTATTTTTTGACAATAAACGACGAAGTGTCCGGATACTAGTGCCTCTACCTATATCCTGACTATGACTTTTCTTGGGTCCACTCTGGTGAATAGTGTTCTGGGATGGCTCAGCCTCTCAACTCCTTTCAACCTAACCTAACCTATGTACATATACAATACTAAAAGGAAAATAAGCATTAAAAATGGGTTTTATCTTATTCTATTTAGTCTAAACGAATGCGCCAAATGTTTTGAGATGTTCGACAAAATCAATTTTGTACCTACAATGATTGCATAGAAAAACTGATTTGCAAATCACAAGCAATGCCCACAACGCAGAGCAGATAGTTTTTATAGCCTTCTCCAGGATGAAATAAGTTTGCCGCTCCTCTCAGTTTCTTGTGCGATGTACTTTGTACTCGTAAAATCACAGCAGGTTGTGCGCAACGGATTTCGCTACGTATTTTACCCGTTACTTCTTTCAATTTGTTGCTTATCGTATTTGATTTAAAAATAAATAAATAAGAACAAACGTGCTATTTTTAAAAACTAAAGTACAAAATATAATTGCATCTCTTTTTCATTTCATCTTTCGTTCTAATCGTGTAAATATACATACATACAGTTATACATATATTTATCTATGCATATGTCGGTGCATTCTTTTTTTGCAAATGTTACATCTCTCCTTTGCTAAGAAAAGCCAACAACCACGAAATCTAATCTAAGTAAACGAATTGAAAATAGGTAATGCATTCAGCCTCCAGTTCTCACGCCATCGCAGCGTTTGGAATTCCTGTAAATTGCGTCTGAAAGTCTCCTTCGATTCCAGCAAACTTGGATTACTTGGGAAATTCTCGAACCAAAACTTCAATTGATCGGCCAGTTCTCGATGATTGTCGAAAACGAATCCATTCTGGCCGTGGATCACCAATTCATTTAAGCTAAAACCAGAAATACAGTAAATGTCTATCAAATAGAACCATGCAAGTCGTACCATTTAAAATTCACCGCACAAACTGGTATACCACATCCGAACATATCGACAACTTTCATTGGTAGATCTAAGCCTGACGAGCTCCAATGCAAGCAAACACCGAGATCAGCCGAGGCCACAACAGTTGGATAATCTTCTGTTTCCAGCCAGGGTGTGATGATCGAAACTTTTCGCCATTTTAATTCGTTTATTTTCTCTAAATAGTGTTCTTTTTGTGGTCCTTTGCCGGTTATAATGCACAACAGTTCAGGATATGAGCTGGGCTTCTCTGTAGCTGTGGCTTCGTATTCTGTTAAATAATAGAGTTGATTTTAGTTGACATCAGCATTGAGGAGACTTTTTTTTGTACCTTCTAAAGCCTTGAGGAGTATTCCAAAATCTTCATCAGGTGTCCAACTAGTGCTGGATATCAAAATAGCTGTACGATTGGTTTTGTAGTGTACGGCGTCATTGTTGAACTTTTGTGTAAGTGCTGTCGATTCAATTACACCACTCTCCTTGAAATCTAAACAATTTTTCGGCAGAAACTGTGGATATTCTTTCGATAATTTCATAAATAGCTCGTGTTTCTGACTCAGCTCAATCGGATGGAACTGAGGTGGTGGACGGTCGTAAAGGACAGTGGCAGTGCTGCAAAATAGTTTTATTGAATTAAATCAAAACAGAAATAGTGACATAGAAGATTTTAGAAAATGGGCAATATACTCGTATACTTTTGAAAACAATCAACATTACTGCTCATTATGCTCCAAGTTTTGTAAGAAGAAATTATTTGGGCTAGTCACGAAATCTCTCAAACTTATTTTATTTTCACGATATAACCTTATCGAAGCATGTCTATAAATTCATTATCTGCTTGAAACGGAAAAGAAATTGCGTACCTGATTTTCCAGTTTAATCTAAGATCCTCCCGCATCGCTTTAGTCACACAGAAGTGTGCATTTGCCTTTGTTCCAAATCTCTGTTCAACCCATTTGGCAAGCTTTACTATTAAACTCTGCTCACCGCCAGCAGTCAACGCTAGAATACTGTACGTAAAATTATGCCAATCGATGATTAACTTGGTACGCGTCAGCGTGCAGTATAGGTAGCACACAACTAGTGTTGGTATCGCAGGTGGATTCTGGACTAGAAGAAAGTTCGGACGCCTTATTGATACGAGTGCAATTAAAAGACTTAGCGTCTGCCAAATTGTCTTAAATATGTACTTGAGTTTTGGCGTCAGATTTGTGTCGGGCACCGCAGTCAATTCGTTGATTTTACACTTTGGCCCTGCGACCAATAATGACTCTATGGGTTTCGTTTCAACATAACCAATCAAGTCGACATTGAAGCCTTCGTCTAGGAGACTGTTGGCATGGTATTCCATGCGGGGGCTACGTCCAATGTCGCCAAGGACGATTATACAAGCGTTCCGACGACGCAATTGCGGTTGTCTGTCGACCATTTCAGTGTGAAAGTTTTAAAATTCTATTTTCGGATAGTGAGCAGTGGTGTTTGTTGATTAGATTTTTGTTTTGATTTATGTTGATCTATATACAACGTATCGCGATTCAACTTTATATTCAGGTTTTTTTTTTTGCTTTGATGTTTAGCTTATTTTATACGTCAACAAGTACTGTCATGGAAATTGACACATAAGTGGTGAATAAAATCAGCTGACTGGATGGTGGCACAATTGCAAGAGTTCTGTTTGTTTTATAAAATTGTTTTAGGTCTCTAGTAGGATTGCGGGACATGTTTAATTGTTCGCCATATACGTACTGTATGTAATCATGTGCAAACGTAAGCTAAACTTTAATAGGTGTGTTTGGTAACCTGTTAATTTACGTATATTTAATTCCAACTGTCAAAAATCAAGAGAAGAGAGAGCCAAATGACAGTGTCAAAAAATATTCCCTCTTGTGGTAAAAGTGGGGGTAAATCCTCTCTTCTTTTTTAACTATTGATTATTTTCAAGAAAAACTATTTTTCTTTTATTTTTCTAATAAATAGTGATTGACACTTCACAAATTGTCAGATGGCTGTTTGAAGGATGTGCCTCGGTGACTCCATGAAAAAGATGTAGCAACGATTTCGCAGGAGGGGAAATTGTTTGACACTGTCATTTGCCTCTCTCTTCTCTTGATTTTTGACAGTTGGATGTAAATTTACGTAAATTAACAGGTTACCAAACACACCTAATAGGTCTGTTTGGTGTGTCTTTTTCGCGTAAGTGATTGATATCTGTCAAATAGTAGAATCCTCTCAATGAGAGAGATATCCTCTCCCAGAGAAAAACTCCAACAAAAGACACCAAACGCTTTTGAAACGAAACCTGTCGATTTGTTTTTGTTTTCCACTACAATGAAGATTATGACATTTCTCAAACTGTCAGATGGCTTGGTTTGACAGAGTTCAACAGTCCACTCCGAGGAAAAGGTCTTGCAGATACTTGCAGATAATTCATCGCAAAGAGCGAGCCAAATGAGAGTAAAACAAATTGAGAGCCATGCAACTGTCATGATTCTATGAAAGTTAACATAGTATTGCAGAAACTATCGACACACCAAACAGACCTAATGTAATTTGGTATAGAGATAGTCTGGGACCTGAGGATGCATGCAAAAAACTACAAAATTTGAACCCGATAGGTGGCGCTGGAGTCAAGTTATTAACAACTTCTATATTAATTGACTAAAATGAATATCAGCTGTATATAATTTATGTATAGGTACATATTTACTGAATTTCGAAAACGTTAGCTCTGCAAATTTAAAGTTTACTTTTCTTGTATTCAGGACAGCCAGAAGCCATTTGATTCCGATGCAGCCCGACCCCTGGATCTTGGTGAGGGTTGAAAGATAGAATTTCTTCTCGTTAGCCCCTGGCCCTCAGTGCTACTTACAGTACTTTAAAATCTCAATTAACTTCTTAACTGGAAAAACACCACTCTGCTCCCATTCACAAGAATTTTATTTACTTTTTCTTTCTCAAAGTAGTACATACATAGGTATATCGTTTGTTTTTAATGTTTACATATATGTACCATTTTTGTGCCACCATCCGATATTAAATTGTCTATAAATTAATAGTTTGCTCTCCAAATGCAAATGACAGTTATAGAAACAAAGTGTAAACAAATAAGTAAATTAAATTATTTAATTAAAATTAACCTAAACAACGTTTTCCATTGACTATTTCCATGCTTGCTTTAGGATTTTTCGTGCCGATAAATGCTTCACCACCAGCGAGCCAGTCGTCAGTGCGATCAGTACAATTGTTATAAGGAAGTAATCGAAATCTTCTTTTAGCAAATCAAATGTTTTGGACGGTGAGACGCGTGTAATAAATAAATCTGAAACAAAAAAATTTGGCATTACATTCAGTCGAGGACACCGTTCAGAATGGAAATCTTACCCAACCCTGTTGCAACAACTAGGCATGTACTCTCTAGGCCACTTGGTGCAGTGAAAATGTTCCTAATTCTAGCAACAGTCTGATTATAGTTGATGATATTCTCTGTGGGTAGTGGAAGTTCTGGAATGTACGGGATTACACCTTCCTCGCGAGCCTGATTGGGTAAGGTGATTGGTCGGCGGGGATCTAAGAGAACCCATGGCATTTCAACAATTGCGCCACTCGATGTACCAACTGCAAATTAATGGAATTGGTCCAAAAAAGGAACGGAAAAAGGAACTTCTAAAAATACTCACTTAAAACATGTTTGTTGGTGATTCCGCGCTCGGTGATAGTTTCTTTAAGGGTTTCCACTGATGTGGGTATGATGAAAGATTGTTTCTCTACCAACGGCATGGTTGGGGCATTCAACGAGCTCCAGACGGTGCTATTGGCTTGCGATTTACCCTCGTATAATTCAATAGTTGCTAATTTTTAGAGTAATTAAATTAGTTAAATTAATTGTGCAGAATTCACTCAAAAGCAATATTATCGTTCAAATATAAATTATCTAATAGTAAAATAATTAGCTTACTTATTTCGGTTCGGCGGACTTTGTCATTGTAGTAGCTGTATGCCAACCAATTTTCCGAATGAATAATATTCAAAGGACCGCGCACCTTACGGTGTGTCATTGAAAATACCACAGATCCAGAGACGACATCGATCAGATGAACATTCATTATATCTGGAAAAAAAAAGAAAAGACAATTTTCCAGAGTCTACATATGTACGAATACGTTTACACTTTTCACTAACATTTATGAATACTGTTTGCTGCCTGCGTTACTACTGCAATCAAATTTGGATTTATGTACTTATAAAGTACAGAACGATCGCCCAAGACTCTACCCTGCGAGTGCACATGTTCAATTGGATTCTTCGAAGCCACCGCAATAATTTCATGTTCTCCATTGTGACCACCCAAGCGTACATTCCAGATGGGTTGCGTTTTCAGTTCCTATAAAGGAGAGGATTTAGATTTTATTCTTTTTTATTGTCTAAATAAAATATCCTCCACTCACTCCTCTAACCGATTTTATAAAGAATCCATTAAGCGTTGCTTCAGCCTTATCAGCTGTAAAGATATACATTCCTTTCGCCTAGAATGGGAATCAGCAAAATAAGATTTGTATTTCGTATTTCATATTCACTTACCATTGCTTTGGTACTGTCTGGAACTACATGAATACCGTTATCACTATCGAGCAGTAGTATTCCCTTGATGTAATCATTTTCTGTTTCTCGTAATAAAGTCATTTGCTTGATTTTGTAATCCAATTTGGTTAGACCCTCTTTGGTAGGTTTGCCAGTGATCGGGTTGAAACGGAAGATCACACCATTCCCGGATTCCTATGTTATGATTTAGCCATTATACATTTCAGTTGTGAGACTGTACTGTGAAGGGAAATAGCTTACCACATCTTTAGCAATAATCGCACACAACGGTGGCAACGGGAAATGTTTTGATGTTCTTTGTACGATGAGACGCATGTTTTGTTCGTTTTCGAAATTCTCCAATGTTGGTAGATACTGCATCCAATGTTTTTTACTACTTATATTATCAATACCAAAGAGTTTACCACTTCTGGTCAGTACGACAAGCATTTTGTGCAAGCCAAAGGAATCGCGAACTAGTCCTGCCTTTTGGGTATCAGTTGGTGGTGCACCCAAACCCAATACATGAAGAATAATACTTTTTATCAGAGTACTTTGCCCAGTGATACGACGAACAAAAGCACCAAATATGTCACCTTAGAAGAAAATAATAATAACATTTGACATTCGAGTGATGGTCATTGAAATTTTAATTAGTAGTAGGAGTGGGTACCGTTTTAAAACTTAAAATTATGTTTTACTCACTCTCGATTCCGGTTTCCACTTTGCATTTAAGGTGAGCATTGGGGAAAATTGTTTGAGTTAAATTTGGTTGATTATGAAATAATTTTATTACACTTTAGTAACTTGAAAAACGTTTAACCAGTTAAGGTGAAGTGAACCTACTGAAACTGACTATTATCGATCTGTTGTCGCGTGTATGGTTTGGAGTTCTAACTTTCAATACACTTATTTTATAATTATTAAAATGCATTTCTTCTTTGCCAACCTTCGAATTTTCATCTATCGACTCTAATAGATTTCGGACTTCATAATACACCGGTGCCTCCGTTTCGACAACATCGACGAAGCGCAGCGCCGAATACACCGATGCATTACAGCAGGCAACGCCTAATGGGGTTCGCTTTGAATGATTCTACCAAGTAATAAAGAAAAATTATTAAACACCCCATCGCAGGTGTTTTTGATTTCGGGTACTATGTAGCTTGTCTATCGGAGCACTCAATCAATTGCACTGCCGAATATTATCGCCTAAGTAACTAAGCACTGTGTGTGGGAATATAACCCAAAACATCTGCGTTGTAAGCCAGCCAGGCGGCAAATCGTTTTAATTCTTACAAGTCAGAGAATGTTCCTTAAATGCATTCTACAAAACTATAACACGTAACTCACCAGGTTTATTCTTCATTTCACTCTCAATGGCTCCCTCGTCATCAGCTAAAGGTAAATCAATAAATTCAATTGCAACTATATTTGCCAACGACTCTTCGCGGGCCCAGCGGATTTTATCTGAGAAAAAAAAAATTGGATTAGAATATTTTTACAGAACTTAAAACCCTTCAATATGTACTTTGTTGAATAGAAAGAATAGCTTCGTCACTGGTTAATACAATGTAAACACATGCTTTTCCATCGCTGCGAACTGATTTACAATCAAATGCCTTCAGCTCTGGTGTACCATAGTAATTGGGATAGGAAACAGAGTTCTCCAGTTCTTTGATCTTTTCGCATGTCTTTGCATTGAAAGCGTTGATCGTGAGTACCTACGCAAATAGAAAATGATAATTTATCTGGTTCTAGAATCAAGACAAACTGCTTTCCTACATTATTTTCGAGACTAGCTTGAATTAACACCGAAACCTGATTGTATTCAGCTTGCAAGAAGCTTATTGCATTGGGTAGGGGACAAACTTTAACGGCTTCATCTACACCGACTAACTGTCCGTCGATTACAAGAACTCCATCATCTGACTAGAAATGAAAATGCACATAAGGAAAGGATAAACACAATAAAAATGTTACCTTTAACGGCTGGGGTTTGGATTTTGGCACAGCTGCAAGTTGTTTGCTAATAATCTTCGACTCTGATGATGACAAATCCAAGGTGATCAGTTGTCTTCCGTCAACACAGACATAGTGTGTTCCCGACAATATACACTTTTCCTGTTGTATCCAAGCAGCGGTAATCTTCGTAGTGGTACTATCCGCCAATTGACCAGATGTGGCAAAATATCTAGTCACTTCAATATGTGACCCCCACACCGGAATCACATGATATAACATTGTGCTGTAATAGAACCAAAAGGCTCCCTCGGCTTTATCCGGCTGCACAGGCATAAGAGACCATTCCCATTCAATATTACCGTTGGCCGTATTCCATCCGCGGACTATTGCCGGCGCAACCCCTTGTACGGTGAGCATATCAAAGCCGTGATTAGAGTTACGACGAGCGGCGGCAGTCCCAATGGATTGTTCATTGAAATTGTAGCTAAATTTAATATCACCACGTGCGGTTTTTTCCAATATTTGTCGCCATTGAATTTCACCAGTTTTTGGACAGAGCGATGCTAAAACATTTTCCGATGTTGTCACAAGCAAACGACCATTGGGTTGGTTCAGATCCAAGTGGGCTGTGTTTAGTTTTCCTATGTGGAGATTGCGCCTGTAATATATGTAGTTAGTTTTTCTGTTTTTTTCATTTCATTTTTAATTAGCAACATAGCCATAGGGGATGACTGAGTTTCACCGGAAAACATACCAATCGAATTTTTTGATTTGATCTTCATATAAGCCATTGGTATATTGAATGAAAACCAATCCCAGAAGGATGGTTAAACAGTTTAAATTGCTTTTTGCGTGCATTTCTTTAATTATTAGTCTGTGAATTAATTATTTTCAGTTAAAATAAAGCATTCCGATTTCTACGCGAAAAGTTGTACGATGACATGAGCGAAGAAAAAAAATGTTCTAGTATTGTCAAAGTTGACGTGTTTCTTAAGAAATACACCTGGCGGTGAGTAGAAAAATGTCAGTATAGATAGCTGCACTGTTTGTTTGTAAATCGAATCCTCTAGTGGCATGCTTACACATGCATCTATTTAAGTTTGTGAATAAGCGAAATTTGAAATAAATCCGCCAATAACCACCAAATCATAAATGTACCTGCATGGACTCGGAAACCCTACACTCATCTAGCTTGTTCTACCTAACAACTTACTTCACAACACTCGACAAAGCTTAGTCGACACACACATTATATGGAAAATTGGATAAATGTGTAAGGACTGAAAAACGAAGGCGTTTTTACTTGTTTTCTTTCTTCGTTGGTGATAGAAGCCGTGTTTTATTATCCCCATGATCTGATCCGGATCAGATCAGAATAATAAAACAAACTAGATCAAAGTTCTGTGTGTGGTGATTGTACAAGCTAAGTTCTTTTTGACATTTAGTGCGAAGTTGCCATGCGAATGAATATTTTCTTTTAAATGAAAATTGAATGCGCTTGTTTTATTTTTTTAGGAGGAAATTGTTAATTTTGATTAACAGATACCGAATGAGAATAATATTTTGTAGCTATAATTTCAGTTTCACATCGCTTAAATATCATTATGAGCAAAAAAATTAAATTATTCGAACAAAATAGCATTGATATTTGGATTGCCAATAATATTTTTATATTCTAATCTGGCAACATTTACCCTTGTCAATTGTCAATAATACATCAACATTCACAAACCAAAGTGCATCATAGTGAGAAAAAGTCGAACTAATTTTTGGATCACGATAATTGATCTTGATAAAAACCAAGATCTCGTATTGTTGTTGTAATGCACACAAATTTATGAGTTGATCTGATCCGGATCAGATCACGAGGATAATAAAACGCGGCTAGTGTGTACGATCGCTTCAGAGTGCAAAAATGATATCAGTTTTGGGTGGAACTCTTGTTCGAGGGTATGTAATCGCTTTAAGGGGTCAAATTGAGATGTTGTAATGCACACAAACTTATGAGTTGATCTGATCCGGATCAGATCACGGGGATAATAAATCACGGCTAGTGTTCCTATCAAGAAAATAACACCAAGGTCGTAAGAAAAGCATTATTGTACAAGGATTTCGGTCCGCGTAGATTGTGAAGAGCTTTGGTTGAAAAATCTTAATAGGCAACTAACATTTTGGTCTCCAAATAGACAAACATGATTCATAAAATCGGCTTTGCTATGAATATGAGTAGGTAGTCACCATGGGACGACTAGAACTATAGGGTACCATTTCTTTGTAAATTCTCATTAAACGAGCTGCATTTCTATATGGATGATAATGAACATAAATATATGTTTCTTCATTTCACAAACAATTTACTGTCAAAACTCATTCATCCACGAGTACATCTGTCTGTTCGTTTCAGTCTGTCTCATTCTATCTCGAAGCTTAAACATCTGTGTGTAGGAAACTGTCATCTGAGAGCAAAAAATAATTTTCCTTCTAATTCGAACAGCTAGCTCACGAAAAAGTGGAAAAAAAAACCAATTTATTTGTTCTATTTTGTTAAGAAAATTGTCATTAAAATTATTATTTTGTTTTGCAAAAACACCACAGTGAGCAGTAAAAACAACATGTGAAAATATAATTGCGAAATTTCAGCGTATAAATTTGAAGAAAGGTGCAGAGCCGAAGAACAAAAGCAATTTTTTTTTTCTTGTTAAACTTCTACCCAAGTTAACTAAGTGCGTTTTAGTTGCGAATTTGTTTTGATGCAAATATCAGAGTACATATATACAAAATAACAACAAAATAAATCATATCGGGCGACATTAATCAACGGCGTGTGCAACAAACTAGTGTTTTTCGGTGTAAATATTATTTGCAAGTGGAAAAAATGGTAGGTAATTGTAAATCAAAAAAGATAATTTTGGAAAGCACACAAGAGAACTAGCTAATTGAAAGGCAGCAATTTGTGTTGGGGTGTGTTTTCTGGTATGTGTAGGGGGCAAATTGTTAATTCTTCACATGACTTTTAAAACTTCCCTATGGGTAGCAAAGCAATGGTCCTTGAGGTACGGAATGATTTGTATTTGTGACTCTTCTTCTGATTTAACAATTATGTCTTTCTTTTTCTTTATATAACATTCTGCAGAAAACAGCAATCGAAGAGGAAATTGTTTATTATTTTATTTGGTTGTTTATCACTGTTATGTTCTATTTAAAGTTCTATACAAATAGAGTCTGTCACGACATGGTCTAGAAACTTGTAGATCAAGTTCCTGGGACTCGTCATCAATTTTAATGAAATTAAGAGCTTATTTTCTCGTATGTAGGTAGAGCAAAAACACGACACATAAAGTGTACATTTGAGACTGTAGTTTCTTTGAAACAGCTAAAATTTGTTAAAATTTTATTTTAAATAGAGAAAGAGGGAGTTTTTGCGTTAAATCTTCATTGATTTCTTGTACACAAACGGATACTCCTTTTTGCCAACTTCCGCTGCTACTTGTTATCAAAGTTCAGTGTTTGGGAGAAGAAAATATACCGCATAGGTATCAGCCTTAAAAACAGGATGAACTTGGATCAACAAACATTAATTTAAGAAAACAGAACCCTAAAGTTTAAAAGATCAAGCTATGAAAGGCTGCGATCCTTTATTGGTTGGGAGTAAGTAAGTATAGGTGAGGACAAACGGATGGCAGTTGATAGCGCTAGAAATTGTCTCGATGGATAACCAACACTATCAAAATCAGACAGTGCTATCGATTTTAGAAAAAAAAAAAAAAATATATATATTCATGGCCTCAAATGAAACATAGATGCCCTAGAAGCAAATGAAGACTCTCAAGCTCCAACCTGCCCAAGTCTTTGGATTTGCTGTATGGAAAAACAACGCGAATAACAAAGATTAGTAACGAATATGTACAAAAAGTCAAACAACATTTTCTGTTATCACAATGAAGCGCTCTCTGGTCTCTGTATTTTGGCTCAGGCTGGCCGCCACTCCTACCTATCTATGCAGATGTTTCGATATTTCGTTTAAATCTGTAAACGATATTCTTGTGAAATACGTATTTTTAAACTTAATTTTTATCGCACATCTTTGATGACTCAATTTCGTGCATTGTTGCGGGTTTGTTTACAAAAAATGTATATAATCTTATCTATCGTTCTGTTGCATGTTAGATAAATCCGTGTATATATTTTGAAATGTACATCCATCCTCTATTGAACAAACAATCATACGGTCCCAAGTAAACAGAATTTATTCAGTTGTTCACATGACGTGCCTATTAACGCATGTAATCAAATTTCATTGATCAGTCAAAATTATGTAACGCTACGCTGCAATTATTCCTGTACCGAAACAAGATTATAACAGTCATATTCAATTGAGTCATGGAACCAAGTTTGTTTTGCTTGTTGAGTATGTTTCCAGTTTCCGCAATGAGGCAATTGAATTCTGAACGACATTCTACTGTCGACAAAAACCTCATTAAAGGTCAGTGATTATTCTGCTGTGTGCTATCAAATAATATATGTTGGCGACCTGTTACTCCACTTCACCTACTCCTTTATGAATAGAATCATTATAAAAAATAAAACTGTAAAAACTTGTGACGATTTTTAACCGACGAATAACAATGACATTTGGAGTCGGTTATTTAAAATGTATGTATGCATGTTTGCTTTGGGCTGCGAAAATTGTGTTTGTTCACAAATTTAACTGATATAACAGTAAGCCTCTTGTCATACAGGGGTGGCAAGCTAATTAGCACACCCATTGAAATTTTTCTTTCTGGCGACAAAATGCATTAAAAAAGTTCATTGGACGCATTCCAAATACAAATATTTAGTTTTATTTGAACACATTATTATATTTTACGAAAAATAAAAAACAAAAATAGAAAATGTAACTATAATTTCGAGAAAAAAAAGACAATGATCAAGATCAATGCTTTATGGACGTGTTATTATGTGAGGCAGCTGTTCTCTAAAATGATACTTAGAGAGTCTGAAAAATAGTGAGAACAACTTAAAAGTAATTTAAATGTGATTTTGGCTATTCAGATTTACTTAATATATGATTGGGTATCCTTTCTGAACAATAACGGCAGCATATCTCCTGCTCAATGACGTCATTAGGTCAGCACAGACTTCAGGAGGAATTTTGTACCATTCTTCCCGAAAAGTGGTCCATAACGCGTTTGCCGTGGTTGGTTTTAATGCCATTACATGTCGTTTGAACATGACCCATAAATTTTCTATTGGATTGATATCCGGGCTTTGTGGGGCCAAGTCAGAACGGTAATAACGATTGCATCAAACCACTCCTTAAATGTGCGGGACGTATGGCATGGGGCATTGTCTTGCTGAAACACAATTTGCCGATGTGTTGCAAGTGGAAAATTATCATAGAAATGTACCAAATTGTTGGCTAATATGCTCTGGTACATAAGCCCATCCATTTTTCGTTTAACTTGGACTATTGGCCCTACAGTATTCGCGGTAAAGCAGCACCATAACATCACGCTGCCACCTCCATACTCAACTGACTTCGTAGTGTACTTTGGGTCCAAATCCTTGTTGTGAGGATGTCGTACGTAGGTTCTGCCATCGGTTCCATATACAGATTAAATTTGGATTCATCACTTCAGATGACAGAATTCCAGAGAAACTGACTATTGAAGATATGGCATTTTCCGAAATCCAGCGGTTGTCTTCGATTAGACTATGAAACCTTCGGTTTTTTGAGACTCTGGCATCCTCGAAGACTATTTTGCAAAAACTGAGCTCTAACAGTCCTAGCTGATATATTCACACAGCAGTTTTGGTGTATTTGAGCTCTTATTTCCATTGAAGAGGCGAAGGAGTGCCTAAGGGTATGTCTGACCATCGGACTATTCTCATGTTTTTAGGTTTTTTTTTGACCTGGATTGTTTCTGATTTGCAAAAATCCCACGTTAATGGTAATGCTTAAGTGCATTCTGTACTTTTTTTTTTGTGAAAAGCCGATTAATCTTGCGATTTCAGATATGTTCTGCTCTTTTTGGTGCAAATTCGGAATCTGATTTCATTCTGCCTTCATTGAAAACTTTTTTTCTGTTAAAACGATTATTCATAGAAATCATACGTTTAAGCTGCAAGCTGTTCTGTAATTTCTTGTTATACGAATGAGCCTAAAACACATTTTTCTTTATCTTAAAGTAACTTATTGAGATTGTGCTTCCGAATTCGCATTTGTAGCACCTTCGTTTTCATCAGAATCATAATATTAAATTCAAACACTGTCGGTTTTGAGTTTTAAGTTCATGGGTTTATTTTTATAATCTTCACACGCTAAAGGGGTCATGAATACCTTTATAATGCTTACACACAGCGCGAGCACACGAAGAACAAGAACGAGAGACAGGTAATGACAGGCCATTTTTACAGTCTGCAACGGTTGTCCAGGTTTGAATAGCATTCCGCCGTCTCATCATCTTCACCATAGAGTCGATAGGAATCGTCTTTAGTTAGTCCTTTTTTGAGGTGGTATGTTAGTGGTCAGTGTCCGGCCAGATAATAATATAAAACCCTGCGCGTTTATTACTTTCGAAATATACTGATGGTTAACTGTCTTTCGCAACATCTTCAAGTGGATTAACACAGTCGCAAACAAGCGTTGACCCTATCGAGTAAAATTTGATAGGCTGAAAACTGCTTGGTTGTCCAAAAGAATAAATCCCTACGACAAATAATGCGCTTGAATGATTGTTGAATGTGTTCATTCCCGGTGGTCCTAAAATTAATGTGAGTGCCTTACTAGGCAGCACCGCAGCACCCTCCTCACCACCTAACCTAACCTTATCCTCATTTAATTAATTAAAAAAAAATATATATATATGTATATACAAACTGATTTTTTTTTTCATTTTCAGATCCACTCCGCCAGTAGATTTTTATATAAAATGCAATTCATCTGGTAAAGTATCCACAGGCAGGAGGCAACCGATTCGAGTCCTCAGAAATTATTTCTCACCCTCAAAAACGGTTCACTCTTTAGAGAAACCTTTGTTTTTGTATTAGTTCACACAACGAGTAACAAACATCTGAAAAGCAAAATGTCACCGCAATTACTATTTCTCAGTATATGCTATTGCTTAGCTGCGATAGGTAACGGAAATATTTTAGTCTATCGAAGCATGTCCGATAAGGTATAAATGATCATCAATATATTGATGCACGTGTATATACTCACCTTCTATTGTTTTATTTAGTTCTTACAGGAATTTTATGACATACCCGCACAGTTCGGTGCAACGATACCATCGAGTGGACTTCGTGTGTTGTCTATAGAAGCTAGTGATAAATTCGGATGTAAAAATTTGAAGCCAGCACCAACAAATCTTAAAAATAAATACGCTGTTATAATTCAAAGGTTTTATCTTAATTGGTTAAAAAGAGACCGATAAAAATATAATGCAACTTTTTTTCTTTTTGCCAGAGGGGGGGCAAATTGCCCTTTCGAATTGAAAGTACGGAATGCTCAGGCAGCGAATTTCAGTGTGGCGATAATTTACAACTACGATAACGATGAAGAATTAGGTAAGTACAGCTACATACAAAATATGAACTTATTAAAAAAAACTTTAGTTTGTTGTCTCCTTGAATGGGCGTGCTTCCGAAGTATTCTTTCATTACTTCAGAGTAGTGCCATTTTTCTTAACTTCAATCTTCTTGACCTCCAATGTAGTAATTGGGATCACTCCATGATCTTGCATCCAGCGCTATGTGCGTCTCCTAACTTGGTTAAGCCGTCTTTGAATGTCTACAGTGCCCGGATTACTGCCGCTATATTATTTACCTTACTTACAAGAAAAGAGTTTACTTGCCTATAGATGCTATCAAGGACAACATACATACATACAATTAAACTTCTTATGTGGAACGGGCCGATAAATGAATCGGATCCAGCAAGATATGGGCCAACTACAGGAGGTTAAAAACGAACAGTTTTTTTTGCAAAGATTTCGTATAAATATCACAAGCACAGTGGCAATAAGTACATGCCTAGTGAACAGAAATGAAAAATGGCTCATTTTCTGTGCGAATTTCCATCAGACAGCGAACACTAAGCGTGCTCTTCTTTGGCGACCTAAAAGAGAGAAACTTATCCCTTTCTTTTTTCAACAGCGCATCCAGACAACTCCAAATTCTTAGGCCCGGACCTCTTTTGTGGCATAAACTGCGCAACAATGTAAGCCTTAATTAGCAAATGAGAACATGATCTTCGACTCTCTCATTGGAGAAATGTCTCAGGGCTCAGACAAGCTTATACATAGATAATATTATAACAGTACCCATCACAGGGAACTTGTCAACTACAATTAGAAGGATATTAGGTATCCAACAACTTCCTCTCCGGCCATTGCCAATAACGATACCACCTAAACAAGTTAGCCCTGTCTAGCGAGATCGATACGGCCAAGCACATCCTTTATGAATGCCCAGCACTATTCAAGGTCAGGAGGCTAACTCCATAAAGAATTTCTCAGACCTTGCAATTCAAAAAATGCGTCAACCAAGGACATACTAGCCTTTATCAGAAAGATGGTTTGCTTCTTGGACTAAGTAGAATTCCTACGATATAATAAATCTTTTCGGTTGCTTTTTCAGCATTAGGATAGGATCATTCTTTGAAAAAAAAAACAGGTCACATAAAGTGTGGTAACAAATCGGCCCCTCGTTCCGCACCATTTGCACGCCCTTTCTCGTCGTTCATTATTTTTTCATTAAACATTTCATACTTCTTTCAGAACCAATGTCTGCGAATAATGCTACTAATATAAATATACCGGCGATATTCGTTGGCTATACAACTGGCTGGACTTTAATAAATTCATATTCCGACGAGAACTCCATATTGGTAATTAACGATGATTTGCCCTTCAACATCAATACACAACTGATTCTGCCGTTTTCGATATTAATCGGACTGTGTTTTCTCATAATGGTAAAAATGTTACAAAGTATGTGTTGTAATTCAAAACATAACGATTTCCTTTTAAAGATATTTTATATGATATATAAATGTATCCGAGAGGAGAGGCGACAGCGACAACATCGTTTGCCAAAAAATATGCTTAAAAAAATTCCGATAACAAAGTTTACCAAAGGTCAACCGTATGAGATGTGTGTTATTTGTCTGGATGAATTTGTGGAAGATGACAAATTAAGAGTATTACCGTGTGCACATGGTGAGTATTTTTGAATTAATATTTTTCTTTATTCTGTATGTGCGAGTAGTTTCATGCGCGGTTTCGTCGTACAAGTACTTGCGTATTAAAATATTACAAAAATAAAAACAATATCCGTTGGCGCATCTGAACCAGAGGAGATGTGATCTTTGGGGACGTCAAAGACGATGGAAAAGCAACTATTGGCAGATCCAGGAGACGAAGAAAATTGTACAAGTCATGTCAGAAAGTTGTTGTCCAACAAAGCAACGTACATCAAACGTCATCCTCTTCGGTTCTCAGACAAAGAAAATAATTATATGAGTTTGACTATGGATGTACCTATAGTGTAAGACGTTTTAGATAACTCATATGAAAACAGAGGGCAAGCTACATACGAAGATAGATGCCAGTAAGGCAGGTTCTAGTGGTGCCTAGCTGAAAACCTCCAGACAAGACCTTGATCAGAAAGAATTAATTTAAACTCAAGTCTTTTTGAGTGAACTTTTGACTTGCAAATTGAAAAAAATATCATTTCTGTTAGCTTTCCAATTATGTTTACAAAAAAACACTAACACACTAAACACACTCTCTTTTGGCAGCATATCATAGTATTTGTATCGATCCATGGTTGACGAAGAATAAGCGCGTCTGCCCAATTTGCAAGCGGAAGGTTTTTGCGAAGGGCGAAACGAGATCAAGTCGGAGACGACAGTCTTCATTGCACAGTAATACGGATACAGATGATGACACAACACCACTATTACATGCAATAGCAAATAATCATGGAACTTTTGCAAACAGTCAGGATGAAGAGGGATCAGCAGATACTGCTGCCGATCCAGATAATCAATCATCTGATGATGAAAATGGTAATAAAAATGTGATGAATTATTTAAATTATTTTCTTTTTAAATACAATTTTTTTTTTATTTTGCAGTTTTATTGACAAATGACTCACCTAGTCGTAGTTTACCACGAGTCAATCCCTTTGATCGACAGCCGAATTTGCCAACCGTTGCGCGTTCGTTGAATAGCAGACTTTCGGATTATTCAATATTTAGGTAGGCTATAGCTCATACATAGGTATAATCGTCATATCAAAGCGATCACTGCCGGACCTTGCATAAGACCGAGTAGATCAGTTGCGCTAGAAGCAAGAGGTGCAAAAATTTAAAGATTACTCTATCCAAAAAACAGATAACGCGTCTACACATATTATCTACATACAGTGTTGGCCAAAACTAAAGCACCATTTTATCCTGTCATGAAAAAATTGAGTAAAAATGGAAAAACGTTTGATAATTTTTTTATTTTAATAGTTTTTATACAAAATACATTAGTAATTAATTAACTTTTATCATAAACAAAAAACAAATAACAAATAATATCAGAGTTCATAAGAATCCACCTGGACAAAACTAAAGCACATGCAATTTGCTAACATACAATATAACCGTTTGTTTTTTGTAAATATGATCTTATAAATGGTAATAAATAGTCGTTGTGCATCACCAGCGTTGTAGATTGGTCAGCGTAATTTGAATTGAGATAGTAATAAAATGGCGCCCAATAAATATTCCACGTGCCCTTATAATTCAAAAAATAATGAATTCTGTCCGATTTTGATAACGGTGATACAGTAGCATTATTTGACAATAAATTTGACATATGCCATACAGTGATTTTCCGCATAATTAGCCGATTCCGTGTTCGGGGAAACTTTCAAGCAATTCATAGTGGTTGTAGACCCCGAAAAACTACCTGTCGCGAAGATAACAGAATCATGAGGTTTATAAAACAGACCCTTTCATATTATTAACAAGTGTAAGAAACGAGCTAAGCTTAAATATCTCAAGTAGGACGATCCTGCGAAGAGTGGTTGATGGTGAATGGAAAAGGGGGCTCTACTCCGATGAGTCCAAGTTTAATTTAAATGGATTTGATGGACAGTTCGGAGGCCGAAGGGCGAACGACTATATCCCCGGTTCACTAAGGGTACAATCAAGTACGGCGGAGGCCACATAATTGTCTGGGGATATTTTTCTAGTGAAGAAGTCGAGACACTTCACAAGAATAATGGAATAATGTATCGTTTCATGTACATACCTGGAGATTCTCCATACTATCATGCTTCTTCATTCAGAAGAATATGCCCTTATAATGCATCTTCCAACATCATTACCATCCTAAGCATACTGCTAAACTTGTGAATGACTGTTTTCAAAAAAACCATATTACTGTAATGAAGAGGCCACCCCAATAACCTGATCTCAAACCCATAGAGAATTTATGGGAGACTGTAGATCAGTGAATTTATTGTAAGAAGTGCCATAGCTTATACTCTATATTTAAAGAGGCTCAAATTGCCTGGGCAATCATTCCCATGCACACAATTGATCATTTTATTGACTCTATGCCTCGTCAATGTACCGCAGTGATACAAAATAATGACTACGCCACCAAATATTAGTAATAAAATATGTGCTCTAGTCTTTTTATTCATTAAATCGAATATGTGCTTTAGTTTTGTCCAGGTGGTTTCTTATGAACTCTGATATTATTTGTTGTCTTTTGGATGTGTTAAAGATTAAAATAATTATTTTGATAGCAAATTAATAGCTAATATATTTTGTATCAAAACAATTAAAATAAGAAATTTATCATACATTTTATAAATTTTACGCAGTATTTTCCAAAACAGAATAATATCGTGCTCTAGTTTTGGCCAACACTTACTTACTTACTTAGTTGGCGCTACAGCTCGAGGTGAACCGGGGCCTGCTTCTCCCAACCATTTGTGTGTGCGTGTTATATTTTAGCACGAATGGAAGGGACCTACAGTTTTTTACCGACTCCGAATGGCGAGTTGAGAAGCTTAATCGTGACAAATGATACTCTTTGATGCTTGTCAGGCATTCGAAAGAAGTGATACCGTGAAAAAACTCTTTTAGGTGTTAGACTCGGCCAGGAGTTGAACCCGGGCAGCATTGCGTGGTAGTCCAACGCACTAACCACCACGGCCACGGCGACCACACTGTAAATGCGAATTAAGGCCAAATTGACTTTTCAATTTGCAAAATAGTTAAACAAACATAAAGTTTTTAAGCAAACACAGGGATACACCGATTTATAGCTACATAAATATATTAGTTGATTTAATGTGCTAGGTAACGTTATCTATTCAGATAAGTGATTTGGATTTTCCTTTATTACTTAAAACGTTGCAACAACATTTAATTTAAAAATAGGGCACTTATTTTGCCTGCACCAATGTGGAAAAAGTGTCGATGGTTCTAACTTTTCAGGGCTGCCATATATGTGCTTTCTTTGTGTCAAACAACACGTTCAGGTTATTCAAAAATCTGACCACACTTAAAAATACATAATCAAACAAAAAAATGATTTCAAATTAAATAACGAATTTTTACTAGCGCGGATATTTTTGATTCTGTGCAAGGCGCTAAAACTCTTAAAACCAGCACTGGAATGTTCCAATTATTAAATTGCTTCTGTTCAACTGTTTAAAAATCTCTTTTCTAGATGGATCCGCAGACGACCGTCGAACTCGATTAGCATAGCAGCACCACCCATGGTGACAAGAGGAGGTACTGTCGAACGCTCTGTGCGCAATGCGCCTATTAATGTTCCTGAGTCCAACTCACAGCCAACGTCGAACAACGTTCTAAATCCAAATCTCAGCGGGTCCTTCAAAGATGACGACGAAATGGAGACTCATCAGACGATATATGAACCCATTGCGGCAGAAACACCATCGACTGCTGCATCCACTTCAGATCTATTAGGCATCGTTATCATGGGAAACAATTCTAGACAAACACAAGCCAGACCTCAGAATCAGCAACAAGATTCCATATTCATCCAAACTCCATCGCAGGGTGGCATCGGTGTGGTGGCTCTACCCAATACAAATCTTCGCAATCCGCATCATCATCCAAACTCGTCTCAACTACCACCAAATCGTCAATACTTCATTTGAAAGTTGCACATCGTTGGATAATTTCGCGTTAAACTAGCTGAACAGAATGAGACAAAAGGAGAGTGAGCATAATCATTGTTAGCTCTAACTGTTTCTCTCGTCCCTTCCACCCCGCCCTAACCCCTTTTACACGTTAACGTAAAATGAGACAAAAAGGAGATAAATTGTGATTTAAGTTAGTAACTGTTATTGATTATTATTTTATTATTATTATGCTTTTAACAGCTGGAACCTAACCCGTATATAGCCACCATTTTATTCTATTAATTATTGCTAATAGTGAGTTTTTACTTTTAAATGAATAAAACTTATTTTTTAACATTTGCCCATTTTTTTTTTTTGTTTATTTGTCTTTATTTTAAAATATAAAATCAAAGAAATAGAATCAATACACGTATAAAGTGGCGAACGTATGAATTTGTAAATGTATTTTTATTTTATTTTTAAAGTTTGACTAAACTTATAATAAATTTGTAGGTACATACATATACATATATATAAAGATAAATGTATATGTTAATTCATATATTTGAAATTAATGTAGAAGTTATATTGCTGTAAATCCATGTAAAAAAAGAAGAAAACAAAAGCCCGATCTTTTCATCTTACACGGCGCCAAGTGTTCGTTTCACAAACAGAAGCTATTATGTATTCAAAAGTCATTAAGAACATGTGTTTTTTTTTATTTTGTAGTTTTCAGTTGTATAGCTGTATTAAGGAATAAAATAAATATTTAAATATATAAAGAAAAGGAGTAGCTTATGTGTATTTTCAAGACGCCCGGAAATGGGGACCGGACCACAAACATTAATTTATTTATATCATCGCTTTACTCAAAAAAACACTTGCAATTACAGACAAGGAAATAGCAGCAACATATTAGATGGATTGGCTATTTATAACAATTTTATCTCATTTTTTGCGATCTGTCTATTCCGATAAAGACGTGAAGATTGATGAAAATTTCTTGGTGCTTTTTTAGCTCTATTTTATAACCACATTGAAATTTCTAAAGATAAGTACATACCGTTGAATAATTTAACTAGATTAGAGTCAAAATTCCTCATAGTTTACCTTCTGGTTTTCTTGAAAAATGTGCATTACCGTTACATCAAATCGTGTACCATATGTTTAATATATCGCTAAAAATAAAAGCGAGATTTATGAAGACATGAATAAACAACCATCTAATTCTAAAATATTTAATAAGTTGGTTGGTTGCTGGAAAACTCAACTTTTAGTGCAAACCTGTGCTGTAACTTTAAATAACTAATATAGCTTTTTTAATTAGAAGGGCTCAGGGCATTATGTACGCAAAACCGGGTAAGACTATGTTGGGTGCGTGCCTGGTCAATCCGGGATAGAAGGCAACGAGTTTGCCGACGAGTTGGCCCCTACCCAAGGCGACGGAAGTAGCTTCACCACTTTGTGGAGGATATGATTACGAGAAGGGCTGACAATAGATGGTCTAACATTGTAGCACACAGGCTTTCCAAGGTACTTTGGTCAGCGCCGGACAGTAAAAGGACCAGTGAATTTTTTAGACTTAGCAGGGTACAAATGAGTATAGTTATAGGAATATGTATTATCTGGGTGAACACACCAACAGGCTCGGACTCAGAGGCACGGATATTTGAAGATACATACTATAATGATCTAGGAAGGTGTAGCAGAGTAATTCACTTATATTCTATGTGAATGTCAGGGCATACCACGTAGTCGCAGGAACATTTTAGGCTCCCACTTCTTTAGTAACCTGGAGGAAGTAGACCGAATCAACCATAGACTCATTCTAAAATTTTGCAGGGTAATAAATGCTTTGAGGAAATTGTTTAGGTGACATCCTTGGATGGATTCTTAGGGTATCGCGATGGGCCCACTCTGGTGCCTGGTGTTTTGGGATGGCTCAGTCTCTCAACCCCTCTCAACCTAACCTTGTTAATTAAAAGCGATCAACTCTTACAAATTTCAGCTGTATAAATTGTAATCAAAAAGGGTAACTAAGTTGCTGCGTCTTAAATCACCACTTGCCGGTTTTAGGTAGACCAGTCTGACAAACTGTGTCATATCCAGAAAGAGATGACCAAGTTACAACGAACTGCTACAAAGAACTCGCTAGAGTAGTGGCCAATAGGGGATCATGCAGTCAAACTAGCAATCCCTTACAACAAAACGAAAGAGTTGCTTATTAACATTCTCTGCAAATGGACAGCTCTAGCGAGAGCTAGGCAACGCATACTGAACAAACTCTTCTTCGACGGTCCTAAAGAGATATCCAGGAAAAGGATTGGAGAGCTGATCGTCTTCCTGAACTCCACAGGGTTGATATAAATCTTCTATATATGTACATATGTATATAAAACAGTTCATTGACTGACTGACAGACAACGCACAGAGTAAACCGCTGGACCTAAAGACCTGGAATCGCATCTGAAAAAGCGAGTAAAAAAAATTTATTCCGAAAAATAGGTAAGTCTGTAGCCTAGAAACCTCGACAGCCTCGTATGGCGTATTAAACAAAATGTACAATGTACATACATAAATACATGTCAAAGGAATTTCATAATATTCCCTTTGAAAACGGTTTAAAATGAAGATTCAGGTATTTAGCTTTTGGCGAGGCCCATTGTAGCGTTATGTTATCAGACAGCAAAGTGCTATAAATGACTCGAAAAGGAACCTGACTCAAATGGGTATACCGTAAACACTTCCTCCAATTTGGCAGTTTTATATATTCTGGAGAACCATGTTACTGAAAAAAAAGTAAGTTCATAATACAAAACAATTCTTATTTAAATGTACATTTTTATTAAATTCAATATTTATGCATATAGAAAATTAATGGTTCAATTCCATTTAATTGGAAAAAAAACTTTTAACTCCTCTTAAAACAGGAACATATTTTTAATTGTTTTTAATATTTTTATTCTTCTAATCTATAACTTTCACATATATTTTATTATTTGAATTCTACATATAAATATTTACAAAATGAAAAATAGCGATTCAATGTTTATATTGATGGTGAATGATATTTATGTAGGGAGAAAGAAACGTTCGACCTCGTTTCGACGACGAGAAGGTTTATATTTAAGTTGAAGACTATTTTTAATTTATACAAAACTTTATTTGAAATTGAGTTGGGTGTTCTACGATATCTTGGAATTAGGAGCGGATATCCTTCGCTGTAGATATTCGATTTAATCAAATCAAATCAAAAACCAATCGAGCTGCAATCTTTATTAGAAAATGAATTTGTCTGTGGAAGCATTCTCATCATTAAAACGTATGTTTCCGTTTTAAATCTTCCTGGATTACTTCAAAGCCTTATTGCCTCGGTTACGAAGTGACCGAAAGAAGTACCAACCTACATATTCTGATAGCTCAAAGTATCATAATGTGGTTTCCAAAGGATGAGCTGGAAGAGGGTTATTAGCTGATTCAAGCTTATAAGAAACTGCAAATGACCTTTAAAAAGGATACGAAAAACCGGGTACCGATGAATATTCTGTTTTCTTGGAAAAAAAATTGCAAGAAAAAGTTCCGCTTTGGAAATCCTTAGAGGCCAACTTTGAGGTAGAAAAGGACTTTGTCTACCTCGGCTTCGGCTCTGCTTTGATATCAAAAAATGACATCTCGTCGGAAATCAAACGAAGGATTACTCTTGCCAATCGCTGTTTCTTTGGGATAAGAAGGCAATTGAGTAGTAAAGCCCTTTCCCGATCGACTAAGGAGACTCTATACAAGACCTTTATCATCACAGTCTTGCTATATGGAGCTGAAGCATATCGAAAGCTATTGGGCGTTTAAGATGGCTAGGACATTTAGAGCGTATGGACATCAACGCTCCGGCTCGGAGAATAATCGATTCTAATCCGGAGGGTCAGCGCAGCAAAGGACGGCTTGGCCTATGGTGGCGCGCACAAGTAGAACAAGACCTCAACCAACTTGGAGTACGCAACTGGATGCAGTTAGCTAGGGACCGAGTTAACTGAAAGGAATTGTTAGTTAAGGCCTTGGCCCACCCCGGACTGTAGCGCCACCTAAGTAAGTAAGTAAGTAAAGAGGCCCTACGTTTCAAAAAGATTCCTGTCATCTCTTTTTAAAAAAATCACGCTCAGATGAGTTAAATATATGTCCAAAACATTATCGATGCAGCTATAATATTTTTTTGATGCACAATTTGTCGGCATTCTGATACATTGTATCGAAGACCTCAAAACTTAAATGTTGACTTTTTAGGTAAGTTTTAAATGCATTGCATAAAAGTTATCATTTTGGAACATTACTTTTGAATTGATTACGCTTGTGTTCACAAATGTTTTCGTAAATTGCCAGTCGAAGTTTGAAGATGTTTAGGATCTGTTACATAAAATTGACAAAATTAAAAGTCCGATTATTCACAAATGTTTTTCTTATAACTACAAGTTTGGTTAAGATTTAATATTTTATTTTAGGAAGACAGTGAGTAAAAACAAATAGTTTAACCGAAGTTAAATTAATTAAATAGGCCTTATTTTGACCTAGTAAAAGGGTTGTTCAAAAAATTTGTATTTCAAATTCACACGTACATATGCATAATTATATGTATTTACATATTTACTTCCAGAAGTTCTTTGGGCCAAACTAATTTTTGTCATATTACATATTTTCAGAAGAGACATAGGTACACCTCGGTTTAAGTCGAAAACTCCCCAACTTGCCGCGAAGATTACACACACAAGCACAAAAATAAAACTTCCTTTATTTTTTAATAGTGAATTTAGCTCTCGCATTGGTGAATATGTATTTGTATAGTTATGTATTTTAAAACGACTTGCTAAATATGTCGCCTTCCCATTCAATTATAAAATAAAGAATAAAACAAGAACGAAACAATAAAAAGATAAAAATTAGATATATTCCAATTGTGTTTATCGTTTAAAATGTTTACACTTACACATACATATTTATATAATTTTGTTAAAACTTAAAACGTTTTCTTTCTGTTCCTTTTAAATAACAAATATTCAGTCATAAATAATTTTACTTTAATTTCTTATATTTTATTATACACATAATGTAAATTTTATTTATTTCATTAGTATAATTTTTTTTTAAAGGCAATGATTATCGAAATACCAACACTTTAAATTATTTTTCGTAATTTGGTCATTCCGTATTTTATATACATTTGTTTTCCAATTGTTTACTTGTTATATAAAATGGATGGGTCAAAAGATTGACACAAAGATACTCGTTTAGAATTCCTTGTCCTTCATTGAACAGACAATCATTTTCTTATTTATTTATGTATTTGATTTCTTATTTCGCAAATGAGTGCGGCGACATGATGTGTGTGTGCAAAAATTAAAATTCTTTTCACATAACGAAAAAAGTAACATACACTACACTGCTATCGATATACTCGTATTTTACTATGCGCTATAATAATATTCCTTTAATTAGATTTGGAAATTATAAAGTATTACTTTTTCTATATACAAAAGAATATTTCATATCACTATTTTGTGGTTAATATTTCGAAATTTGTTTGCTGCTTAAGTTCTTCTGTTTCTATTTACATTTTGTTGTTTATTTAATAGTTTTGTATACAATGCGAAAGACAGAGAGGATGTAAGGTGAATTTGATTGATGAGTTTTTCTTTTCTTTTCTTCATATACATATACATACATAAATATATAAAATAGAAAACAAACATAAACATAAGAAAAAAAATTAATAAAGTATACAATAAAAGTACTACACGCTGAACCCTTTGTATAATAGTTTACATGTTTAAATATAAATTTTGTTTGGTGTGTCTTTTGTTTCGTTATTTTCCTCTCACTTGTTTTTACTTTACAACCAAAGACTCCTTTAAATGTCGCACAAGACCGGATCCAATATCCTTAACGTCCGGCCATTGACGTATCACAAATATAATGAAACATATTGAGACGAATGTCGTTAAAACACGAACTCTGTTAAAATGGAAAACAAATACTTATTAAGCGTTTTTCAAATAAAATAAAAATATCTATGCAAAAAACTGAGAGTAGGATAGGATTAGGTTAAGGAATAAGATTGGAAAATACATGAAAACACACGAGTATATGTACAAATCTAAAACCGTCTGTCCAGTTTTTTTGTTTTTGTTTTTAAGTTCTGACCCGCCATGCCAGTTGCGCAGGGCGCCGCTACCTAAAAGAGCAATTGTACCACGAAGTCAGTTTAAGGGAACCAGAAGAGGTTCAACTCTTTTGATGAAGTTGAGGACCACAGGTGGATACTGTACGAAATTCCATGGGAGTTGGGATTTCTCTGTATAAATGTTGTCTCCTGAGGGCACATAGTGCCATTCAGTCACATAAAATATGTTCTGCAGTTTTGTCGTCTTCCATGCAGAGACGACATTCAGTTTCCCGAATGAGACCTATTTTGTTAAGGTGATATCGAAGATGGCAATATCCTATTAGAAATCCCAATAATCTCTTGATATCATTTCTACTGAGTAGATTTTTTATGGATTTATTTTGGAAGGGTTTAAAGGTTCTTTTAGTCTGACGAAGACCCTTGGTATTTTCCCAATAGGAGACACACATGTTGTTTTCCGAACTTTTGATTTTTAAATTTATAGCTTAGTTTAGAATGTTTCAAAACGGCTCAGGGCCGATAAAGGACTCAGCCGAACATTTCCTAGCTAGTTCGATCCCTTCAATACCCTCATATCCGGGCACCCACCAAAGTTTGACTTTGTTTCTACTGGGGAGGTCTTGGAGAGTATTGAAGCAGTACAGGACAGATTTGGAGTCAATCAGGTTTCAGCCTAGTGCTTTTATATCTGCCTGACTATCAGTGAGTATATGAATGAGGATACCTTTTATTCCATATTCGAGGATGACGTTGGCGCACACTTGAATGGCATGAAATTTCAGCTTGAAATACACTGGGATTTCGTGGTCCAAATATACGAGCATTCACCCAGTGTCCATCTTCGATCCATCTGTATACCACTTGTTAACTTTTAGGTCTCAGGCAGGATTTTTATAGTTTGATGTTTCACGGCTTGAGATCACTGTATCAAGCCTTCTGCTGAAGCACAAAGCTTTAGGTAAGTGGTCATTTGCCACGCAGATCATGTCAAGCACTGGGATTTCGGAGAGAACATTGTGCAAGGTATGTAATCAAAAGCGTTGTGCTACTACCTTTTGGAACTAGAAAGGCTTAGAAGAATCATTGATTTTATAGATTAGATTGATTAGTATTGGTTGTAGATGCGGATTGAAAACTGCGCGTCAGAACACTGGCTGCCCATAATGCAATGCTTTGTTCTGCCTTCGATATACCTTCCAAACACTTACGCTCAAATTTTCATCTATATTTTCCATTCGCAAAAGTAAACTTCCCTAATGACTGAGGATCTTAAAAAACATCTGGCGCTTAAGGCATTGCTCAATCCTTTCACCGGTTCTAAAATATTCCTACAAATCGTCCTGCTAAATTTAGAATTTGCATTTACGTTGTCTGCCAGCGTCTACGGTTGGTGGTTGTATCAATGTTTGGGTTTCAAGTGATCACAACCAAAGGTGGCATGACTCTTCTGGTATTAGGCAGCCCCGCCGTCTGTAAGAAATTCGAAGCTTTTAAGCTATCCCTCAGCAAAAAAGACTACTGATTTTCTTACGGGCCACTCCTCCCACATGCCCTGCAAAACACATGACTCTGAATCAAGATGAGCCACTGACTAATGTCTTTAACCCTTTATTGTGGCTTAAAACGATGATTAAAGGGGGGAGGAATTGAACATGATTGGAATAGGTAATGCGAAAAAAATAACAAAATAACAAACTTACCTTGTTTTTAGAAATGGCATAATGATGCCAGCGGCGGTAGCCACTAATAGTAAAACTACTTGTAATACAGTTAAAACTACATTAATTAATTTAACAACAAGTGCACGAGCATTCGAATTGTCAATGCCTTCCACGGTGACGTATTGTTGTTGCGATAAGTGTTCCATTTTAGAAATCTGTTAAAATTGTAAGAATGAACAAAAAAAAAAGTTAGACAAAGGTTGCGCTGCAATGTATTTATTAAATGTTTTTATTTTATTATTGAATGCCATAAACAAAAGCTGATTGCTGTGAAAATGAAATTTTTGTTGTTTGCCGAGATTATTATTTATGTATGTATATTTTTTGAGACCAATGTGCACGTTTCGCAGCGAGGCTACCAGGCAGGGAGTCAACACTGAGTCATAGATAATGTATTAGTAACTTCACTCTTGCGAGTCACTGGAACATGAAATTTTCAGTCGTAAATAACGTATGAATGTTGATTTAAAACCAACATGATTGTACAAGTTCTTGGACTGGTGTCGATTTCTTCTGGGAATAATTATATTATTGTATGTTTCTTTATCCAGGTTCTTCTTTCCTTAAGTAGTATTTCAGAATTACTTTTCTGTATTTTGTTAGATTTGACCAGCGTTTTATCTCATTTGTATAAGGTCGTGTTTATTCGTTATTCTTCAAGTTTTTAAAGTTCAGATGGATCGAAATGTGTTTCTACAAACGTTTTATATAATACATATGTATGATAAAATATTACCTCGTAATGTGCACGCCAAAATTTGGTTCAGGGAAAGATTTGGAACGAAACCTATACAGTAATACCTCCTAATTGGGACTCTCTGAAATTGGGGCAGCTCCGAAATGAACCGCACTTCATACATAGACATTCATAAAGGCGAACCTCTCAAACCGGGGCACCTCTGAATTGAATCTGGGGCAACGAATTGCTTGCAAATTTCGTTAGAATTGCTTGAACCTTCAAAATCCAAATTGGGACAAAAAGGAAAGAAAGAAATTACAAATATCAGAGCTGATTGTGTGTATGTGTAACTACCGTATATGTATGAAGAGTATGTTCATGCTATGATGCATAAAAATAGGGGAATCCCCGCAATATCGGAAATGCGTTCGTAAGAAAAATTCCTTGCTCTTATTCTGATGTTGCCACAACACAATCCACAAAGCACCCATTCATTTTCGTAGTGTTTTGAATACAGGCAGCTGTAAATTTGGGACAAAATTATATTTGGCCCAATTTGGAGGTCCTCTCAAATCGGGGAATCTCCAATTTGGTTCGCATTTTTTCGATCTCCAGGAGTGCCCCGATTACTGATGAGGAGATTTAACTGTACTTGTATAAAGATGTCTTGAAATGAAACAACATGTATTTATAGGTTTCAGATTATATAAAAGCTTTCGTAAAAGGTTAGCATTGATACATAGAACGGGAATTGATAGCAAAGAGTATACTTATATTGACTACAGAATGCCACTATAAATGCAGATCATGAGGAATCAGTAACAATCAAAATTTCATGAGGAGTGAGAAGGGCTGTATTTTGTCTTCTCTCCTGTTTAACATTATGTATAGTGTCCAGATAGTAGAGCTCAATACCAACTTACATATATCGTAATATTTTCCCAGAAAAAAAATTAAGTTATGTTATTCCATATAAAAAAGATACGTCTTTGGTACACAGATCCGTAAACATGGACGATTAACAAAACATCCCAAAGCATACTAGAAGTATAGGAAATATGGCCGGAGAATGTTCCAAAATTGTATCGACAGACAGTATCTAATATAGAGATCCTTGCAAAACAAGATCAAAACGAAAACTGGAACATATGTAATTAAAGTACGAAAACTGGAATACCCCGGGCATGTCATCATAGGAACTGCTGAATATCATCCTAAAATGAAGAATCGAAATGAGGAGAGCAGTCGATCGAGAAATAATAACGAAGATGGCAATGGGAATAATCTTCTAAATATCAAGTGAAATCACAAAAGAGATGATATCAAATCTTCTAAGAGGAAAGACACCATAAGAAGAACAACAACGCAATTGAATATTGTTTTTAAAGGAAAACTTACTCTTGTTTGGCAATTTTCTAAAACTTCGTTAACATCTCTCAGTCTCTCGTCACTCTGATACTGAACCTTTTCCTCCATATCAGCGATAGTTTGTTTGAGATTTTCAATTTCATTCTAAAAACAAAAGAGAAAAAGAAACAAAAATAAGCATCGGAACATGACTGCATTGCTTTTTTTTAAAAATTCACCTGATGTAATTCTGTTAAATCATTAATTTGCTCCTCCAAGCCTTCAGCACGGTATCTTTCACTTTCAAGGGTTGCTGTTAAATTGTTGAATTCTTTTTGAGTGTTCTAAAAATAAAATTGTTATTAAATTAAATAAAAAATATAAAATGAAATACCAACCTCTAGACGTTCAACTCTCTCTTTCAGCTTTTCTAGTTCATCATTCCTTTCTTGTAGTTGGGTTAGAATAGTTTTGTATATAACATTGTATTGGCTAGCTCCCGATTGGCTTTTTCCAGAACTATACAAGGAAACAAAACTCATTCAAAGCGAATTCAAGTAAAAGATGTGTCATTAAACGTACCCAGCTGGAATACTTTCGCTGGTAACACTACTGCATTCGCTACCGTTGTCACTATTAAATTTTCCACTTCCAGCTCCACCTGTATTCCCTGATCCTGTTGATTGGGCTGGGATATTGCCGGCATTGTTGGGTGTTGAAGATCCTATTACTTCTGATGAATTCAATGGCATGTTGAGGGCATTACATTCTGCTTCTAAAAATACAAAGAAGAAGCAAATCAGAGAAGGTAAGGTTGAAATCAAATATCACAAACAAATAATAAAATACCTGTCATTTGATTGATGTTGTCCGCGCTTCCGAATTTATTTTTAATTAAATGTGCAAACTCTCTTGGTTTTGCCATCACAGAGCCAGAAAATCCAGTTATTCCATCCCGAATGTTACCACCAACGTTTCTGTAAAAAAAATTAAATAAAAAATATGTTACACCAAACATATTATGGGACTTTGTGTATTAGCTGACCTTAAACCCTGACCCACATCCCGCAGCACCTCTCTAGGCTGACGGTGTTGGCTCTTATTGTGATACTGATGATTCTGTATATCCTTGGACCGTTTTGTATAGCTATCGAGTTTTTTCTGCAATTGGGCGATTGTATGTGCGCTCTTTTGATTCTTTTTCTCAAATACAGCCTGTGGAAGAGCACAAAGTGAGCAAATAAAAAAAAAACGCATTCAAATTTGCATACCTTTATTCGTTGTAGTTGCTGCTTATCAGCACTGGCGGCCAATTTAAGGTACTCATTAACGTTTTCTGGGGATTGTCAACTTGTTATTAAAAAATGCGCGAAAATATCAACGCTCGGCTTACCATCTCTGGCAGTTTGTTCCTTGCGAATCGATTCTTTTGTACATTGGATTTTTGTACTTAGTCTATCTATTGCCTGTAAGCTGGTTGTCCTCTCGTGACGTCGGTGATGCTTTTTATCACTATCGGTTAGGAGTGTCGGTGGATTGCCATCGGGCTCATCGGAGGCAAATGATTGATAGCAGAGATCTTCCGTACCTGTGCGAATTGCCGGCTAAAATATTGCGATAATAAATCGACCAACTAAAATACAAACCAGACAATCTAGAGTCCTCCATGGATCCCATCGCTTCGATTGGCAACTCTCCATAGGTCAGCAGACCACCCTGATCGGATCCGTAACTCCGATTGAACTCTCTGCGATTTCTTTCACGACTTCGTCGATTCGACGGACTTTGATTACGAAACCGCAGTGCACCTGACGCTGAGGTAGTAATACCACCGCTACCGCTGCCTCCACCACCACCACCACCACCAGCTCCACTTGCAGTAGTGGTGGCGGCAAGACCAACGCCTCCACTAGTCACCGTGCCGCCTGTTGCAGCACTACTGCTGCTACCACCACCGCTACTTTCGGAAACACCAACACCCTGCAGGACTGTTGTCGATGACGAAACAGACGGTTCAGCACTATCACGATCCCGTTCTCTTGACACTATCGAAAATTTCATTAGTTTTTGAATTTTTTAAATTGTTTTTTTTTTTTTGTATCGTCCTTTTCTGATTATTTATTCTTCTCTGTCTTCAACACCAAAACCAAAAAAAAACACAGAAAAGATTCAATTAAGCACACAACACATAATCAAAAGCAAAAAAAAACACAGAAGTTGTGCAAGTTTAGAAAATAAAAACAAAATCAGTCCTCAAAACGGATGTGCTGCTCTCCATCAAAAAACACTTTGGAAAAAACTTAAAAAATTGCAATAAAAAACCTTGTGCATTTGGAAAACAAATTTACCAAAAAACATGTGACGCACTGCTCTTAAATTAATATAATAAAACGTTTGCTTTAGTTAACTTATGTACGAGTATATAAGCAACGGAACAAGAAACACAACATTGGCGTTAATGGTCTGCTCTGGTGAGAGGAGACTCCTAGAGTGTGTGAGAAAGGATGAGATGTGGTTTCTAATTACTTTGATCAACGGCGCTACGGTTCGCCGAAGGTGATCTGGATGATCGTACACTGCTATTTCCCTTACGCGATTGGGGCTGCTGCTGCTGTTGCTGCCTGTGATCTCGCGCTGTAGTGCTTGAGATACTATTACTGCTTGGCGTAACGTGGAGTGTGTCCATTACTACTGTTGGCAATAGTACATTGCTATCTTCGAGAAATCTATAATTAAAAAGAAAAAATTGCTTATACCATAAATATTAATAAAACAAATACAAATTAACTGTACAAGTTGTGTGTTGATTTCCTTAAGCTAATCTATCCGATTGAGAGGTGAATCACCTTCTGATAAGCCAGCTCGCAATCGCAATTAATCGAGTGAATTTATTTAAAGAATTATAGATGAATTGACGGAACACGAGGACGGTGTATGGAAAATTCTTTGAAAATCAATTTTATGCACGCTGCGCTGCGTATGTAGTAAACAATCAAAAGAATTTAAGTAAATAAATTCATTATGGTTGGAGTTAATTAGAAAATGAAATTTACTATATTATACAAAATCATAGCGAAAGCAAAAGAAATAAACAAGTCAACAATTTCGCATAAACAAAGCCATTCTACAGTGGGGGATCATTCATTAATTAATCACTCAGTTAAAGTGATTCGGTAAAGACTCCTTTTAGTTAATTTTGTTCATATTTTGATTCAATTCAAATAAAGTAAAATTTCATTGTTAATGGCCGCTACTCCGAAATATGGGATAAATTTCACTTTTTTTTTACATTCTCTTGGATTTCTCATGAGCACCGTGGTGTAGTGGTAAGTGCGTTGGACTACCACGCAATGCTGTCCAAGTTCAATCACAGCCAACATCTAAAAGTTTTTTCACGGTTCCACTTCGTTCGAATGTCTGACAAGCATTCAAAGAGTATCATTTCTCACGATTAGCTTCTCAATTCGCCGTCCGGGGTTCGGCACAAAACTGTAGGTCGCTTGCATTCCTGCAAAAATATAACACGCACACACAAATGGTTGCGAGAAGCAGGCCCTGGTTCACCCCGAACGGTGGCGCCACCAAAAGAAAAGAGTGGGTAGCCGTGGCGTAGTGGTAGTCGTCGTCGCTTGTCATGCGAAAGGTTCACGGTTCGAATCCAGATGTCTTCGAAGCATTTATTTCTCACGAAATAAAAATAAGTTGATCAGTTTCAGAAGTGAAATATCGAAACCTACTACGAAGGCATAACACTGGCAGTAGGATGTTGAATACGGCTGAAGAAATTGACCGCACTAACTATAATAATAAGAAACCTCTGGAAAAAACTCCTGTGAATCTTAAGCAAGTACAAAAATAATACATAACTCTCCAGTTATCCTGGACACCACCCATAGGGTTAGTTGAAATTGAATCCTATCATCTGAGTTTCCTACCACTATGTCGAACTGTCTGTCTCTCGTTCTCGTCCTTCATGTGCTCGCGCTGTGTGTAAACATTAAAACATCATTAGAAGGGTATTCATATCCCCTTTAGCGTGTGTAGATTATAAAAAAAAAAAAAAGAACGAAAGTATTTCTCATACAAAATACAACCTTAGCTTAACAAATTCTTTTTTGTCGTGATTGTTTTTTTTTTAACTGCTGGCGCATGTAAAGTATCATATATACGAGTACATGTTGAACCGATCGGTGGTGTTTTTCTCAATCTAACAGTTACAGTTACAGTTTTTTTTATTGCAGCAAAAATTATACATTATTGGTAACTATTGCACAATTTACAGAGATGTGGTTTATGTATATTACATTACGGGAGAAAAATTACTAATGTGATAAAAATATAATACAAATAATTCAGAAGGAAAAGCTACAAGTAAAAACCTTCACTAAATACAAAAAAACAAACACAAAAATACGTAGCTATAGCTAGATATTATAATCTATGAACTTGCGACGGGGGAGGCGTCCAAGACAAACTTGACTCAAATAACATTACAGGAACGCAACCATAATAATAATTCACATGTATGTATTGAAGATAAATTTGTTTTTTTGTTTTATCATTAAACTAGTGCATAGCGCTCCCCTTTCATACAATGATTTACAAATCCCTCCAAACAAAGTAAAATGATACATTTCTTAATTCTCAAAACCTTATAGCGCAAGACGTATTCACATTCTGTATTCTTTTAATTCGGTAATTTCTAAATCACGTCAAGTTGTTTTAACTAGAAATGTTGACAGTTTAGTAACCAACGAAAAATGTCAAACCCGAATAATTAGTATAACTAGTAAAGAAGGTTCATGGACCGGCTATGATCATTCTGAGTTTTTTAGCTTCGACTATGTCAAAATAGAAAGTACGAGGCTCGAGAGGATGATCGTATTAAAAACTAGACCGAGTCATCTTTTCGAAAGGGTTAATCTTTTCGAGATATTTTTAATGCGACAATCTTGCGTCAGGAACGTCAGGAAAGCATAAAAAACACTTATTGGAATCAAAAAAAAAAAAAAAAACAATAAAAGTAAAAATTAAATTCATAGGAAAAAAAAAGGTTTTCTTTAAGCGGTGGCATATTTCTCGCATGGAAATTCACTTTGAATTAAAAAAAAGAGTACAGCAAACGCGCATGATAAAAATGAAGCACAGTTAAACGAAATCATACACAGCTTAATAATAAAAATCGTTCATCATTTCGTACCCCCGAATTTCACCCGGTAATCTTTTCGAACCCTCAAATGATAAAAATCATCTTTTCGAGGTTTCATCTTATCGAATAGTTCATCTTAGCGAAATTCTAGAGTATTATAAATAGAAAATCGTTAGTGGGAATGCTTCTAGTGCAGCTCCGCAGAGAATAACATGACATTTCTACGGTAGTTAAATTTAAACTGTGTTCAATGGATTTATCAAAAATGCAAACCATTTTCAACTTAATACTGCACTGAAAAAAAAAAAACAGTTGTCATATTGACAATTGCCGGTTGTCAACTGAAAATTATCAATGTGATGAAACAAATTGTCAATATGATAAAAATTATCACCGACTAGCTTCGTATTTGAAAACTGGATAGTCAATATGAAAGTTTTCGGTTTTCAATTTTCGGTATTCAATATGGTGAAAGAAGTTATCAAAATGACAACCCCAGTTATCATATTGATAATTGTTGTTTTCAATATGATTATCTTACTTTTGCAGTCATCACATTGATAAATTAGATTTTCAATATGATTATCGCATCTTTGCAATTATCATAGTGAAAATTGTAGTTTTCAATATGACAATAGCATTTTAAATTTGAAAATCAAAGTTTTCAAAATGACCACCGCTTTCATCAAATTGAGAATTGCAAATGTCATTATGAAAAAAACAAGTTATCAAGTTGAAAAATGAAAAGGGTAAATTGTCATATTGCTAACTATAGTGTCGGTTGAAAAATTACAATTTTTTCATCATATTGATTACAAAAATTGTCAGATAAGATACACATATGCAGTACATTATGTACATATGTATTTATGTGACATTTGTTTATTTTTTTATATTCCTTTATATACCAAGTTCTTTCTTCTTACGTCAATTGCTCTAACTCGTTGTTACTCGTAGTTATAGAAAAGTACACAATATAGTACGCAAAATACACAAAGCGCTTTTTCTTCACAGACAAATGTTAACCTTAAATCTTACACTATTATAAAGTATCCAAATCAATTGCTCATATTTTCCTAGAAATTTATGGTGACAAATCAATTTTGAATGGAAACATTTTACGGTAAACAGAACGACTATTCGTGTGGATAGTGTTTATATCGTTTTTCATTTTTATTAGAATACATAATAACAAATGACTGCGATCGTTAGTCACGTTTGGAGATATACATACAACATACCTCTATATACCTAGGCTTTAAAACCTAGTGTTGTTCATTGTATATTTTCGATTTAGGAAAAAAACGAGTAAATATAGCCGCAATTAACGTTTTTTTTTTTTTTTTTTACTAAAGGCTTCAATTTGAGTCTACATTTGCACTTCCCATTGTTTCTACTGGCAGATTCTTTAAGCTCGCTAAAATTAAACAATAGAACAGTGGACATTTGTTTTCTTCTTATTTTCATTGCTCTGTTATTTCTAAAAATAATCAAAATAATTATTTCTCTGAATAGCTTGTATAAAAAATCAGTTATAATTTAGGATCTGTCAAAAAGGAAACTCAAAACATATTATTCGATGACGCACACAAACCAAACAGATCGATAGAATTCATAGGTCATCATTGACATCAATCAATCAATGGGTCAAGATTTATTAGTTTTTTTTATGAAATCAACAGGTTCTTAAGGCGCATAGGAAAACTGAAGTTTATGTCGTTATTGAACGAAATGTTCCGAAATGATTCCGAAATTACACTAGGTGGCTATAGGTCTGTTCATTGAGGCTGTTCTGGACAGAAAAGTACAAGGTTTTCTGTTCAGTGAGAAACATTTCTGTCCGAAACCGATCTCGTTTGTGTTCAGTCAGGTTGTCAGAACAGAAAAGTACAGGAAATCTTGCACCTCCTCTTGAGGTAGAACAGACTAGTGTACAGATGTCAAAATCAGCTGCGGCTATAGTTTTGATTTGTTTTCAGCAATCAATTTGTTTTATGAAAGTATGGGCTGTACTTTTCTGTTCTAAATTTGATTTGACATTTTGCACGAGTCTGTGCTGTTCTGATCTGGGTTTTCCTCACTGAACAGACCTCATAATAGCTTTGGTAGCTGTCAAATCTACATAACATTTTTTCTCTCGAACTCATGAGTTGTTTGTTATTGGTTTCAAGCTATTTCCTTCCACAACTTTTCTTCCTTCATCCCATTGAAATGAAAAGCATCTATATTGTCGTTAAAACAGCTATATTTCCGCACACATTCAATTTAAATTGTTGCCATTATTTTATCTTATCAACTGTCATATACGTGGAGCAAATGAATCTTTTAAGGCCGGACTATAATAGTAGAATGGGTACCTACATAACTGTGCGAACACAGGGAGGGAATTTGTATTGTACGACCATAATAGCTTTTCGCTTCGATTCGTTAGTTAAGTTTTCGTTCACTATTGCTCACTTACGAAAGGAGCGAACTCATTCGATGGTCTGTCCGACGCGACGGTCTGTTAGACGGTCGGGTCGGATGAAAATCAAACAATGTTTGATATTTTGAGGCGGAGCTTAGCATGTCGGACGACCTAGCGTCGCTCAGTTTTCAATTGGGTGAAATCGGCTAACGCGATATTTGACTGTCGCTTTTTTGATTGTCGTTTTTGATTATCAACTATTCCTTGCTCTGTGTAAATCGATCACAAAAAATTGTCGATATATTAGAGTCCGTGAAGAATTAAATGTCATTTTTGAATTGTTGTCAAAACACACGTTTTTTCTTAATATATTAACCAATTTGAAGTCGACCGCACCAAAATCCTTATGGAAAATGATATAACTATATGAAAACGACACCTAAATAGCTTTCAACTAAAATCAACACAAAAAAACGATTGTCGATTTGATAATCACCTTACACAGAGCAAAAGTGTCGATTTTGATTATCAACTATCAACTATCGCGTTGAGCGGCAAGAATTTGTTTCTTTATTTTTGTAAGAAAGAAACGAAAATAAATGAAATGATCTTTTTCTGTTTATTGGATGAGCAACAAACCTTTTTCTTAGACCTTAAATAATTCTGTAAATGTTAAAGCGACTTTCTTGCTAAAAAAAACGCGGCGAACAGCACTCGGCAATGACATTTTTATAGCTAATAGCTCAGTTATTGCTGCTCAATAAATGGGCATTTGCCCCTTAAGTTTGCCGCTCAGCTTTTTGCCGCTCTGTCGCTTGCCGCTCATATACTCCTATTATGGGCAACTTGAGCAATTGTCAGTAGGTACTGCAGAAAACTTAACGTAGAATTTTGACAGCAGCTTTCGACTATTGTAGTTGAGGCTATATGTTTGCAAAAGTGGACGAAAGTTTTACGAAACTGAGCTGGCAGTTAATATTAGGCGTGTTTTTTTTTTCAAATCAATATAGGCTTAGCGGAAAATGAGAAAAAAAACGCTGAACAGTGACTTGGCAGGACTATGCTAATCGACGTTTGACAGTTTCACATCGGCATTGATTTCATTGAAAGTAAGGCCGGTAGCTATCAAGCGCTCATTAATAAGTTGGTGGATAGAATTTTTTTTCGTCAAATTTAATGCAATTAAATAGGAAAATAAGGAACATTTTCACTTAATTCATTATAATTTTCTTTTCCTTGTCGGATAAATTCGTATTTCTTTCTTTTCTACCCATTTTAAAATGAACAGAAATAATTTAAATTTGAGATGACAGCAGAGTTCGGTTGATAGCTACTGGCCTTCATATTTCTCCTCACTTCGATAACTATCGACGAAAAACAGTTTGGTAGCACATTTTTCTATCCAGGCTAAGCACCTATAGTTGTTAGTGTAATTAACATGGAAAAGAAATTCTAAGCCTATATAGTTTTGAAAAAAACACGCCAATTATACAAAATATGTACATTTGTTACTTTTCTTATGTGTGCATATGAATTTACTTTAGTGTTGACGGTAGAATGTAATTAAAAACATAATCATTAAAATCATTAAAAAATACGTCAACAGAGAACCCTTGTGTTATCGCGTTAGTCTACCCTTGATATCAAGTTGATTCACAAAGATAATTCCCGACACTGGGGTAATAGCTCGAATTTAAGGTTAGAAAAAAATCGGATAGTCATTCAGAATAACTGCCAACAAGTATAGCTATACAGATTACAAACAAATTGAATTTATAAAAAAAAAAAATACAATTAAACTTACACTTGATACATTTCAAAAAATCGGACTGCCATTGTAAGATTTTTTTTCAAAATTCCAATTCTATAACCAAACTTAAATGATTTAACATACACAAATTAAAATTTAATTAATAGCAAAAAAACGTATATCACATTTTGTTTGCAAGCAGATTGGCATTGACATTTGCGTAAAAAAAAAAAAAGATGCAAACGACGAAGACGAGAAAATTTCGAGCACACACACAACACAACACGTTTTCAACAAATTTTGTATCTCGTGGCGGTTATGTACTTTTCGATCATGAGAACGAAGAATAAGTAAATCTAAACAAATTTAGTATCCACATTGCAAGAGAAACAGAACGAAGGAAACAAATGATCATGCGAGTGCGATCGCGTTCATAATTGCACTGCGATCGGTTGCGGAAAAGAAAATAATCACCAAAAATTAAATTGGAATAATTCTCCCCAAACTCGTGGTCATATCAAATCGATTAATTTTGTTGTTATCACTCTATCGATGATAGCCGGTTACTTAACGCCTAAGAAATTTTACAAATATTTCATGACGTAGAAAAAAGTGTTTCGGTGCTATTTTTATAAACACTCTTTGCAGCAGCTCTCACTTGGAAGAAGCGTTGTTCTTGTTTGTTGTTACCTCGGTTATACAAGAGCGGAATTTTTCTAAATTAAGTTCAAAATATGTACGAGTAAATAAGAGTGTTAAAAACAATTACTTATCCCAATTGAGAGGAGCAATTATGTGAATGATTGGATAATTTTCATGGATAAAGCGCTCGGTATTTTTCAAGGTTGTTTTGGCTATTAGTTCGTGCTCTCGCTGAATTCGCTGAACGAACTACATAAATTATGTATTTTCTTTTCGCAAAAGATCATGCAATATACTGGAGAAATGTTACTTCAGTACTGTTTCTCAGATGTAACCTTGATTATCACATACATTTGAAGATTAAATTGACGCATTGAATATTCGACTTTGCTGACATTGTTTCGGACATTATGAGCGAATAGACAATCAGCGTTCAGAGCTGTCAAACTGACAGTTTGCTCAGAATCAACGGTGATAAATGACTAGAATTAGTAGGTTTGTTTGATGTCGCCAGCCCTAGGGTGCTCTGACTAGTGTCAATTATTTTCATTTTTTCCGGTTGATCTTTGACATTTCTCGTTTGACAACTAAAACAAAGCTGGAAATTGTAAAGTTGTTTTTGAAGTTAATAGGGACATTTCACATTTGCTAGTAAACACGCAATTACTTGTTTTGTCCGAAATGTCCTCCATAATAAGTAAATTTAGTTTAATTCCACCTGAAGTTTTACTATTCCCTTCCAAAATATAATGTGAAATTCAATAAACGTCAGAATCACGACTGGACGTATTTCGTATCATCAGGAATCATGTGATCAGTATCGTACGTACAGCTGTCAAAAAGACGAAGGACGAAACGTACGGAATTATGAATCGCGTAATCTTGGTCATATCAATATCAAAATGTCAAATTAGATGGTTTGACAACAAAGTTCTGAAAACTTCCTAAGCAGCGTATAAAACGAGTTATGCACTATTCTTGATTGATTGATGTTATACAAGACGAAACTATTACATAAACGTGCCTGAATCAAATGAAAGTAACGAAATTAGCAATTACCAAAAAGTATGTTAATTAATACTTCCATTAATGTTATTCACAGCACAATACTCACGCACGACAACTGACATCTTACTACCAATTAACGCATGAGGTTCCTTATTTTTAACAACAACTGTACAACTTTGTTATCATTGTATACAGAGCTGTTCCATATTCATTTTAACACACATGATTTCATTCATCAAACATTACGAAGCCATTGTGATCCCAAAATACAATATTACCACGACAATTAAGTATATTTTTATACCTACTAGAATGCTTATGTCTTATCCGGTTATCAGTTCTAATAGGGAATAATGGTTTACATATAAAATAGAAACGCAATCTCATTTCATTGGAATGTCATATTGATAGCGCACATGAATCAACTACCTGTCAAATAGTGTTACAAAATTTAAGAGTCACGTTATTCGGATAATACACTTTCGGCCTTGAATTAAGAATTTGAAAACACCACTAATTGAATTTGATCCCAGGAAGTGTCAAAAAAAAAAAAACTCATACACATTATAGACACGATACTGTCGTTGTCACACTAGTTTCACATTATTATGAGTCATATTGTGATAATGGATACTAGCGGGTGGGTGAACAATCGACAGCACCCAGAGAAGCTGTCACTGTCACTTAAACTAAATTAAATATAACCTCGAAAAAAACACACGTAAATGACCGCAAGCGTTTATACAATTTTCGAAACCAAAAAAGAGCTTATGTTATTTAAATACTATTCATTTTCATAGCTTTGAAGGAATATATTCCATTAGATGAGGTTATTTAGGGAAAAACAGGCATAACATCTTTCCATATAAATACATACATATGTATACCACTTTTGCACTTTGTATAGACATTTTACTAACAAACTGTAATAATGACAGAAAAGCATCCTAACTGTCAATTTCAATTTAAAATGCAAAAGAAAACCTACACACAAACATACTCGACGTATGTATGTAGGTATGTATGTATTTGCAGATAATTTCCGAAGAATAAAATCACATTACTTACTTAAGCTTAATTAATTTGATTACATGTCTAACTATGCCTTTATTGAATGGGTAAGTTGGGCGCGTTTGTCATCTTTTTTTCACGTTTCACAAGTGATAGATTGAGATGTCAATAGAACAACACGCTGATTCACGCGAAAGTCAAAGCAAAGTCTGTCTGGAGAAGCAATGGAATCTTGTATAGTGAAAGAAAAGTTTATTAACTAAAATATGTTTGGCATTTTATTCGAATGTTAGATTCAAGTTGTCTGCCGATGCCAATGGTTCGTGTTAAGGCATTTACGTAATTAATTTATGTGCGATGTGTCTTATGAGTTCCATTGAAAAGATTAATCATTATCATTGTAATACAATTAAAGCGTCTGCCTGCTTCTTTTTATCAATGATTGTGTCTGCCAGTTTATCACTTTTTTCGTGTTGGCGTTTGGCTATTAAGTGATGGTGTCATATGAGAATAAATTAGTGCTATTGACGAGTCCCCTGTCCTGTCAAATATAGCATGTCAAATTTTGTCCAAAATCCAACCGATAAAATCAGTGAAGCGAGCATTCAACATTTTGAAATTTTAAAACTTATCAAACTGTGAACGGCTAATATCTGACGTTTCTAATATTTTGTTGCATATCCTGCTTAGAATAATTATTGTTTAGATCCCAGGAAACGGTGTAACCACCCACTTAACTGTAAATACATACTGTTTGCACTTATTGTTATAAACTTGAAATTTAAATGATATACATATGTACGAGAGTGCATTGCACACGCAACAACTGTCGCCACATAAAGCTTTCACAGACATACGAGTAACGTACTCGTTTGCACATTAATCGGAGTCCAACGATCCATCAGTCAACTGTCGCATTTAAATCTAATTAAATTCATTATGATAGTTTTTTCTTCAACAGTGATTTTTTTTCTACTGCTGCATTCGAAAGATCGTAATTGTTGTATGATCAGACTCTGGATGTCGTTCAATACAGCTGAACGTCTGTCACTTGAACTTATCGCGTTAAATCAATAACGAACTTTAAAACCAATGAACAACACAAACCACACAACATAACGCGCAAATAAATCGTCAGAGTCCAGCGGCTTGGCAATGAAATTAACAAAGAACAACAAAGCTCATTGCGGTCTGACAGTAACATTTTTTAACGATTTATGTATCTTGTAAGCTACGCTTGCAGTCCCATCGTTTGATGATCTTTGCTATGATGGAGAGAAGAAGTTGAACGATGCCACTTGTGAGGCGGCACCCAAACCTGATGGAATTTTCTACCATTTTCACCGTAATAGTTCCCAAGTTTAAATGTTAAATCTGTCAACCTTGATTTGTCGTAAAAAAAAAAGAGTAAGAAATCTGTGAGTGAGTCACTGTGCTGCGATGACACAATGCATAAATTATACAAATGTGACCTATGCTCCAAGGATGAATTAAATATGGATGTGTGCATATGTGCTACTGAACGCTGAACGCCGCCGATGTGAACATAAATCATGGCGGGTGCGTGTTTGGACTTTGATTGCAGTTAAACAAGCTATACCAGTTAGCGTTGCTGTTGCAGTTACAGTATGGCACAAAAGAATGACAAAGGATATTAACTTTCCTGTCAATCAGCTGTGCTGTTGCTTTTGTTATTGTTATTTAAGGCTTCATTTTGCATTCGTGATAATAGTTGGTTTATTGAGTGCGAGCCCAACCTTAAGCGACGGGTAAAACAAAAATGACTGACACTTTCCAGGCTGCTTCACCATTGTGTTCGGCCAGTAAGAACACAATGGTGAAGCTGCAGTTGTTTAAAAGTTAAAATACACGTAAACCCTATAGCGCGAACACAATGCGAAATTACAACTGTACTATGAATTTATATGCTGAAGCACAAAGTTGAGCCAACTTCAAATTTCGGGCGTGCTGCTGCTACTTCTATTGTGTTCGGGCAGTTAGGGTTGGGGACATCGAACGCAGCTAATTCCATAGCGAAACAAATAGTGCTACCGATTTTGGGAATCGGTCTTCTTATGAATTAGGTACGCTCTGCGGGTGATATTAGCCGTCAATCGCGTATTCTATGTAATGATACAAAAAAAAAAAAAAAACGACAAGCCGGCTCGAAGGACCAAAATGATCGACTATGAACTTAATAACTGCCTAGAAATTGGGAAAAAACGAAAAGTGCAAGAAAACACGTCTGATTCGGTGCACGTTATAAATCCAAGAGGAAGTTTATTCTTCCTTTTTAAAAACACGTTCTTTTCGTGCCAAAGTAAATGTCAAAAAATAGACAAATTAATTACTCATTTAGGACTTGAAAACGGCAATAATAATCTATTACAATGTAACATTTTATGTACATAACATATGTATGCAAAAGAATAACTAATAAATAGGTCTGTTTGGTTTGTGTTTTTTGCGCAAGCGATTGAGATCTCTCGAATAGTAAAATCTTCTCAAAAAGGGAGATATCTTCCCAAAGAAAAAAAACTTGAACAAGACACCAGACGCTTTTGAAACAAAACCTGTCCATTTGTTTTTGTTTTCCACTAACAATGAATATTATGACATTTCTCAAACTGTCAGATGGCTGGGTTTGACAGAGTTGAACAGTAAACCCCGAGGAAAAGGTCTTGTAGAAAATTCATCGCAAGGAGAGAGCCAAACGAGAGTAAAAAATTGAGATCCATGAAACTGTCATAATTCTATGAAAGTTTACATAGTATTGCGAAAACCATTGTATTGTAAGCCACCAAACAGACCTAATATGTATATTGTAAACGCCAACAGTTAGAGTAACTAGGTGTGTTTGGTATCTTTTTTATGTACAAGCGAGTGAGACCTGTCAAAAAGTAAAATCCTCTCAAGGAGAGAAATCCTCTCAACGACAGAAACCTTGCACAAATGTAAACAAACGCACGTTTGGTCAAACCTATCAATTTGTTTTTGTTTTCCACTAACAATGGCCTGGTATGACAGAGTTGTCCAGCTCACTACAAGCAAAAGATGTTTCGTACAATTTTATCGCTCTTTATTTTTTACGCTCTCATTTCGCTCTCTGCTTGCGATGTACTATGATTTTTTCAAGTTAACAATCACAGATCCATGGGATTCTATGTAATTTCCATAGTGTTACGAAAAGTAGCGTGTTACCAAACAGACCTACTGTTACTTAAATGTCACTTAAAGTATTTCAAAACTGAATGCTGCCAGATTTTGTTTCCAATTTTGATGATCATTTAACATTTTGCTGAATTTTTCCTAGAAGAGCTACGAGTAATATCGAACAAAAGGTTGTAATAAATGAAAAAACGTCAAACGTTCCCTATCTTGCAAACTGTATAGTAATAAGTTTGTTTCCTACAAGTGAAACCAAGTCGTGATTTCCATTCGTGAGCCACATATGCATGTACATATATTTTGTTAACATTCTAAAACACAATAGTGATTTGCTTACATCGCGTTTATATATAATTTTATAGTTAAATTCCAGTGATTCAGCTTTGCATTAATTTGCGATTTCTCCGATTACATTTTCCAGAACGAGCTCCCGCTTACTTTTCCTCTGAGAATATCAATTGATTCGTCGAAAAGTGTGACAAATAAGTATTCTAAGCACCTAAATCAAACCAACGAAAAAAACTCATATCTCCCAGGTACATATAAGAGCTTCTAAACACACAGCTACAACAGTAAAAATAATATATTTTGGATGCTTAAATCTAGAGCATTCTTCTGACATTTCATTGCCGTCAATGCTGATTGTGATTGATGTCATATTGCTAAAGCAAAACAAAGAGAAGGCTGTGGCAAAAATAATAAAAAAAAAAAAAAAACTGCACAGGATAAAAACTAAAAAAACGCATGAAATACCCGTATCTACCCCCCAGGAGTATTAGTAGTGTTTAGTTTATTTAAAGCCAGACCATATAGAGACAAAGCCAATAGCTGGGAAAAGGGATGAACTGATGTATGTATGTGGTGCTGTCAAATGAACTGCAAAGAGTTTGACATTGAAAATATTGGAAATGGGATCCTCTTTGTTTTTGTTGGGCGGAAATACAAAATTACGATGACGTTGAGATTATTTTAGTATTTGTTCCGGATGCTATTGATTTATTTTATTATTATTGTTTAATTTATTGAATGTGGGTGGTAAAATTAGAAAAGTCTTCAACAGATGAATTTATCTGTGGGATTTCATTGTGAGCAGATTACAATTTAATGAAGTTGCTGTTTGATGATGCAGTAACATGTTGTTTACACGCTAACATATTAGGTCATTGCCCTATGCAACACACGCCTTCGAAGCTTCCGAATAACGCTCAATGAACAAAGATGCATATCTCTCTTTCAAAGCCATACAAAAGTATTGTTACAAAAGAATAACTTTCTGAATGTATTACACATGTGTATACTCGTATGTGATAATACCGACTCTTTTATGTCAAATTTCTTTGTTGATTCAACACTGATGACTTTTTCAAGCTATACGCGTACTTCACTTTCTTTTGCACCACTCACTAGGGGGATATGGCAAGTTACTAGGCAACAATTGCCAAGTTGCTGTCTCATTGCGCGCGCGACGTCTTTCATAATCATAAACACCTGCGCCAACTCTAACCGAAACCGATTATGGCTTTCTTTAAACGAAATAATTTACACCCGCAATATTTGTCGCATACAGCGTAATAAAAACAACAAAACATGTATTAGGCTTTGTGGTGCGCGCTTATCTAACGCGCTTAGCACTGTTAATTTACGAAAATTCCTTGCATGATAGACGACGTGATAATCGGTTGTCATCGGGAATAGGGGAGTAATGTGAGACCATTCAGACTATCAGGGAAAAAAATATACACTGATTAAATGCTGTTATGTGCTCTACTGCGGTTTGACAGCAACTACTGGTGACACATAAACGTACGAATGTAGTAGATGGATCAATAAATTGACCGATTAAACTGCGGAGGCAGTGCTCATTACCATTAGACTTGATAAATAATAATTTGTTTTTTTTTTGCCTAAAATGAACTAATTACTAAAAACGGGCGAAAAATGTTGGAGCCAAGTCTCAAATGACTGTTGATACCTTCTCAGAGAAACAAGAATGTAGCAGAAATGAATTCAAACATTCGACAACTACGGAGAGGTTAAATACCTAGCTATTACCTTAGATTGGAAGCTCAACTGGAGGGCACACCCAGGATTTCGTAACGCCAACAGGACCAAAAATCTAGTATGTATACTGAATAAAATTCTACCATTATTGCTGGAGTCTATGACCATGGTTACAAAAATGTGAAGTACAGATAAAGTTACCCAACATCTTCCAGTGGAAATATTCGTTAGAATGACGCAAATATTTGAATCTATCAACTCTGCAGCTCTCAGAGCACTTGGGTCTTATAAATAGAGTTCAAATTCATTTGGGACTGTTGTCTGGATACCTCGCCATGAGGGCTATCGGTGAAGTGCGAACCGAAGTTCCGTTCAATATTTATATTGCAATTTTAGTTTTGCAAAAAAGTCTATAAATCTTTTATGCATATATAATTCATTCTTAATTTGTATCCATAATTTTTGATGGTGACTGAACACGATACAAACAACAAGGCACCAGTCCTTAAAGCAAGACCTTTCAAAACATACCCCACATGGTATACTGAAAAAACGGCCGTTGCATACAAACAGGCAAACAGAAACTGAAGTCTCCCCGGGTTCCTTTTTGACCCCTTACGTACGGAACCCTTAAAATGCTCTCCAAATCCACGGAATACCTAGTAAAGCTTAACAGCCTCTTAGTTATACAAGGGAAACCACGAGTGTGGGTACCACTTCAAGAAAATGCGATTATCTGAAGATGATTCCTATCAACTCTGTGGCGAAGAGCAATATGGAACATGGAATTTCCGGTATTAGTGTTTACCAAAAGCCCTAACACATCTCTGAGGTAACTGAAAAGGCCAGGACAATCGATCTTTTCATCATTAGTAGTTGAAGTATGCTGTAGATTACTTGAGAAAAACAGAAAAAAATAACATTTCTTAAAGCATACCCATAACTTTGTACATAGAACAACTCGTACACTTGTACACTTTTTCCATTATTTGAAAATACCAAAATCTGCCAAAAGAACAAAAACGCCATCTTGAAGTTCATAACTACTTACATTAACAAAGACAAAATGATGTTAATAGAACGTTTGACAGATCTATACATCTTTCGCGACCTCACTTGATGAAAATGCCTCTAGTCTGGAGTGGCCATACCCCTTAAAAAAATGCACGACCTATGTAACATAAATCTTCAAAAGGCAAATACATAATAAAAGGAAATCCGAAAAACAAAAAAAAAATGAGGCACAACTGAAATCCAACACCATGACGGCCGGCGCGGCGCGGCGTACCATTCAAGAAACTATACCAACCCCCACAAACTCGCGTAGACTCCTCAACATTAACTCACAACAACCACCATTTTTAAGAAGGTAAAGGTTAATACCTGAAGCATGTCACCCTCAGTAATTCACTTTAATTGAAATGCAAACATACCTTTAGGATGAATATCGATTTCATGAATTCACCAACACCGGAAGTTCTCGGTCTACCAAAAAAAAAAGGCGAAAAAAAATCTGCAGAGATTTTTAGCCAAACAGAAAGCCAAGAAAATAATAAAAGAAAGGAAAATATTTAACATAAACACCTACAAACACACAAACCTCAAATTTCATTATATGTATGCACAAACATATGTATAAACAAAAAATTCAAGAAAAAGCAAAACCGATACCCGAAACGATTTGTTTGTTTTTTCAATCAGTTGTTGCTCTATTAATTTCGTGCAGAGGTCTCTGGCCTTCCGAGTGTTTCCTTCACCTACACCGCATCTCCCCCCTACTCTTCGTAGTCTTGTCTAGTTCTTATAAATCATGATAATATATTCATTCCCTCTGGTGAATCGAAAATAAATAATAAACAAACATACACAGAAAGTGAAGCGGTTTTACTTTAAAATTTTAATAGAATAAGGCGCAAAAAGAAAGAGAAAGGAGAAGCGCATACACGAGTATGTATGTATGTACATAAAACAAAAGCCACAGAAATATTATAATTTTCCAACAATTGTGTTTTAATGACTCTCGAAAATGGTAGACGTACTTACAATAACAAAACACACAGGGCAACCACCACCAATGAAGGTGAAAATTAAATCACAAATTTTAAATATTTTGACAACCGGAAGACAATGCACCAAGTGACACATTGAGTCTACATAAATGTCACTTCACCGCCAGCAACAGAATAACAACGAAAATGATGTGGCGATGGTCTGGTCTGCTTAGTTGGGCTATAGGCTGTAGCTGTCAGTTTGAACTGGCCATGGTGCGGTAATTGTTTGACATTTTTTCCAACATTCGATTTTTATGTTTGGTTCCAGTGAATAACTTTATTGTTTGATTTCACAACGGATACGATTCATAAACAGTTGACAAGGGTCTGAACAGAAGATAACGATCTAGAATACTACTCTCGTGTGAGGTGTTCTTAGGAAGCTGACACTAACTGGTATATAAATAGAATATAGTTGCAATAGGAGTGAACTCATAAGAACACGTGACAAAAAAATATGGCTAGAGTTGTAGGTAGAAGTTAAGGTGTAGGCTCACGGACATTCTGAGCACAACCAAGTACTCACCACAAAGGGATAACCCAGGGCTGTATACTCGTACATGCTTCATGCTCGTAATTAACGTAAGTGGATTCATACGATTTGATGCGGTTAACTATTTTGCCTGAAGGTGTAAATTGGAAACGAGGTAAAAACGTAATTTTCAATATGGGACGGCGCGGCGGTTTTTTAATGGCGTCAGGCTGCTTTGGTCGTATGAACTAAGAAAAACAGTTTAAAACAATTTTCCTATTTCAGGTTCGTAGGTAACTGGAGTATCCACTAAATTGGTTACTGCTTTTCGGTGGTAAATAGTTTTCACCTAGCTTTCGCAAATGCAAACTTTTTCCACCCACGCGTTGTTTTTGTATTTTCTTGTCTTAATGTTAATTAATATACCACTAAGCGGTGTTGAGATACATACGTTTAAGAACCACTCGTGTCATTAGCTGAATTTTGATGGATAATTTGCGCTAGATGGGCACTATTAGTAACATAGAGCTTATATAAGAACTAATAAAAGTGGAACAGTGGAATTAAACAATGGATGGATAAATGCATAGAACACTCAGCCTAATTTTGACCGACGAGACGCGGGTGACGTGGGTGTCGTCGTCGCTTGTCACGCTGAAGGTTCACAATTCGAATCCAGATGTCGCCACACCATTTATTTCTCACGAAATAAAAATAAGTTGATCAGTCTCAGAAGTTAATGTCAAAACCTACTGCGAAGGCATAGCACTGGCAGTGGATAGTGATATGGTTGAAGAAATTGATCAGACACTAATAAGAAAACATCTGGAAAAAACTTCTGTGAATCATAAGCAAGGGCAAAACTTTCAATAATACACAACTCTCCAGTTATCCTGGACACCACCCATAGAGTTAGTTGAAACCTTTAACATCTGAGTTTCCTATCATTACGCCGATCTGTCTGTCTCTCGTTCTTGTTCTTCATGTGCTCGCGCTGTGTGTAAACATTATAAGGGTATTCATATCCCCTTTAGCGTATGTAGATTAAAAAAAAAATTGGTGGGGTTTTATAGTTATATATCACCAACGAGGAAGATTAAATATCATTTGATCAAGCAACGAGGGCAGCCACTTTTCACACTAAATATATCCGTGTTATAAATGAGTGAATAAATTACTTTTTCTTTTAAACAAGTACACGATCATTGTTGCCAGAGCTGTTGACTGTTAAAAATACAATAAATGGTATAAATGCAATAAATGGTATCCCTTACATTTTATAAAACTCAGTTCTCTGTTCTCGCTGCTCCAGCTATACTTAATATGTTTTTTTCATTTAATAATTCATTTCGATGCCGTGGCATAGCGGTTTGTACGTTGGACTACTGCGTATGCTGTCTCGGGTATCGGGTTCAATCCCAGTGCCACCTCTTCCGAATGTCTGAGAAGCATTCATGTGTATCATTTGTCGTGAGAAGCTTCTACGATCGTTGTACGGAGACGGGAAAACACTGTAGGTCCCTTCCATTTGTGCAAAAATACAATACGCACACACAAATGGTTGCGAGAAGCTAGGATCGGTTCTTCATAGGACTGCTGACGTCTAATACCTATAGGTATGTATATTTAATTAATTGCGAACGTTTTACACGAAACCACAATTTAGTCAAAAACATTCAACAAGTTCATTCGGACTTAGCACAGCTGGGCAAATTATTCTTTTTGGGAACATGGTTAGTGCCGATAAAATGCTATAATCGTCTATAAACCTGGCAATAAAAAAATACTTCCCAGAATGGACACTAAAACACGATGTGTCAAATGATATTTGCGTCTAACATTGACCTGTGCGCACTCCAAGCCTGCTACATTCCATTTACACTTTTCATTTTATTCGAAAATTTTATTCTAATAGTTAGATTTTTGGGGTGTTTTTGAAACAGAAATTCTTCATATTTTTTTCTTACGATAGTCGTTAAATTCAATTGCAAAAGTGGAACGATTCTTAACGATTTATGCTTCAGTTGAGAAAAAAACAAAATAATAACCTCGTCTACCTAATTAAAGTATTTTTTTGGGCCATTTTTCTATGGCAGAATGATTTAAATTAATTATGACTTCGCACAATGAAATGTTAAATCAGATACAAACGCAGTATACGTACCTACATATAAAATATATTAAAATATTCATCATTACTTGAATATGAAAATGCTTATGGAAAAACAGATAAAACCATTAAAAGTCGTCTTACTAAAAAGAATTGCGCTTAAATTAGGTTTTTTTTTTTAAAAATTTAAATGATGTACATTAAAGTGATGTAATAAAGCTTACTTGTATTAAGCTACAGCTAAAAAATACTAGAGCTGGTATAACGCATTAAGCCCCATTTAGATGATCAGTTCAGTTTCAGTTGCAGTTGAGCTGTCAGTTAAACTGCTGTGTAAATGCAAACATTGCAATATTTAACTGAAACTTATGGAATTCCCATCAGTTTTCAGTTCAGTTGTCAATTAAACTGCTCAGAAGTAAAATAAAAACTCAACTGAATACCGAACTGAAGTCTAAATGCACTACCTTTTTTAACTAAAATGTCAACTGAACTGACAATTGAAACTGAAACCAATCATCTCAATGGGGCTTTAGATCGACTTAAGAACTTCTCTGAGCCATCACATACACCCCGATTATATGACAACTCAATGCGCATTGGTTCAATCCGCATAGAAAGGTTGGTGTTTTCATGAAATTATTCAAAACCGAATCCAAAATAAACGTGAGAAAATTGAGCGAGTTTAATAAACAGCTGATTGAACTGACAGTTTGATAAAATAAAAATTACTATTGAATTGCCTGACATTAGATGACAGACAAGAGAAAGATGAGAGCGCGAGAGAGTGAAATGTTTCAATGCGATTTGAAAGTGTTTATATGATATTTCAATACGGTTTCAAATTTTCAATGCGGTTTATAAACAGGAATAAACGAATGCGGATTGAGTATTTCAATGCGGTTCGAAGTGTTGTTTATATGAGCGAATTGAACCAATGCGCATTGAGTTGTCATATAAACGGAGTAATAGAGTTTAGATGGAATATCTTAACTATTCGCACAAACGTCAAATGAAGGATGGAAGGATTACGTCTCTTTACGAAGCGAAACAGAGATTTTTAAATTCAGCCTTAACTGCATTTCGTAAGCCGCAGGTAACTTCGATTTAAATTCAAATAAGAACAGAACAATAGACTACGAGTACATACATACATATATCTATTGCAATATTGAATTGAACATGTTTTAACATCGCTGCCGAATTCGATGGAGATAGAGGAGGCTCGTTGCTCCCATCAAGATTGGTTTTCTACCGATATGCCAAAAACTATTGAGCAGACTGATACATATGTATATGAATTTCTAAGGATCATACTTTGAATCTGTGGGCAACTCACCAGATCCAGTAGGGAACCGCTGGCGATTTCATCAGGCTAAATCATCAATGAAAATTTTGAAAAAAAGCAAGGCCTTCCCAAAACCATGCCTAGGAAACGAGTTGGTGCTGGCTCTTACATCTATGTTAAATACCTACTAAAACTGAAATAAACATACAATTATAACTGGTGTGTTAAGGCAAGAGGAAATCGAACCCTCAAAATCCAAACACATGATTTCCATCTGTCAACTCATAAAAATCCCATGGAAGCGATATAGGAAGTCTTTGCTTTTTTTAAAACTTCACTACCACTTGCATCAATAGCAAATGTATCAACCAAAATTAATTCATTTCCATCAGTTGACAAATAGAAATCATAGGGAAGTTTTTATTCTTTTGGGAGTTGATTTTGGGTTTTTTTTTAAGTAAAAGTGCAATTCTTCACTGCTCCAGGAAATTCTCTTTCTTTTGACACCTAACTTGTTAAGATTGGTTAAGTGTGAAATCCGCAAATATATCAATATCTATGATGATTATAACGTAAAAACTGTTTTTTTCTTGGAACTAAGGTTTCCCTAGAAGGGATAGGGAAAGCCCTTTTTTACCCATCACTAGTAACCGATGAAATATGTGCTTCCCTGGAAGCGGTATAGGAAGGCCTGCTATTACAACGTCCCCTTAACCCCTGAAAGAAGGCCTGCAAAAGGAAGCAAGATGGCAAGAACTTGATCCCTATGACATCTCAATGTTAAAATAAGGCATGAAGTTACATCAAAAGGAAGCGATTATTAGCATGGGAAGGGCAAAAAAAATCACTGGAGTAATGTGTAAATTCCCTTCTGGGGACGGAAGACCTTTCAAAAATGTGTGCTGTTACTTAGGCACATACATAATACATATAAAGATGACATCGAAAAAATTGGAATAACACAAGGATGTGTTCGTTAGTATTTCGATAACAGCTGCAAAGAGTAAAGTAGAACGAAGAAAGTGCATGCAACACCAAAGAATACATCGGGTAAGATACCTGAGCCTTGGCCCGGAGAGTCGTCGTCCGTTAAACTGAATAAACTTGTTAGTGCAATCAAGGACACGCAAAAATCCAGCATGTAAACTTCTTTATCATAGGAATGGTGTTGATTCAAATCATAGAGTTGGGAAAGAGTTTAACTCGTCTTAGTTTAATATCGCGCAAATCTTCGCAGATATAATGTGCGCTTTTATAAACATGTTAACCTTCGTCATCATTCTTTCAGCTAAAGAGTCTACAATGTTTTTTATAACAAAACAATCACCATTCTTTTATAGTAAACGAAACACATCCGGTGGTAGACTTAAAATAAACCAATGAAACATCCACTTGGTGTTTATGTTTTTTGTTTTGTTTTCATTTAATTCATTTTCTCACCTTTAGTCACTCAGAATTTCCAATGAAGTGATAAACATTTTCTCAATTTTCGAATTTCGAATTTCCGGATGGTGATACGAGTGTCACACACCCACTTGTCATTAATTCAATTCATCGGAATTGTTGTTTCTTTGACAATTAGTAACAATGTATGCACAGTGAAATCTCTCTTAAGTGGACATCCACGGGACCGGAGTATTTTGTCCCATAATGAGAGCTGTCCGTTTATAAGAACGCATTTTGTATGCGAAATTAGAAATTGGTTCACCAAAACGGTGTCCGTTCATGCGAGTTGTCTGTTAAACAGACATCCGTCCGCTAATGAGAGATTTCACTGTATATAATCGCGAAGCGTGGACTTAATTCGCGGGAATTTAAATTAGAGAAACTACTCGTATTTATTGTAATCGCGGGTAATATTGTGCTTAAGGGGCCGATAACACTAACACGTTTAACCTTTTATTCGTGTGCGATCTTTAATTGCCGACAGACTTCAAAGTTCAGTTTCGGTTATCAGTTTTACATTTTCCAAGTGTTGGAGTCAAGAATAACTGGAACAAGTTACGTAAATGTAAATTGGTGTGAGTTTTTTTTTTATTACTGATCATCGACAATCAATTAACTTTGTTAGCAATAAGAATGATGGTTCGATCTGTAGATTAGTAGGTGCACATTCACATACATATGTAACTGTATGCGCATGTTGAAGTCCTACCAGTTGGAACACAATCAGAACTCCGATGATTTAGCTACAAGTCCATGATCGTAATAGACCTTTACAGGTCTAAGGGTGGTACCCGAATTACCGACAGCCACTGCTACCTAACGAGTGATTTATTGATGGACCCATCTTAGCACCTACATACATACATATATTGGACTGCCTTTGATCTGCTTACATCCTCAGTCAGCGTGTTAAGTAATGATTGGACTTTTAATTAATACAAATGTGTTAAATACAAAAGATGTAGTTCTGTTCTTTTCGAAAATTAGGTGTTACCTTTATACAGTCATATTTTGCAAATGACAGTACATAAAATTGTGAGTGGGAGATAACGAACCAATCTTATTAAGTGATCCTTAAGTAGAAAAAACTTTCAGATTAATAAGGAGAAATTTGGTGTTTTCATTTTCATGTACAGTACAGTACCTACATATGTACATAGGTATAAGTACATACATATTCGCCTACTTATTTTGCTTTCTGTCGTGATTATAGCTTGTGCAGTAGTGTAAATGAACGCTGGTCACGATTTTCGTAAACAATCCGCCAAACAAAGTGTGAAGGAAAAGGTATATATCTTTATTTCTTTCATTCTTTAGGTTGCGCTACAGTTAGGGGTGAACGGCAATATTGAGAAGCTCCTCTTGGCAAATGATACTCTTGAATGCTTGTCAGATTTCATTTCATTTTTAATGCATTTTTATTTTTCAATTCAATTATTACTTACTTGCTAGACAAAAGTGCTTAAAACTAGCTTAATTAACTTAACTATCTTACTCTAACTTACTGGCCCCACACAGGCACTCTAAGCTAAACTTAATACTTATACTATGTCTTTCGACGTAACCTAACTTATAATATATAATTTTAATTAAAGTTACAATTTTAGATCTAAAAGTTTGAAAAAAAAACTTAGAAACAGGAATGCTTGTCAGACATTCGGAAAAGGTGGCATCGCACTCTTTGGGTGTTTGCTGGGATTCTACTCGGACAGCTTGCGTAGTAGTCGTACGCACTAACCGTTACGCAACGGTGGCAAATAGGTCTTAGTTGTTAATTTATGGTACCTACTCATCAAGCGCTTATAGGGTCCTGTCGATGGTAATTCGAAAATTGTATTTTCATTTAGCCAGGCTATTATCAAAAGGCTTCAGTTCTCAAGTTAATTTGATCTTTTGTGTAGGCCAAGATCTTTATGCTAAATTCGCCACAATGTGGACTGAGAGATTTCGAGTTCCTTGTGAACGGCGTGGAATCGACTGATTTGGCTCATTTTTAACTGAAGCATTTCCGGCTGCCATATTTTAGGTACTTTGACCGGTGCGTTCTCACTGGCACAGGAACATTCCATAGTGAATATGTTGACTCAAATGTATCCACTATAGCAAGCACAGCTTGTGGTGGGATGATTATTACGACCGAAAATTGAAGAGAGCGATATTAAAGTTAATTTGACCTGTCAGAGAAATTCGGTTTCCATTTTCTATTTTCTATGATAGCAGATTGCGAATTTGCACAGTTAACTTTTGGGACTTTCGACAACTCATGTCTTATGAACGCTAATATATTCTACACTAATAAAAGGCTCTTAGTTTACATCAGTTGTTGAATACCGCCCATATTCGTTGGTATGTACAACACTCACATACATGCACTTTTAACAACAAAGATTGCGTTGACGTTGATGTCAAATTTAATCTGACATTTGAGAGAAGCTGACTTTTTACTCGAAGTGCACTTTAAATTAAAAAAAACACCTTTAGGTAAAGTCTAAAGTAGCAGTAAATAAAGAGAAGGCAACCGAGATGTTAAGAGTATAGGACAGGTTATCAACTTAAGGCATACAAAAATCAGGACGATCTAGGTTTGTTGTTTGTCGACTTAATTTAGTCGCAACTTGCCAATTTTTTGACGCGATTTTTTTTTAAATATTCAGGGAAAGTTAAAAACTCGGTTTTTTTCATAGTTTAGAAGTTTCTTTTCTTTAGTAGCAGTAGATCTGAGTAAATGCAGTTTATTGATAGGTAAGGTTCATATCAAGATTCACTACTTTGTGGCACACAACCGAGTGGGTCACCTGCCCTACAACGTAATCGATTAACCATTTAACAAGCAGAGCAAAACCAATCAAAATTCCACCACTAAAAGCGGTCAGATGAATGCAAGCAACTGATTGTTGCTGAATGTAGCCTGCTCATCCTTCTGCCCTTTCAGCCATTCAAGTACTCCTGCACATATACGTAGGTACATAATGTATGTATGTATAAAAACCAGCAAAAACCTACCCAACAATAGGGCAGCAATACAAAAGAAAAAGAGGAAAGATATAAGAATAACACTTATAATAGCAAAAGAAGGCAGATTATCATCATCTCATCAAAATAAAAAATAATGAAAAAAAAAAAAACAAGCTGCCACACATCATTCAGCATCAACATCCATCCCGCAGAGATTTAATTCAATTTAAATAAATTAACAAAATTATGTGTGCTATCGCTTGGAATTCTTTTCATACGCTCCTCTGTTTCTTTGACACTGGGTGGAGTCAATAAACTATTTTTTATTCTCCTTCTTTATGATTTGGGTTGCAAAAGAAAAAAATGCAATCACACACTGCATCAATGAAGCGGATCAAGTTCCGATTAATTTTTATGGCTTTTTGTGGGACATACAACACATAACACATTTATAACAACCCGAAAGGGTATTAATAAAAATTCGCAAGAAATTCACCACCCCCACAAACTTGTGCATTCTGATTTTCGGTATCCCTGTCCGTTCTACGCTTTTTTTTCTTCCTTTTTTACTTTGTTTAACTCGACACCGATTCTCACAGGAATTTTCCACTAAAACTCACCTGTGAATGCAATTGATGGGAAAAGAATCCACAGAATATGTTCTTCTCGATATCCTGGCAGATAAATTGGCGTTTTAGTTTCACAACTTGGCAAAAGAAAGACTTTTTTCATAATTTTAATAAATTTTCAAAAAAAAAATTGTTTTTTCACTTCAGACACAAATAATACACTCCCGTCTCAACATATTCACCACACGACACAAACACACAACACGGTGGCACTGCGAGGAAAATAAATCAAATTTTTTGTACTTTTAACTTTTTTTTTATATCATGAACCTGAACCCGGGATACAGCGGACTGATAGAGAAGAGACGAAAGCGATTTTATTTTCGTTTTTTTGCTTGTGTGGGTTTTTTCTCATGCGATCAAGGATGTAATTGCATTTGAATTGGAAACCGGGATAGGATTACTTTTTTCGCAATAATTGGTGGGGCGTTGAATGCACACACACTGTTTTCAATTAGAAAATATGACTTTGCTTGTTTTTATGGTTTTTGATTTGAGGGTTTTCACAGTCACACACATTGGACGAACGGCGAAATGCAAAACAAAGCGAATGCGGAATTTCCCTTCAACTGCGGTTTGTTGGAGAATGAGAAAATTGAAGTGGGTGAGCTAGAAAAACTTATTTTGACAGCAGTTGCGGTTAGAAAAGGGAGATGGCAATATGTGGTGGCTATCGGCTAGAGAATTGAATGGTAATGTGTTATTTGAAACGAGACTCGATGGATTTTGCAATAGTTGACGAGTGCTAGGAGTAGATGGCGCAGTTATTGCGAACGTTAAATTTAAAAAAGAATATATTTCCTTAGGAAAATGTGTGGGTGCTGAAGATTTAAATTTGTATCTTATAAAGTGATTGACATCTGGTTGTGCTAGATCGAGCAGATTATCAGAGTATATTTCAGTCTAGTTGTACGTCTGCCTAAGTAGTAGCACAGATAATAAATTTATTATTAAACTATCTGTGGTTGAATCCTACAAGTAGCACGAGGCATGCCTTCCACCCTTTGTTCAATTTTAAAAAGAGCCAAAGTGATATTGTTTTTTTAAGAGTAAATGGCTATTGTGGCCTTACTTTCATTTTAAGATTTGGTCAAGAATAAGATTCAGATATTTTGCACTATCGGTAAAAGTTAGATTGATACCGTTAATAGAAGGGTGGTCTAAAGTTGAGATTTTAAATTTCTTAGTAAAGAGGACTGGTTTGTTCTTGTTAAGGTCTACTAAATTACCCCAAGACGGCTTTAGCGACGTCAGCGATTAATCTGCCCTCGTTATTGCCCAGGTATAGCAAAAGCTTGTTTACTACCAGATTCCACATACCATTGGAGTGTGCATTGCTGATGGACCCACCCAGCCTTTTGTCATGCTTTTAAGCATTAAATTAATAAACTCGCCGAGTGAGTGTGAACACTGTGGTGTAGTGGTAAGTGCATTGGACTGCAACACGATGCTGCCCAGATTCAATCCCAACCCGGGTCCAACATCTAAAGATTTTTTCACGGTGCCATCTCTTTCAAATGTCTGACAAGCAATCAAAGAGTATCATTTGTCAATAAGCTTCTCAACTCGCCGTTCGGAGTTCTCAAAAAACTGATGCAGGTCCAGGTTCACCCCGATCTGTGGCGTCACCTTGTAAGTAAGAGTGAATGTTACACTTGCATGTTTGAAAGGGCGTCGACAATAACTTCCGATTATACGTCGTTAAAATCACATTCTAATGTATAAAAAGACAACCATAGTATATTCTGTGTTTCTGTCGGCATATATACATTCATATGTATATACATACCTATTACGTCCACATGTGAATTAGTAGTGTTTAGATTTGTGAAAGAAAACTACTAGAGGTGGAGAAATTTTTATAATCAGTGCCATTGGTAGTTCTCGATAGTTGGCTTCAAAAGTAAAAAATATAGTTGTATTTTGACTGTCGATAGTTATCGATATATATCGATAGGTTTCCCTTTAAGGGTCACATTAAAAAAAAAGTTAAATGCATCATATTAAATAAGCTTTTCCCACCGAGAGAGATTAGATTCTGAGTATTAATGCTGCTATTCTTATACTACGTTTACACCAGCAAATTCATCCAAATCTCCGAGGTTTCGCCATACATTTTCGAGGTTTCGAAATCTCGAGATTTCGGCGAAATCTACTAGAAATCTTTTTGAGTTCATCCGTCCGTGAGAGGTTGTCAAACCGAACAAGTCTACAGCGTTAACTTCAGTTTATTTTGGTGTTCATTTATAGATGCCAAAATATTAAATGCCAAAATAATTTCGGCCAATTGACAGGACACCGGTAAGTTTTCAAGAGAATATTTAATATATATAATTTGTTAATCTTTTCAGACAGTTATAGGCAACGAAAAAATACAAAAAAAGAACATTTTGGTCAACAAACATTTGTTTTGCCTAGATATGGGCAATTGCGAATAAAAACCGTCGAATAATTCGATTGTTCTCTGCTCTGTCTCTACTATATCTTTCCATATTTTATCCGTTTCTCTTATATTTTTATACTCTGAATGTGTTAAATAAAAGAAAATTGGATTTATTTTCAATTTCAATAAATGTTTCACAAAACATTTTGACAGGCGGTGCGCGGCCAACGTAGCTTGCTGCGGTACAAAATTGTAAACTGCCGCAGTGTGTACACCTATATTTACCGCAATAGGATTTCGTACCATTACACCGCTACCGCGTACTGCTGCGATGTGGTAGCTCCTTTAGTTGACAGGAGTCGATTGTTCTAGCGCGATTGTTTTGGGCGATAGTTCGATTAGGTCTGTTCCCGTACCTGTCCAAAACAGCCGAAATCAGTCAAATCCTGTTTCCGTACGAAGATTTTTCATATGTTTTGACAGAAGAGAGTAGTTTTCGGCTGTTTTCAACATTACGGGAACAGACCTATTGTAAATGAGGTTATTAAACTAAAATTGAAGAAAATCTTTTTATTTAAAATATCAATGGTTGCATGCGTTCAGATTTCAGATCCAAATTCAGAAGTCACACTGATACCACGATGAATAAATTGAGACATACATTTCTACAATCGACCTAGTATTCTCGCCTAATAAAATAAATTTTCTAGAATACGATTTGATAGTTACTCGATTGTTTTCTGCTAACACCGAATTGTCTATTTATTTGATTGTGAAACTAATTCTCAATCGCCCATCGCTGGTTTTGCCAGTCCCTTCAAAATTGACAGCTAATGAAATTTGAAACCTCTTCAACTCGGTGTAAACGGGTTACTGATGTTTCGGTGAATGTTCATCGAAATCTCGAGGTTTCGACTCGGTGTAAACGTACTATTATATGGCCAAAATCCCATCTGATAGCAAAAGAACGCCAAAAGATTTAGAAACATTTTTTAATTCGAAGAATTTGATTCGGCATGAGTACGATAACCTTGGCGCAAAGATTTGACAGTGGCATTTTGTAGATCTTGGTGAAATAAGCACAAAATATTAAGTAAAAAGTATTGATTATCGCTTTTTCTCTCTGACTTTAACCAATGGTGGCCATCCCTGTTGACCGTCCCATTTCCATGACATTCCACAGACAATTACGAAACACGAGACACCCCAAAAATCACCACTTGCGAACACATCCATCCAGCGAAGTCAGCTATCCAGCAGTCTACCACCGCGAAACCGACGACAGCCGAGCCGACCCAAACCCAACCAACCAACAAAAAACATAGATTTTCTATTTAGTTGTTTCAGTTTCAGTTCGTTTTTCATCTGCTTCTGGTCTATTATGGGGGGAAAATGGATGTGAAAACGCGTGCATCGCTGAAAAGAAGAAAACTCCAATAGTGAGTTAGAAAAAATATCTAAAAAGCAAAAAAACCCATCTAATTCGCCGAAAAAACACTCGTCTTCAATATTTTCTCTCCGTAATTCATTTATTTGAGTTCTCGCGAAGCAGTTAAACCTGAAACTGAAAAAAAAGGAAAAAAAAATACCCACAAGGGAAAAACCAGTGCAAAGTGAATTTTTAGTCCAACTCACGACGAAATACGTATACACATACCGTGTTCGACTATACGAGTACATGCCTAAGTAAGTTTTTAATCTATTTGCAATCACCTCACGATGAAATATGTAAAAGAAAATTCAGTGAAAAAGTTAAGAAAATGAAGAAAAATACACCAAGGTGAGGAGTAAAGGAAGTGAGAAGTTTCGGAGAAAAAAAAAAATGAAAATCACATTTACCGTGATATATGAGCGAAGTGGCGAAGAAGAATTTCGTGAATTGTACAGTGAGTGAACGCGCGCGGGAATTTCAATTTGATTGAATGTAATTAAAGTTTTCGAGAGTGGCAAAAAGAAGAGGAATAGAAAAAAAAGTGAAGAATATAAAAAAGTAGAAAAAGCTAAAGAAGTGTGTTGAAGGGAGAAGGAAGAGCGCAGCAAAGAAGACGACGGATCAGATCGGAATCGCTGCTTATTTTCTTTTTTTTTCATTTCCTTCTTCGGTCGCTTATTCTACATCTACGTGAGCGCGTGTGTGTGTGTGTTGCCTTGTTCGTCGGTAGTACGGTTCGGTTTCATGGAAGTCTTCCCCCGACTAAGTCAGTGTAAAGTATTCTTAAAAACGAAAATTTTCATGTTTTTCTTTTTTGCCCTTAAGTTAACTTTTTAAGAAAATAGAGTTTAGGTGATGAAAAAGGGAATAATTGAGTGAATTATTGGGTGGGTTGGTGTTTGAATAAGTTTTTTTGTTCGTTTTTCTATTTGGGGGGAATGGTGGCAAAGGCAGCAGACATTTTGGGTACATTCTGTATACAGACACCAGCAGTGGTAAGAGAGTGTGTGTGCGCGCGCGATTGCTGAATAAATCTAATGTTGTCAGAATGTGTGTTTGTGTGTGGGTACATGTATAACAAAAAACGATGCCTATCAGTAGCTTTCAAACTATTTTCAAATTTTGTACATATTCTTTGGTATTTTTTTTTGTTTTTCTTTTGTGTGCATGCGAAAATGTGAACAAATAAAAACAAAACAGAAGAATTGAGTGATTCGTTTTTATTGTTTTTCATCAGTTTAAAAGGATCAGCAGGAGAGATCCACAAAATAATTTGTTTTCATAAAGAATTTAATCTTGCCCAACACGCATACATCCATATGTACGTCCAGTCCATTTGGCTTATTTTTAATTCACAATCAAATCTGTCAATTTATACATGCGTAGGCGACACACGATGGACTCACACAAGTTTGATAGAACAATAATTAAGAGTACAGCTTTAGGCAGATAATTTTGATCGTTTTTATCAACTCGAAGAAATTTGATTTAAAAAAAAGAAATAAACCTCGGCTCTCCTTTTGTCTAATCTCTGTGTGCATGTGTTTTTTACATTGATTATATGGGATAGAAAGAAGACGACGAGGAGGATGATGAGGCGCATCGCATCGCCATCACGTATGCATGCATTTTCAGCTCACTTCTCATTCTCACATATTTGATGCTATTTTCGTTATACAAAATAAGAGTGTGTGTGCGCGCGAAGCGTTTGAAATCGTTGGTCAGAAGGAGGGGGTGGACGGCAAGAAAAATTGTGAATAATAATAATAATAAAATCGAAGAAGGGAAGTAGAAGAAGAAGAACGAGACAAACAACATAAGCGCGATGAATGTTCAAGAGTTCATTCAACTGTCAAAAAATAAATAATTGGCAAAGTGGGATATTTTTTTTTTGTTATTTTTTTTTTTTATCTTGGTATTGTTTATATGATTCACAATGAAAATAGGTTATTTTAATGAATGACTGTAGATAGAATCCGTCAGACTTTGTTCTTAGAAGAGAAGCTGAGTGGATGATATAAATAGAAAACAATTAAATAATGCTGCGTGTCAATGGAAATTGAAAGATAGAAAGGAGAATATGGTATGATACGTACATATATGGTGATTGAAGGACTGTAAAATTATTCATCACTAATATCAATACTGTGAACATTGGAAAACGTGAACCCCCCAAAAAGTGAACTGCCCCAAAACGTGAACACTGTATTTTTAACATTGACTTCTCTACAACGTGAATAAATCTAAAAAGCTCTAAAACGTGAACAGACATTTTTGCAACATTTCTACATAAAAATGCACTGAATTAATTTCCTGACTTGGTGGAATCCCATAATATTGCCAATGCGTACCTAGTATGTATGCATTTGGTACCACACATGCGTGTACGTATGGCTATCATCACTGATTCAGTTGCTGTTTTTCTCTGGCATAATTTGGGTTGATCAACGTCTTATTTTCTTTTTAAAAATGTGTTCAAAGAAATTGAAGGTCTTAACATTAAACAAAAAAGCTGAAATTTGGGAAAGGTTTAACAAAGGAGTAAGCGTGACATACTTATCAAAAAAAATACAGTACCAGTATGTGTAAATATTTAAAAATATTCATGGAATTGAAGCAACAAGGAGATAAAATCGAAGAAAATGTGTTTTATTTTAAGAGCAAAAGTAAGACAATACGGTGAATACAATTTAAATCATAAAATGATACATTCCAAAACATGAACACCCTCGGTTTTAATTAGTTCACGTTTTCCAGTGTTCACTGTATGTCAATTGTTTGGATACTCTACAATCCGAGCACATCCCAAGGTTTGAACCGAATTTAAAAAAAAAACTTTCAAATGCATATGTCTTCCTTTTATAGTAATTTCGTTAGTATTCAAATGTAATAAAAAAATAAGTATGACCATGATCTGACCATAAATGGACATCCACTGTTCTCATTGTTCATTCCGGCTTCTAACCTTTATCGTGGAAAGGTTCTGGTTCTTGCCTGTCAAACATGTGCTGACACGTTTATTAATTTAATTTCAATTGTTTTTTTATTTGGCCAATAAAATAAAGCATAAAACAATAACATTTTTCTGTACTCATTAATCCGAATCACCATTGCAATAAATTGATTCGAAAAAGCTAGACAATACGGTACCTACTTACCTTTATCTACTAATTTTGTGCTTTAATGTATCTACCTATTGTTAAAAAAAAAAACAACGGATAGATCGCAAAAGTTTTTGTTGAACAAATGTTGAGGTAGGTGCTTAAGAGAAACTAATTTGTGTAATAATCATCACTACTATTTGTTACAACAAAAATATCGATGTTGCCGGTAAAGGATCTGCTTCATTATTAATGATTCCAAGGGTATTCTGCCGAATGCGTAACAGCTCTGCGCCAACAAATTGTAAAGGTAAAGGTATAAAATTAAAATCCGACTTTATCGACAATCTAATCTAGTTTCTCGTTCTAAGCATCAAAAGGCTGATATCATCTTTTGCAACAATCAAAAGAAGCAACATCAAATATCCCAAATTAATATATATAAACATTTCCCAATCTGTGTTCCTCCCTTCAGTGTTTCATCGGTCGTCCTCTATTGCAGTGATGTAACATGGAATTGCTAATCTAGCACATTTTAGGTGTGAACAAACTCGCACTTGACCGCATTAATTATTTTTTTGTTTTCACACAAATCTCATCTTAGCAACTATTCCCCATCAACTTTTCAAGGTATACAAACATAATGTAGTGTAATATATTCATTTATCGGTATAAATGAACTACAAGATCCAAAAATAATAAAAATAATAAATATATTTATTGGAGTAGGAAACTCCATTTTCATTCGATATGTACCGATATCCACGCATGTATGCATCTATGTACATATACCTACATCGATAACAACATTTTATTACATCACCTGGAATGATTATCAGCTGTTTCTGCTGTTCTGGACCATTGAACCTAAAGATAATAATGATTCAACTGGTATAACTAGTTTAAGGGTATTGAAATACCTACCTAAGCGGAATTCATAATATGGAAACCCTCACAGGTAAATTGCTGTTCAGACTTCAGAGTCGAATATTTTTGTTATATTCGTATACATACATACATGGATGTACAGATGTATGTATGTATGTACATATATATATAACATATATAACGAGCAAATAGTAGCGCAAATAAATATTTGCTAGTGTATTATGATTAACTGTTGATTTTTTGAGGGTTGTTTGAAAGTATGCACATATTTGTAGGTACAATATTTGTGTTTTTTTTTCGGAGATAATATGTACCTACCTAGTTCCCGTTAACAATTACCTGGACCAGGTATGAATTCTTACGTTCGTATGTATTTATAAATATGGAAATGATCTGACATACGGGAGGATTGCGTTTAATATGATAATAACTTTTAAAATACGTTTTATAGAGCCATGTTCGATATGTACATATACACATGTACATATTAGGTATGCATGTATGTACAGTAAAAGCTCGTTAATTCTGAATAGTTGGGGGGAAGGTCAGTCCGAATGAACGAGTTTCCGAATTAATGAGAGTTTTTTTTATGCACTAAAACGCGTTCTTATTATTGATGAAAAAATGAAAGAACTTAAAACGAAAAATTATTCTATAAACACAAAATTAACTGTGTGCTTAAGGACTACGATTTACATTTATATCAACTTAAACTGTATTGGTGTTTTTCCAAACAACATCTAAATGTGGATTACCGGGATTCCCCCCTAATACAATTTTTATTTATGGTTTTTCCCGACTTCTAAATGTGAATTGCCGGAACTCCCCCAATAGACATTTTAATGAGTTGTTCCGACTTCTACATACCTACCTACCTATTTGAGATCTTTTTGCTACCTATAGGTACGTGTTCAATCATTGCATTATTTAATTTTTGCTAATTTCATTTCATTACATAAGCCGTGTTTTTTTAAGTGAGTACATCATCACTTTTCAATTTACCCGCACTACAAAAACAAATTCGCTTGCTATAACACTAGGTAAAATTCTCCAAGTAAACGCTTTACTTGGTACAGCAGTTTCAGACTCTGAATACCAATGGCGCTAAGATCAATTAAAGGTTGGACGAAAATTTGTTTTTGGCATTTGTAATTGGATGTGTCCGTAAGTTTTCCTTTTTTTTTTAAATGAAGTTGATAAATGCAGTGCTTTTTTCTGATTGGTTAAAATACATTTATTTTATAAATATGAACTTTCATAGTATTTGATAGAAAATATTTGTTTGTGCTGTATATTCAATAAAAAAAAAATATAATTATACCTTTATATGTATATGCAAAACTATAAGCCTCAGGTAAAACCTTTGTATGGTGAATTTGTAGATAACGTTAGAGCGCACGAAAGTAAGAAAAAAAAATTATTAGCACACTTTCCCGAGATAAATGCGATTATCACTTGATTAAAAAAAATGTAAAAAAATTGTATTTGAAGACCAATAACTCGAAAATGAAAGCTGGGATGGTGACAGCCATGGGTAGATGTAATAAACATTGATAAATTGTCTATCGAATGAACCCACTTTGGTTGCTCTTGGTTTAATACACCAGAATTTATAATTGAATAAAAATTATTGGTACCTATTTCTCTGAAGGAACTTTTTTATGCACCATCTAGATCCGTGGACCAATAAATAGTTCTCCGTAGGTACTGTTTTAATCATAAATCCTTTTAACCAATTTACCGTGAGTCAATTATAAACCAAAAATAAAAAAAAGGTGTGTGTTTATGAACGTAGCCTCATTAGATATCAAGCAAAAAATATGAAACAAAAGTCAAAAATGTAAATATTTGAATGTCATGCATTAAATATTTGAATATTTGATATTAATATATTAATTAAGTACATATGCATCTATATTTTCAAACTATTGACCATCAAAACGTTGGAAAACTGATAAACAATTTAATTTGACATGCAGATGTCAAGAATTTATAGAAATGTCACAAAACAACTGCACAAAAAGTGAGTATAGAAGTGAGTAGGCATACCCGTTTCCAAAAGTGAGTATGTACTCATGTTTTTGTGTATTATTGAAAGTTTTGCCCTTGCTTATGATTCACAGAAGTTTTTTTTCCAGTTGTTTTCTATTATTTTTTGTGCGATCAAATTCTTCAGCCATACCACTATCTCTACTGCCAGTGTTATGCTTTTGCAGTAGGTTTTTGGACATTTATGTACTTCTGAAACTGATCAAATTATATTTCTATTTCGTGAGAAATAAATGTTTCGGCGACATCTAGATTTAAACCGTGAGCTTTCAGCTTGACAAGCGACGACGACTATCACTACGCCACAGCCACCCACAATGTACATATTTGATGAAAGAAAATTTGTTGTGATTCTTCGTTAACATCGTTAAGTATCTTTTTAGCTACATATGAGTAAACATACATACGTATGTATGTGTACATACCATATTTACAAACGTCTTTCGCTTAGAATGAAACGAAAAGTCTATGCTAATTATAACTTGCTGCTAAATGTGCTGCGGGGTAATAGTCCAAACGTCTTGGTGACCCTTGAACCTAATGTAATCTGATATAAAACAAAAAAACACGTGGCCGATTTGTTACAAGTTAAAAAAGGCATTTTTAAAGTATGGGCGTTTCTTTTGTAAGGAGCTAGGTTATCAGAATTTACCACGTCAGCACCGAAAGTTTGCCACCTCACCTGTGTTTTTGTCAAATGCGTATGGGCCTGTTAAAAAGCCAGTAGGTTTTTTACAGTTTTTTCTTGCTGCCTGCATCCTTGATCATCATGGCACCTCAGTACGTGCATGTATTGCATTTTGGCCAGAGTCCTTACACGCCAACCTCCACGGGATTAGTTCTCCCAATATAATTTTTCTTTGGTTTTGGAACATGTATTCACTAAAAATGGATGCCATGACCAAGTCCCGCAAAATACTTTTTTAAAGATAAATTCTGAATTTTCAAAAATCTCCTCATGACAAAAATGATACTCTTTTAATGTTAGTCAGACATTTAAATGAAACCCGTGAAAATACTCTTTGGGTGTTTGCTGGGATTCTACTCGGACAGCATGCGTATAGTAGTCCAGCGCACTAACCACTACGCCAAATGGCGCCCAACAACATACATTCTACGAGTATCTTCATTTCGTCTAGAACTACCACATGTATGTACCTAGATAAACAGATTTTTTTTTTTTCAAAATTCGATTGCTCCCATCCACCTAACGATTTTTGTTATATTTTATTTATAAGAAAACCCTATGCCTACATTGGTCATGTATTCCATAAATTGTTAAAGCAAGCTACACATGTCTTAAGCTTTAATTTCTAAAATGAAATTTAACTCGATTATTTTCCAGTAGGTAGGTATGTACATATGTATCTACGATGAAAAAGGTCAAAGTTAATAAATTTCCAAAAGTAATCCTTGAAAATGTCACATTCCCTCGTATATATACTACGATTACATAAGTCCTTTTCTTTTCTTCTTTTTTTCGTTTGTTTGGTTGTCAATTGTTTTAAATTCAGGCACAAAAAAAAATTCTCTATACCTATACAATACATCCCTACAGATATAGCTGACGACGAGTGCGAAAGAGCTAAATAAAGGAAATACCAATATCACATTTAGCACTTTCTTATCTTCCATTCACCCCTCTGTGGGTTCGAAAATAAACTTTGCCATTTGCCAAAAACCACCCTTGTGTTTATATTGTAGCACACGGAAAGGCATCAGTATACACCACACCATCATCACACCACTACAACACCACCGCTAGCAACAACAAGAATAAATTCTTGCATTTGAACATTTTCATTTTATAGATTTTTCCGTAGTAATGTTGCTGACTTTATCCATTATACCAAATGGCCTGCCTCCCCCTCCCTCCCAAAAAATATACATAGTGGTATGTATATTATGTATATACACAGATGTCGATGGTTCTTCTCAACACTTCAACTATACCTCCTTGCTACATAACGGGAAGAAGAAAATCGATAATAGAATATATGTATATGTATGTGTACCTGTTTATACATAGAGCAGAGCAGAGCATAAAAAACACACGAGCCCATTGGGGGGTTGCTTTTGCTCCTCATGATTATGTTGATAACAACAGAAAATGTTTTTTTTTTTTTATGTTCGAGCTGAATGCGCTCTGCGCGTATACATACATATATGTATGTATGTACATAAATATGTAAATATTTATTATAGAACTTCAGTCCAGTCGAGCTACGCGTATCTCTGTTGATGGTGCATTTCCTCCGCATATGAAATTCCATTTGTGTTTATGGTTGGACCTCTACTGTATGGCTTGCTTCGCTGCCGCTATTTGTATTGTTTGTTTGTTTTGCTCTTAAAATTCAATTTATGCAAATGTCATTGCCATTTTCTATTTGTTCGGTGTTCGGTGGTGAACCATTCAAAACGTGGTTCAGGAGTTTTAGTTATTAAAAGCGAAACAAAAAACTTTATAACTTCACTTTTTTTTTTTTATTAAATTGTCTGTCAAAGTGACATTTTGGTTAGATTTCTTTCGTATCACCAGCCTTTTCTATGATATAGTGAATATAATATTGTACTCATTGTCTGCCCTTGATTTTATCGATTTATTTTTTGCTAGATCCCTGCCTTTATGTTTACACTCGCTGCTGATGCTGCTTGGTTGCTAGTTTTTTTTTCTTTTTATTCGTTTCTATACACCACGCACGTCGTGTTCGGGTTTTGTTCTCATTTTTCTTCATATTATTTGTTGCCTTCTTCGCGCTCATTCGTCCACCCAACCTACCGAATTGTCACCCAAAGATCTGTGTTAAGAAAAAATGAAGAAATAAATTCCGAATTTTTCTCGTTTTTCTCCTTCGTAGGGTGTTTTTTCTTTTGGCCGGTGGGCTCCACAGAGCGGGGCAACCAAATTATCATCATAGGCAGAGGGCGTAGTAGTCCGTATTTTTTTTTTTTGGGTTAGTTGTTGTTAGTGGTAGCGGTGAATGCTTTTGCTGGCGGGGTGTGCGGGGATGGAGATGTCATATAATGATTGAAAGAAATTATGTATAGAATGGAGAAGCTCCTACCTTCCATCTTGCTTTACTAGGTTATGTAATGGAGGTGTGTATGGAATGAGATATGAACACAAAGAGTAAATAGCAGAGAAATAGAGGTGGCAAAGGTAATATTTCTTCCTTTTCCTGTGTCAGCGATTAAAGATTTAATGTTGCTTAAAATTAGATGATTATCGATTGTGTCCCTTTTTTTGGAAAGATATAATGCCTTGGAGGTAGATAAAGAGGAATTTAAATTGCAAATTGGATTGAAAGTTTTTCTTATTTTTTTTTAGAGATAAGAGTTTTGTGGGGCGGTTTTTTTTAGGTTAAGGCGTTTGGCAAAGTTATCGGGTCGTATTTGAACGAGTAGGTATGTCCACGTGGAAATCTTGTTTTGTTTTCTAATTTATTCGCAAATTTTATAGTTTAAGACTTTATAATGTTGTCCCTTAGGAAAGATGTAATTGGTGATTTGATGTGCGAACTGATGAAGTTATAAAATTCAATAAGCATTGGTTTAAAATTAAATAATGGAGAATTAAACCAATGGAGCCAAGTAAAGCGGTGGTTTGAAGTAGGTACCTTATTTACAAACAAGAAGCGACAATTTGACCCACATAGCCGGATGTTGTTACCCATGGGGTTGATGCAGTCGCTGTGCTGGACAGATGTGTTGATAGTGCGATATTTAAGGCATTTAAAGCCAATCCAAACCCTGATGAATGGTTGCAATTCAATACCCCAGGATCCAATAATCAGCCATCGTTTTGTAAAGCTTTGACAGTGAATAACAAAAAAAAAGCGTCACTCAGAACGTTCACGCCTCTTAGATACTCGTATGATTTTGTTTTTGACATTGAGCATCTAGTCACATCACAGCTATGCATATTGACATTTTGTTATTTAGTAGGTAATCTATGGAAAATAGAATCGCCATTTTGAAGCGAGAACGCCTCTTACATATGTTGGCCCAAAAAATGGTTCTTATCGTTTCGCTTGGTGAATCTTTTTTTTCTGTCACATAAAATACACGTAAATCATTATTTTATTGACGTTTTCTGACATTTCCAAACCTGCAAGTCCTGTTGACTTTATGTTTATTTGTGCTATGAAAGTATGTAGGGTGTGTCAATAGGTCCCTGAAAATTAAAGCAGATGGCGTTGCCACCTCAAATCCAACGCTTTGTTCTCAAGAAGCATCTTTCAAAGAACACACCCAAATTTTCAGCCAGATCTGTCAAATAGTTTTGTTCTGACAGTCATTGACAACAGACGCCTACTCTTATTTTGGTAAAAATGGACAAAAAAGAATTTCGTGTGCTAAACATTATTTTTTACGCGAAAAAAACCATCACGGAAACCAAATAAAAACTTAACAAGTTGGTATTATGGGGACTCTTCATCGTCGATTGGAACCATCCACTACGAACATTGCTACACAGGAACAGGATCAGTGATTTCAATTTTGCATAAATATTTGGATATGAAAAAGCTATCCGCAAGACGAGTGTCGGGTTTGCTCTCAATCGATAACAAACGCAATCATTTGACCACTTCAAAGGAGTATTTCGCTATGTGCAATCGCAATCCGAACGAGTTTTTGTGCCGTTTCGTAACCGTACACGAAACGTAGATTCATCACAACACACCAGAGGCCAAGGAACAGTCGAAACAGTGGACTGCTCCAGGCGAATCGAAGCCGACGAAGGCCAAGGTGGGTCTGTCGGCCAACAAAGTCATGGCTACAGTTTTTTGGGATGCGCGCGGTATCATCCACATTGATTACCTTGAAAAGCATAAAACGATCACCGGTGCATATTATGCAGAGCTTTCGGATCGATTTGACACCGGTTTGAAGCAAAAATGATCCGTTTTAAGGACAACGCCTGGCGCACAGATCCGCAGTCGAAATGGCAAAATTGCAAGCATTAGGTTATGAATTGCTTCCTCATCCAGCATATCCTGCGACTATTTCCTGTTTCCAAACATAAAGAAATGGCTCGGCGGTAAGAGATTTCAATGATACAAACGCCTATTTTGAGGGCCTCAAGAAATCGTATTGCATATTTGGAGGGCATCAACAAATTGGAGAAACGTTGGACGAAGTTCATAGAGCTAAAAGGAAACTATGTTGACAAGTAAAATGTTCTTTTGGCGTATAGAGTGTTCCCTATTTTAATTTTCAGTGACTTATTGATCCACTCTCGTATGTACATACATATATGGTAGGTATGTTTACAGCTCATAGTTGAACGTTAATCGTATAAAATCATAAATGTAAGCTCTCATTATCATCAATGTCGCACTAATAGATGAGGTAAGAATTATATTCTTCTGACACTGTTGCTTCTGTCAAAATATTTAGTTCTTAAATACCTACTGAGATCACGTGCAGGAACTGTCACAAAAAAATGCAGCGAATGCAATAGCTACTTACAATATCATTAAATAGCGTTACATTAGGAAATCGATTGCATAATAGCAAAAATAATGTAAGTACATTACAAGAATGCCTCGTTCAAGAGCTTATCGAACTCCAAATAATAACAAATCGTCCTTCAACAAAATTTATGACAGCCATTGCATGCCATTGACAGATTAAGAGCGACATAGCAGAAGAAAACACCTTTTCCTCTTCTAAACCTGTCTCTCTTGTTGCCGCCGTCCTATAATAACTGCAATTACTTTCCCATTTATAATCCCTTCATTATTGCAACAAGTTTTTGAATGCAAAGCTGTCACGACAACAACAACGGCAAACAAAATTGAAACTCTTATCAGCATCGTCATCATAACGGTTCGCACTTAACAAGTTTCGAAGGACAAACACGAACAACATGAGGTGTGACATTTGTGGATTAAATTGGCGCAAACATGCGAAAGACAAACCAAACCGATTCCATTTCAATTCCAATTCCAACCCACCCTTTCGTCTTTTTCTTCATTTCAACATGGCTTCCGCTATTTTAATTTTTTCAGACTGCACTTGGCCCTTTTTTGCGACAACAGCAGCGCAAAAATCGCATGTATGCACGCCAAATATAAATTAAATGAAATGCGATATGTTCAACGTCTGCCCTGGTCTGGGGTAGTCGTCGGAGGCGGCGAGAGCAGCAGCGGTTTGGTTCGTGCTGCGTCGGTCGATCAGTCAGGTTGTCCTCGCTCTTATGACTGACCTACCCTTTCTTTGACATTTATTCACAATAATAACTTTTTTTTTAATTTTTGAAATTATTAGCACACACCCTGTTGCAAAAGAAGACATCAAAAATCAAGGAAGAGAACAACAATAAAGAAAAAAAAAACTCGTTTTTCCTGAACTCGAACCCTTTTGACAGCAAAATATTTGCAAACATCTGTTCCGAAAAACAAGGAAAAAAAATGTGTCACAGAGGGAAGTGATTCTCTTAAGAAAATTAAATGACAAGGTGAAGGGGCTTTGCTGCATTTTAAGATACCTTTTGCTGTGTCACAAAAAAAGACACATTTGTGAGTCGGCATGGTCTTGTTGTTATTGGTTAAAAACCCACGTTTTATTATTTTGGCACAGCCTTTTATTTCTGCGACATTTGTTATAGCTATGTATGCACTCGTACAAAGCATGCGAACTTGGAATAATGCTTGTCCTATGATGAATATTTCTGGATTTTCCAGTTTATTTTCTGCACAAATTGTACTTAAGATTTTAAGGAAATAATTAAGACCGCTATAGGAAATGAATGGACAGCTGATTTTTCCTTTACAAATTAATAATGACAGCTGTTAAAAGGAACAATGAATTGGTGTAGCTACAATAGTCGTTTTTCTTATTTAGTTCAGAACAGAGCATGAACTGTCAAAAAAAGTTTGTGTTCCTTTTTTATTTTTAGCTCAGACAGGAGGGAAGATAAAGAAAAAAAAAGTTAAAAACAATTGAAATGGCGGACGAGGCTTATTTTTATTTATTTTATAATTGTTGTAACCATGGGTGTTTCAAAAATAAATCAGGAAACAAAGAAAAACGTCTAATATGAGTACAAATTACCGTGATTTCTCTCTTGCGACCGATGCCATGTCTAAAAGGGGACTTGTAATTAAAGGGTAAATTCAATGTATCATTGCAGTTTTTAATGTTCATGAATGTATCGCATCATTTTTAAAACGTCAACTATTCATTAATGCATATTTGCGTAAACGTCAACAAAAAAAGTCATACAAATTGCCGTTGCAATCGATCGATGGTTTAAAATGTCGGAAAAAGAGACATTATAAGTAGATAAATGTGGTTGGTAATGTAAATGTAGCTATTTCAATGATTTATCTTTCATAGAATACTTTAATGGCAAAATATCGATTATTTGCTGTAAGAACGTCAAACATTTATTTTGTCAGCTTACATTGTTATATGTACATCAGCATTACCTCTTACATCACTATTGTAGTCTGTGGATATTGTAAGCTTTAAGGTAAGGTTAAAATGTCCTGTGATTTAATACCATCTACTCACTGTCCTTCCGCACAGGCGGTATGTATTTGCATCGGAAAACCGCTCAAAATCAATGTTTAAAATGTAGAGCTGAGAAGTAATTTTTTTCCTAGGTGTAGTTGGAACAATATATACCGTAGTTTATTTATTTTTATGCAACACTTCGCCACAGCATCAGTTGAAAGTCATCGATTGTGAGCTTGCATTGTGAATCTGTTGATTTGTGTGAAAAACCCCACTGCTAAATAATTAAGTTTTTATTTTTTTATATTATGAACAAATTTTTTTTTGTTATGGAGGAATCAGCTGCAGGTGTGTTATTATGAACCTATTTTTATGTTTATTGAAACTTTAATTTAATAGATATTGGATTTATTTGAAATGTATGCAAATAGGCATTTTTTTATATTTTAATTGACCTTTTGTTATATGTATATACATAATTCGGTTTTATTCTGTAACTTTTTTGGTATCAGCTTATAGCGAAAGACGTCAAGAAGCAATTGCAGAAAAAATGCTGCCACTAACTGCCCATCTAGATTTTACCGTCCCTGATGCGTATCTAGTTTAATCGATAATTCATAAATTGTTTAACATAAAATAAATTCTTGGCTTGCGCATTCTAACTAACAAACAGTGATATGATGTTATGAATGAGTATATGAAGAGAATGTTTTTGAAGCTAAACTGGATCACGGAGGAAAGACTTACAGATTTTAAGCTTAAAATTGGATTATACCTTAATTTAACTGAAATAACATTAAAACCGCCTTTAACCGCCTTCATTAGGACAAACAAATATTTTTGAGGGGTTTTTCGAGGCCCCTATGTGTGCCGGTTTAAAACCAGTTCTAACTTCAAGTTTAGTTTAGCACTAAACAATTGTACGCGATTTAAACACAATTAAAAGGCGTCCAAGAACATGGCGTACTTTCTGCTATTTAAAAATTGGATATGTTCGTTTAAAATTGAATTGTGTATGAAAAACTAGAAAAAACTGGGCCCTCATCACGTAAGACAGTCGTCATCGTTTTCGATATCGTTAACGATAGCGATGCTTAAAAATCCTCTCTCGTGATTGGCCGATCGACTAAGTGTCGATCACTTAACAAGAAAATCTGTCAAGTACAATCGTCTCGGCGAGCGTGATACCACGATAGCTATTTAGCTGTCCTCCTGTGTTTAATGCAATTTCGGTGCATTTTCACTTTCAATTCGTTTTTTTTTCCCGGATTTTCCTCCATAGTGAGCTAATACGAACCCATTAAGCCCAAAATCGTGAAAATGGAACGATCCGTTCTCGAGTTATGAGTGCACACACGGACGGCAGCCTGTTTTATATACATACATATGTATAAAGATGATCTTAATATTAATTATTTAACTAAGAATAAATATGAAATATGGAAATGCCGCCAAAACCACAAATGTCAAATTATGACTTCATCCGCAAATGTCAAATCGCTTATAAATGTTGTTTACTGTGGCTCTCAAACTTGAAAAAAACGAGAGTGATGGGCGACACGAGACTGTTAGTGTTTCGTGAAGCAAACCTTTGTCGACGTCGTTTGGTTCTGTCGTGTGGTCGACAATCGTCGGTGAAATTACGTGATGAGAGCCCTGAATGCTTATCAGTCATTCGATAGAGGTGACACCGTGAAACAACTTTTGGGTGTTTGCTGAGTTTCATACCGGGTAGCATTGCGTAGTAGTCTAACGCACTAACCACTCTGCCACGGTGCCACTATAAGACTATAACCCAACGTCCACACATGAAAAATTCCAACATTCAAAATTTATTGGTATCGCCTATTCAATTTTGTAATAAAAAAAATTGTTTCATTCGTTGCTAGTCTGAACTCTGAACACAGCTGTTTTAAAAGTATTTCTGTTAATGTTAAAAAAAAAAACTGAACACGGAAGTTCGAATATTAATTTTCCTCCCCAAGCTTTGTGTAAATTACCGTAAAATATTGTCAAGTTTATATTTACATAATGTGTTAATTTGAATGTATACGTAGTTCTAAAAATATTCACTTTTGTCTCCAATCTCAATTCTTTTTCATTTCAATTTGTATAAGAGTGCTTTTTTAAAGGGCCCTATTACAACACGTATTAGTACATACACGCTTTTTTTTTTAAAGAAAGAAATAATTTAGTACTGAATAGGAAAGCGAATTCGAACAAATACTTCGGCTACGCTCAGAGCATGTAACTCTAAACTCTATAGGAAGTATGTGTGTGTATCAGCTAAAATGGCGGCGGACGTAACGAAAAGCCAAATTTCTATTTTCTTTTATGTAGTTTGAATAATTAAACGCACCCTTTCTTTTTTTGTTTTAACCCTAAAACTTTGTATTATTGCAAATATAAATACTTTCCAAACAAATGTTATATTTTCGCTCGCAAGTTCACCTGTTGCCTAGTCATGCCATGCCATTATTTAACCCACACAGACATAATGCTCGTGCTAGTAGCAAATGTATTTGCTAACTTGACTCGACTCCTATACGCCCAGACAGTAGTTGTTGTGCTCGGTTATCTATACTTACACTATCCATTCGAAGACATGTACACACAAAATTTTTATAATTCCCTTCTATCGCCCTCTGATAGCAATAATGACGATCATAACATTTTTTTTTTATTATTTTCTTTCTCTTTCTCAAACTCACATGGTTGCTTTTGCTTCCCACATTCCAAAGTACGCGTATATTTTTGTATTTCTTTGTTTCCGTTGTTTTGTTAAACAAATTTCGGCGGTACGTGTGATAGCGGTCATTGCCATTTGACAGTTGTGTTACTAATTTTGTAATTACGCCTTCCAGAGAAGACTTTGAATGTGAAACTCGCTCCAAACCTGTAAATCAACTTTTTGTTGTTTTTATTTTGCGTTTGTTTGTTGTTCTTCTTGATGACGGGTTCTTTTGTGGGTGTTAAAAATGTCCCTTTGCTTAAATTGAAATTCAATAATAATTTCAAATTGGCATAGCATAGTCAATGACCATAGGCAGTGGTCGTAAGTGAAACCCTATTGATTTGTCAAAATTAATTGAGAGGGCCCATGCAAATCTTCCATTTCTAGTTTAGATCAAATGTTCGCTAATATGAGATGTCAAACAAACTTTTACTTTTGACATATGGTGTACAATGCAATGACAATGAACTTTAAAACCAATCAATTGGTTCCCTTGTTTGCCGCCTCCCCGCTCCACAGAAATTTGACAGCAAATTGTCGCTGTCTCAGACAATAAACTGAAAGATAAGAGATGGAAAAAATCGATATTTTTTGGCTACTGTCGCTTTTTTGATTATTTTTGACAGTTCAATAAGTGCATTCAGCGCATTTAAGTCATATATTTACTCGCATGTACTATTTTTTAATTTATTTTTAATTCAAATGTAGGTTGGAAACACAGCTTATGGATTTTTCCCAACTAACGCTCATTTGTTCTGTTTGCCAGTGTGAGTAATGTGCTCGGCGTCTTGTTGTTGCTAGGGAGGGAGATAGTTTCTCATCATGGGAATTTGGGTTGGGGGGTAGTTGTAGGTGAAATAGAAAATACGAAAAAAAAGTAGAAATCATTTTCGGCCGAGAACTCAAAAGAGACTACAAAATGAGAGCATGATAGAAAGAGAGAAAGAAGAGAAAGAGAAGACCAGTACCAGTACCTGACAGATGAGGAAGAAAAAGTATAGGGTGTAGGCTGTAGGGTTAGGCTGGTGGTTGGATTTTATGATATTCTCGATTTAAAAGAGTGGTAGTGCTTCAAACCTCCTCCATCACCACCACAGCTCCGGTTTCAACCCTTGAAGAAGAAATGAAAAATAGGCCTCGGAATGAAATTTCATATCACAAGTGGGAGCAATGGAAGGGAAAAGGGGTGTGCTGGTAGTTGACGTTGATGGTACTTTGCATATATACATACACACGTATGTATAAATACATTCACATGTTTTATTATTATTATTATTTGTTTTTTTTTTTACCCAGAAGAGGGTGTGTTGCAATTTAGTTTTTCCTTTCTTTTTTCCATTTGATAGTGTGTGTTCATATTTTTTAAAATGGAATAGAGATGATGTTGCTGGAAATATGGGTGGTGGGTGAAGAACACACTCACAACGAAAAAAAGAAACATTTTCTCCAGTTAAAGTTGACCTGATTTTAAGACCCATTTTTTATTCATTTGGGCTTATTTTGTCGCTGTACCAAGTAAAAGAGAATGATTATAAAAAAAATGTTGAAAGATGAAAAAAAAGAAAACAATAAACTGCTCAGTGAATATTTTTATGTGATTGTTTCATTGCGGGACAATTCAAATGTGTTATTGGTTTACTATGGAAATTTACATATTTAAATTTTATTTAATTTAAAGTCTTTAAATAAATATGTAATTGTCGATGCAGGAATTGAGTCAATATATTTTTAAATTAGGAAATACTCTGTGATAGTGGGTGGTAGGTTTTTAGGTCGAATTTTGTCCTTAAAATACACTTACTTATGTAAGTAAGCTTAATTTGGTGGGTGAGTGCGTTAGGATACTGAAACCACTCGTCGTTAGAGTTTAGGTCATCTGACGTTACATTGCATTAATGGTATTTACCTTTGAAGGGGATGTTAATCAAAGAGTGATTTATTTTTTAAGTAAGAGCACAATTTGTATAGAATTTGCAAGTACATACATATATATGTACCTACATGTGTATGTACCTTTAAGATCTTTAAAGGCATCTATACTTACAGCAAACTACGATGAACTGTGGAAATCAGGAACATTATGGCATTATTTGCATTCAAGCGGTTTCGCTGATTATTTCAAACATGCTTGTAAACGTAACGTGCGGATATTTTAGCTAACCAGAAAATTAGATTTGTTGAGAAATTGTAAATTACAATAGTCAACCGATGGTTGACTGAATGCACATGTCCAAGATTGACAGAAACATTTTGTTGCAAAGCTGACTGCAATCGCTGTCAAAAGTTCTAGCGCCATTTTAGGAAAAAAATAACTTCATTAAATAAAAACGAAAATTATAACTTAAAAAATCGTAGGCCTACAATTATTGTAGAACGCTTTAGTGTTAAACAAATACCATCCATTTTATGAACACATTATACATATTTAAATTTATAAAAAAATGTCAAATGTCTTTTGACAGGGAATCATTTTATTTACATTGATCTTCAGCACATTCTAATTCATTGTCTTTAAATGTGTTGCGTTAAACACAGTCAGCCATCTGTTTTTTTTTTCTTCTTATTTTTCTCTTACTGCACTCGTCTAATCAGACATGTCGAACAGGTGTGGAATGCTTTCACTTGTCGAGTGCACGCCCGGCTTATTTGAGGTTAATGAATTATTTATAAAAATATCTGTAATGAATTGAATAATCGTATTACCTTTAACCGCTTCAAGGTCCTTTGCATAAAATTAGCTTAAACTAGTTACAAAAAAAAATACACTACAGGGTGATTCGGTGATATATGCAAATACTGGGTGCATTCTAATCTGGTGAAAAGTTCAATTTATGTCAGGTCTCAAATTGTCACGATTTCTTTATGATTTAGGGAATTTTCATTATGGGTTACCGAATTATACTACAGTGAAAATTTGAAAACGTGAACCCCCAAAACGTGAACTACCCCAAAAATTGAAACTGTATTTTTTACATTGACTGCTCTAAAACGTGAACAAATCTAAAAGCTCTAAAACGTGAACAGAAATGTTTTCGACATTTCTACATAACAATGCACTGAATTAATTTTCAAAACTTCGGGGGATCCCATAATATTGACAATGTGTAGTATTCGGGGGATCCCATAATATTGACAATGCGTACCTGGTATGTATGTATTTGCTACCACACGTGCGTGTTAAATAAACCTTATTTTTAAAACGTTCTAAAGTAAAAAATAAATCTAATCAATTTTGTTAATGAGCCATACAGATTTGTGTACCTAAATATTTAAAAATATTCATGGAATTGAAGCAACAAGGAGATAAAATCGAAGAAAATGTGTTTTATTTTAAGAGCAAAAGTAAGACAATACGGTAGGAATACTTATATTTAAATCATAAAATGTTACATTCCAAAACATGAACAATCTCAAAAACATGAGCATCCTCGGTTTTAATTAGTTCACGTTTTCCAATGTTCACTGTATGTATACGTATGTCATAATGTATGTATGTAGTCACATTTCTTAGTTAGCTGTGAAATCGCAAATTAAAGTTAAAATGATATTCTGCTCGCTCTCTGATAAATGTTTTTATTCGAAATATCTTGCATTTCGATTTCTAAATGACAGTTTTCATCTGATACTGGTGGTCTCACTTCTTGCGTCAAAATTCCACATAACCTTGCATTGCTTTGTTTGTTTTTAATGACATCATTTTCATTTCCATCGTCAGTAAAGGTGTATCGAAGTTTGTACGCTGTCTATGTCTGAATCCTCCTCTTTGCCGATTTTAAAATATTATTACGAAGTGTGATTTTTAATAATATAATTTAAGTTAGGTTAGGCAAATTACGCCCTTGAATGCATACTCGTACAATAATTCAAATAAATACATACGTCATACATACATAATGTATGTTTTATTTTGTAATATTCACTGAACTGACTCATCATTTCTGGTGAAGAAAGCTTAAAAATTAAATCAACTCGTATCGTTAAACCGTTCATTCACAAACAAAGAAAGTAGAAGAAAAGAAGCAATGAATCCGAGAGTATCTTTTCTCCCGGAAATGATGAAACTACAAAAAAAAAAAGAAACGAATGTAAACAAACTCTTCGTTAACCTCTTACATTACATGAAATCTTTCTGGAACTGTGTAGGGGATAGCCATGCCGATAGTGGAATGAAAACGTTAAGACAATTACCACATCCGCTCATTCCATTCCACGTGTACTCATAAACACGTTCTAACTCGAGAGTATCGTAATTACTTACCTTGATACTGTATACAATCATAATGTACGACTACAATCGTCTCCTGCTGTCATTTTTATCAGTTTAGCAGTTCTCTTTGAATTTGTTAATTTTGCACGCGCTTCTCATTAACGAAACGTCATCTTTTAAGTTCTAACCTCAAAATATACATTTGACATCATCAGCCACTAACTCACTCACACTGTAGCCGCGATGTATAATTTTACTCATCTCTCAGCACACATAAAAATTACTAACAAAATTCAACATTCGCTTTACTGTGTCAAGGTCGTAACGAAAACTTCAAATGAAATAAAGCGATAGAAAAACATAGAAAATAAATAGAAAAACACCAGAACGCAAAAAAGTGAAAAAATACAAAAATAACCAAAAGATAATTGGCACAAAGGCATTGCTGCTGCTGCAACTAAAAGCTTTAAATTGGAACACACCAAGAGACTGATTGATACTACATACATATGTACGAGTGTTGTATACAAACATATTTACGAGTAAATAGAAGCAGTAGCAGTGTAAAGCCAGACCGTCAGTACAGGTATAGTGGCATGGCAATTAAAAGCGAGGGCGGTGAAAATTAAAAAAAAAAATAATATTTATGGATTGTAATATTTTTTTTTTCGAATAATTTAGTGCGGAAATACTCGTACATCTCTGTGTTGTATGTGAAGTAATGACTGCTAGATTCTTTTTTGGATGTGTGTGTGTAGAACAAATACGAGTACGAAATGATAAGCTTAACTAACATTTTTGTGCATACAAACACGTGAGTTGGCGGCGGTTGATTGTTAGACAATTTCCGTATACAAATCCATAAATCACTTGATGTTTATTGGTGGAGCCGTAAAGGAATGAATCATTATTATCTAACAGGTGGCTGGCTGTATTTGGGTTAAATATACAAAATAAGATATGAAATAGAAATACCGTGCGTTGCCCTCAATTCTGGATGCAGCAGAAAATAGGTTATGACGACTCATAAAATTCGATAAGTTTGAAAGAAAGAAAACAAACGTGTATTCAATTTTGGTATACGTGAATACGTTCCTGCATTACGAAATGAAGTACAAATATGTTTCAAATTCTTTTGGCTTGTTAAAAAATGTATCTTAATATTGTCAACACAAAGACGTTGACGTACATACATACATAGTATGAACTCTGTCAAGTACCAAGTGGAAAGTATCGGTTGAACTGAGATTCATGGATCACAGAATCAAATTAGGTCTGTTTGGTGTGTCGATAGTTTCTGCAATACTATGTTAACTTTCATAGAATCATGACAGTTGCTTGGCTCTCAATTTTTTTACTCTCATTTGGCTCGCTCTTTGCGATGAATTATCTGCAAGTATCTGCAAGACCTTTTCCTCGGAGTGGACTGTTGAACTCTGTCAAACCAAGCAATCTGACAGTTTGAGAAATGTCATAATCTTCATTGTAGTGGAAAACAAAAACAAATCGACAGGTTTCGTTTCAAAAGCGTTTGGTGTCTTTTGTTCAAGTTTTTCTCTGGGAGAGGATATCTCTCTCATTGAGAGGATTCTACTATTTGACAGATATCAATCACTTACGCGAAAAAGACACACCAAACAGACCTATTGAAAGCCGATCATATTTAATTCGCACTACAAAATGCAACCTAATGGAGTTGGAGTCCATGACAGTTCATTTAACTGTCAGAAAACATATTGAGGACGTTCAGTATTGTAGTTAACCGTCTCTGATTGGTCGAGAAACTTCAAGTTCAAGACTTAACATTTAGTTTCCACCTTTACTTTACGTTTAAGAATTTTGAGTTGGGCAAAGTCAAATGTAACGAACAATACAAACAAAATGACGCCCAACGAGACGAAAGGAAAAATCGAAGTATATAACGTCCATACTCATATTCTTTCGCATACGCTGAGCTTAGTTAAACTTAAGACCACTGTTTTGATACAGAAGCTTAAGCTACTTATTGAAGACTCGTCTTTGTACACATTCAACCGCAATCCAAGTGACTTTTTGTGGCATTATATAACTGTTGATTTAATTTGGATCCTCACTGGCGTTCAACTGTCAGGGGCCTGTAACAGAACACGACAAGTAGACAAGTCTAAATTCACTTGTGGAAATATGCTTGTCCGACAAGTACAAATTAATTCTGTAACAGAACTCAAACCGTAGCACTTGTCGAAAGACAAAATACAAAAAAAAAAAGAAAGTCTGGCAACAAGATTATTTGCAGTTGATTCAAATTTTTCAATAAACAGATGATCATTTACATCAAAATTAATTCTTGGCTTAAAATTGTTCAACCTGTGACGAGGTTTGGAATCAAAAAAGTAGATTTTTAATTAAATATTATTTTATTTTGATATTTGTATTCTGCTTTTTTAAAGATATTACATAAAAAATTGACTTGTCAGCTTTTGACAATATTCAAATCACCTGTCCTTATTGAACCACAATTCCACAAATGTATCTTGACACTTGTCGTGTTCTGTTACAGAAAGAGTGAAATTACATGCACATACAATTTCCGCCGTTGTCATCTTTTCTCGCGACAATTGTCGAAGTGTCCACGGAATTGTCGTTTTGTGTCACACAATTTTTTACAAGTTGTCGAAATTCACTTGTCCTGTCGCGTTATGTCACAGGCCCCAGGTGTTCCCCGAAGAAGTCCAAAAGGGTTCCATTAGTCGGGAAGGTCAGCGTCTTAAATTTCTCGGTAAATTGATAAAAAAGAAGAGTTATCCTACACCAAGACACCAACCAATGTCTACAATCGTGACTCGTCGAATTGCGTTCGGAATCGCTCCATCAGTTACCCCCAATATGAAGAAATGGGTCAATGGAAATAGATTCATATATTGGGTCTTATTTTTTGAAATTAAAATATCATTGGGCCAAGTGTCACATTGTTGCTGTGAAATGATCCAACAATAACTGGTCACGTACTCTTATTTAGTTACACAAGCAATGATTTAAAAATTCATCAAATTTATACAGTCCTATACCGCTCATTGTGTTCTAAATACGAGTAAGCCAACCCAACCTACATATAATCAAAACCAGACCAGTTACCCTCCCATTACAACAAAAAAATAAAATAAAATAAAAATCGAAACAAATAAAATTGCAACTAATAAAATTAACTTATGTACCAGACTAAGTAAATAAGTACAAACAAAAAAAAAAAGAAAACTGAATACATGTGCTGTGGCCGTTCAACACTCCACAACAGCGAAATGTTGAACTTTACGGTTGAGTTCGCACGAGTTTAACATCGACAGCAACATTTTACAGGAAAAAAGGTTTGTAACTAGGTGTGATAGAGTGGTAGGTGAATGGTGGTTGGGTCGTGAATAAGGGGATGATTTAATAGAAGCAGACAAAAAATACCTTCCCTCTTCATAAATGCTGTCTGCAACGATTTATTGCCTTTAAAATCTACGCAGGTTTATCGATTTACCTCTTAGCTGCGGTGTGGTGGGTGGTGATGTCGAGTGTAGCCAGGAGGATGTTAATTTGCATTTTATATATACATAAGTGGTTAAAACTGAATTGCAATTTGCTAGAGAGGGGAGGGTGTTTAACACATACGAGTACATAAGACGAAAGTGATGAGATGGGTAATTGAGTACATGTGAGTATATAAAGCTGGTTTGATTTATTAATCAATAAATGAACACGGAACCAGGATTAAATGTTCATTGCATGATTATTTTAAATTTTTTTTTTTGTTAATGTTACAATAATAAATACAGCCCCATAACACATGAATAAAGTATGTAAAATTAGTGTATTGTGTACGGGTCACGTTTAAATGATTTGCCAATGTAATTAATGAACGTCATGGTCATGCCACGCAATCGGATAAGTTCTGTGTCAAATTGATATTCACACCTAGTAATTGAATTGAATTCAATCAAAGCGTACCTCTATGCATAAAAATTATATTTCTGTATACATATACAGTGAAACCTCTACTTGCGGACAGCTCCGATAAGCGGACAGGTCCCAAACGGGCACAGTTTTGGGAACCAACCTTTTCTTTAATTTGCCATACAAAATGCGATCTTATAAAGGACACTCTCTTAAATGAACGCGGACAGTTTTTCTTACTCAGTTCAACTAGAAAGTCTCTCATAAACGGACACATTAATTAAATAAAGAGTAATTTTTGTGTATACTACAGTTGAAACAGAAAGATGTCCTGGATCCGTTTTCAGTACAGTTTCTATTTTTCTTAATACAAATCTATGGAAAATTTCCGGTAACCGGACGCGAAGCTCTCACATTCGGACAAAGCGATGTTACGTTCCTGCATTGTACCTGTCCTGCTTTTATATTTTCGTAGTCGTTTCACTATGTTATGTCAACAGAAGCAGGCTGCAGGATGTCAACAAACAAAGATAATGCTTTAATTGAAATCCAAAATTGAAATGGTTAATGTTTCGGATAAAGAAAACTTATTCGTTTGCAGTTTACTAAAAAGGTTTGTTAAAAAAAAAACGTTTTTTTTTAAATTTTTTTTACTTAACTGGACAAAAATCAGAGGGCCATAGTGTACGTCCAGAATTTTAAAAGAATCGCTACTTTTTTTTCTACAGATTGTGATTCTCTATAGTCTTAGACGTATTTATGTGCAAGCCCATTGTAAACATTCCCGATAGATCCAAAGTTATTATAGAAAATGTGACTGACCAACAAGAGCCCGAATCGCGCAGCTGGCCTTTGTTTGAGGCAGCTTTTTTCGGAGCCTTCAGTTTGTCAGTTTCTTTTGTTTTCCTAAAGTATGTATAGGGACATTAATAAAGCATGAGGATATTATATTTAGGTTTCTGAACTGAAGGTTAGTTGTATTTTATCGTTCAAAGTGAGCTGCGCGTCACCTCGAGCGAAACGCACTTGAAACTTTAAACGCGTTTTTTCTCAAAACTACTTTTTCCAGCACGGTCTGCATGATAACTCATTCAGTTTTTAATATTTTTTGATGCATTTTTTTTTAAATATTCGAAATTGTTTTCTTTATAGTCTGTCGAGCCGGATTTTTGATATTTTGATTAAAAAATTTTATAAATATATTTAAATTTTTTAACACAAAATGCACTTTTTTTAAACTGCGGTAAATTGCCAAATTTTTTGAATTTCAAAAATCGTTTCTTACTTATCTTACTTACTTTACAAGAATTTTTTTACATTTTCACATCCATCAAGATTTCAAGGAGAAATGATGCAGGTTGTTGAGCAACTTTTTTTTCATAGTGCCTTGAAAAACGTGATTTTTTATATTTTAATTCTTGTAAAAAAAAATTAAAATACATTTTTTTATAAAGTTTAAATACTAATTAACAATGTGGAAAAGTTATTTTTTTAAATTTCTATTGTTATCCTTTCTAAAAACAGTTTTTCTTTTGGTGCAATTTGGACGTACATGCAGTTGGACGTACATATGTACCCCTTTAAGAAAATATGGCTAAAATAGTGTGCCCGTGCGAGAACTCTCGCAAGAGAAAGTCCAACCCCCAAAATCCAAACTTCCCATATGATTTTCATCTGTCAACTGATGGAAATCCCATGGAAATCATTCGGGAAGTGTTTCTTCTTTCGGGAGTTCATTTTGGGTAAAATACTGTAATCCCTCGATTTACGTTACCTCGGCTTACATCGTCTCGATTAACGTTGTGTAAAATTATGAACCTCGCCTCGTTTAACGTCGTCATATCTCTCAATTTACGTGGTCATATTCGGGAATATTCTTATCCGTTTAGATTTGAAATTGCTTCATTTAATCAGTTTAATTAGAAAATTGGCAGTTTAAATGAAACTTAATCGGGGATTCCCATGGTTTGTTTTTTCCTGACAGTTGAAGAGTGATATTTTTCAAGTATTTGGGGAATCACACAAATTTAAATTTGACATTGTATGTAGTTGAAAGTGCATTCCCTTTGTTGTCTTACTTACAAAAAGGTTCCGTGGTCGAGCGAGGTGATTTTGAAACATTTTATTTGTTTTTTGGTTGAGACATTTATCTTTAATTTTGTTAGGTAAATTAACCCTCACTATAGTCATTATTTCTGATATCTAATCAACATTCTATTTAGTGTTCTATTCAGTTTCCTTCGGTTTGTTGTTGTTGAGCCTATCCAAAATATTTACGCTTGGACTTATTGATATAAGAGAAAATCAGTTTAATTCATTATGATTTTCGAATGTGTAAATATTCGTTGGTCGGCCATCTAATGGTTTGTTCTCTGTGTTAAGTTTGAATATTGTTAGCATTTGAATTTGGTTTAAATCTGCGCAAGTGGTCTGAATGTTGTCAATTCTAATTGCAGTTTGGTATGTTGAAATATTTTATTTTAATCCTTTGCTGACCAAGCTATTAAAAAAAAGTTATAATCTCCATTTTTTTAAGAATTTTTTAGTTAAGGGTATTTTAAGATGGAAAATAAATTTTTAGATTTTTCAATGACTCCTAGGGACGAAATTTGAAGGTCAGTCTCCAAAGTACCGTTAGGCTATAACTAAAGTTATAAAAAGAACGTTTTTTTTATTTAACTGTGATATTTTTTACTTTCGAATACATAAGCATTTAATAAAATTAAAGATCGAAACTGTGTAAAAATACCAATTTAGTTTATTAATACCGAAATGGACGAAAATTAATTTCTTCAAAGTCTAATATGCTGTCACAAAAACCGTTATATCTGTGGCTAAAATAAGGTAAACATACATAAAGAACAAATTTCCTTAAGGTATAATGATACTTAAAAGTCTTGTTTAGTCTAAGTGCCTAAATTTGTTCCAATAGGGATTCCATTTGAAGTTAAACATGCAACTCTTGTAAGTACCGTCGGTCAACAAAGGGTTAAAATGAATATACATACATAAATCTCAAAGCTTGTGATTTAATTGTTGTGAGATTGAATGCCTCAAATGTGAAATGTTTATGTGTACTCGTATACCGTGTATATTGAGTGACATAATTATTTTAAGCAAGTTGGAATTCGTAAGGTGTTAAAATTATTTTTTTAGGTTAACACAATTATTCATAAGAATTTAATCAGGATTAGAAAAATTAATGGGATCCTAACATTTTTAATGGTTTTTTTTTTCGTTTCAAAATTTCAAGTATCTTATATTATTTTCATCGCCTAAATTTTATTTCGAATTCCTTTTATTTAAAACTAATTTCTTTTCGGTTTTGTGAAATTCTTTATTTTAATTTCCTGTGTTTTCTTTTCCAATTTTCTTTTCTTACAGACTGCATTTTTACACCAATCACATAACATTAACAAACAGACAAACAAATAGAATACGCGAATAAAACTACAAACAAAAATAGAACCAGCAAACAAGAAATAAACAAACGAAACCGTTAACCCATGTGCATTATTAAATATACAATAATAGTTTAAAAACAAAAACAAACAAAAAATACAGAAAAAATGCCAACATGCTCTTTTGCAAACATGGGACATCGTCGATATCTTAACAAAGCGCCTAAATTTTGCAATTGCAATAAGAATAAATAGTTTTTATTTAATCGGTTTTTTTTTGTTTACTACGGTTTTATTTCTCAAAACTTACACAACACACATACATATATATTTTTACAAAACTGTTGTCGATATACATATACAACAGCAGCGAAGCCAAACACACAAAATCATAATCATTTGCATCATCATCATATTACCACCACCATCGTCTTCTCGTCGTGGTCCATTTGATATTTGTTATCGATCGTCATCATCGCTACGATAATTCGAGTAGAATCACCAGATCGATCGATATTATATTTGTATAGTATCGATTGCGATCGAATTGCCGTGTTGCAGAGCAAGGAGCAGAAAGTATGGCAACACCACAAGTCAAAGATTTGGTGTTACGATCGCCAGCCGGGTCATCAGAAGTTGTGACATTCTCTTGGCCGTTGCAAATTGGTCATGGCCAAGATAAACACGATAATGGTATCGATATTATCGATACGATTAAATTCGTATGCGAGGAACTGCCCGGCATTAGTTCTGCATTTGAGGAAATCAATTTAAATAACGTCGACACTGCCTGCTATAAGACTATGACAAATCTCGTCGATAGATTTAATAAAGCTGTTGATAGTATTGTCTCATTGGTGAGTATATTTTGTTTTGTTTTGTTATAAACTATTATGTATAGTATAGTGCAAATAGTCAATTTGTAGTATAAATGTGTATGAGACAATGAATGTTTTAGAGTTGAGTTGCCATCGAAACCAGGGGCCGAATTACCGCATCCGTTAACGAGTTACTCGTTATCGAAATATGACGATTTGTGATTACCGCTCTCGATATCGAGCACTCGGTATCGAAATCTGAGATGACAGCATACGTTGACGAGTGTCATTTTATTCGAAAGCAATCTGGCTGTCGAGTGCGAACAAAAAAAATTATGTGGGTATTTTAGACTTGATTTTTTGTGGTTTCTGGAATAAACTAATATGTAATTATTTAATTAGGGCCAATCTCAACAAAATCAACACAGTCCAAAAAAATTGTCTGGCTGAATTTAAATGATTTCAGTCGATGTCCTGTCCATAGTTTGTTTTGTAATCGCGCGCAGCACGCCAGGCACCCAAGTGTTTACATTATTTATTAATTGCAAATATGTATATATTTCACTATATTTCCTCATAAAATTACCACTTTCATTCAATAAAATGTTAGTTTCCAGTACTTTGAGGTTAGAATTTCGAAAATCTAAAAAAAACTTTTTGGTCTTTATTTGTTATTTCTTCACTTTGATTTTATTTTTTTGTTTTAGGGGTCATAAAAGAATTGTTTAGATCCGAGGGTTGACCTGTTGGAAAGCGACCCCTATTTTGAGGTTAGAATCGAAAAAAAAGTTAATTTCGTCGCTAAAAATTAATATATTTGTGCTACTTAGACACTAAATAGACAAGAAAAAAATAAAAAAAATTAACCGCTATGTTCATAATGGAAACCCGGCCCAGATATTTCTTGGATTGAACTAAAATAATATTTTTCGATATTTGAATCAACCGGAGAAACGTTACTTTATTAGTTGTAGTAGAATTTTTCTAATACAATTTTATTTTTATTCGATACGTTAGCTATCGAGTGCCGTCATCCCAATGAGGTTACTCGATCATTCGATAACGAGTCCTACTCACTCACTCGTTAACGGATGCGGTAATTTGGCCCCAGGTTTTGTTTGAAATTCGCCATCGGGGGAAGGTGGATACTGCAACCGATTACACAGTAACACTTGTGAATAGTGGAATGCTTCGGTGCACATTTTTGTTCTAATACTCGCAATGTTTTCCACAATCGGCAGAATGTGTACTTCTTGAATGTTGCCGCAAGCAAGAATAAGACACGCACGAAGAGAAACAATTGAAATGTCAAAATTCTCGGAACATGCAATAAAGCCGATAAAATGTTAATAACTTTTGGCGCATTCATTTCTCGATTCTGCTATGGAAGAGTCAATTTGCATGGGAAAAAACAAAATTAATTGAAAAATGTTCCATTACAGGTTTGTATGAAGAAAATCCAAATTGGCAACCAAAAATGTCCACTTTCTAGGTTTCGCAAGATTCTTTTATTAGCAGATTCCACTATACACACGTATTACTGTACATCAATGTAGTCTGCGTATACTAGCGGCTGGACAGATTTGTTATACATATATAGTACCTGCGTGATTCAATTCACGGTATTCGGCTTACTGAGCATGCAAAGCCCTCCGATTCACCAGTAATTCGTACACGTCAATTATTATCAGCTTCTAAAACTGTCAACTCGTGTTAATTCCCGCGTCATCGCTTCCTATTCGTTTCTCTACGTAAATTTAACCCTAGAACCGTCAAATAAGTTATTTCCTTTTTTTTATTGTCACTATCACAATTTGATAACTTCAGGAATTTTTGGTATCATTAAAGAAACCTGTTATTGTTAGTTGGGGTAGGTCAGAGATTGCTTATCTTATCAGCTTGGCCTCATATTAATTTATGGTATAACATTTTGCTATTTCAAATTCTATTTTTTTCATACGTGTACTATGTACATTTCACGGATTAAATTAGATGCTTCCATCAGCAATTAAATCACAAACAAAAAAAAAACTAGCTTTGACGTGAAAAATGTCTCCATTGTGACATTTATATTTATAGAAAAACAACACAGTATATTAAGGAGAATTCTTTTTAGGCACTTAAATTATACTGATGACCTTAATATGTTAATTGCTGAGATTCAAAGACTATTATATTCAGCTTAATTGATAAATAAAAATGGAAATGACTTGGAAATTTTTGAAAATCAATAAATTCTAAACCAAAGTGATTCTGTCTAATTTGGTAGATAAAATAACTGACAATAAATATGCTTCGGTACCACACCTAAAAAAAAACTAAGACTGAACGACAATGATCTGTTTAGAGGGACTCAGCATTGCCTAGGACTCGAGAACTCTAGGTAAACATTTCGTTTTGGAATTTTAAAGATATCTACAGCTTTATTATACTACATGGGCTTTTTTAATTAAAACAAAAAATTCCGTGATTTTTAATGAAAACAGGCGTTTTTTAGGCAAAGTTATATATATTCCTCAACATAGCTGCTTTCGAGAGCAATACACTTGGTATACCGAGTTTCCAACATTTCGATATCCTTTCTCTAGTACGAAACGTCCAAGCCTTCGCATAAACTTGTCCCTTTTTTAAGCTCTGACTGGGTTACCGTAGTATGCATTAAAAATCGTAGCAAATCGGAGAGCAATACCTGTAGGGTTACCATTTGCTGATTCAAAAACAACACAAATTATTAAACATAATAATTGTGTACAAAGTGGATACCACCTCGATTTCAATGAAATTTTAGTATGATGTAAAAAGCATTTTCCGAGTATTTTTATGTATTAATGCAACATGCCGAAAACGTGGTTGTCCAACATCCACTCCGCTTCTTGGAATGTTCATTGGTTATTTTTGGTTAAGTTTCCAGCTAATGTGTTCTAAAATATTTGCCGATGTTTTACTTCCTTCTCGCTGTAGGTCGGTAACGCCTTCGCAACTGGTTGACTTCCAACCCAACCAAGCCATCACAGATAACGGATGATGGGCACACTCGACTAGTTTTGACGTTTTTGTCAATTATTGAATTTCTGTCAATATACATACATGTGGATGTATTCAATATTAGTTTTACAACGAGCCGTGTACCAGTATTTATGACTTGACTAAGTACATTGGATTTGCTGAGCTAAGTATCACGCTAGATGGGAATACCTCCCTTACCTAACCCAAACCGACATTTCATAATTTTGAATTTAAATGGAGAACACAAAGTTTTATAGCAATTTTTTATCTGTACCCCAAAGAATCAGTTCGATAAACGTTGCTTGAAATGCGTTTAGAGATCAATGTCTAAGGTTCATGGCAGTCTCAAAACTAACCAGAAATGAAAACACCAGTTCTTGTCTCACACACTCGACGAATCATTTAGTGTCTCTTCCTAGAAACTTCATTACAACTAATTTAATCTTTAAAAAAATGTCATTTGCAGGAAAAAGGAACATCACTGCCAACCGAAAGGCTGAATAAATTTGCTGATCCAAGCCTTCTACGTCATATTTTACAATTAGTCTATAATTCTGCCGTTAGCGATCCCGATAAGCTGAACAACTACGAACCTTTTTCGCCGGAGGTGTACGGTGAAACCTCCTATGAACTCGTCCAGCAGATGATCAAACACGTTAGTGTCAACGGCGATGATACGTTCATTGATCTCGGTTCTGGGGTCGGTCAGGTTGTCCTACAAATGGCTGGCTCATTTCCATTGAAAACCTGCATTGGCATTGAAAAAGCTGATGTTCCATCGCGATACGCTGAACGTATGAATACATTTTTTCGCCAGTATATGGCCTGGTTTGGAAAACGCTTCTGTGAGTACAAGTTGCTGAAGGGTGACTTTCTAGTGGACGAGCATCGCGAGAAAATCACTTCGTCCACGTTAGTGTTTGTGAATAATTTCGCCTTCGGTCCAACTGTCGATCATCAGCTGAAGGAGAGGTTCGCTGATTTGCGAGACGGCGCAAGGATAGTATCGTCGAAGAGTTTCTGTCCGCTAAATTTTCGAATAACCGATAGGTAAGTGGCGGCACGTACATATTTCTGAATCAGTGAAGTTTATTTGTGATTTTTCTTTGCTTTTATTAGAAATCTGAGTGATATTGGAACGATAATGCACCTAAGCGAAATACCACCGTTAAAGGGATCCGTATCGTGGACATGTAAACCGGTTTCGTATTATTTGCATGTCATCGATCGTACAATACTCGAGCGCTATTTTCAACGAATGAAAAATCATAAGGGACCAGAACACGAGCATGTCGGTAAGTAATGAGAAAGCGAGTGCAAGAGTGGACGAAAGAATGTGGAAAGTTGAGAGAGTGCAAGTGGACTGGCAAAATCATTCATTTGACATTTGATCATCTCATCTAACATATCCACGCGTTTTTGTGCTTTACTTTTTACCTCTTCTTTTTGATTCTTGTTTTGGTTTATGTTTGTTTTGATTTTTAGGGGTTAAAGTAGTGGGATTTTAGTTAGGTTTAGGTCTGCTGCAAAATTCAGTAGGAAGCTTGCATAGTAGCCACTAGCTGTTGGGAATTTAACCGATTTGTATTAATGAAAATTTTTTGTTTTACAGGAACGACACGAACAACCCGCGATCGTGCCAAACGGGAAGCAAATCATCTCAACCATATTCATGCCAATCACCACCACAGTCATTCTATAAATAATTCCACAAGCGCCAATAGCAGCAACTCCAACACACCCATCAATGTGACGGTAATGAATTCGAATTCGAACTCCACACAATCCACAGGATCCACACAGAATACGGCCAACGGTAAATCAACTAAGATGGATGAGTCAACAACTGATAGCGAAGCAGAGGCGGCTGTCGGTGGTGGACCCACGACGCGACGTGCCTGGTCTGACTGGTGTAGTTCGAAGGGCAAAAGTAGCCAGTCCGACGATGAGGAGAATAACAATTTTTCAAGTATAACAAATTCGCGGAATATTCGCACTGCTACACAGAAAAAGAGAAAGAAGCTCACTCGAAAGGCGGCTATAGCAAGCAAGTCGGCTGCGGCAGCAGCAGCTGCCCAAGCAGCGGCGGAGAAAATTGCCGCTGCAGCCGCACAAAAGGAATCTGGAATCATTGCTGTACCGAATGCTGTCGGTGCCGGTGGTGCCAAGCGAAAGGGCCGTATGAAGAAGGGAGGACGTGGCAAGAAGAATCTGAAGATAGTTGGGTTGGACGTGTTGCACACACAGACTCTACTTAGTACGAGTGCGGAAATGATGAGCAAAAAATTGCCCCCAGCTCCAGGTTGTGTGGATCAACAGTTGACATCACTGACGGGAGATATGTGTCATGTCGAATTGGATATTCCACAAGCTCCTTCGGATACACCTTATGCACTGCAGATTATTTTGGACGTCTTCCGACAGCAATACATGAATATGATTGAGCAGATGAAGAGCAAGTCGTTTGTTCCGAACCTGAAGAGAAAGATCCAGCTGGAGCAGGAACGCCAGCAGAGAATCAAGAATCGTGCTAGCCAGCTAGACAAACAAATAAAAGTTCTGATCGATGATAGCGTGGCTTTGTTGAAGGCTCGCATGAATGAGCTGGGCATAAATATGTCCTCCCCTAATGATCTGTTGGCGAAGGCGAAGGAGATCGTTGGCCGCCATAAAGAGTTGCAGGGTATTGCGAAGAAAATTCAAGGCCAAGTCACAGCCAGTGAGATGGAGCAGAAGCGAATGTTGAAAAAGAACCTCCAGAGTTTGCCAGAGTTCACTAAATTCGCAAAGCAAAAGAATGGCACAGATCCACTGGATATATCCGAAGCAGCTGCTCATGATATGCTTCTCAAGGAGATTTCGAACACACTGGCGCAGAGAAAGAAACTCTACGCGCAGGTATCCACCATAGAGAAAGAAAGCATAGCTCTGGAGAAAGTTGTGGAAGAAAGAAAGACCGCTGCGGTGCTGCTAGCACAAGGAACTAATCTCACCATCACTACAGCGCCTGCAAATTCAACAGGATCCACGACTACATTAAACATCTCAAACAAAGCAAGTCACTCCAAGCCATCGAGGCGCAGCCGAGATCATCGGACTCGCTCTCAAGAGTGGCCAGATGTACCAGATGTCGGCAAAATTGAAGAGAGTAATCCGGAAGTCCTGGCACAGAAGATTCTGGAAACTGGCAGGCAAATTGAAGCGGGTAAAATTCTGAGCTACAAACACAAGGAGGAGCGAAGCAGTAAACATCGCAACAGTAGCAGTAGTAGTGAACACACACATCATCAACAACAGCAATTTCTTGCACACCATTCAGGTCCAGACAGTGCACTTATGCCAGCGCCAGCTCAAGGTGGGCTAAAGCAGCAACAAATTCCGACTATTGCCAGTCATGTTAGGCAAGAACCGTTGACGGGTAGAAGCGGCAAGTCGAAAAACCATCAAGAATCCCCAAAAGTAGCCAATTTCGAAGACCGTCTGAAGAGTATCATAACTTCAGCGCTGAACCAAGATCAAGAGCATCGTAAATCACAGCATCCACCAGTGGAGGTGACTGTTCCGCCTCCAACACCTGCCAAAAAGCCGACGATGTCCTCAAGCAAACCCGTAGCGACCGCAAACGTTCCTTCCCCATCCAGCCAACACCATCAGCAGTCGCAGGCGCAACAGCTTCATCACCATCATTTAAGCAACATTATAACGGTAGCAACTCAGGGACTTACGCATTTAAATGCGACAACGACAATTTCACCAATCACGCCGCCGCCACCACATCATTATGGCAGTGGCTCTGTTGGCACAGCTCAAAATGGTCCGACGTCACTGCACCATCTTCACCATCATCAAGTGGGTCAATCAATGCCGCCAACAGCGCATACCGGGTACAAAGCAACTGCATCAGCGAGCATACCTGTTTCAGGTCCACCATTGCAACCGCAATTTTCCAAGCAGTCAGCGTCTTCGTCCATACCTTCGTCGTCATCATCGTCATCGGCTGCTTCAGTGTCAGCATCATCCGCCCATCATCAGCAAAAATATTCAAAATCGAATCCCTCAGCTAGTTCTTCTGCATCCATAGAAAGAGCGGTGTCAATTCACCAGCTGCATGGTCATAATCCACATCATCCACCACATTCGGCACAGCATCAACAACCAACAGCAGCACATCAACACGCTGCGTTATATGCAGCTGCAACTGACTTGGCGTTCCGCCGAAGCTATGAACATCATGCTCACTATCAGGAATTCAAGGCGCCGGAGAACATGAGTCGATCGGCTGTCATGGAGGAGCCATCTCGAAGTAATTCCGCATCTTCCGATTCTGCAATTTACTATCCACCAACAAGGGATCGTCTACTCTCGCTTGAGCGTAGTCACCAACAGCAGCAGCAACAACAGCAACCACATCAACCACAGCAGCAGCAGCCGATGCAACAGCCAAGTCGGCCGCACTCAAGCTCCTCTCAGCCTGATTACACTCAAGTGTCTCCCGCCAAAATGGCTCTACGAAGGCATCTGTCACAAGAGAAACTTGCAAATCAGCATGTCGGTCCATCGAATCCAAGTAGTAGCGGCAGTGTAACGGCCTCGAAAACCATTGGAGATCTGGTAAATGGCGAAATCGAACGAACTCTGGAGATATCCCATCAGAGTATAATAAACGCCGTGGTCAATATGACCGCCATGTCAGCACCTGGCGGAGCATCGTTGGAACGACCCATTATCAATCCGAATGCTCAACGCCCTGAGAGAGTGCATGTTCGTGTCATGGATGAAATTTCACCGCAACAACAGCAACACCATCCACCCCCGCCTCCTCCTTCACACCATCAGCATCATCATCCTCACCATCCGTATAATCAAATTTCACCACGTGATGCACGTGCCGATATAAGCATGTCTGAGATCAGGAAGTCACCAGCACACAATTTGGCCACATTAGCACAGGTTGCTTACAACCATAAAATTATCTCGCAGCAACCATCATCGTCGTCATCAACTCCAGCGGGTAGATCATCTGCCATGAGTTTTAGTACATCATCGGCGGCGTATCAGCCACAGCAGCATTCAACAGGTGCAAGTGGCGGACAACCTCCTCTACCCTCGCCAACATCATCATCATCCTCGTCGTCGCGAAATTCGAATTCAAGACGAGAATATCCCACGGTGACGTTGCCTCGTGCTGAAATGAAACCATGCCTAGAATCGTACTTCAATGAGGAACAGAAGCCAACATCAAATGCGGCCGCAGTAACAATGAAGGAGAGGACCTCCACGCGGAGAATGAATGGAAATCCACCTTTGGAAGGTGAGTTTACTTTTTTTGTCATAAAAACCTTTTTCTAAACTATCCTTCCATCTTTTCAGGTTTGGCGGTGTCCCTTCAAGATCATGTCATGGCATCGCGGAAATTCAAAGAAGAAAACGAAGAACGTCAACGCCGATCCGAAATGGCTGCAGCTCATTTTCAAAACTCCACCACAGCCAATACAACGACAGCACACCCGCTAATGCAACACCACGATCGGACATCACCGATTAAAGTTGAAAGTGAGTGAGAAAGTATTCTTAGGTGCAATCTTCAGAACGAATTTATCTAAATGTTTATTATTTTTTTTTTTATTTTCTTCATTTCGTTGCAATGCAATTCCAGTTGGAATGAAACGCACATCTCCCATAGTTCAGCACCCACGTCCAGCGAAAATGCCACACTATGCGTCACACGAACACCTAATGACGATGAATACTAACACGAATAGCAGTAGTAGCAGCAGCAACAATGGCAGGAGATCGAACTCATCTCTTGAACCGCCACTCATGAGCCCGGAAATAAATTCACTAATGGTCGACGAGAGACCATTGCAATTGTCGCGACCACGTACCACGGACGACGGTAAGAGTGCCAATTAAAGTTTTCTCATTTGATCGATAGATATATATATAGTTTCTTATTTTTATTTTTATTTTTTTTTTAATTTACTTATATTTTGCATTTTCCATATTTTTTTATTTTTATTTTTTTTTTAATCCACTGATTTTGTTTTACTTTGGTAGAAGAGATACTATTCTAAACCCTCTCAAAGTACATATACATATATACTATACATATTGTGAATGAAAGCAAAATTATATTTTTATATAGACATACATTTTTAATGCGAAGAATATTTAGAAAAATAAATATACATACCTAGAACTATATACATAGAAACGGAAATAATAAAAAAAATACTTATTTTTTGTTCATTACGTTTACTCTATTTCTGATTTAAAATAAAAATGACTCAACAAATTATTCCCTGTTTTAGTAATTTTTTTCTAAATTTTTGCATAATTGTGAAAAAGCAATTGTCCAAATTGTCAGCCAATTGGTTTAGTATCTTTACAACAGATAGTACGAAATAATAAAAGAATCTATGTTTTTTTTATGTTCTTGTTTATTTTAATTTTATTTTTTATTTGTTTTAAATCACACATCTTCTTTGCATATACATATATAGTTTGGTATTTGTTTCTAGTTTTTTTTTTGTTTATTTGGAATTTGTGCATGTTCTATAATTCGTATCGATGTAGCTTTGAGAATAAAGTTTTTTGTGAGAGAAAATGATTTTCCTGTTTTCAAAAGTAATAGCGATAAGAATAAAATGTTGACGTTTAAAGATAGTTAAAGTTAAAGATAAGAATATTCTTGTTTAAGGACGCGGTACCTGTACATGTTTTTTTTTTTATTATAATTTTTTTGTTATTACCTTTCTTTGTATGTTTGTTCAAATTGATTGGTCTAGAGGTCTAGTTTTAGAAAAATGATGTCCTTTACTGTAGGTTAGGGAAAGATATAATAAAAATCCCACTCGAATCGTGTTTCCTTATAGAACTGTAGATTTTGATAAGATGCATATCAAGAAGTTCGTGCGGAATCAAAATACCCAGCTTTTTGACGTAATCAAGTTGCTTAAGTGGTGTTGACTACCACAGTACACGCATCCCAAGGTAGTATACTCAGAATGTTCATTTTCGTTCAGGGCCGCCAACTGTGACCCGCGAATCTTTATTTGGATGTAATTTTGTTTTTTTAATACCTTTTCTTTGATTAACTTTTTTCTTAAAACTTTGCAAAATGTGTTGTGCCGTGTACGGATGTAGTGTGAACAATAAAAAAAAATACCTGTGATGAAAAAATATGACCGAATGAAATATCTGAACAAAAATTATAGAAAACTCAAGAAAAAGGAAAAGAGAAACGAATAAAACAATTTTATAAAAAAAATCTATCTTATTTTATTAAGAAATGATTAAAAATAAACTACAAAGCAAATGAATTTGAGTTAAACCGCATACAAACTCAATACAATTATGTAGAAAGGGGTCATAGATGTCTGACATTTTTGCTTTGTAAATATTTGATTCGCATTAGACTACCCTAGATACGTGTACTGTGGTTGACTACATACTCGCTTTCTAGTCTATTTAGTGATTTAGTCTGTCGGCAATCTTCCGAGCTCTTTCATTCTTCAATCTTGTTGTCACTCACCTTAATAGGTTGAGATTTTGGTAAACACTTTTGGCAATACTTAGTAAAATATGGCAGAAATGATCTTAAATCGTTTTCTATGATGATTATAAAACTACGCGATAAAAAAAAATGGCAACCAATTTGCTTTATCGCTCAATAATGAGCCAAAAGATCTGACAAACATTATATTATTTGTCTTGAGAAACGATGGAAGGTTTATTTTTACACGCTCCATTGCGGTCGCCACATCACAAGAATTGGGTGGTGTCGATCGTCATGACCTAATCTAGAGATTGACTGATTCGTACTCCTCTGAGAGTGCTTCTGCTTCTTTAGTACAGCAAATGTCTTTATGGCGCCAATCAATTCCTGTAAATAGCACAAGCATCAAACGCAATGTTTTGTAGTAATTGTGATAATTAATTTTTAATCAAGGCATTGGCGCAAATTCCTAGTCAGATAAAGCCAACATTAAAAGAATTTATTCACCTGCATAGCTTAAAATAGACTTTCTGCTATTCATAGTCTCCTTATAGTCGACTTTAAACTTTAAGCCGACTCGAAATTTAAATTGAGCCAAACATTACTTTAAATAATAAGAGTTGGCCTTAAGTGACTTAAATTTCTCATATATGTATGTAATATTTTGACGTTTGGGCTTGTTCGTTCAAATCACTTTACAATAACACTCCAAAGTCGATACTTACTATACACAGGCAAAAATGTGTTTATGAATACTGAAAAGTTATAGCCGGCTTTTTTATGTAGTGCCGGCTGTAACTAAAGGCGGCTCTAGGGACTATTCATGGGCTGACTATGAATCTGTGTCATTGTTTTTATTTTTTGTTGTCGGAGTGCCCCGCTCGTTGTTCGCACTCTTTGCTGCTGACAGATTACACGAGCTTGAAAGTGCACTTTCTAAGAGAAGGCAGCTTCATAATGAAGAATTTTGCCACCTTCGGTTGTGTTCACAAGGAGCCAAAACAATAATGAAATCCCTACCTAAGTTGCCGGCATCCGCAATGTTTGCAATCGAAACATTCTTAGTAGAGTTATAAAAAAGTACATTCCTCTATAAACTGTTAAAAAATTCTATTTAGGACATTGTTTTTCTAAATTAGTCAAATTTATTTCGAAATTAGATTTTACTTCGCGGTTTTTAGATTTAGTCAATTGTTTTACCAGCGAAATACGGGTTCGAAAAAAAGTATAAATGATCAGGTATATGAGCAGAGCATGTTTAAATGGGGCAGTGTTTCATTTTATTTCAGTTAAAAAATTTAGAATTAACAAAATATCAGAAAAACTAATCCACATCCTTTAAAATAAAAAATAACATTTTCATTATGCATTTTTGAAAAATAAAAAAAAAACAAAGTAAATTAAATTTATTTAAATAAAACAATGTCAGGCATTAAAAACAAAACATAAACGACAATGACACAAATCCAAATCCGTTTTCCAACAGTTAATTTGGATCGTACCATACCGACTTACGATCCACGACGTCGTTGTCAACTACCTTCTTCCCCACAAATTGGATTTATAGTAGCAGATAGTAGTAGTCTTCCATCGCGAAGTTGTAAAACTCAGAATTCATTTAAATTTAAATAAAAAGTTGTTAAAAAATAAAACAAAGACCATAACTGAAAACTATTCCAAATTCTTCTAAAAATAAAAAAAAACCCCAAGGTAAGTTTATTTTATTAACAACTATAAATAATTGGTTTCTATTTTTTGTTAACTTTTTTTTAATCGTTCTTTTCCATTTGTTTTTGTACAAAAGTAAACTCTTTTTTTTGTTTTATTAACCAAAAAAGAAACAGGTACCTCGACCATTTCAAAAAAAAAAGTTTTGTTTTATATTTGTTATCTTTTTTTTTTCAATTTACACATATTTTTTTTTTTCCTAAATAACTGGTGTTAATCTTAAAAACAAAGGCCAATTATGTAGGGAGCTTCCATGATTTTATAGTCTATAACAAAAAGGGATACAACATTCGTTAGATTGTAAAATATAATTTTGTTTTTATTTGCAATAAGTTCCTTTTTTTCTCTTTTTACTGGGCTTTCGTAATTAAAATAAACATAGTGTTTTATATAAATATATTTTTTAAAATAATTTCTTATTTACATTATCTACATAAGTTTCGCTTTATACGGTAACTGCAAAAACTTTAACGCTTACTTTCTTTTTTCTTTTTATTTCATATTCTTTGTATTTTTACCCTAGATCACTAATAGGGGTTTCATGCGGCTTGTTGTGCTAATACTATGTAAAATATTATAATACATGTACATACCTGTAGAAAATTGTATGTTTGAATGAATATATTAGTGCTCTAGGGTAGTGTGTAGTTTTTTGTTTTTGTTTTAGTTTTATTTTTACTAATTCGCATCTCTTTTCATTTTTATAATTTTCCCGCATCCACTGTAAACAATAAAATAGCCATACAAATCGCACCAAGACTGAAAAGAATACGATTCCTTGAAATGTATGATAACATAAACAATATACACGTTATAAGAAAAGAAAGTGATAGTTATTTTGATTTTGAGAAAAATATGAATTCATTTAATTATCACTGAAAAAGAGTGATAAATAACCTAATTTCTCCAAACGTATTTTCATTCCAATTATTTGTAAAGTTATAAAATATTAAATTTACGGTGCTAAAGTTGAAATGAACATTATTTGCTGAATGAAATTTATTAACAGTTTCTTCCATTTTTTCATGAGAATTTGCCAAAGAGAGAAAATTTAAACAAATTATGTATATTCTACTTGTACATAGGTGTTTTTAACGCGCTTGAATCTTGATTATTTTAAGTTTATTATTATTATTTGGTTTTGTATATTGTCATTATTGTTTGTATTACTATTTGTTTAAATGGCTATAATAGGGTAGGACTTTATTTGGTGGACCCCTAGGACGTGGAACCTGAAACCTAAAGCGTGGTACACATTATCGATCAAAACTGACAACCGAAATTGATGTCGTTTTTGAATGAAGAGTCTCGCCTACACACTATAGATTTTGTTTGACACTTTTGTTGTTGTTTTTCGACTCTCTTTTCCTTTGTTGGCTTTTTGAATGAAGAAATTTGTGTACATACAATCGAGCGAAAATAAAGATGGCCGCTGGTCGTCAGTCAGTAATATTTGCACCTCGTCAGTTTTGATCGACAAACCAACAATCAGTTGTACACACTTTCAGTTTTGAGGGATGGTCAACCAAAACTGCCAGTTTTGATCGATAATGTGTACCACGCTTAAAAGAAAACATTGCTAATTGAAAATAATGCAAATGGCTAATGCATTCCAAACTAAAGTGCTAACTGTCGTAAAAAAAACACGTCTACCATCTCAAGCGAGTGTGAATACGTATACAGAGATCGTCCAAGTACGGAATTTTCATGCCTTTGATTACGGATTGGAGTACTAACATAATCATATTTCATTTGATCCCATAGCCGTTTTTGTGCTAATTCAATGGGTTTTGGACTCAGAGGCATAAACTGTAGCCACGGTCCATTTACATGTGGAAATTATTACGTTGAGGAGCCGTTTCAACTAGAAGAACCAATGCTAGCTTATAGCGATGTTCTTCCTCTCCGTCAATTGTGGAGGTGTCCTTTTACGGGTCAAGCCAATTACAAATGGTCTTTGAAAAAATGTTTTAGATGTTAATTCTCAGAACTGTCTTCAAACACTGATTTTTGCAAGGAAGATCATTAGAATTTCTTTCCGTGTCTTGGAGAGTAGTTGTAGTAATTGATGCTATTCACGAAATAAAATATGGACCTTTGTACACAAAAACACGTTTTTAATAATACGTGGCTGTCTGCCCGAAATTTGTGACTTCTTTCAAAACTTATCGCATTTAGACTTTATACTGAAAATTACTGGCCGCATATTTGTATGTATGTAAAATCATATAGGATATCTCCAAGCAAAAGGCAATAACAAGTCAATATGTTTCGAATCAATTCTTACGTTCGAAGGATAATATTAGCGTACCTCAAATTCATAAATATCGGCATCTTATAACTCTCCGATCGTTTGCCATCAGGTCAAACTACATATGACACTAGACATACAGTTAGTGCTTATCGATAGGGTCACCTAAAGAAAATATTAGTTTCTCTAAGTTCGTTATGTTTGTTTCTCAGTACCATAAACCTAAGAAAATTCGAGTAAAAATGGCTTTCTGTAACATGTTTTTTTTTTGTCAAGAAAGTAATTTATATTAAAGAAATAACTCAGCAAATAAATGTTTCGTTCGTGTATAAACAAAACCAAAGAACATTTTATCAAATATTAATTATTGATTAACTATAAATTAGTGTTTATATTTAAAAGAATATCCAAATGGATCGGTGTTTTGCTTTTATAACTTTGTGTAATACTCTGTGCTTTTTTTTTAACTATGTGATTTGCACCAAAGTTTATTTATCAGTTGGAAAAAGAAAACTAAAAGTAAAACAACACATCAAATAAGAATTAAAAACAAAACTTAATATTAAAGTGAAAAAATAATTAATCTATTTATTAAGCAAAGAAAAAAAAAAAGGTTCCTGGTTATATAATTGTGTGTGCACAGTGTAACTAAAACATAATTCCAATAATCTGTAGAATAGTGTATGTATTTTAAATAAATAGAAGAAAGAAAAAGAAAAAAACTGTCTAAGCGATTTTATTTTATATAAATGTACTATTAACCAGATCCGATTGAGTAAACAAAAGAAAAACAAAGAATCGAACATTTTTAGGAATTCATAAACTGCTAATTGTTGTACATTGATACTAGAGGAACCGATTGAATAATAATAAAGTCACTCTTATCGTTATTGTTTTTCTTAAGTTTATTTATAATTTAAACATGAACATTGGATGCGAGTTTTTTTCCGTTTTTTTATTTATGCGAAATTTCCATAAAAATTGACAAAGTGCTGAATATAACCTCTAAAATCATTAAATTTACATTGCCTGGACGTTCTAATGACCGGATTCCACTCGCTGTAAATCCTTTTAGTGATCAACAAAATAATCGTTAATTACAGTGAAATCTCTCTTAAACCAGTCACGGGACCGGAGTTTTTTCTCCGGTTATGAGAGTTGTCTGTTTATAAACGAATTTTGTATGGGAAATTAGAAATTGGTTACTCCAAAAAGGTGTCCGCTAATGAAAGATTTTACTGTAATTGTATTTGTCATAAAAATCGTACATAATTTGTTCTGATTGGATTAAGGTCAGGAGAGTTTTTTTTACAATTGAAAGTCAGAATTGTTCAAGAGTAGTCTATGAATATAAGTAACAGCATTCCTTTCTTAGCTTTAGGTTAGGTTAGGTGTTGGGGTTGATGCTCTGTGCTCACAATGCCACACTTAGAGCAATGTAGATCCCTTGTGTAGCCCACAAAGATTGTTGGGCGATTTAACATTTGGGAAGATGTCTAGTCTAAGGATTCTTTAACCAGGTTTCATAAAGCTGCAGATGTTGTTCACCGGTTTATCGGAAATTTCTTCTGGAGTCTGATATCAGATGTCCTGCATCCTTTGCACAGATCATTTTCATTCACTCTTAGTTTCTTGGTATGATATCGTAGCATATTATGCCCGGTAATTATCCCTACCAAGTTCTAAAGAGAGTTCTTGTTCTTTAATAGGATCTTATTGTTCTTATGAGTGTCATAGAGTGGCCACAACTTTCTTGTTACTACTATATAAGAGTTAAGCGTTGTCCATCTATTAGTTGCTTCTAATAGCCTTTCTATTACTACTGTAACGCCACTGTTATCTGGGAATTTGATGGACTCAGATAGATTGAGCGTGTTAGTTGCTGTCCCTATATCCATATGGTTAGATGTTCTATTGGTTACCATTCCTCTCTGCTCAGGAAGGTGCAGCTTGCAGGACTCATAAGGGTATATTAACTTCAAAACATTAATTTAGGGATCTGCTCAGGTTTTGTTGTGATTTCTTGTTATCACACTTTCATTTTCCAAATCGCTCTTCTTGGCAAAAATTAAGTCTTTATTTATTTTTCCACTGCAGGCGCGTATTTATTTTTTCCCCCGTTTTGCGGTCTACTTTAAGATGACAAATTCACAGTTTTCACTTTTTGAATATGGTCACGATTTTTCCCAAGATTTATTAATTTTTTTTCGGTTAAAAAAATTGTCATTATAAGCCATTGCAGTGTCCAGTCCGTACTTTCAACGCTTTCTCAATTTTCAGGAAATTTCGGTATTTTTGTATTTAGTTGCAAAAAGCAATCAACCAAATTTTTGAGCCTTTATTTTTGACTTACTACGTCATTACTAGTGTCATTTTTAGTTGTTTTCCTTTATTATGTAGATCATTAGTTTACATAGATACGAAATTAAAAATAATAAATAAGTACATTTTTAGAAGTGTGTGATATTTGATTTTATGTTTATTTTTTTTTTTGTATCACCTCTCAATTCTGACGTGACGAATGTTCAAATATTATATACTCCAACAAACAATAACCTATATACCGCATTTATAATCATTTATGCACTGTTTACATTATAAAATAAATAAATATATATTTAACCATATATTCATATTCATACATAATAAACATATATTCGTTTTTATATAAACATAAAAAATATCATATTCTCGCTTATTTGGTGGCTGCTGTTTTTTTTTTTTGGTATTTTCATTTTTATTTAGTTTTCCATTTATTGTTTTTTTTTTTTCTAATATTTTGCGTGTGTATGCATTTTTTTAGTTTTATTTGTTTTGTAATAATTTACATGTGTATATATATAAAAAAAGAAAATAAATAAAACATAAAAAACAAACAAAGGGTTGCTGGTAATCTCATTTTCATTTTATTCATTTCTCTAATGATTTCTTTTGGTTTCCATTTTCATTTTGGTTTTTTTTTTGTTGGTGTGAGTGTTGGTTTTATTGTCTCACTTTTCTAAGCTAATTTTTAAGGCAAACATATAAAAATCAAATCGATCTACATGTGTATATATATATGTATGTATGTAATATGTATTTAAAATGTAACAACAGATGACGTTATACCAGATGATGAGACCCATTGGCAAGATCGTGTCAGCTCTGGATTTGATCGTTTGGTCGCATTCGCCTCCACTGAACTCGACAAAACACGTCGTTCGATTGACACTGACACAGCGCCATCTATAAGTTGCAATACATCACCAGACTCGGGAATAGCGCACAGCAGTAACAGTGACGCGAGGACATTTCTATCAACATCGTCGTCATCGTCACAGCTTGACATTGGTCTTGGTGGTCATCATACAGATCCAATGAGTGATAGCAGCACAAAGTCGTCTATGGATGCGGTGCCAATTATAAAAGCTTCACCCATTGACGAGGCGATAGAGAGTCCACCACTATCGGATATAGGGCTGCCAAGAACGCCCAGTCCGTCGGCCACCACTCCACCATTGGAACCGCTATCATTCGCCCAACAGCAACAACAAGTTTTGAGGGCTGCCAATACCACTCAATCATCATCTTCAACAAAGTCGTCATCATCATCATCGTCATCAACATCATCATCATCAGCGGCGGCGGCACAGCCAGCGCTTAAGATTCCACTGAAATATCAGCGCAAGTCAAAAGTCTCATCGGAGAAGCATTACAAAAAAAAGTTCTGTGAACGGAACTGGGGCTTCGAAGATGAGAGTTTGTACACGTCTCGTGATGGTGGAATGGCGGATGAGCGTGATGGGATAACGGCAGGAGGGAACAGCAGCTCAATGAACAATCTACGCAAGGATGAAGTCAGTGCCATGCATCATAAAGCGTCGAAATTCCGACCGAAGGGCAAGGATTGGGACTGGTCTGTGGATAGTAAGAGCAAGGGAGCTAGTGAGACGACGACGCCCTCTTCCACGGCGGTAGGTACATAAGCAGATATACCGTGCGGGCTTGAGAGTTTTTTTCGTTTGCTTTTTTTTTTGATAAGTTCATTGGCATTGTTTAAGTATAAATAGTTTTACTTATTAAATTTGTAGTTTATTTTATTCATACTTTATTTTTTTTCCCTTCTCTTTATTAATATTATTTTTTTATTTCTTGTTTAAGTTTGAGAAAAGTTTTAAATGTGTTTTCTTTGAAATGTTTTTTTAATTTTTTTTTACAATATCGCATTCTTTAGAATTGTTTTGTAGTGTATATTTAAAAACAGAAAAGACAAATCATGACAATTTACTTGTTCATAGAACTGTTATGAAAGTGAAAATAGTAAAAAAAAAAAAACTGCAATAGATTGCTTGGGACCAAATAAATATATTCGCAGACCTAAATTTTTGTTATTTGTTTGTTTTGGTTTTATTCATCAATTACAACTCAATGTCAGGCAAATGTTTCAAATCTTTGATTTGTGTAACAGTTGAGTTCGACGAGAGATTGTCCGTCAGAATTAGTTTAGTTTTGTACACCAGGGAATATGAAAGATAGACATTTTTGTGTACAAGAACGGCGCCCAAGAGCGGACGACACGGTTTTTTTTTTTAATTTATTATTATTAAATTCATACATATGCACATCTGTATGTATTTATGTAAACGAAGACACTTGGTAGAAAATATCGGAGTAAAGAAAGGATAAACTTAAGATGCTAAAAGAATTTTAGCCTGTTCGTTGTTATCAATAGCAAAGCTATTGTGATCATACCAAAGGACCATTTTTCTTGGGAGAGACCCGTCCTTTCTGGACATATAGAATACAACCATATGGTTTATACATGCAGTGAAATCTTTCGACTGCGAAACTTACAGAGTTGGCTTAAGTATCCTGATATCCGCACAGTTGCGGTTTATTCTGTAAAATCACAATGGCGCATGTTATCTTAGCTCTGACGCTTTACTTAGCTGTCTACAAACGATGTCAATATAGCGCCACGTAATCGTAGCAAATCCAAGCGTTATACAAAATACCACTTCTATTTCCACATCATTAAGCCTGTTTTCCAACCTAACTACGTACTTGAATAGTTTTAAACAAAATTAGAAAAAGATTTCTCGAAAAATTTATTAAATAAAAATTAAATAAAAAAAGAACCCTCGTAAAAACAAAACAACAACCACATAATTTAAAATACCAAAAACCTAACTGCCATTTTTTTATTTGTTAGACAAATTTTAGTTAATTATTTCGTTTTGATTGTCACTTATATGTTTTTTTTTTGTTAAAAAAAAATAATTATTTTCACTAATACCATTTTACTTTTACAAACAAACAAAAATATACATAAACACAAGTTTCCTATTAAGTTAAACATACATTAATATCGTTTAATTCATTTGTTTTTTTTTTTATTCTTTAGTAAGAATAATTAGTTAATGATATATATATTTTATTTTGTACAAAACAGTTTTTATTCTGTGTTAATGTGTATTTCTTTTTTATTATAAAAAAAATTGTGAATTTTTTTTTGTCAAATATGAAATATAAATTTGAACAAATAATTATATTTATTATTATTGTATTTCTAAGAATATTTAAATTGAAGAGAAAAAAAACATAATTTTATTTAGAACCGTATAGTTAAGTAAATAAAAGTGTATAAGTATCTTATCTTTCTAAACATTTAAAAAAAAAACTATGTATGATTGTATAATTTAAATGCGAACATGAAACAGAAATGCAAATAGAATATAAAATACTTTTCTATTATCTACATATTAAAGAAAATTCGTCTGGTTTATGAAATTTTTAAATAAAAATAAAACCTTTTGTATTTTTATATTCGGTTTTTTTTTCATCTCCCATTGACTTGATCGTGAAGTTAATTAATAAATAAATTATTTGCTTTTTAAAAGAAAAAAAAAGAAAGTACACATTTAAGTGTATGAGTAAATATTGAATAACTTAGATTAATTTTTAGAACCTCCTGTGTAGTAAATTATATTTTTAAAGTTTTTGATTTTTTTTCCGGTTGGATCTTTAACAATTGTTAATATTGTGTAAAATAAAATAATATGAATTGCGCCACCTCAGAGAAATATATTAATATACAAGAAATCAGTTAATTTTAATCAGGAAATTTATATTCTATAAAATATGAAACTGTAAATTTGCAAACAAACAAACCTTATGACAAAAATGAAAAGAAAATAAAAACAAAACAATTAACGAAATATAATTATCTTTTTTACCAAAATTACACATAAGAAACAACAAAAACGTATATAAAATACAAATAAATATTTATATAAACCGTATTGTATTAAATAAAAAAAACAAATATTTTCATCGACAATTCAAGATAATTAAATCATAAGTTATACAACCAACAAAAAAAAAAAAAAATAAATTATACTACATTAAGTACATAATGTGAGAACATATTATTATAATTATACAACAGAACAGATTTGCTATAGAAGAGTAAAAAATAAAACAACATTTATGTAATTTATGTAAATCAATTTTACGTGAATTTCTTTTAACATTTTTGACGGTGAAATAAACAAACATTTAAATAGAACGGGACAATTTAAATAATTAACATTATTATTGATTATTAATTACGTAATAGTTCAATTAAATTATATAAAAAAAAAAACGAGTACATATGTATGTAACAAAACTAAAGTAACAGTGAGAATTTGCAAAAAAAAAAGAAATAAAAGTATATATCTTAATAATTTTAATGGTTACATAAATAAAAAAGGAATAAAATTGTGAAAAAGCTTAGTTTGTTTTATTGAAGATCGAAGCCCGATTTTTTGGCGACTAGGGACGGGTAAGGAGGGAAAATCTGCGAAAAGAGATTCCGATGATCAAAATCATGCGCTCTCATATAACATTTTCCTCGACCATCTCGAAAATGTGAAAATGTAGTTAGGGCCCTTACGAAAATAGCGGCAGTATAATGGTTAGCGAGTCGAACGAAATTGTGGGCAAATGTGATTGTTTAGTAATATGGTTAGCGAATTTTAACTGACTTCTTGAAATCGGTAGTCAGGGTATTCCATTCTCACGAATCTGGTTAACTATAACTTCATGAACAAAAATCAAAAAAATAATAAGTTCAAAGAAAATAAACCAAGATCTTGAGACACTTTGAGGTACAATGCAAATACGAGTGCTTCCCGTTATGCCCAATAGACGCAGGTGTTCTCAGGCCGTCCGCACACGGCTCGTATCGTCATCGTCTCGTCATATTTTTGCCGTGCAGCTACGATAACGATACGCCTACTGATTCGCACACGACGCAATCTTCAATCGTCAAAAAACAAAAATGACGCTTGGTTATCTCTGTCACCGAAAAAAAAAGAAATGCATAAAAAAAATATTCATCTGCTTAGCTATTCCGGTCCAGGCTCTTTCAGTAATATCCTTGTTAGAATATTCTTGAGTGTTATTTTTATATAAACACTAGCTGTTTTCTATCAACATGAAGCGTGCATGCTGCGACGATTACGCGTAGCGGACAAGTAGTGTGCGGATCTCCCCTTGAATACAAGTGTGGGACAACAAATCGTGTGCCTCTCGTACATCGCGTCGCATACGATTACGCTACGATGACGATACGAGCCGTGTGCGGACGGCCTAAGTTCCCTATTCCCAATGTCGTACTTCTTCTACCCATATTCATAGTCGTATCGCATCCGATATCCGAATAGGTATTCCTGAAATCGAATGCGATGTACACGACAACCCATCGATCGCATAGAATGCATTCCAACGCGCATTTGAAATGTCAAATACTTAAGTGTCAAATATGAAACTGCATTAAAGAAAATTTTGTGAAGTATGGCTGAGTTCCAAAACATCAAAAAAATGCGCATCGGGAATGCATCACTGCCGTTGTTATGCGATGGTACGATGCTTTCATTTTGCAATGCATCATGATGCTTTGAAATTTTTAACTTTTTGGAACGGTTTGTTCTGTTTAACAATCATTTAATTTCATCAATAAAAATGTCTAAGAAATTCTGTCCATTTTTTCTGAAATTTATTCAAGAAAATATTAAAATAGCAAATAACTAGGCTTAAAATAAACATGGTGATGTTTTTTTATTTTGGTTTGGTTTGGCGGAATAAGAAAAAAAAAATACTCAAATCACAACGCATCACAATAAACTATGATGCGTAGTTTGCTTTTCTTTGCGCAGTGGTTGCTTTTATGATGCGTTTTGGAACGCGATACATTGCATCACTGCTATATATTGACGATATGGAACGCTTGACTTTGCAGTGCTGAGGAAGAACTGCGTTTTGGAACTCAAGCTATGTTTTTTTTTTGATAATTTTGTATTGAAATAAATTAAATAATATGAATTCAGTGGATTTATTTTGCTTTCCAAAGAAGTTTTTAATTTTAAATTCGTTTTGGATGAAATTAGTCTAAGATGCGGATACGTTGTATTGATGCAAGACATCCAGGATCTCGTCCTGATTCGTTCATATGGAGGAATTATGACAAAGCCGTTCTTTGAAAAACGATTTGTGGAAGGAGAAACAAATAACTGGATGGATACTGGGTTAAATTCATGTAAAAGTAACGAAATAAATTAATCATTCAATGCGTACATTTCAGGCGATTCTGGATACCTACTTCATTTGGCTATGATTCTTTACTTTCCTGCAAAATATATATACATATGGAATAATCATAAAAAATCTTTAATTAATATTTATAAGTTCGAAATAAATTTAAAAACACGTTTTCAAATGTAAAATTATTAATTTGTCTACTCATTTGTTGTTTTCCATTTTTTAAATAAAAATTTAAACGAGTATTCAAACTTGCACTGGACTATGATACCCCACAAATACGAGCAAAATACCAGATTGGGAATACCATACATTTTGAGAGACGAATGCGATGCTCTACTTTTAACAGAAGGCAATGAGACATGCGAATACGTTTGCATAGTACGACTTTCGTAATAAGAACATTCGACTGAAGTCGAATACGAGTAGGAAATACGACATTGGGAATCGGGGTCAGTGTTTTAAGACCAACGTTCTATCATCTTCATACCGAAAACAGACCGACGACAAACTTTTTTAAACAAAAGTTTAAAACTATGAACAGAACAAGTTAAAATAGCATTGGATAAGACAGACTGGTTTCGTTAATGGGAAATCAAGATAAGCGAAGACAAAACAGTAGAAGTCGTTAACACAACAAAAAGAAATCTTAATCAACAACATTAATTTGGGGATAGGCAGCGAGGAGAAGTTATCGATCGTATTCGTGAGTAGGTACATATTTAAATAAAAACGCGAAAGATGAAACCAAAAGAGATGTATTAATTTTAGGTCTAGGGCTGTTGAAAAACAAGAGAAGAAAAGAACGATATTCTTTTTCCTTTTGAAAACCGTGAACTGTTTTAAGATGTTTTTTTTTGTTTTTAATTGAATTTCGTTTTCATACCTTCATACCTATGCAATAACAAACAAAAAAAATATAAAATACATACATATTACTATTTTACAGTAAGTAAGAACAATCGAAAAACAGCGAGCATTTGAACAGGCGCTTAGTTCATTTTTTGCTCGAATGCCAACCAGGGTGCTATTACCCTATATGGTAAAACTAATCTCTTCATAAGTTTATCCGTAAGAATACCAAATTGAATATTCAATAAACGAAACCCTTGTATACGTCAAAATTTGCAGAGTTGGTTTTACTTTAGTTGTTATATTAACTGTGGTAAAGCGCGCGTTTTTAATTCTGCACATTCTACTTTAACTTCTAATTGCAAAATAATGTCCGAAGAAAATGGATCCATCCAAAAGCCAAACTATGACATATCCAAATTCAAACTAGACAAAATCCTCAACAATAACACCGTACGCAAAAGTATTACACTACTTGGAACATTTCCCGATCTCTCCGAATCAGACCAAGCACTTGTGATATTTGAAAAGAGTGCTTTCACCGAAAGTAATGTACAAACTGATAACGCCGAGAATACGTACTTCTCGTCAAAGACAAAAACTAATGTGGAATTTATTAACAATATTTACGGCAGCTTTCAATGTTCTCCCGACGCCAATCTGAATAGTGAGTGGTATACTTTCCCAACATTACTTAAGCTAAATACTATTTAATTTAGGCGTAAAGACAACTGTTGTGTACCCTGCAACTGAAAAACACATTGAAAAGTACTCTATACATGCCAAGTACTTGATAAACGAAACTCCAATACTTTATGAGAATATCACTCTACCATATCTTAAGTCCAGTCAGTTCTCGTTAGATGTGAGTTGTTTTTTGCATACCATGAAGATGAATGCATTTCTATTATATTTTCAATTTTAGTGGGTCTACAATATTCTAGAACACAAGCAAGAAACGGAGCGCATTGTCTTTGAAGACCCTGATCCCGAGACGGGATTTGTCCTGCTGCCCGATCTTAAATGGGATGGACGCACTATAGAAACTCTGTACCTTTTAGCTATTATACATAAGCATGATATAAAATCTCTGCGAGATCTGAATGGTTCGCATTTGCCACTGTTAAAAAATATCCGTGACAGTGGAAGTCAGGCGATTGAGAAGAAATACGGAGTCCCACCGTCGCAATTGCGAATTTACTTCCACTACCAACCATCGTTCTATCACTTGCATGTGCATTTTAATCCAGTGGGCCATGATGCACCTGGAATTTGGTGTGAGAAGTCACACATGTTGGAAACGGTTATAAATAATTTAGAACTAGTCTCGGACTACTACCAACGGGTTACTATTCCGTTTGTGGCTTACGAAGGGAATAAGTTACTGGACATTTACGACGAGGAGTTGAAAGTAAGAAAGCGAATTAAGTTGGATGCTGATGCTCAGGCAACGAATGATAATGGAGATATGGGAATAAAGAAAATTAAGGCTTAATTCGCCTCCATAAAATGTTTCTTTTAATTTTTTTTTACCTACCTAAACGTGATAGGTATAATATTCGACACGAATGGTTTTCTCTGTGAACAGCAGGCGTAAGTAAGTAAAGGAAATCGAGTTTTTTTGTGTTAAAGCAAATTGCTTCCTGAATAAAGAAAGTAGGTACAGCTTAGTTCCATTAGAGGTTGTAATCTAGCTGAAATCTATCTGGAACCCAACCTCAGGATAATGTTTGCTCTTTATAAAAAAAAACCAACTGAAATTGAATTTTTAAGTTGAATGTTCAAATTGACAAATATAACAACTAATATAAAATGGACGTAGGTGTTTGTTCGCGCTAGAATGACGAACGAAAAAAGAAGGAAAAATACAACTGTTCTCGTTGATGTTCACTCACAGACTGACGACGTGAATGCTTTATTGGCTGCAACATTCCGCCCACCTTGGAACGGATTGCAAAATTTGTTCAAACATATAATTTATACATAAGTGTTGATAGATTTAAGTAAGAAGATTAAGTTATGATTAAGAATTAATTATGAATCGAATTGACAAAATGAGAATAGAAAATGAATTAGGAACATGAAATGCGAAATTAATTTTAGATATTAAATTACAAATCCAATTGAAAAAATGAGATTGGGAAATGAAATAACATGAAACAAGAAATGAAATTAGATATTGAAATACAAAATGAAATCAGTTAGTTTCTTCTTCATGTGATAAAAGAGGCGATATCTTGACAATGGGACGGGTCAGCGACCCCTCCGCAGTTTTAAGTGTGACGACTCGTACGTTCCCATCTGATCCAGAATGAACTTCGGTGACCCTTGCTAATTTCCACTTAGCAGGCGGTAGTTTTTCATCGCGAATGACCACAAGGTCACCCACTTTGGTGTTAGAGTTTCTGCGAGTCCACCTTGTTCGCTGTTGTAGTTGTATAGGATGTTTTTTGTCCAGTTGTAAAGAGGTGTTGCATAGTCGTCCGCCAACTCTCAGTAGACCTTTATCATCCAAGAAAGGATGTAACTTTAAAAGCTTGCTGTGACGGCTTACAGGTTTGTTGGACAAAAGGCGTTGAATGTCATCGGCGAAGAAATGTGACTGGGTGATTTTTATCCAAACGGAGAATGCTTCGTCTAACTCTGAGGGTTGAAGATGACGCTGATGATAATGGACTCGATTGGGTGTTATATGCGGGTATTGTTGATTAGCTATTGAACTTCGAAGATTGCGTATGAACCTCAGAATGTATGCAGTTACACGCTATAATTTGGTTAACGATGAGTAATTGTCGATGAGTCCCCAAATAGGCGTTGTTGTGGTATTGTTAGTCAGATTGCATTCTGACCGTAGGTCGAGATTTGTTACGGAGAGCTGTTGAACTGGCCATGATGATTCGTCTTTATTGATCCATGGTGGACCATCCCACCAGAGCGAATGTTCTGCTAGGGTTTGCGGGGAAACACCTCGCGTAGCACAGTCAGCGGGGTTGTGTAAGGATGGGACGTGCAACCAATTCTCCGGAGGTATAACGTTTTGAATAAGTGACACACGGTTCGCTACAAATGTTGTCCACTTGCCTGGCTGTTGACGAATCCACGCGAGCGCTACAGTTGAATCAGTCCATCCAAAAATATTGCGAATCGGATAATTAATTGATGATTTGACGTGCGTTATTAACTGTGCTAGCAAGGCGGCTCCGCACAGCTCCAAGCGGGGTAAAGACAACGTTGTTTGCTTTAATGGAGCTACTTTTGTTTTCGCGGTGAGAAGACGTGTAGAGATATGGCCATCAGAAGTAACAGTGCGGATGTACACAACGGCGGCGTATGCGGTTTGGGAAGCATCTGCGAACCCATGTATATCGGATATAGTATTCGGTGTTCCAATACCAACCCACCTAGGCAATTTAATTGCTGCGAGGCAGGTGATATAGTTCCGATAATGTAGCCACTGCCGTTTAATGCCGTCTGGTACTGCTTCATCCCAGTCGACTTTGGGACTCCAAAGCCGTTGGAAAAGCATCTTAGGAATGATAGTGCATGGAGCCAAAAGACCCAGCGGATCGAAAAGCTTGGAGGTCTCTGAAAGTAACAAGCGTTTAGTTAAGTTTGCTATATCTATTTTAGAAACCTGAACGGTGAATGTCAAAGTGTCAGCAAGCGGTTCCCATTGTAGCCCCAGAGTTCGGACACTATCCTCATCGGAGAGATCTAGACGGTGGGTAGTTTCTCGTTCGTGTGCAGGAATGGCACTGATGACGAGCGATGAGTTTGAGGCCCATTTTCTGAGATGAAAACCACCTCGGCTCAGAATAGATGACACTTGATGCTGTACGCGTTGAAGTTCTGTCTCGTCACAGCCACCGGTTAGTAGGTCATCCATGTAAAAATCGTTGAGGATGACGTGCTTTGCAGCGGGATGATCTTGACCTTCGTCTATAGCAGTTTGTTGAAGCGACTTGACTGCTAAGTGAGAAGCCGAGGCTACCCCGTAGGTGACGGTTAGCAACCTATAGTCCTTGATGTCCTCTGATGGGTTATCGCGCCATACAATGCGTTGGTAATTGATGTGCTCTTCGTCGATTCGTACCTGACGGTACATCTTGGCCACGTCTGCGCTCATTGCAAAACGATGAGAGCGGAGTCGGAGAAGTGTCGTGAATAGATCTGCTTGAAGTTGCGGGCCGACCATTTGCGAATCGTTGAGTGAAAAACCAGAAGTAGTGCGGCATGAGGCGTTGAAAACTACTCTTAGTTTGGTCGTAGTGCTAGTGTTTTTGATGACAGATCGATGCGGCATATAATAGTGGTGGCCTGGCACTGGCGGTTGAGTGACTTCTTCCATATGGCCGAGGTCGATGAACTCATGAATGAAGTTTTTATATTGAATGCGAAGATCTTCATCCTTCGCGAACTGCTTCTCCATTCGAAATAATGCACGAATTGCAGCTTGACGTGAGTTTCCCAGAGGACAGTTGGGCTTAAATGGGAGTTTGGCCACGTATCGTCCATCACTATTTCGGTAATGCGTGTCGGCGAAGAAACGTTCACAAAGCTGCTCTTCGATGGATAGGTGTTTAATTTCAGGTAGAGCTTCGATGTGCCAGAACTTGGAAACAGCTTTCGTAAGTGAAGAATCTGTGAACATACACATTGCGTTGGTGGTGTTGCTTGGGGGTTCGCAATTGACAACTTTTCCAAATAGAACCCACCCAAGCGTGGATTGCTGTGCCATTGGAGTTCCGATGGGACCCTTGATTAACCCAGCACGGAGAAATTGTCCCAGTTCATCTGATCCTACCAGAATGTCGATGGCAGCTGGTGTATGAAAGTTAGGATCAGCTAACTTGATTTTGCTGATGTGTGACCAATCTGTTTTACGTAGCTGAACAGGGGGTAAACTACTGGTTATTTTAGGAATTACCTGTGCGCGTATTGTTGTTGTGAAACTGGTGTCAGATGGCGAGATGGTGAGTTTGACTTCCCCTTTTGAATGTCCAGCTGCGGTTGCACCGATTCCCTCAATTGATATAGATGCTGGTCTTCTCTTCAGCTTCAGTCTCTGAGCGCAGCTTTCACTAATGAATGTTAGATGAGATCCATTGTCAAAGAGAAGTCTAGCTGGCTGGTATCTTGCGGACTGGTCTAGAACTTGAACGGACGCTGTGCCTAGGAGAACCACGTGGTCGTCATGTGTAAAGTACGATGGCATTAAGTTGTTGTTTGTAGTTGCGGTCAGAGGTGTTGGTACTTCACGATGCGGATGCAGTAATGTGTGATGACGAACTTGACAAGTGCGACATCCATTTGAACTTCGGCATTTATCGTTGTTGTGACCAGCTCCAAGACAATTGACGCAAAGCTTTTTCTCGTTGACAGCTGCTGCTCGTAGTGTAGATTCTAGTGCACGAAATTTATCACAACTGTAGATTCTGTGGTTTCCGGAACAATAAGCGCATGTACTTTGTTGAGATGTTGACGTGGAACATGCATTAATTTGTTCAGCAGCGGTTGTAATGTGCATTGAACCTGCAACTGATTTAGTCTTACCTTTGGTCTGATGACTGGACTGTGCTTTGTAAGTAGAAGTAGAGGATTTTTGTTGCGAATCAATTGCTTCCAAAGAACGGCATCTAGATTCCACAAATGAGATGAGCGTGTTAAACGTAGGTATAATGTCATCCTTTTGTGATAGTTCCCACTGTCTATGAGTTTCAGCATCTAATTTGCTTATCGTCAGATGGACTAGCCAATCGTCCCAGTTTGTAACGGGTCTGCCAAGCGCCTTGAGACTTTGGTAATGCTCTTGAGTGGCATCGATGAGTGATTTTAGAGCAATTGCCGACTCGGTGTTGACCTTTTTTATGGCAAAAAGTGCGCGGAAATGAGCGTCGATTATTACACGTTCAACGTTGTAGCGTTTTACCAAGAGTTTCCAAGCTTCGGCGTAGTTGTCGTCTGTAATTGGAAACCCTTTGATAACCTGTAAGGCCTCTCCTTGTAAGCTACAGCGCAGGTAATGTAGCTTTTGTGACCCAGAAAGTGAAGATTCATTGTGGACGAATGAAGTGAATGCGTCGCTGAAGGGTCTCCACTCTTTGGGGTCACCAGCGAAGTGCGGGAGGTCCATGCGGGGGAGTTTTACATCTGCACGTGTTGTTGTCGGTTTGCTTGGAGCTGGTTGTAACTTCTTTATGGCGCGAGTTAAATTAGCGAATGATTGACGATACCACTGTTCACCTTGGTCTCTCTCTGCTTCTTGTTCCTGCAAAGTCTCTTCGCCACAAGCAAGTTCCACAGCATCTTGAGCTTGTGAAAAGTTTTTCCAATGCTCAGATAAAAGCAAGAGAAAGGATTCCAAATCAGCTTCATCATATGATTCAGCTTTTTTGCTTGCAGCTAAACACCGTTTAATTGCATTTCGATATGCATCGCGTTTTATCAAACTCATGACTGTACGCGGTAGTTTTTTGATAGAGAATCGCACGACAAGCAAATTGAACCGTTTGTCAACGACTGCGAGCAGTGAACAGTTAGTTATGCGTTTGAAGGCCAAAGCGAGTGTGAAGAAAGAATGCGAAAAATGTATGTGCGCGGGATAGCGGGAATAATTTCACGATGCGAAATTAATTTAGAATATAAATGAATTTTATATTATGAAAGATGCGGGTTGATTGCGGTGTGAACTAAATATGTATTATGCTGGTTAATAAATGATTTTATTTTATATCCGGCTCGAAGGACCATTTTGTTCGCGCTAGAATGACGAACGAAAAAAGAAAGAAAAATACAACTGTTCTCGTTGATGTTCACTCACAGACTGACGACGTGAATGCTTTATTGGCTGCAACAGTATTATATACAATTGGTTTTCGTTCAAATGATTAAAAATATTTCTGTTTCAAAAATAAGCAGTCTATTGTGAGCTATCCACATTCCAAACTACAAATGACATTAACTGTCAAACAAACGAAATTCTTCTGTTCTCTTCATGTCTACAGTCGACTGTCTAGTTTATTCTTTCATATCACGGATGCATTTGTACTTGGGAGTGACTAACAACAATCTACAGAACGAAATATTTAAGTAATTTTTGTCATTCGTTCGTTGAAGAAAATAGAAAGATCCTAACAAAACAAAAACAACCCACAAAAACAAACAATCATGTATCAGGAGTATATAAACCATCTACAAGTGTCTATGGCTCCACTGTCCTCAGAAGAACTGAAAGACTTGCTAAACGATGACGACAAATTAGACGAAAAAGTCGAGGAAGTACTGCAGACACTACGTGCACAAAAAGAGAGCCTCCTAACAGAAAATCGCAGCAAAGCCGAAGGAAACATTGAAAAGGAGCCGATTCTATTTGAACTACGGGAAAAAGTTAAAGAGCTCCTCGAGGAGGGCAAAACCCGATGTGCATCGGTGCAGGAAAAAGTGTCAGAAATCAAATCAAAGTCTGGTAATGTGAGTCAAGAGACTACATTGGCATTACTGCAAACCGCTGCCGCTGAAAGTGAAGAAGAATCTGAGAAATTGGTTAAGGAGTTAACAGATAATGGCCTTAATATAGAAGGTTTCCTGGAGTCGTTTCTGACAAGCCGCAAAACAATGCATTTGCGAAAACTAAAAGCCGAGAAGATGTCCGAGCTGATGCGTCAACAAAATCAACGTGGATCAATGTACAACAATCTACCGTCAACTGGATTTTATCCCCAAGGACCACAGTCACAAGTGCCATACCCACTTGGTCCTATGATGCCAATGCCACGACCCTACTAGATCTGTTAATTGTCAGGGTGTGTTATTTATTTAGAGAATATTAGCAATGCAAGTAAAAAAAAAATCTCGTGTTTTCTTTATTCAGATCCATCCGATACTCACAATAAAGTATATAAAAATTCCCTAAACAATTATAATAGTTTGATATGATGTTTCCCTCAACAAGGTTGATCGGGAATAGAACGATAATTAGGAAACAAATGGAGTTTGGTTTTCAGTGCAAGCTCTCTTGCTACTTTTTTCTCTTTTTCTTTCTATGTTTTTGGTCGTTTACTTGGGATATTATAACAACATCTTATTCAAATGGACATGATGTACTCATTTATTTTCTATGCGGATAGGTAGGATGATATCACGAGTTGTTATGCTGTGTCACTGTACCATTCAATCACCGAACAGCACAGAAGGGGTCAGCAACGTCATACGAAAAGTAAAGCTCTCTAAAAGATCACTAAAAGATGAGAAGTCATCCTTTACTGCTTACTCAAAATAATGGCAACAAACGGAGTTCCTTTCCAATCATCCAGTATTGCATCAAGCTTATACTTACGCTTCTCATGAATGATCTTTTGAAGGAAGTTAGCCACGACTTCGAGAACTTTATACAACGAAACTTCCTTATAACAGCGGAAAAGCATAAAGTTCCCCAATTTTCAAAAAAAAAAAACGAAACATTTACTTCATTAGTTCATGTATGAACCGAACTAAATGCAACATGGGAATACAACTTTCAAGAGCTACTCTTAGAATGTAAGGAAGCAAAGAAGAAGATATAAGATACTATTGTAAAGAAGAAAATATTTCAATTGCAACTTATCAATCCACGTTCGTATAATTATAACAAAAACATAACTGCCATTTTCTTTGTCCCCTGACATGTCCCAATAAAGCGGTGTCACTGTAATTGTTCTTTAGCCCATCAACGCAGACTTTTAATAAGAATATCTTTGTTTTGATTGTTAATCATTTTAATTATCTTTTTTCTTGTAGTTTTGATTGTTTTTTTTTTGTTTTAATTATTCCTTTTTGTTTTCATGTTAAACATCCCTTAAAGTACACAATAGATTCGGTTTTAGTTACAAAATTGTTTTTTTATGTTAAGTTAACATTTTGTAAAATGTAATTATTGTATATATTCGTGGATATAAAATAAAATGAATTCTTTGAAAATATTAATTTGTAGTTGTAGTTGTTGTTCCTTATGGTTCTTTAGATGATCGATCATCATTAGTCTTATTAAAAAAATTAGTTATTTAAAAAAAAAAAAAAAACAAAACAAAACTAAATAAGTACATATGTGTGGTGGAAAGATTAGGGTTTAAGTGCGAATAAGGAGCTAACGATGCGCTTTTCTCCATTCATGTCATCATGACGATCCAAACTCCTTCATCCATTTCTCATATTTCTCTAAATCGGTCTTGGAAACACTTTTGTTGCATTTTGCAATCGCTTCGGCAAAATCCTGCGTTGAAACAGGAAGATCAACTTCTGCGGTTGCCAATTGACGTATTTGTTCAGGTTTAAGACCAGCGATTTTCCTTCTCATTGACATCATACTTGCATCCCTATTAGAAGAAGAAACATTTGTAATTTTAAAATCTGAGAATACAAAAACCTATAGTCAATAGTACCTGCAAACATTTGTTATGTCAGCTCCTGAATAGCCTTCAAGCTTCCTGGCAATTGTCGTCAGATTAACGCTTTCATCCACTTTCACTTCTCGCAAGTTTATTTTTAGCAGTACTTCTCTGCCTTCATCTGTCGGCAGGGGTATGTAAATACGTTTTTCGAGACGACGTCGCAAAGCCTCATCAATGTCCCAGGGAAAATTTGTAGCTGCCAAAACCATGACGACTTTGGAAGCCTCCTCACTACCAACACCATCCATTTGAACGAGTAGCTCCGATTTAACGCGCCGTGAAGCCTCGTGCTCCGATTCGGAACCACGTCGAGAGCAGAGAGAATCGATTTCATCAATGAAAATTGTACTTGGTGCATAAAAGCGGGCCATTTCAAAGAGTAAGCGTACCATTTTCTCAGATTCACCACGATACTTGGACGTTAGAGTTGATGATGAAACATTAAAGAACGTTGTACCGCATTCGGTTGCAACGGCTTTAGCCAGCATCGTTTTTCCTGTGCCGGGTGGTCCGACCATAAGTACACCCTTCCATGGTCGACGAATACCCTAAAAGAGAAAAGAAGAAAATCGTGCGATCGTCAGTAGAAAATCAAAATACAAGAAAAAAGTGCTTTGAAGGCAATGACCACGGAGACTGTTCATCGGTCTTATCGGTCTTGAACTCTTCTTCGGATTAAATTTAATTATAAATGTGAGACACGCAAACCTCAATCTCTACGCATTGATTGTGCCACTTGTTAAACGTCCGTAACTAAAAGTTAGCCGAGATAACACTGCATCGCGTTAAACAATTATATGATCTTGCAAGATAAACAAAAAAAAAAAAAACAAGTGACTCATCGAGTCAATGTGATTCAAACCAAACAATAAGTTCATTACCTTTTGCAGGTGATTTTTTTTTTGCAGGCGAAGAAAGAAACGATTCTTCGTCTATCGCGCAAGACTTCATAAATAAAAGAAATGTTGCGTGCATACGAACGAGTACGAAACCACTAATCAAAACAAAGATTGCAATCTAATCTAAGAGACCAAAATATAAGAAATCATAATTTTCTCTAAATATCTTTTTATCAGGGATTTAATTTCAACACAAAAGTGACCGTGGAGGAGAACGTCAAACACGTTCACGCAAAGAAAACACAAATGGCAACATATTGAAAAACAAAACACGCGACCCTTATAGAACAAATGTAGCGATTGTCTTCTAGTTATCAACATAAAGCACTTAGTTAAAGATTTGTGATGTGTGGCCAGTGGCCGATTTGAGGTCTTTAACGTTTCAGATTTCAATAACTAATTAATTTCATATCTGATGAAGCATAACAAAGCGGAGAGTATCTCATATCAAGTTTAGATTTTTTTACCTTAAAATAATCTGGCATCCACATTGGTAACACTACAGCCTCTTCTAGTAGACGTTTTGCATCCTGTAGATCTGCAATATCATCCCAGTGTACATTTGGGTTCTTTTGTAAGATATCTCGTTCTGAATGAAACCAAAATAATAAATAAAAATATACAACTCCGCCTGTTAAAATCAACTGAAACCCACCTAAAATATCAACCAATTCAGACTCCAAATGACTGCTCGGTTCAAATTTCTTCTCCTTGTCATCATCGACGGCATTTTCATCATCTTTTAGTTCATCGTCCTTCGATTGTCCATTGTCTGTACCGGTGCTACTTCCGCCACTAACTGCCGACAAAGTCTTACGATTGCTAACGCCCATTGCTGACGATCTGCCATTTTGACTTGTACTGCCACGCGCTGTGTTCGGCGCAGACGATTTCTTATTACCTGGTGCAGTTCTCTGAGGAATTGTACTCTTTCGATCTGATTTTCTATTCACAACTGCGTTGCTACTGCGACTTCGGCTTGGTGGAACCGGTCTAAAATAAAGATTATTGTTAGTTAATTCCACGTGAATCCAAATAAATATAAAAAAGACATACTTTTCCGGCTTGGGTGGTCCCCATACGTCTGGGTCTTTTGGTGGTGGAGTCCATATATCTGGATCTGGACGAAACCATGAGGCGGGATCTTTCATCTCGTCTTCGCTTATTTGCGTTTTCAACTTGTGCGCGAAAGGTGTGTTATGCAAATCCATGGTCATCTCAGAGAGTGTCTTCTGAATGGCTTTCATCTCGGTGTACTCTTTGTTTATCTGTTGCTTTATCTAAAAATTACGAAATAAATTTTTTTTTTCTGAACGTTTCCGACAACCACTTACCATACTCCATTTGCCCTTGCGTAGTGGATCTGTTGTTGATGTTACCATTCTACTCAGCATACTCTGCAGACCTTCATAGTAAATCGATGCGGAATCATAGTTCCCAGTTAGGGCCATCTCTCTGGCCAGTTTCGCATTTTCGCATATTTCCGCAATCGATGTCTTTGCCATCACGGTCATTCCTACACAAGATTTCGTCTTTTGCTTCCCACCTCGTAATAACTGTGAAGCGAAATTCTCCATAGTTATTCTTCTTACATAAAATAAAAAACCAACGGAAAACCCAATCAGAAAGAAGCAACGAATCAAATAAAAAATTATAAAATGAAAGTAAAGAGAACACTCTTTGGTGTGCAATCGTGTGATTTATGCAAATTTTCGATAATTCATTGGACACTCGTGAGACAGAGTGATAATTTAGAACAAATTTATTCGCTATTATGTACTTCTTTATTTTCATTCCACACAGGTGTTCGACCTTGCACATTTCATAGGCTTATGGAAGTCTCAAAAAAGTCTGCTTTCTGTCTGAGGTGCTTTTTGTTCGGGATGTGATTGGTACTCACGGTAATTGACATTAGTAAGGTTAATTGTATGTTTTTGTAGGAATATCTAAAGAAATACTCAATCGAAATGGTATTTGTTTCGATTTTAGAAACTTTTTTACACTCGGGTGTTTTTCTATTTCTATTGCCGAGAAACGAACGTATTTTTCTGACTTTTCCTTCTTGTCTATTGCCACCGACAAAAAAAAACCAAACTGACAACTTATGTGTCATTATGCACACACACACACAGATGAGGAGCCAAATACTTTTTCGAAATTTTAAGGCTAGTTCACAGATAAAAATCGAACTATAGTAGAAATTATTCAAGAATTTTGCACCATTTATTCACAGAAATTACCAAAATTTAAAGCAATCAAATTACCACAATTTTGATTTTTTTCCTCTCTGCTCTGGCATTATTTACTCTCCTTTTTATGTAAGATAGCAGATTGAAGTCCTCTTTGTTCTGTTTTGAGAGTTAGTAAATCTTTCTGTTTAAAAAAAAGATAATGATAGAAACAGATCAAAACAACTTAATAGGTTTGTACGATGTCGCCAGCCCCAGGGTGCACTGACTAGTGTCAGTGTATTTTCATGGTTGTCAAAAAACCCAGTGCAACCCCCATTTCATCATACGCAAATAGTTTGCCCTGACAACTGTCATTCTAATGTTTTCCATTTTCGAACTAAAATACAAATCAAAATCATGTTTGTATTTAGATTTTAATTAATTTTATAAATATTTCCTTTTTTGAAATAATTTCTTTTCTTTAATTCAAAAAACCAACCACAAAAAAAGTTCGCGATATGAAAAAAATAAACGAATAGAATTTTTGACAGTTCTTTTTATTTGCACTGAAGAAATACCCAGGGCGAATACAGGGCAGACCCAGTGTCGACATAAAACACAGGGCAGCATTTTCAATGCGTTTTCAGTGTAGCACTGACTGACATCGAACACATCAGTGCGTTTTCAGTGTGCCCCGGTGCGCCCTGGGGCTGACATCATACAAACCTAATGACTTCTTAAGGTGAATCACCTTATTTTTTTTAATCCTCTCGGATATACCAAATATGTAATGATTTTTATTTATTTATTATCAATTCTTCTTTCAAAAGATAGGTTGAGAATGATTTACATCCGACAGTTATTGCAGATGATTACGAATCGTCTCTTACAAACCATATAAAGCTTTAACCACGTGATTCTTTTTAATTTTTTATTTTAAATCGAACGAGAATAGATACCGCAGAAATCGGCCATAATTTTTCGTTAAGCTTTCGGAAATTTACTTCTGAATGAACCCAAAGCAATTTTCCTACCGAAATTTTGTACTGCAATTGTGATGCGGGTGTATGAAAATTAAAAGAAATCGTTTTACTAGTGTTTGCCCAGTCGAAAACAATTGAACAAACCAGACGTAACGTAAGAACATACGTCATATATTATACAGTCCATCGCCATTGTGACATTTATTTGACTTTTGTGCATGTTTTAATTCTTTGGTTAATTTGCATTTGCAGTTTTGCAGCCAGTGCCAGTTATCTCTTTCCATTGTAACAAAATAAAGCCCAAAATCAAAAATCTAACCATTATAGTACAATAGATGCACCCCACGAAGGATATGGCTGATTTAACTGAAGCTTCATTAACCGATGCCTTCAAGAATGATGAGAAACTTAACAAAAGTTCCGAACGAATCGCACAAGGTAAAATGCATTCCTCCACAATTATCTTGGGAAAAATAAATTAAGAGTATTTCGCAATTTCAGCAATAGCAAACAATACGTATGACATTGCAGTGTTTGTAGATAAATTAGGATTCGCACTGACATCTCCAACACTAGATCTCCGTGTGAATGGTACAAAAATTCTAAGCCGTACTTTGTCGAATCTACCAAAAGATCTCCTCACTAATGTGCAGCTAGAGTTTGTAGCCACATTCTATGCAGATCGTATGAAAGATCAGCATAATGTTATCCCAGCTGTAATAGATGGAATCACCGCTCTTATTGGAATGAAAAACCTTCCCGAGGCTTCTGTTGTGACAATATTGCAAAGTTTCTTCCAACACACTACTTGTCAGAGCCAAGTAAGAAACGATCGAGAGAAGATCTTTAAGATCCTCAAATTGCTGTCAGATAGCTACGAGAATGGTAAGCGTTCATTACAGTCAAGACAGCACCTTCGAACATTGCATAGTTTTCATATTTTTCAGTTCTTAAATCGATGGGTGGAGATTTCATCTATGGACTGATCAATTCTCTTGATGGTGAACGTGATCCGCGGAATTTGGAATATATTTTTACATTTATGCCAGATTTCATACAAAGATTCCCCTTGATCCATTTGTACGAGGAAATGTTTGAAGTGTTCGCCTGTTACTTTCCAATTGACTTCAATCCCAGCAAAAGTGATCCTGCAGCAATCAGTAGGGATAATCTAGCGGCGAAATTGGCGGATTGTTTGGTTGCGTCCGAAGAATTTGTCGAGTGGACTGTAGCACTTGCGCTGGAAAAACTGGAAAGCGATTTAATTGTGGCTAAGTTGGATTCACTAGAGCTTTTGGTATGTGAATTGTATACAATTAAATCGAGTTCGATATAATTTCTTTGTTTTAGTATTTAGCAGCACAAAAGTTCTCTCCTCAAACGCTCGAGGTGCACTTTGAACAAATCTGGTCTACCCTAAAGTTGGACATTTTTCCTGGTCCTGATAATCAAGATATTCTGAACACTGGTCTAAGAACCTTACGCTCGATACTGGAACGTGCTTCTTCCGATTCATCAATAAGTCACAATTATCAAACAATAGTCCTGGGGACAGTCCTTCCACATCTCAATGACATCAATCAGCGTCTCTTCAATCCCTCAACGGCGATAGCACTTGTCTGTGTATCTGGCGATGCCCGATTTGCAACGGAAAAGATCCTCAATAGCTTCCTACTAAAACTGCATTCCGAAGATGAACTTCAATCGCAGGAGAAACTTAAAATATTTTACATTCTAGCGCAAGTCTTCAAGATCTGTTCCATGAGAAATGCCATTCGAGAGATTAAAACAGAAATAACTGCAGACTTGCATTCGGAGTTCCTAAAGGAAATAAAGAGAGAAGGCTGCCCTTTGGATTTAAAGAAAGCCGCTTTGGCGTGTCTCAACGAATCCATTGCCTGCATAAGTGAGGCAAATCGCGCTCTAGTATACCAGGCACTGGTTCAACTCTTGACAAGTGGCGACTTCGAAATCGATCTTAAGGACATCCTTCAGCACTTCGCCGAATTGTTTCCTATCGAGCTACAATCGCATTGTGTAGATAAGTGCATACGGAACTTTCCTTTGTTTTCGGCATACGTGAAGAGAAAAATCTATCTAAACTTTCTGCATCTGGTTAAATATAAAGCGTTCACGCAGCCGGTTTACGATTTAATATTCTCTAACATCTTCGAGAATGGTTCCGCCGAAGTGCGTATCATTGCCTTAGATGCACTGGTGTCACTTTTGCAAGGAGAAAACTCCAGTTTCATTGAAGATCTGCACATGAATGAGTCGCTGATTGAAAAAATCGTAACCCTGGTGAAGACAGACACACTGAATTTGGAATCGCTCGAATGTTGCGCCGCTGTCCTAAGTTTGATTGTCAAACACTTACCAGTCGCCGAACAGTACATGATTATTAGTGAATATCTGCCAAAGTTGAATTTACAATTGGAGTCGGATTTGTTTCTCACAAAAGGTATTCTAGGATTCATGCATCAGGATATCTCGATCGATGATCATTTCGAGCGGTTGGCAAATGATTTGACCGAACTTTCCCTGAATAGTGACAACGAAACAGTGCGAACGGTAGCCCATCATTTGCTGTGTAGTTTATTCAATAAAATGGCAGATTCTGAAGCAAATCAGCGCTGTCTCCATCGAATAATGGAGAAATTAAAAGAAGAAATTAAGAAGCACAACAAGAAAGCAGTAGAGATACTCTCGTGGATTGGAAAGGCATTGAGTGTTCGAGGTCACGAGGCAGCTGGTGATATCATTGAATCCGTAAGTAGGTCTGTCATTTTAACGTCCATCATCTCAACTCATTTGTTTCTTTGTAGATTGCTGAATTGCTTGATCACACATCGTTGTCTTCGGTGGCGAATTTGGCATTTGAAATCATGTCAGCCGAGTTCCCAGAGATCCATTTACCTGTAGTAAAGTTCCTGTTCAAGCAGCGATTTTTCACAGTGGTTCTTGCGAAAATTGGCAAAAAGTTGGAAAGCTTCTCCGAAAACCACTTGAGTGCGTTCATTTATGTCCTTAAAGCGACCCCACATTCTGTGCTGGTCATGAACATAGAAAAGGTGGGGGTGTGTTCGATTTGATTCAACGGACTTTATTTGATTTATTTCGTTTTAGGTTGGCCCGGTATTGTTTAAATGTTTAGAGTTAACTCAAGTTCAAACTGTGCGAATAGCACTGGAGATATGCGAGAATTTCGTGAAGACAAAGGATGTGTACTTTAGTGGGCACTTGAATCACATTGTTCCACAATGCTTGAAATTAGCACAATATAAGAATTCTATGGTAAGTCTTGCTTTACAGTGGAAGGTGAAAATCTTTGCTTGCATACATAAATATGTTTGTCTGTCGTTGACCTAATCAGAAATCTGTATTATATGGTTTTCTTTTGGTAAGAGGTAGAGCTTTTCAAGATAGAATGTGCTATGGGTCCATTGCGGCTCTTGCACACTCTTGCGTTTCCTAGTATTCTCAGTATTTGTTTTCTTTTTGTGACTTTTACAATACAGCTGCTGATTGGTGTTCGGTGGTGGTGCTTCGTTAGTAGTCAGTTTGGTTGCTTAGGTGATTATGTCATGATTTTAGTTTTTTTCATTAGCTAATGACAAAAGTTTTAATCATATTAGTGTTGTCGTAGGAGAACTATTCATTAGTATCTTCTGAATTGTCATGGTCTTGTAGCCTGACCTCGTCTTCCATTATATCGTTTCATAGATATCGGCGTTTTGTATCATACATACATGGAATACATAGAAGTATTGCATGCTTTGCCTGTTGATCTATCTCCTTTGTGCATCCCTAAAGTTGTTTTTAAAGTCATATGGCTGTAACGTACGTTTAGCTCTTCTCTCTATTTCTTCCAATGCAATTTTGCTGGTATTTCGAGTACAGCACTGCATTGTATAGGTATGTAAATTACGTACGCTGGCAATTTTTTTGTGTAAAGTTATCATGTATTGATTTGAAATAATTTAACTTTATTTCCCTTTTTTCGTCTTGGCGGATATTCAAATTACTGGCGACTGTAGCTTGCCCGTTACTTTCTGCATGTTTTTTCGCACTCGAATTCCTTCGTTTTGTAAGAGATCATTGGTATAGAAAAGGAATAGGACAGGGCCGATTTAGTAGGTAACTGCACTGCGTAGTTTACCTGGTCTCAAATCCAAAATTACCTCCGCGACTTTTCAAATACATATGTATGTACGTAATAGATACCCCTTAATCATGTGTACATTTAAATTACTGCGGTTTTCAACACAGTGAATGAATGCAAACCGAAATATTATGTTTATAAATAAACTAGCCGGAAACTGGTGCGCTTCGCTACACCTATCTTTTCAAAATTTGCCCGCCCGGCGTTGCCTGCGAATTTAGTCATTCGGGTATGATAGAAAGGAAGTAGTCGGAAGCAATCACTGCTGTTATAATTTTAGTTTCCATATTTTTGAAGTGAATACTTCTTTAGCGATGTATTTGTTTTGAAAACGTGTTACGATAAATGGGAAATGATTCAATACAGGGGAAATATGTAAACAGAAAACATCAGCTGTCTGTCTGTCTGTTTGTCTATATATCTATCTTTCAAGTCTATCTATCTATCTGTCTGTCTGTCTTTCTGTCTGCCTATCTATCTATCTATCTGTCTGTCGATATATCTATCTATCTATCTATCTGTCTGTCTGTCTGTCTATCTGTGTGTCTGTCTGTCTGTTTATCTATCTGTCTGTCTGTCTATCTATCCATCTGTCTGTCTGTCTGTCTGTCTATCTATCTGCCTCTGTCTACCTATCTATATTTCCGTCTGTCTGTATATCTATATTAATTGACCAAAATGATTCATATTCACATTTCACCTGAAATTACGAAATTTTGTATGACAGGTACCAAAACCACCAGTTGTTGCGTAAAATCACTGATGCTGTGTTGTATTCTATATTAAGAAAAACGTACTCTGAAAATTTTACCAAGATCGGTTGGGTAGTTTCCGAGTCCATAAAAGACAAACAAACAGACATACATTCATTTTTATATAATAGATAAATAAATATCTTCTTATCTTTTTAGAGAGTGCGGATAACAGCACTGGAACTTCTCTATGAAATCACCAAATATCCGACGTTCTTCTTGCTGCCGCTGAAAATGGATGTCGTGCTAGGTTTGGCATCTGCATTGGATGACCAAAAGAGACTTGTCCGTACGGCTGCGGTTAGAGCCAGCAACGCGTGGTTCCTAACTGGAGAACCAAATGGGGACTAGTAAGATAAAAAGTCCACGCAATCAATTATTATTTTAATAAAAAAAATGTTTTTTTTGTTTCTTTCGACACAAAAATACGATTGTGTGGTATTTATTTATTTTTTGTTCTTAATTAAGTTTTAATATTTTTGTTTTTATTGTTAAAAACTAAAAGATGACAAATGGTTTTGTTTTTTATTTTTTATTCATTTTCAAAAATAAAAATAAAAACGACACCACGACATTTTGGTTTTTTGCTTTTTTATGCTGAACACAGAAAATCAAAACACTTGGGCCGCGATGTTTATCCACTTGTTTATAGAAAAAAAACCGCGTATTGCTGTTCTATAAAGACTCAGTACGGATGATCTACCTGTGATCTCGCCATGAGTGCAGTTTTTTGAGCTTTTTGCACAACATCGGGACATCGACGTTTGCGTATTAGTCGACAGTCTTGAAAGTAACCCTCGTTCCTTGGGAATCCGTGGGTGAAATCGTGGAATGTTATCAACCCCAATCCCCAGATACGTCCGCCGCGAAATTCGCCTTCAAATTTCATTCCATCTGACCTCCAGAATATACCATTACCATGAAACCAGCCCTGATGGAATTCTCCTTCGTATCTGTAGAACAAAACACAAGTTCGTTCGTTGTGCGTACTTTATTTTTTAACTTAACTCACTTTGATCCATCGGAGAACCAAAGGCAGCCCAGCCCAGTACAGAGTCCATTCTGAAAATGTCCATCGTATCGTGTTCCATCGGGCAGTTGCAAATGGCCGATTCCATGTCTTTGTCCCCTTTGATTCCAATCGCCGATGTAACGCGAACGGTCTTCGTAACGCCAACCACCACACTTTACAGCGCCCACAACCTGATTGCCAACAATATCTACGAGTACATATTTGGGAAGAATGAGATTTCAGACGCACAAGCGTAGCGCGAAAACGCGTTTAAGTCACACTCAATATCACGGAAGACGAAAATTTGCATTGGTTACCTTGTTGTTCCTGATAATCGTCCATTGCAAGGGTATATACCACACTTGTTCGACAAATGACTAGGGATATCGTCTAACGAATGGTGGAAGACGTTCCTCAGTCGCACCAATTGGCTCCTAGAAGAATCAACTGTTTGACTTTTTTTCTCTGGCGCCTCTCTAACAGTGTGGTGGTGGTCATCGCCATCGTATTGTGGGGCTTCGCCTTTTGAGTGCTTTCTCATGCAAATCTAATTAAAAATCATTTGCTTCTTCATTAGTTGCGCCCTTTGTGTGTGTGTGCGCGCAGTTGAGTGAATTTGGTGTTTCATTCATTTATCGCTCGCTGGGAATGGAATGGAAAGGAATGTCAAGAAGGGATTGGGTGGTTCGGTTGGGCAACCGATTAGAAAATAGTTCATCGTAAGAGGGTGGTTTGGGGGTACACACCGAGTAAGGGTGGCCTTTAAGGCTGTTATTTGAACACATGCTCGTTGTAGGTGGAATTGATTTAGTGAAATTGCTGTTGTTCGCTTCCGAGTCATATTGTGTTGTTTGTCCGCTTGTGTTGTTTTTAAGTTAATAATATGTTAACATTGAGATAAATTTCGTGCAGCTGGTGAGCTGGTGGGTGGGGGCCTGGTTAGATGGATTTTCACTATTGGTGTAAGTGGGTTACAAAACAATTTGTGAAACGCGTAAGTATTGCTTTGGGTTTTTCAATGCTATCCACCCTAATGGCATTGGGTGCATGCATGAGAGCTGGCCAAGCAACATACCCTAAATTGTTTTTTTTATTACAAAGTGAATTCGGAATGTAGGAAACGAGTATCTACGAACGTCTTATCCAATATCAACTCATTCTACTTTACGATGTACGCGGATAGTTGTTGGATAGGTCAGAAAGAGACGTACAAGTACTAAATATCTAGGCTACACCTATACCAACCTCTTAATTAATCTTTTGTTTGCCTCAGGCTATGCTCATACGCAGTTACGCATTACTTACTCAGCTTCGTGTAGCTGTACATTGATTTAATAATCTCTTGATGCTCAGTGATATTTCTAAGTCGTGTCCGACAAATTATGGGTATTAAGTTTAACGACACAACTATATGTGTTTCCAAAAATAAAAGACGGCAGTTGAACATATTTGAAGTCGTTTAAAAGAAAACCACATACAGAAAGACAAGCTTAGATTGGGATGTTTTAAATAAGCCTCAAATGGATGTAATAACTTGAATTCGATCAATAAAGTGAGAAAAAATAGTTTATATTGTGTAATGATGGTTGCCCTGTAAACCTGAAACTCCAAAAACAATACAATCACACATTTAATATTTAACAAATAATGATTTTTCCGCTCTTTCATATTAAACTAACTGGTTGTACCCGTTTCGCTGGGTCTTTTAATACGCAATTTGATGTACACTTCTTCTGAGCACTCTCTGTTTTCCAAAAGAAAAGAAAATTTACCTCTGATTTGATAATGCTTGGTCGCTATGCTTCTATTTATTAAGGATTATTACCTGAAACAGGCCTCATTACCAGGAATACAAGACTCAGTGTTCATTGCACACCAGTAATAACCATATCCATTATTTCTTGAAAAATACCTAAAAGAAACAAATTCCTCCAATCTTATCTTGTCTCCGTAATGATACATAGAAGTAAAACTTCTATACTTCGTTACAAGTTTAGCAAATGGGTCGGGTACTAGAATTTTTCTGTGAGTTTAAAGCATTTAGGATTTATGTGCAATCAATACTAGGATCAGAAACAATGGCGCAAATTCATAGTCAGCCCATGAATAGTGCCTATAGCTGACTAAAGTTACAGCCGGCTATAAATAAAAAAGCCGGCTATAACTTTTCGTTATTCGTAAGCACATTTTTGCCTGTGTATTAGTTAGTATCGACTTTGGTATGTTTTTGTATATTGATTTGAACGAACAAACCCAAACGTCGAAATATTATATGAGAAATTTATAGCCTCTAATTATTTAAAATGACGTTTGGGTAATTTTAAATTTCGAGTCGGCTATAAGTGACTATGAATAGCAAAAAGTATATTTTAGGTTATGTAGGTGAATAAATTCTTTTATCGTCGGCTCTATCTGACTATGAATTTGCGCCAATGTATTAGTACTGAAAAGTAATAAATGCCTTGGTATTCCTATCTCAAACAGTTCTTTTGAAATCAATCTTGTGCCTGACATTTGGTTATCTGGAACTAAGTTGAACATAGTTGAATCTGCTGCCAGCCAGGGCTTTGTCATAAATCTGCACTTATCCTGTTATAATCATATTAACGTTGTAGTAGGCCACCATTGGAAACACGTCGGAGGCTGGTGCAAACACAAATCTATCGTGCCCATAATAACATACTCGGAAGTTGTAGGTCTGTTTGGTAACATGCTAGTTTTGGAAAGTTCTACGTAAACTACATAGAATCTGACAGTTTCATGGCTCTCAATTTTTTTTACTCTCATTTGGCTCTCTCTTTGCGATGAATTATCTGCAAGCAGGCTTGCCAGATTGTGCGATATATCGCAAAACGTGCGATTATTTTTTTTACTTTGCGGTGTAAAATTTGATTTTGCGATATCTTATATTTTGCGCGATATTTGCGGTATTTTGTGTCATTACTAAATGAAGCATGTATCCCATGAACACGTAGAATCGCAGTTAAAACCGATTAAATAAAAACATTTAGCTTTAAATTCTACCCACTTCAATTAATTCCATTCCGTTCAAACTTCAAAGTACGTCTTCTTCTCTGAAGACCAATGGGCGCATACCGTTTTTTAGTGACTAGCCATTTAGTCAATTCTAAAAAACGGAATGCAAAACTTGATTAATTATTTAGTTGACAGTTCACATGTCACAAACGTGATTGTACTTTCTATTTTCGCTTGGGATGGTTTGAGATTTGTGATTGCAAGATATGTATCTAGACAACAAAGCTATTTTTAAAGAAAAGAAGAGTTAAAACAAACATATATTAATGGAAGACTTAGTGGATGATTTATGTAAGTAGCATTAGTAACAATTACGATCGAGGGGGTTGACTAAAAACCAGAATGCGCCCAATCTCGATCCGTCTGTGGTGCCAATGCAACCCAACCTTTCTATATCTGCCAGTGCTGCCAATACAACCCAGTCAGTTACTCGTTACATAGGCCGTGTTTTGTTATCCCCGTGATCTGATCCGGATCAAATCAACTCATAAGTTTGTGTGCATTACAACAACAATACGAGATCTTGCTTTTTATCAAGATCAATTTTCGTGATCCAAAAATTAGTTCAACTATTTCTCACTATGATACTCTTCCGCTTGTGAATGTTGCTGTATTTGACAATTGTCAATGATAAATGTTGCCAGATTAGAATATAAAAATATTATTGGCAATCCAAATATCATTAATGTTATTTTGTTCGAATAAATTAATTTTTATGCTCATAGTCATAATGATATCGAAGCGATGTGAAAATGAAATTATAGCTACGAAATATTATTCTCATTCGGTATCTGTTAATCAGAATTAATAATTTCCTCCTAAGAAAATAAAACAAGCGCATTAAATTTTCATTTAAAAGAAAATATTAATTCGCATGGCAACTTCGCACTGAATTTCAAAATGAACTTAGTTTGTACAATTACTACAACACAGAACTTAGTTTTAGTTTGTTTTATTATTCTAATCTGATCCAGATCAGATCACGGGGATAATAAAACACGGCTATAGTGTAATAAATTAATTTTTTTCAAGTGGGTTGAAGAATTCCAACCTGAACCAATACCAACAGAAGATGCAGTACAGTTTTGGGTCAAAATAAGCAATGCAAAAAAAAAAAAAAAAAAAAATGCCGTTAAGGAATCTCAATTTTTGGAGCTTAGTCAGTTTGCATATTAGTGGAAAAAGCATATTCAAGCATGAATGCAATTAAAATAAAAAAAACCTTGCTAAGATTGAGGTTACATTTCAAGAACCATTGATGCGCATTAGAATTCATTCCTATTTGAAACAAATTTTCTGCACCAGTTTTAAACCAAACCCAGAAAATATTTATTCCTTCGTTTCCTTCGTTGTCTTCTGTTGGCTAAATGTATAAAAAAAATTAAAGAAGTATTTATATGTTCTTATTATTAATTTTTAGCATTTTGCGGATTTTGCGAATATTTTTTTTTTGATTTTGCGGTTTTTGCGAAAAAAAATTCAAATTTTGCGTTGTGAGCTTATAAAAATCTGGCAAGCCTGCCTGCAAGACCAATTGCTCGGGGTGGGCCGAGCCAACTCTGTCAAACCAGCCATCTGACAGTTTGTGAAATGTCATAATCTTTGCTAGTGGAAAATAAAAACAATTTGATAGGTTTGACCAAGTGTTGTTTGAAAAGCGTTTGTTTACTTTTGTGCAAGTTTTCTGTCTTTGAGAGGAGTTCTCTCTTTGAGAGGATTCTACTATTTGAAAAATCTCAATTCCGTGTGCCAAAAAAGATACCAAACACACCTTGTGTATAGCTGTCGGCATCTTTTCGCAAGCTTCAAGTAGTTTTCAGTGATGCTATTACGTACATTTATAAGCTGCACAGATTTGATCACGTTTCTGTGTCGGTACTCTAAAAGTTTTTTTGGCTGCATACTTAAGCAGTACATGAATATAAGAAATTGTATGTTCCCTCAGAGAATAACTTCCTCCCATTCACCACCATATCTATTTGCTAAACTGCACTTCTCTCGTTCTCGAAGAACATTGAACATCAACACGCCTCATTACTACTACTTGAACTCCAAACAAATATTTTTCGTTCATGCTATTCGGTTATGAAATGCCTTACCTGCACACATTAACTGCCATGTCACACGTTTTCGCGCGACACCTAATATTTCCCACGGGGCCACATCACACGTTTTCATGCGACATTTATTTATTTATATATTTTTTTTATATTGGATTTTGTACGGGTTTCGGATTGCGTGGCCTCTGTTGAACATTTTTGTCTTGCTTACATGGCCTTAGGATAATTTTTGTGAGGAAAAATAAATACCTTTGCCTAGGCCGACCCGATACGTCAAAACAGCTTGGCAGTCAAAGTGTTAAAGGCATATTAAATGCCAAAAACTTTAAAACTGCTCTACTGAATTATTATACTTCAATGCAGCTATAGCAACTTTTACTAGTCCTCCCTGTTCTTCTCTTTCCTTTAACTTTTTCTCACCTTTCCTACTTTCTCTACTCTTTTTGTTTTCAGCAAAATAAACTGAATTTTCCACTATTTATGTACTTTTACTATAATATAAAAAATTACGCAATACCCATCTTAATGTGTGAAATGCAGGCTGCTTCTAGCACTATTCTAAGGCTAGGGTGTCGCTAGGGCGCGTTTGAAATTTTTAAACCCATTGAACTTCAAATGCAATAAGTAACTTTTGATGTATGTATGTAAACCTCTTCCAAACCAAAAAGTCCTAATCGATAAAGGAAAGTGTTTAAGCTCAAAAAAAAAAAAAACAATTGAAGAGAATTTAAAAAATAGTAACAATGTGAACTCGTCATTTTTTTTTACATTTTCACTTTATTTAATCTATTAAATCGCATTGAAAATTATAATTTTTTTTGTTGTTGTGTAATAATAATAATAAACTAGTTTTATTATTTAAATATTCACTTTCAAGTAATATTGGGGGTTTCTGTTTTATTTTCTCTCTCTCTGTCTATCTCGTAACGAATATTGCAAAATATTACATGTACATAAGTAGGCGGATACTTAGGAGAAAATCGTATGCCAAGAGAGATATTAATTGAAACATTGCAAAATAGGAAGAAAAAAAAAGGATAGATAAATATTAAGATGATAAAAATACCAATAAATACCATAATGGAGGTTTTTCGTTAACGTTAGCTAGTTTGATTAGACACCCGCAGTGGGTATTATGTGAGTAAGAACTGGCTAAGGAAGATTAAAATAATAAATACAATCAAATGATAAAAATTAATAATAGATTGTTACTACCCCCTTGCAAGGATAACCCTAAATTAGCTAAAATACAAGGTGCAAAGTTAAAGCAAATAATAGAATATATGTAGGATAAGTTGGTAATGCACAACAGGTGCTGGTAAAGGCCTATAAAAAAATATTTAAAACACCACCAACCAACGTTTAAAAACTGGCGAGGGTTTTCCTTTTTAACAAGGTAGCATGGTTCGCCATTTGGAAATGATGACATCTGCAAGAGTGAGTGGAAACACGTTAAATAAATCACGTTAACTGAAACTAATCGCGTCTATCAATTACCATTTTGAAAAAATATAACATCCCGAGACGTATTTCCGGTGTAAAAACGATCAAAAGCATCTACAATTTCTTCAGATAAGCGGCACACTTAACAGCACTGCTCACTTGACCTGTATTCGGTATGTTGAGCTTCTTGTGCTTCTGACGGAATTTCTTCACGTAGGCTTCAATCAGGTTTTGAATTTTCTTCGGATTGATTTCGCCTGATTTACTGTGACAGATCTGTTGAAAACAAAACAAAAGAGTGATGCAATGATCTTTCTTTTGCGTTTATTTATCTATATACTCAAACCTTTGGCACAGCTCGACGCATTATCTCTTTATAGTCGTCCTTTGTGATTTGTTTCTTATTGAATCTTGGTTTGAGAATCATTTTGACTTCTTCCACGACGCGTTCTTGGCGATTCAGTTTACGTAAGAACTATAGTGAGGATTTCATTTTATATTTAATAAAATCTGTTGTTTTTTTCAAGTATTCAGTAAATAAAAAGAAACTACAAAATAACTTACGCTTACCTTGTCCTTGACCTGCAATTCCACTGCGGAATTCGGTAGGTCATCGTACACTTTAACGTGATCGTCGTTGCTGGTTCCGGGTAATTTGGTAACTGCAATGGGGGAAGGTAAATTTGTTAACTAAATCGAAGTAACCGCATTGAAAAAAAAAGTTATGGTTATAGTGAAAATACAACTTTCCAAAAATGCTAATTTCATCGCTTATCAGTTGCCTTAGTTGCCTTTATAAATGTATATATACAGATCTTTAATTAGACATTTATTAAAATATAAACGTGTGTTTACACATTAAGTGAGAAACTGCTTAAAGTCAGAATGTTAAATTTTTTGAAAAGTAGTGAATTCTCTATTAATCAATTTGGCTTTAGGTCTGGTTTATCAACAGAAGATGCTATTCTCAGGGTGTGCAATGGCTTTATTCTTAGATATGACAAAAGCATTTGACATGGTTGACCATCAGATATTACTAAATAAGTTGTATAATGCTGGACTTAAAGGATCAGTATATAATTGGTTCAAAACGGGTTTAAGCGATAGAATATAAAAACTTGGAGTAAATGGTATCTTTAGCAAGCCTCATGTTTTAATTAGAGTAGAGAGAGGAATCCGACAAGGAGATACCATCTCACCAAACTTTTTACAGCGGTCCTAGAGTACGCCTTGGGAATAAGCAGGAGAGACCGGCTTACAAACGAGGAAATCCGAAAAAGAACTGGAATATCTAATATAACCACACAAACAGCAAATGCGAAATGGAGGTGGGCAGGACACGTGGCAAGAATGACGGACAATAGATGGACAAAAAGGCTAATCGAATGGAGACCAAGAGAGGACCTGTGACACAGAAGGAAGACCACTGTCACGCTGGAGTGACGACATTAAGCGAATACCAGCAGACAACTGGATCCACACAGCACAGAGTGGAAACTATTGGAAGAGGCCTACGTCCGATTTTGGACAAGACAGGCTGCATGATGATGAGGATGATGTTTTAAGAAATGGCGTCCCTCAAGGTTCTGTTCTTGGACTTCTTCTATTCTTGATCTCTATCAATTCGTTTTAAAAGCGGCAATTTAATGGCCTTGCCACTGCATTCGCTGATGACATAACCTTAATTCATATACATATTTCAAAATCATTTTTAATGTATTACTAAGATTTGAGAAGACTGCCAGATTGAGTCAGTTAAAAACATGAAATATCTAGGAGTTGTAATGGATTACTTGAACTGGAAGGATCATCTCCAAGTACTGGAATCATATAGGAATCTAGTCGCTCGTAAACAGTATTATTGTTCCAATAAAGTTTTATTCAAAATTTATTATGGTCTCGCATATTCGAAGTTGCAGTACAGTTGGAGACACCCCGACCTGGGGCCGAATAACCGCACTCGATAACGTGTGAGTGAGTAGGACTCGCTATCGAGTAATCGAGTAACCTCATTGGGATGACGGCACTCGAAAGCTAACGTTTCGAATAAAAATAAAACTGTAATAGAAATATTCAAATAAATTGACGTTTTTCCGGTTGATTGAAGGAAAAAACTAATTCTATTTTGGTGAAATTCAAGAAACTAGGTGAAACTACATAATTAGGTCTGTTTGGTGTGCTTCCTGTTATCCAAATGGGACATCTGTCAAATAGTAAATAATTTGAAATGTGGGGGAAAATCCTCTCAGAAACTTCTTATTGCACAAACAAAATGAAGATTGACAGTTTACGAATTGTCAGATGGCTGTTTGATAGATGTCCCTCGGAGACTCCATGGATGTGGTGTAGCACGAGGGGACATTTTTTGACACTCTCATTTGGCTCTCTATTCTCTTGATTTTTAAAAGATTCAGTAATTTTACGTAATTTTACTGCACACCAAACAGACCTATTGTTTTCATAGGCAGCAAAATTGTATTTGAGTAAAATAATACTCGATAACGTGTGAGGTAATGCCAAATCGTCACATTTGGATAACGAGTAACTCGTTAACGAGTGCGGTAATTGGGCCCCTGTATTGATAACACAGAAACACTTAGTTCGCCTTCGCATTATCTCTAGTTGCAATCGTCGCACTTAAATTAGTTAGCCCTTATTTAAAAGACTCAACATTTTACCAATAAGGCATTTATATGTTTTTAAGGCACTCACAAAAAAGAAGTTGGAAGCCTGTTTCGCTTTATACAGAGCTCTAAATGGTTCTCATGAGTAGCGGTGATACGCATCCCTAAGATCGTTGATATCACGATGGACCTCTATTGGCTGAAGTGTGCTGGTACTCGAGTCACTGGCAGCCACTGCTACCTAATATAATCTAAGCCAATTTATCAAGAACTATTTTGAATTTTTTTTTTTCGAGGAAGTCAATGAGTTAGTCTGTCTATGTCAATGTCAGATACTGGGTGGCAGAAGAATGGAAATCTTGGGACATCGCCAGGATGATGAAACATATTTTCTACAGATTTATGGGCTTACACGAGCAATCACAGCCAGCGAAGAGAGACGCCACTGGACCCCACACTATCTGTTGCACGAATGCCAAATTGTAGAAGGAATTAATGCATCATTCCTTGTTACTGTTAGTTAAGTGGTTTATAAGATTTGTCATTTTAGTGTAAAGGACGATATCCTCGACCGTCGATCACAAAACAACATAGGAAATGATACCTGATGAACTGGGCTTGAATGCTATGGCTGTAACACGAATATTGAATCATAACATGAAATATTAGAAGATATCAATTCGATGCGTTCGAAGAATTTGGAATGACGAGCAAAATTAGGCTCGTGTACGTTTTGCGCAATATAATCGTAGGAGTAGATGAAACTTGGTTTTATGCACACGATCCGAAAACCAAACAGCAGTCCATGGTATGGAACCCAAGCAGTGCGAATCCTCAAAAAAGGCCGAACTACGAAAGTCAGTGAAAAAATTCATGATTTCGATTATCTTCACTAGAGCGAAAGTGGTCGCTGTCACCTCGCTAAAAACTGGTCAGCGCCATACGGAAACTTGCATACAAAAATGTTCCCAAAATTGGACAGGAAACCAAAAAAAAGGAACTGTGTCCCTGCTTTTTGCACCACGCTCTTGCGGTCACGGGTATTAAATCAATTCGTCCAGCTCTATATTCCAAAGATCTACAAGTACCGCAGTATGATTCTTGGCTTTTCAAGACAATTTTGAAAGATGGGTCTATCGAGTGAAAAAATGTTTTCATAAATGGCAATCATGTGGAGGAACTAAAATAAGAAAAGATGAGGATTAAAGATCTACAGGGAGAATAATTTCCGTGTTTTATTATTCAACCAACTAAGGGAACTTGTTCCTTTATAACTGTAATGAAATGGACTGGGCCCTCATCACGTAAGACAGTCGTAATCGTTTTCGATATCGTTAACGATAGCGATGCTTCACGTTGGCATAAAAATCCCCTCTCGTGAGATCGTGATCGACCGATCGACCAAGTGTTTACTTCACTTAAGAAGAACATTTGTCAAGTACAATCGTCTCGGCGAGCGTGATAGCACGATAGCTATACCACCAAAAATACATATAAACATTATTAACACCCAAACTTTTTCTCTGATTTGGTTAAAATCGGTACCAGATCGTCTTCCAACATTTTAGTAACGGGATCTTAATGTATTTCCAGCTATCAGGCGTAAAATTTACTTTGCTGAACCGTTTATCTTGAAGATTTTGATCACTAAATGTAAATCACTAAACTGCATAGTCTCTTTTTTGTCTGTCGTTTTTCGTTTAAAAAAAGATTAAATATAACTTGAAAATTTCATTAGTCTATTGTAAATGATCTTAATATTAATTAATAATAAATATGAAATTTGAAAATGCCACCTAAACGACAAATGTCAAATTATGACTTCATAACTGTTGTTGCTCTCAAACTTGAAAAAAAAAAAAACGAGGGTGATGGACGACACGAGACTGGTAGTGTTACGTGAAGCAAACCTTTGTCGACGTACGACGTCGTTTGCTGCTGTCCTGTGGTCGACAATCGTCGGTGAAATAACGTGATGAGAGCCCTGGTTGTACAGCAAGATTCGATGCATTGAGTGTTTAATTCGAGAATGGTTACACAATTACGAGTACACAAGAGCAGACATGCATTTCCGAAATATCTGGATACGAACCGTGCTCCTTCAGTGACAAACGACGACGACTGCTACTGCATTATCTACCCTAAGCTTCTGATTTACGTATATTTACGTATGTTACTTCGATGCCAACTTGGCTACACGGTTCGTATTCAAGTCAAGGTGTCAAGGATCGTACATGGATGAGAGCATCTTACCCATATTATTTAGCCTATCGTCATTGGCGCAAAATTATAGTTACGTAAAGTACACTTTAAAATTATTTTAGCACGGAACTAAGCGTTTTCATATTGATAGTTGTCATAAAGCCCACTTTATCGGTATAGCCCCGTATTAAAGTTAAAATACCCGAACTTCGTATTAAATATTTAATATAGAATTAGACTTATAAGTTTTTTTTATTCAAACTGTCACTTTTATGTGTGTTCGAATGAAATTTCTCATAGGAACGTTGCGAAGTAGAAATTATTTAGCGGCAAACTAAAAAGTGTCTATTATTAAACAAAAGTTAAAGTATACTTTTAAGTTTAAAGTTGCGTATAACAAGTACGGAGTTAGACTGATAAAGTGGGGTTGACTATAAATTTCCGCCATTGTTTTTTAATGTTATAAACTGTTTAAATATAAGTCAACAAAGCTTTATTTGATCTCGTAAAAATCTACTCAAAAAATCTCGAAAAATGCATGCAAATTTACATGAAAAATACGGAATATGCTTGAAACTTTCTTCTTCCCTCAAAACAAGTGAGCGATTACATTTCACAATCATATGCTTTTTAAGGTTTTCGAATAAAAATGATTTGCACCTTTCACTGAAGACCAGCTTGTATGCAGAGAACGAACGTTCAACGTCGATAGAAGTCGTTGGCGAATACTTGAACATAGCCGTCTCTGCCGGAGAGTTTTTGGATGTGCTCATTGTTGCTGATCTTGCCATCGTACAACCCATTTCGTGTTTCTCTAATTGTTTCGTAGCCACATTGCGTGCATGGACGGGCTTTAGCTTGCCCACAAATTCTTTCCGTGGAAGCATGTTAATTTTCGACAAAATAGCGTCATTCACTTCAACACTCTCGTTTAATTCCAGTCCATATGTTCCGAGTTTTGTTATTGCGCGGACGATCACAGCGATCGTGAATAGCAAGGATTCCTACTCGCTCACTCGTACGAAGCGTATTGTAGGTGTAGTGATTTCGCATGTGACAAATCGTTCAATACAGAAACAAATCCGAAGCTGGCGACAAATCGAAGCATAGTGAATATAGCAAAATGTTGTCGTTTTCATAGTACGTTCTTTTTCTGTTTTTATGTTGAAATTCGCTTATAAGGGGATATGAATACCCTTTTAATGTTTACACACAGCGCGAGCACATGAAGAACGAGAACGAGAGACAGACAGATCGACGTAGTGGTAGGAAACTCAGATGATAGGTTTCAATTTCAACTAACTCTATGGGTGGTGTCCAGGATAACTGGAGAGTAGTGTATTATTTTTGTACTTGCTTCTGATTCACAGGAGTTTTTTCCAGATGTTTCTTATTATAGTTTGTGGGATCAATTTCTTCAGCCATATTCAACATCCTACTGCCAGTGTTATGCCTTCGCAGTAGGTTTCGATATTAACTTCTGAAACTGATCAACTTATTTTTATTTCGTGAGAAATAAATGCTTCGAAGACATCTGGATTCGAACCGTGAGCCTTTCGCATGACAAGCGACGACGACTACCACTACGCCACGGCCACCCACAAAAATATACTTTTTCAGACTGAAAATTACTCAAAATCGCTGAAACATGCTTGATTTCTGAATGACAGCTAAATATGCATCAGTCCAAAAACGGTAAAAACTGACTGTTTGCTGCTCGAGCAAATTTTTACGAAGTCTAGTAATCACTGTTTCTACCAATTTATGTTTTATAACGTTTGTAATGTTCGCCTAACGAGTTTTCTTTGTTACATATTTAAGAAAGAATTATGTTTTTAAATAATTAGCTCCGATATCAGTTCGGAACATACAGTCGTGGCGAACTAATTAAGACGATTACAAAAATTAAGAAAAATCGCCATTACCATAAATTGAAGATGACCACCCCATAAAAAGGATCCGTCACTTTGCTACTCTGTTTGGGAATAGATTTTTAAAATAGTATTGCCCTCCGTTTAATTTATTTATATGCACATGACTTATTGAATTGTACAATTTATTTGGCGACCTCATTAACAACTACGATAGAAAGAGTAGCTATTTTCTGAAAAATCGATGATATTAACAGAAATAATCGCATTACATAAGAATTTATTCAAAGTTAAATAGAAAAAGTAAATTTTTGATAATATAGAGCTTGATTTAAGAACAAAAATTAAGTTTAAAAAAATAAAACCCGACTATGGGGAGAACTAATTTAAAAGTACGAAACAAGATGAAACGAAACGATGATTTTCAGAGTATGCGTAATTATATCAATACGTTATTGTAACGGTAACGGCATGCGACCACGGCTATAATCTGAAAATCATATATCGTAACCCTATACTAAGAAGGAATTGCCCATTCATGGAGATTTATGCAAGATAATGATCCAAAGCACCAGAGTTGTAAAAGAATGCAATCATTTTGGAATGCATTCTTTCAAAATCATTCCATGAATTCAATTTTTTGATTGCATTCATTGACTTCAATTGGAGACTTCAAAAAAATGAATGCAATCACCATTCATTTAGCATTCAAAAGATTATATTCTTTTTTTGTACCATTCAATTGAATGCAATCACTTGTGACTTCAATTGAATGATTGCATTCTTTTTGCATTCATTTGCATTCAGTTGAAGTCTTTTGCATTATTTGCATTCATTTGCATTCATTTGAAGTTGCATTCTTTTCGATTCTTTTAGATTGGTACTGAGTACTAAAAAAGTACTATAAGGTCATAAAAAAGTACTAAAAAGGTACTGAAAAAAGTACTAAAAAGGTACTAAAAGTACTAAAAAATGTACAAAAAGTACTAGAAAAGTAAGTGAAAAGTTAAATAAAATCAATCCAAAAGAATCGAAAAGAATGCAACTTCAAATGAATGCAAAGAGTGCAAAAGAATGCAAAAGACTTCAACTGAATGCAAATGAATGCTATGAGTGCAAATGAATGCAAAAAGAATGCAAGCATTCAATTGAAGTCACAAGTGATTGCATTCAATTGAATGGTCCAAAAAAAGAATGCAATCTTTTGAATGCTAAATGAATGGTGATTGCATTCATTTTTTTGAAGTCTCAAATTGAAGTCAATGAATGCAATCAAAAAATTGAATTCATTAAAGAATGCATTTCAAAATGATTGCATTCTTTTACAACTCTGCAAAGCACGCGGCAAGGCCAACAAAACATTGGTTCGATAGGAATTCTGTCGATGTTTTAGAGTGGCCATCGTGTAGTCCAGATTAAAATCCCACAGAAAACCTGTGGAATGAACTTAAAACCGAAATTGGCAATCACAAATTTGGATATTTGAACGAATTATTTTGAGTCGCAAGGACGGCTTCGGCCAACATGCCACCTTAAAAATATAGTAATCTTACTATATGGATGCCACGGAGGTGTAAGGCTGTGATCGCGATCGAAGGGTCTCCTACGAAATATTGAGTCAGGACATGACAATTCCGCAAATAAGCAAACAATTTCATAATGTTCTTGATTACTCCGCCACCCATTTCGAAACACGTAATTGAATTTGAGTATTTTTTTTTTTTTGTTTTAACTTATATTTTAAGTTTTTTGTTACTTGTTTCATATTTTTATATTATTTTGGTACCATCGTTCTTGGTTAGTTCGCCACGACTGTACATCTTTCTACGGTCAGTTGCGAACACATTCTTCTGCTTTACTCGTGGCGAGTTTACAAATTGACAAAAATTAGCTTTGGCTACAAATTTGATGATTTGATGATTTGTTAAGCTTCTGAAGGTTATTTTAATATACTCATGCCAAATCTAGATACAAACTAGACGGCTCATTTCTCGTGTAATAACTGTGAAACGCGCCATAGCGTAGTACTATTGAGCTACTTCGCATGCTGCCTGGGTTCAATCCCAGCAAACGCTGCCACCTCTTCCGAATGTCTGACAAGCATTCAAGAATATCATTTTTCTCAACTCGTCGTTTGAGGGCGTGCAAAAACTGTAGGTTCCTTTCCATAACACACGCGGAAACAATTGTTTGCGAGAAGCAGGTGTTGGTTCACATCACATCGAACGTAGCTTTTCTTGCATACATAAATGTATGAAAAATAAGGCAATTTTTTCAAAATTCGTATTTTTGTTCTTATAGCTGATAGTGCTTCACAACCACTTTGAATATAACCTACCCTAACATCAATAATAATCAGATATACAGAACCCGGTCTCGAATTTCTTGTTCGACGGTATTATTTGTGTATGCATGTACGTATGTACATATGTATAAATGTTTATAAAATTATTTCATGTTGTTGCATTTTAAGCAATATACAAACACGGCTAATCCGTGACCAACTTAAAACTTTCAACTTTCTTTCCATTTAGGAATTTAATTAAAATTAAATCACTTATTTATACACTTATCTTGTAACTAATTCAAAATTTAGATTTTTTTTTTCTAAAATACCTCACCTCGACTGGTCCAATCACATTGTCTTGTAGTCAAAGCCATACCTCTACAACATTCAAGTGCTCTTACCAAAACACAAATGAAAAAAGAAATAAATAAAAAAATTATTCAACCCGTGAAAACTACTAAATACGATGAAATCTCTGATCTGAAAATCACTGCTTTACCATTAAAAAAAAGTGGACAAGAATTATAAGGCAACAAGGAACAATAATGAACAATCACGACAGCGAAAAGTTAATACTGCCAAAGAGCAAGCAGCATGGTTGGTTTTCCTCTTCTTTTAAGAAAACGAAAAAAAAAAAAAAAAAAATAAGCAAACCCACCTTTGACAACCATCTTGTGTTTATTCCTCGCCGATGCATGCATTTGCTTGTGCTTTTTAGCTGTGGACGAAGACATTCGTGGAGGTGGGGATGAGCTCCCAAACAAATTCTCAAATATGTCACCTGTTCCTCCTTTGTTGGTACGCTTTTCACGTCGCCGCTTTGTGCCGTTGGAGTCTGGTGGTGGCTCAAAGAGATCTTCATAATCTGCAGAGCCGGGCGAATAGGGACTTTCAATGTCATTAAATGCTCCATCATCACCCGCACCACCGCCACCATTGTGACGATTGCTCAGGCCAGGTAGACCACTTAGGATGTTGGTAAGCTTCTGTGAGGGTTTGTGCATTTGCGATGAGGCCTTGGATAGTGGTGGGCTTGAGATGCTCGGTATGTGTTGAGATTTTCCGCTTGACAGTATGACATTCGACAGTACTGTTATGCCCAAAGAGGAGGTGTTCTCCTCGGCTTTGTCACTTTCGTCAACGAGGCTCACAACGGTCTGGCCTGAACTGTATGCTGGTTCATTGGATTTGTTGACCGATTCTTGGGAGGTGTTTGTTATGTTGTTCATCATGGCCATCACCAGGTCGCCAGCATTAAATGTACTCTTTTCGGGAGCAACAGGGCCGGAGGATATCGGCATTCGAGGCTCTGGGCGGAGATCTTCTGTCGAATGCTTTGATGGTGCCTCGGTGTCGGGCACAGAGTCATGTGACATATCTGGCGGCGGTGTTGGCGAGCGTGGTGACATCGATGGTGATTTGGTTGGATCGAACGGATCGTATACATCGGGTGAACAAGGACCAGACTCCGGTGGAGTGTTCGGTCCGATTTTGTTTGTGCTCTGCGGCATCGCATCGCGCTCCTCTTGCCTTTCTTCTTCGCCTTGTTCGTCAGACTCTAGTGCTGCATCATCATGCAATACATTCCGGATGACTTTCTGTTTGTTTTTGTTAATTAAATTAAATTTGATGCCACCTGACGGCTCGGGAGGCGTCTTTGGGCCTTGTTGTTGGATAGTGTTTTCATACGATTCTTCCATGATCGTTTCAAGTCTCTCCAGCGGTGGTGTCTTGTCACTGTTGACTGTCCTGTGTGATGAACCTTCTCGGGGATGATGATGATCGATCTCTGTCATCATCTCGTTGGCAGACTCACGGCTTACATTTAAATTCTCGTCATCTTGGCCACCGCCTTCACTGTCGGTGAGCACTATCACGTCGGCTTGTTCCTGTGTAACCTGGAAAGGTGATCGTTCTAAATCAATTATTGCTATAGGCTTGGTGTCAAGCTTCTTTCGCTTTCTTTCGCGAACTTCTTTCTTCTTCTTTTTCTTTCCTTGCTGGTCATTTTGCCGCTCCTTCGAGCGCCCACGGATGCTAGCAAGCACTTCTTCACGCGTCGGCGGCAAGGTAACTACTGTTGTTTGTTGCTGTTGATTGCCTTCTTTGTTGAAGCTGACACTGACCAAAATATTGTTACCTGAAGCGAATACTTCCTTAGAAGGAGCCGCTGCTTGGTCTCTGTGTCTCTTATCCTTGCGGGCGGGTTCTCCTCGCCGTTTTTCGGATTTTTTCTTCTTTTTATCGCGCTTTTTCTTCTCCTTTGGTGGCTTCGAAGGAATCGAGAACTCATTGTAATCTTCGTTTCTGCGAATGCGAGCTACTCCTCCTGGTGACATTATTGGCGGTGTCCATGAGACGTTGTCATGCATATAGTTGCGTTGCGGACTCGGCGATGGAGACCAGCCCTGATCTGCGACAGGGGATTTATCTTTGGGCGTATGGTGACGTTTGCGCTTATTTGGCGGCATTGAATCTCTATGCCGGGACAATCTCACGTGAGATCCGCCTGGGCTGGGAGAGGCCTGGCGTTTCTTATTTTTCTTCTTTTTACGATCTTTCGGTCGTTTGGCCTTGTGGCGTGGTAGAGTTCTAGAGCGACTCAGACGCGGTGTAAACCTAGAAAGTGATCTTTTCCTATTTTCAGGGGATATTGAACGTTTGCCTGTACCTCGTTTAGGTTTGTGCTTATTCATACGACGCATGAGTGAATTGGAACGTGAGCGCATACGTAATGGGGAGCGGGATTGGCGACGGATGGGTGATCGATTTTTAATCGGGGAATGCGATCGTCTCCGTTGACTCATCGTCTGACGTCGGTTAATAGGGAATCGTGGAGGGGTGGGTGATATGCTAAAACTGCGTCGTGCCCGTTTTGTTGGCAATGAACGTGATCTTGACCGCGATTTTGACCTAGACCGTGATCTAGAAAATGAACGTTGTCGACGTGGTCTGCTGGTAGATCGCGCGGGGCGTGATGTATCGCGTCCATAACGATCTTTAAAAGATCTCTGCTGATTTACAACGTTGCGAACATTGTAGCGGGGAAGTTCTCGTCGCTTAAAGCGACCTCTTTGAGCTCTTCCTCTCCGTAACATTCCTTGATTTTCCTTGTCGTTCGTTCGACTGCGCGAGCGACGGCGACGTATTTTCGGTCTACTATCGTTTGGTTGTTTCTCGCTTCGGTAGTTACGATCCTTCTGATTCTTGCTTACTTTCTTAAATTGCTCTTTGTCCTTTGCTCCCTTGCCGCGCTTATTCTTATCACGCTTGTCGGCATCATCATCCTCTGAAATCAACTCGGTTTCCATTCCTCCTATGCCAGCTGCATCTGTAGCAGCAGCTTGATCCGATGCGTCTGCATCTTTCGCTAAATTCAAATTACCCGAAATGGCCGACGGACCAGCCAATTCAGGCGTGCATATCCCGTCTTCATCGTTTTCTTCGTCGTCTTCAATATCATCGTTCTTCTCGTCTAAGCATGGTGTATATGAACGATCTTGTTCTTTATCATCCTCCCGTTGTTCGTCTATCTTCTCTTGATCAACTGATGAACTTGGCCTAGATTGGACGGGAGAAACTACCGTATGATCTTCCTCTTGGTCATCACCTTCGCTTTTATCGTCATCTTCCTCATCATTATCATCGTTGTCATCCTTATTATTCTCCGGTGATTTGCGCTCCACCGGTGGAGTGTTTGCTTGACTTCCACTTTCGGCTGTGGGCTTATCCATATTGAGTTCTTCCCAGTCACTATCATCGTAGAGTTCTAAAACACCCTTACGCTGGGCACTTTTCACTTTCGAAGCCTCCTCTGGTAGTTTTATATCTAAGAGTCTGATATTCTCTGAATTTGTTTCACTATCTGTTTTCTTTGCGTCTTCTTCTTTATCTGACTCCTCATTTTCATCATGATCATGAGGTGTCTTAGAGGTCGGCCGTTCCGCAAGTTTCTCAGCCGTATCTTGACTTTCTAGTTCCATATCGTTCGCGGGTGTACTCTCCGATTCGATGTCTCCACTTTTATTTTGATCATTGTCTACCGACTCGTCGTCATCTGTTTCTATTGTCGGCTGATCGGGCTCATACAATTCAGAATCATTGTTTGCCGATTCATCGGTATTGTTTTTATTCTTATCTACCGGCGGTGGCAATGGTATTTCATCATCGTTATTAGTGCCCATCATTTCATCGTCATCACTTAATTGCACTAAATCTTCATTTTCATCGTCTTCCTAAGAATGGGGTTTTTGTAAATAGGAAAAAAGAAAAAAGGATATTTCATGGTTAGTACCACTTTAAACGCTCATTGATTTTTTTTGTTTGTTTTTTGTTTTGGTTTTGCTAAGATAAAACGATAATGAATAATTTATCTTTTCAATACCCTTTCTCTTCGATTTGACAATACTTAATTGGGACATGGGGGGCACCCCTAGTTTTCTTAAATCTTTTACACATAACCAACTAAGACTGTCATCCATGGAAATCATGGAAAAGATTATCAACTTTATAGCTTAACACATTTCATGATTAAAAAAACCCTTCCCTTTGGACATAACATCTTTTTGTTATTATCACAGGTGTGATGAAATTGGGTCGAATTGGAAGACGTTATCGGTACTTAACCCAGGGGAAAACGAACATTAGGTCTTGAACATCAACGATGTTTTTGCAACTGGAATTTCAATTGTTTGTTTAGCTTTGTGAATGCCGTTTCTGATGTTGCTCATTACGGATGTTATTTCCGCTTCTTTTTCTTTACGAAATTTATACATATTTTAGTTTCATTTTCTGATCTGAATGATCTATGAACCGAATCATCAATGGTGTTTGCCGACATAGGACCAGACATGTATAACGCACATACCTGGGTATTTTGTTTTTATTTCCAAGATAGTTTTTATATGCTGGACCCAAACAATACATAAGTCATATTGTATTACAACAACAATCCTTTCGAATATTATAAAGATGTGTGTTGTATGATTGGTATCACAATGTGCCTCTATAGGTCTAGTAATCGTTACTGGCAGCCACTGTAACCTAACCTAACCTATGATGGCAAGAATCATTACGGATTTTCGGGGGAGTATTTAGGTTAATATAAGGAGTGTTTTTTTTTTGTATCTTATATGTATATAGGCTTAAAGAAAAGCTTTCTATGTAAAATACAATAACAACTGAACCTATATAGAATTAGTTTAGATTGGATAGCTATCGGGTATTAGGATTTAAGCTGGGATAAAACCTGTGCTTCCAAATTACTTTTCTTGAAAAGTGGTAAGTGCGTTATACTACTCTACTACGCAATGCTGCCCGCGTTCAATCCCAGCCCGGGTCCATCACCTAAAAGTTTTTTCACGGTGCCACCTCTTTCGAATGTCTGACAAGCAATCAAAGAGTATCATTTGTCAATGAGCTTCTCAACTCGCCGTTCGGAGTCGGTAAAAAACTGCAGGTGCCTTCCATTCGTGCAAAAATATAACACGTTCACAGAAATGGTTGCGAGAAGCAGGCCTAGATACACCCTGAGCTGTAGCGCCACCTAAAGCAGTCATGCCAATTTTGAAAAAAAAAAACTGCACATAGAAGGTTGTCTTCAAAGAAAAAAAAAGGCAATAATCAAAAATAAAAGCTAAATTAATTAGTTCTGTTTGTAACATTTTTGGGTCAAGTGGACCAACGCTGTCAAATAACAAATAATTTGAAAAGTGGGGGAAAATCCTCTCAGACAGTGGAAAATTCATTCCCAAACGCGTTGACCAACTTTTGGGTAAAACCTGTAAATTTGTTTCTGTTTTCCACTAACAAAGAAAATGATGATATTTCACAAACTGTCAGCTGGGTGGTTTGGTTTGAAACCGTTGGGCGACTTCACCCAAAGAAAAAGTTGGTGTAAGAGTTCATAAGGCTCTCAGTTGAAAGGAATTTTTCGACACTCTCATTTGGCCCTCTATTTTACGAATTTTACGATTCTTTTGGGTTACCCAACAGAAAACGTACGAATTCATAAGAATTACAAAGCTACCAAACAGACCTATTATCCAAAGAAAAATAAATACTACAACTGAAGTGTCACTGTGCCCTGTGGTGCCAGGTATACATTAACACGTTCGCGGACACATGATTTTCGGTGGGGAACGCTAGAATGACACACGCGTGTCTCGGTATTTTGAATGATATTTTATATTATTTTTTTGCAAATTTTGTATAAAGATAAAAATGATTCCGCAGGTCACAGTGAAGTGAAAAATTGTCTCCGGTTGGACAAAAAATGCTGGAATATGGAAGTATACTGTATTTCTCGTCGGGGTGTCCCGTTTTGTTCTAACAAACTTAAAATTCTTTGACGGCATATGCCGTCATTACCCGCTACCAAACTTAAGCCGCGATAATCGTTTACAAAAGGTTACAAAAAAAAACACACCCTTTATAAAGAAAGGAATACTACTGAGGACTGAATGCACTACTTTATAGGTTCAAAAATATATTGTTTACGAGATGCCATCTGTGGATTATTGGTTTGCAGTAGAATAGACAATTACGAATCTAAGAGAAACGCTGAAGATAGAGAACCTGGATAGTTTCCTTTGCAAGAGAATAGATCGCTGGGACTAATATTTCACGAGACTACCAAAAGAGCCTGGCGATCAAAATTTGCAAAAAGCTCCAATGGAACTACAGTGTTTTGCCGGCTTCGAACGGTGAGTTGAGAAGCTCATTGATAAATGATACTCTTTGATTGCTGGTAAGACATTCGAAAGAGTGAGTACCGTGAAAAAACTTGTAAGTGTTGAGCCCGGGCAGCATAGCGTAGTTACCACTACAACACGGTATCGATATTTCACTTAGTCAAATTTAAAAGTCGAAGACATATAACTTGGGCATTAACTTTCAACTCTTTGAGAAAAATAAAAAATAGAGTAGAGGGCATCTTAGTTGTAGTCCAAGTAGTGGTGATGTGTTAAAACTTCCAAGCACAATGTAATAAATTCATGAGCACAGCACTCCTCCAAAACGTTTATCGCGTTTGAGAAGTGTTGAATAAAAGTCATAAGTACTAACGTAAGCAATAGATGCACGTCTTAGAATATGAAATACACGATCAAAGACCGCGGTAATTTAACATTTTAAATGATGCATTATGTAGGATCTCATATTACCATTTCGATAAAACTTGCCTGCTACGTGATTTAAAACTATAAGTACTTAATGTCTTCCATGTTTAGGTAGAAGTATAGATGTAGGCAAACGCCTATTTGTTCACACGAGTAAGTCTGCATTCTTTCTTAAGAAGTTGAACTCCAGCAAAATGACCCAACCTGTAAGGTAATTTTTCGCTCCTTACTTCGCTGGCCAATCAGGTGTGAAAAACGTTGTTGTTGTTTGTGCAGCAAAAAGATGATATCAAATGACAAACCTGAATTTGGTATAGCTTGTGAACGTGAAGATTTGTTTGATTTTAATTCAAAATTAGAATTTTATTGGAAACCTGGTTTTGATTTGAGATCGGCTTTTGCTACAAGCTTTGACGAATAATAATGCAATCAGTCACTGACTGTTTATCCCTCCAATTGGCGACAGTCCCGATAGCAATTTACAAGCTGTAAGGTCCTAGGGACCAAGAGGCCTTTGTGTACAGTTTTTCAAGAAATGTTCTCTATTATCATTATCCTAGTTTTGCCTTAATAGAGAAAATCCAAACTTCCCATATGATTTCCATCTGTCAACTGATGGAAATCCCATGGAAACCAAACGGGAAGTGGTTACTCTTTTGGGAGTTAATTTTGTGTAGAATATTTGTTTTGATCGGTTTTTTTATTTGTTAACATTGATAAAGTGAAAGTGCAATTCGTCACTGCTCCAGGAAATTCTCTTTGTTTTGACACCTCATTTGTTAAGATTGGTTAAGTATGAGAGCCGGAAATGGTACCTATACTACAGAAATAATATATGTATATTATGATACATAGACGGTGCGGTGCAATTAACACGAAATTCGAGTTTTAACATAACGAGGGTCATTGTACGGGCTAGCTTTACTATAAATACTATGCACCATCTACCAATAATAGGTATATTGCGATTGACCGGTTTGTTGCCATTCGTGTGCAATTTTGCGTTAAGCAATATTAGTATCCTGTTTTGAAATTTTTGATGGTTTTTTTTTATTGACAATTTGTCATATTTAGATATGTAACCATCTACCCGTACAGAAATTCAATTGCTTCGGGAATAAAGAAGGTAAGTTTTGTCTATGTCTTTTGAGAAAATAGAACAATAAAAGAAAGCTAGGTGTATGGAGGTTCACGCCTATAAACCCGTCTTCTAAATATGTTTCAGAGGACCCAACAATTAGCTATAAATATTTATTCGTTATTTTGATGTATCTTCTCCCAAGCTGTATAATTGGAGCTGGATTTATTACGTTTCATCGTATTAATTGGAGTTCAAGAAGAAATGATTTTTAGTCGATCAACCTAGTCATCAAAAAAATTTATAAGCTCAATCGAACCAATTTAAATAAAATATTGACTGGGCAAAGGTTGGAATTGAAGGCTATGCTGCCAGCAAATAGCCAATCACAGTACGCAACCACTGAACTAACCTACATTCTTGCACGAAACCGACAGCTTTTTTTCGGCGAATGGAGTAGCTTCTAACGACAAAACGACAGATGACACTTGTGAATGGCTGTCTAGATGTAGAAAGCAGCATCGTGAAAAAAGGTTTGGTGTTAGGTTTCAATATGAGAACGTGTTCAACGGTTCAATGATTATGTTATTTTTCGACTGCGTTTGAAGATAATTAAAGAAACTTCATCTTCTGTAGGTGGCGCTAAAGTTCGGGGTGAACCAGGGCCTGATTCTCGCAACCATTTTTGTGTGCGTGTTAAATTTTTGCTTAAATGGAAGGGACCTACAATTTTTTGCCGACTTCGCACGGCGAGTTGAGAAGCTCTTCATGACAAATGAATGCTTGTGTCAGACATTCGAAAGAGGTTGCGCCATGAAAAAACTCTTCGGTGTTTGCTGGGATTGAACCCGGGCGGCATGCGTAGTAGCTCAAAGCACTAACCACTACGCCACGGCGGGAAATAGAGCAAGCTTAGAGAACATTTGTTATTTATTGTCTGGTGCATATCTCTTGATTGTAATCAAACCCGCATTTTCGTATTTCACAAGGAAATGTGGTAATCACCAAGAATATGTCGTTACGTATACAATCCAAAAAAACATGTCTTTTTTCTAGATACCTGTCAATACTAAACTAGTCAACATTTTGTAGGTTCAAATACATAAGTAGGTTTTGAAAGGTATTGAAAAAATGTTTTATTATATACGCTCAGTGGGAATTGAATACCTTTAAAATGTTTTGCACAAGGCGGCTCATATAGAATAGAGGATGAAAAAAGAGATATATTTTACTGTACATGAGTTGAGTGTAAACCAACTAGCAACTGTTTATGATAGAGAATGTAACTGTCTATTGCGCTGAAGCACTGTTTTGTTGGAAAGACGATCAAAGCGGAATGTAAAGAAGTTAATTGATTCTACTCTGTTTCTATCGCCTTTTAATTTTACTCTCGGTTTTTGGATCCTAACTAACAGGTGCAGAGTTGTTTTAGGATTAGGATTTAGGATTACCTGAGCGTTATACTCGAGCTTGGGCGAATATGCGACTTATACATTGTTGAAGTGGGTGCAGAATCGTTTTAGAAAACCTAGTCCTTCATAGCAGATACGTAAATATTTATTTAAAGACTCAGAACTAAAGTAAAATAAAAATATCTAATACACAAAGAAAATTATTTTGTTTGAAATTAAGAGTTTTCAGCAGACCATATTTAAGTTCAGAATTTTCTAGTTTAAGCCTTTGAATACCCTAAGCATCTTTGGAAAGTTGTATGTATTTTGTTTAAGCAGCTTTAAACTGCTAAACAATAGCCATGAATGAATAAACAAAAATGAAATAATAACATTTAAAATAAAACCAATCATACCTTTGGCGTTTCGCCTTTCGATTCGGTCGCAGCTTTGACAACCGATTGTGCTACTTGCAACGATTCCATTGAGTACACCGAAAAGTTTGGACAATTAGAATCGTCATCATCGTCATTTCCATAGTCAGCCGTCAACTGGAACAGAGAACTATTAAACGCTGGCGGAGCGGCCAATGGTTGCAAAACCGGTGCAGTTGCCTGCTGGCGCGTTGGCATAATTGGCGGAGGTTGATTAAGCATCACTGGGATAGTCATATTTGGTGGGCCAAACAACGGCGTTGGTCCTCTAGGCGGAGGAAGATTGGCAAACAGAGATGGTGGTTGCATTGGCATCGATTGAAGCGGTTGTATTGATGCAGAATGGTGTTGTTGATTGGGTGTTATTTGAAACGGTGCTGGTTGTTGAATGTTTGAAACAGTTTGGATTGGTAAACTTTGACGCTGTTGTTGCAGGTGCTGCTGAAAAGGCGATTGATTCATGTTAAGCGAAGGTACATTTTCATTCCTCTGGTTATTGTTGAACAGCGGCAAAGAGTTACGATTGTTCCGGTTATTGTTGCGCTGATTGAAACGATCTCGATTGTTTTGCGGGTTGTTTGGATTGTTGTTGTCGGTATTATCTTGGTTCTGATTGAAGTTCTGACTGCTAAATGAAAAATTGCCTCGTCCAACCATATTGAAAAGGCTTCCTCCACCGACTCCACTGCCACCGGATCCGCCGGAGCTGCTGGAGCCAAAACTATTGCGATATTGTCCACCTCCTGAGTTTCCTCCACCGCCACCGCCACCACCTCCACGGTAATTGGACTGGTTATTGTAGCGGTTGTTGTAATTGCCACTGCCACCGCTATTACCTCCACCACCAGAATTGAAGCTACGATTATTATTTCCCCCACCGCGGGGATACATTGGCGCTTGCGTGATATCATTTGAGTTAACAGCATTCGAAGGTTGTGTGGTTGTCGATTTAGGTACTATTGCAGGTGTCGTATTGGGCGTGACAGTAGGTTCCCCTGCAGATGGAGCGGGCAAATTCAGCGAACCATCTTGCCCGATTTTAACTGCATCTAGATGTCGGCTGGCATTATGCCAACGATCCTGCATATCCATTATATTTGATAGTAGATCAGGTGCGCTGGATGGTTGCTCACGTTCCAATCGTGACAGTAAACCCTTCTTGCTGCGATGAGTACGAAAGTTAGATATGCGCACAGACGTTTGCACAACTGCGGCTCCACCTCCACCAGTCTCAATTTCCACCTCACTTTGAAGTCTACCTCCATCATCACTGTCGGAAAAATATTCCAAGTCATTTGCATTTCCGAAGAGCGAAAATCTCGGTGCTGCAACGGATGAACTTGCCTCCCGACCGGTTGATATTACACCCAATTGCTCGGCAAGCCGCTTGCTGGCCGTCATCCTCACACCAACATTTTCTGTTTCCCTACAACTACGAACTGTTCTCCGAGTTCGGTTTCGACGTCGTCGCTTTATTACCCTCTTAGTCGTTTTAATAGCAAATTTTTCATCAAAATTATTTAAATCGTACTCCACCACGTACGTGCGTTGGCGGGCCCGTCGTCGACGACGTCTACGAGTTTTCGGAATGCGCGTAGTCCTTGAACTGTTTAGAACCGTTCTCGCAGAACGGGATGATGATGCTGTTCCACTAGATACCGGGATGGCATCTGTGCTCTGGTTTCTAGTGCTCGATCGAGTTCGCGATAGAATAGCCGCCCTTATTCGTTCGTTTTGACGAGTGCGCAAGATTCGCGGCTGGTGCACTTCCGTAACTCTGTATCGTGCCTCAGGAATGCCCATATCTTGAATGTCCGCATACAATTCATTTAGATCCTCCGCCATATCCGTGTCATCACCATTCTCTGAATCAAAGCAATCGTCGCAATACCATGATCCTTCAGGAATTTCGGGCAACGCGGGTGATAGACAATCAATGTGATACCCATGGTTGCAGCTATCGCATAATAGCATCACATCCTCGCGATCCGGTCGGTTACACACCTCACAATGCGTTATATCCTCATCAAAGAGATCTTGATTTAGTTTTTCGGCACCATTTGTCTTGCTGACATTAATTTCGCGTACGAGTTCCCGATTCTCGTAGGATTCCCGGACGATAATTCTATCGAATTCAATACGATCGATTGGACACGTTTGCACATTCTTCGACCAAGCTTCGATGCAATTCGCGCAGAATATGTGCTCGCAAGTAGCCGGCGATCCGATCTCTTGCGCACGGAAAGTTAGCAGACATATAGGACACTTTTCTAGCAGTTCATTGCTACTGCTGTCTGAATTGAAACCGTTCTCCTCGTTGCCATTCTGCTGCGATGTAGACGGTGCGATTGAATCGTCGTCTTCATCCTCGGAGATGATGGTATTTTTCGGCTTTCGTACCGGTCGAGCAATCTGCAAAAGGACAAAAAAATTTCTTAATTATTTATTTTATCAAAATTAATTATTACAACATATTTGAGTTCATACATAACGATAACATCGCGGTGCGATTACAATTACAATTTACAACACACAGAACATCATCAGTGAAAAAGTAATATACATATGTATAACATTAGAACCAGATATCAGCCAGAAATCTTGTCAAAAGCCAATGAAGCGAAATCCGGTGCAAGAAAGTCAATAAAATACAAAATATTCAACTTCACTCTGACCTGAAATCTTTTGTGACTTCCTCTGAGGGAATAACCGAGGTATTTTCGGGCTGGTTAAGCCGTCTAGTTTAAAGTATCTTGAACTTGCAAATGGTTCAATGCTGGAAGCTCTTCAGGTGCAGATGTGACTGCCGTAGCTTTGACAAATCTTTAAAAAAAATTGCAGTCCAGATTTACGGTACAGAAGTACAGTTATTAGTGAGCTATACCGGCTATACATGTGACAGTGCCAACTTGATCAGGTAATTTAAAGAAAATGAGATCAAACTCTTGGCCACCAAAATCATGAAATACACATCAGCGCAAACGGCGAGACACCCTAATATGCGCTGATAGAAGCAAACAAATCATCAATTCTTTAGACTAATACCATTGTTCTGGGTTTAAATTAAATGCAGTCAGGTGAGGCAATCCTTTAACCTCGATTGTTTCTCAATTTTCTCAAAATGAAATTCCAACTATGTATTGATCATCGAAAGAGCAGTCTTTTAAGATACATATAAGGTGTATACATATGTATGTATCTCTATAAAGTTCAGTGACTCTTCTCATAATTAGAGAGCTGCCATTTAATACAAATACAGTGAAAAATCTTTAAGGCGGACAGTGACGGTGACAGCATTTCTGTCCGCCTAAAGGAATTGTCCGTCCAAGAGATAAACTATTTTTATCAAAATATAAAAAAAGCAATGTAACTTTATTTGAAACGATTAACAAAACAAAAAACGAAAACAAAATAACAAAGATTGGGAATCCTTGCAAATGACTTCTGTCGCAGCTGCATGGATGAAGAGGAAGAAGAAAGTCCCTCTATCATCTCCTGTGCAGTCAAAAAATGTGTCAAAAAATTTCTCCTCTTGCGAAATCGTGCTACATCTATTTCATGGAGTCATCGAGGGATATTTATCAAACAGCAATCTGACAATTTGTGAAATGTCAATCACTTCTTGTTAACAAAATAAAAGAAAATTAGTTTTCCGTGAAAATATTCAATAGTTAAAAAAGAAGAAGAGAGGATTTTCCCCCACTTTTACTATTTGGCAGATGTCCCATTTGTGTTAATAAAAGTTACCAAACACACCTTTTATTTGTTTTCTCCGTCTAATGGAATTAAATTAAATAATTTCTGACAGATATGCATGTCCGCGTCCGATCAAGGGAGTGTCCGTTTAAGGGAACGTAAAATGTATACAATCTGAATCATAAAAGCTTGGTTAGGAAAATTTGACCGTCTTAACTCTAAAGTCTAAAGGATCAGTCCGTCTAAGCGAGCTGTCTGTAATAGGAGATTTCACTGTAATCGGTTTGGCTTTTATACATAAATGCTCGATTTTGTACGAAGTTGCTGTAGTTCATCGTGTATTGACGTATTGTATTGCTCATGTAACCCAAGCTTAAAAACGAAATGCGAAACTTGACTAACCATTTAGTTGACAGTGCACATGTCACAAACGTTATTGTACATTCTATTTTTACTTTGAATGGTTTGAGAATTGTGATTGCAAGACAACAATCTAGGCAAAAAAGTTATTTTTATAGAAAAGAAGAGCTAAAACAATCTTATATTAATGGAAGACTTAGAGGATGATTGATGTAAGTAACATTAGTTAAACATGTGTTTGGAATATAAATTATTTATTTCAGAGGTTAAGTTGCATTATTTGTTGTGAACGATTTGTTGAACTCATTGATTTTTCAACATAATCCAACAAGTCCATATACCGCATGAAAAATAAAAAAAGATATCATATTATAATTTACTTAAATTTTAATTTTTGTAACAAGCAAACAACAGCCAAGCCGTAAAAACCAAAAAAAACTCAGTCAGCTGTTTTTTGACATCTCTCAAACTGACTAACCATTTAGTCGAATATTTCTTGACTAAAAATCCAGTCCCCAATCTCAAAAAATTGACTAATTGACAATTTTCAGGCTGTCGACCAATCAGAGGCGGTTGACTGAAAACCGGAATGCGCTCATTGTCTTGCGAAGGCATCTCTAATTTGAACAAAAGGCTGAAGATTGCAAAAACGTACATTACTCGGCCATTACAGAATTGAAAGGTTATCGATTTTAAGTGGCGAATTTAAATTTACTTACTTAGTTGGCACTACAGCTCGAGGTGAACCTGGGCCTGCTTCTCGCAACAATTTGTGTGTGCGTGTTATATTTTTGCACGAATGGAAGGGACCTAAAGTTTTTTGCAGACTCCGAACGGCGAGTTGAGAAGCTCAATCGTGACAAATGATACTCTTTGATGCTTGTCAGACATTCGAAAGAGGTGGGCATCGTGAAAAACTTTTAGGTGTTTGCGGCGGGATTCGAACCCAAGACCGCTGGCTCAGTAGTCCGACGCACTAACCACTTGCGCTACGGTGCATTAATTGTAGTGATATGTTTGACAGATAGTTACTATATGGTGTAAGAAAATAACACAGTAATGTCTGTTTTCACAGTGCGAGCTTAAGTGTCGATCCAGTTATAACTCAGGATCAACACGTATTTCGTTTTCACAGTGCAGGTTTAACGATACATTCCACTTAAAAACTGGTTTAAGTTAGGCAACCGACTTCCGTGGCTTATCAATCCAGAGAGTAGTACATAGTTGCCGTTAGTGTACTAAAATAATATTAACCCCAAAATCCATTACAGAAAACCTACCTATATAACAAAATATTTCGGTTGGCATTGCGATTTTCATTATGCAAGTAGAGTGATGATTCTGCTGATATTCGCTTGAGATGGAGACTTTAGTTGCGTATCTGATTTGCTTCTTTTTTTTTTTTTTCATCAGCATACTTGCTTCGTCGCTTTTTTTTAATTAAAAATTAATTTGTTTAATTCAATTTTTATTTCCAACCATGAAGCGGGTTCTTCGTCTTATTTTCTCCTGATTTTCATTGATTTAAAAAAAAACATGGAAATGAAAATCAAATTTCCATAAATGGTTCACAATGACACTCAAACCATGACTTAACTAAACAAGCCCTTAAATTTTGACTGTGAAAACGAAAGACTTATTAAGTGGAGTTTAAGTTCAATCCTACACTTAAGCGTGGTACACACTACCGATCAAAACTGACAGTTTTGGCTGTGTACAACTGAATGATGGTTTGTCGATCAAAACTGACGAGGTTCAAAAATGTTTGCTACTGACTGACCCATCTTTGTTTTCGCTCGATTGTGTGTACACAAATTTCGTCATTCAAAAAGCAAACAAAGGTCGAAAAACAACAACAATAACGATGATTTCAGTGTCCAACAAAACATATAAGGTCTGTTCCTTTACTTGAAAATTGTTACTGATTCTTACTGATTCTTACTGGTTTTAGATAAATCGCGTTCCTTTACACAAAAAAGTAGTAAAAGAGAGAGGCAACGAGAGAGTAAAAATTTCCTCTCACTAAAAAATCTTACTATTTCTTACTGGACAAATTTCATCCAGTAGAAATTGAATTATCTGTCAAAGTCAGCTGTTTCACTTGTTTGAATTATTTGCATTTTTTTATTTTAATTCAAAAAGTAAAAAAATGGAGAGAAAAGGAACATAGATGAAAGTTGAACGTTCTGAATGTTGAAATTTTCATTTCGCAATATATTGCATACTTTATTGGTTCTGGGAAATCATCAGGGGTGGACTTTTCTGTAAAATCCATAATCATATAACAACACTGGTTACTTTTGCTTCACATATGTTTATGACATTTCGTTTGTAGCAGCTTTTGTGGTTAATCGCGTTCCTTTACTTTTTGGTGATTTTGACTTACTCTGAGAGAATTTTACCCCCACTCCTTGAAATTCAATAATTTACTATTTTTGGAGCAAAAAGTAAAGGAACAGACCTATAGTGTGTACGCGAGACTTTTCATTCAAAATTGACATCAGTTTTAGTTGTTAGCTTTGATCGATAATGTGTACCATGCTTTAAGCTTGCACTGTAAAACCGGGCTTAAGTCTTTTGGGTGCAAATTATTTACGATTCTGCATATGCCTACATTTTTTTAATTCTGTTCGAAATCATTTCAACGTTTATTTTTATTAATAAAACAATAATTATTAGGAATCTCTAAATTCATTAGCACGTTGAAGCAATCAAAAAATAAAAGACAAACAAACGGCGATGACTTAAAAGATAAACAAAAGAAAATAACTTAACAATATTGCGAACTAATACATTAATGTTGCATACCTAGGTTTAACAAATCATTTACATATGTGTGAACGTACTATTTTTAAACTCTAATATATGGTTATTAGTTGAGATTATGTTTATTTCCATTTCCACGGTCATAATTCGATTCGGATGGATATTATTTAACCGTTTAGAAAATTTTTAAACGAGGTTATTATTTATATCCATGTGTTGTCTGGAAGCTGGGCAGTTATATGGCAACAAACCGTTCGACGGATCTTGTATATACACTTTTGGGTCTTAAAAACTTCAGAGATCGTCGTAATCGATATACACTATGAATTAACCTTACTTTTGGTTTAATTAAACTTTAATTCGTCATTCGTTATTCATTGTTGAATCAAGTTGATCAAGTCTTAAATGCCGAAATCGGCATTTAGAGCTTAATTAAAGTGACAATTGGGAATTTTTTTTATAATTTTATAATTTAATTTTTTTATTCTTTGATATGTTGATTTAGACACACACCGTACAAAAAGGTATATAAAATAGATTGCCCGTTGGCAATTACAATGAATTTCGGAGCAAATACAGATTTTCCAAGAAAAATATGCGAAAATTAATTCGCAATTTCTATTTTTTTGACACTTTCAAGTCAAATTTTCAAACTGTGTTTCCAAAACCGTTAATCAAAGCAAAATTAGTTATTGTCAGTGCACAATGTTGTTATAAATAACACAATGATCAAATTTTTAATCGAGAATTAGTTAAACATGAATTAAAAGGCAATTAAGGAAATGTAATGAATACGTATTTAAATACTTAAAATTAGACAAGCTCATCTAATGTTAGAATACGTTTCCTATTTAATCCTTACTAGCCGTAAGCGCTGGTAGCTAGTGCTGTATATATTATTTTGTGATTAATATATACTGTAATTTTGAAATAATAGAGGCTAGTACGGTGCTCGCGCTAAACTAAATTTTTCATACAAAATTTGTAGTTGCTAAACGCAAAGATAAAGTTCCGCTGGGAAATTTATCATAGTGTACGGTGCTCATGCTAAAATGTTCCCTAGTTGCATAGGATATGTCTCCGCAAAATTTTAGCCAGTCATTTAATGTCCGGGACATTTATTTAGCGGCGGAATTTTGTCGTTTTAAATTCAAATAGAAATGTAAAACAAAAATTAATTATTCGGTTTGAATTTTTCGTGGATTTTTGTGAAAAGAGGTGAATAAGTGCATGGGTACTGCTGCTGCTGTTTGTTTATTCAAGCACGTGTATGAAAATAAAAAGGCAATGTCGGAGAAGTCAAAGAAAAAATTAAAATAATCAGGAGCACAGAAAAATAGGTTTATGGCAAGGGTGGATTTTTCAATTTCTACACCCGTTTTTCAATTTCTACAACCAATTCTACAAACAAAATTTATCTGGCATTTATCTTCGGTTTCCATGCGAATTTTTGGAGACCGACGGAAATGTAGTTTAGCGCGAGCACCGTACTAGCCTTAATAATAAAAAAAAATAATCGAATACGGTTAAACGTCTTTAAGATTATGAAAATACGTTTTTGTTTCGATGGCTATACATATGTCCGTCCTTTTATGTTCACTACCAGGCTTTATAATTGCGTAATAAAAACTTAGCTACTAATCTATTAAAGCATAACGGAAACGCTACTTAACCCTTAAAAATAGAATACTGAGATTATCTGTAAATTTGAATAACAGGTACAAATGGACAGGTGTACGAATATCAACAATTTCACGGAACCATATGTGCCTAATGATGTTTTTATTGCTGAAGCGGCAGGCCGGTGGTCGGCTGAGTTTATTTATTCATAAACATATTAACACATGTATGCATAGTATATGCGTAAGTATAAAATATCTTGTTAATGTGCATAATTTATTTCATGTTTGAAGTTTAACATTGTTAGCAATCGAATTGTTTTATATTCAAACTAAGGTTTCTAGACTATCAATAAACGTCGAAATGATAAAAAAAAACAATAACGCGTGACCTTGGTCACCCAGTTACAAAAGACATCGAACGAAACTACAGACACTAAAAACCGCAATTCTTCCCAATTTCATAATCGAAAAAAAAAACGTAATAAAAATTTGCATAGTTTTAATATTAACATACAGTTAGGCTCTTTTGACACTATCCGGTTTGTACCCGGTTTTGGCCGGACGGCGGAATTATTTCAGTGGCATGAAAAAGGGCATGGCCCCTTTCACATTACACGGTGACGGTTTTTTCCCGTTCAGCAGCCGTCCACTGCCACTGAAACTCACGGCAACCGATAGCTCAGTGGTGTACACGACCAAATGTACGCTTTTACATTACACGGTTTTAAGCCGTACGGATTACGATTTATTATGAGAAAACAGCACACCACTTAACAACAAAATAAGTTTGTGACGGAAAAAAACCGTTCAAAAACCGTATAGTGTGAAAGGGTTTTCAATTCGGATTTTTGCCGTTCGGTCAAAACCGTGCATAAACCGGATAGTGTGAAAAGAGCCTTAGGAAAACATGCGCACAACATACAGACACAATTTCCAACGGCATACGAGAAGAGTATACAGTTTCAGATAAGGAAGGTTTCTTTGCTAAATATATACAAGAGACAAGGAAAAGGTCTACTGTACTGTATGCTTTAATTGTCTCAGTAAAGAGTCAAGGTAAAGTGCTGGCAGCAGACAACACCATAGGCACAAATCTTTACAACCAGTCACAGGTGTTTTCACGATTATTGCAACAAAAGCCACAAAAATTTGACTTTTGATGAACGAAAATAGAAACCTACTAAAATACATGCTGTCAACGAGAAAGGACACTCATACATATTTGAGGCTGTCAGCGAATACGTTTACCTAGAATCCGTTATAAATTTTAACAATAAAACCAGCCTAGAGGTCAATCAAAGAATCACTCTTTTCAATTGTTGTTGCTTTCGGTAATTAAGTAATAAAGTCCTTATTCGAAGAACCACGCAAATGCTACATATCACATATGGCACAATAGTATGGAGGATGAAAATGTCATTGGTTCTGGTTAGTGACCTTCGACAACATGATGTGGCAAAGCATCTACAAAGCAGTTAGCCGAAAATCGGGCTAACGAGATGAGTTGAGGCTAGTTGAAGCTCAAATATACCCCAAATGTAACGGCAGCCAAAGAAGAAGGTAGCAGACCATTTGTGGAATACCTTACACATGTCATTCGATTAGTATGTATGTGTTCCATCAACTTTTGTTCTTTATCACAGATTCGATAAGTATCGTCCTCAGATAGACACATTTTTAAAATTCGTATTTGAATGACTATTGATCCGTTAGAAAACTCTGCTTTGAGTATTTTTTGTTAGGACTAAAATAATCAGCTTTATACTGTATTTTTTTTTTTTCGCAAAACTATTTATAGTACATATATGCACTTCCATAGGCGCATGAATGAAAACAGAATTTTTTACGAGTTGTTTCCGATAGGGCACAAAGTTTAAATATAGACAATGTAGCGTTTTTTGTGGCGACAGCTATTGGAATTCACAAAGTCATCCAATAATCCGCATCGATGTTTCCCTTCATCCTGAGAAGGTACCTATAATTGGTACTTTGTTATGTTATCAGTTTCACAATTCTCAAATAAAGAAAAGAAAAAAATATTAAAGGCAAATGATGTATTTTTCCTATTTTGTGGAAGAATAGTATAATTAGCGTGGGTGACGACTTAAGCCTGTTTAACAATATCATGCATTTACCCTTCTTATTCTATACACATAATATATATATGTATGTACCTATTGTAACATTATCTATTTCCTTTTCATATTTCAGGTATATTTCACTTGTCGATCAACAGTAGCATTTTGAAGCAAAGAAAAAAAAAAAAAAAAAAAAAAAAACAAACCGTTCAATGAAAATGGACTGGCACTTCTCAACCATCGCATCATACGATTATGTGCATACATACATACATATGTGTGTATGTTGGGAACACTTGTTACTTTGACTTAACAAAGCAAAAAATTAATTAAAAAAGTGCACTTCTATTTGTTTTATTTGTGACTGACGCAGTTATTTATGAGTATGGTTGTTGGTTAAGGCATTAGACTGTAGCGCCACCTAGGTTAGGTTAGGCAAGCGGTCTGACGAGAATGGTCACATCCTCATCACTCTTAGGTTCATGTGAGCGCATTGTGATACCCATTATGCGTTCCCACCCGTGTTGTCAGTGTTTTGGTTCCAACTTCCCGGGCGTCCTGGCAAACTTAAGTAGGCCCGATGGTGATCGATCTGATAGTTCGTCGATGTGTTCGAAGAAAAATTTGCCAGAGTTCTATTTCTGAGTTGGCAGAGGTTTGGGCAGTGGCAGAGGAAATGGGCCGTGTCCTCATGAGTTCTTTTCATTACCGCATACCCTGCATGTTTCATCATCCTTAAGGCGTATTTTATTCATGTGTTATCTTAGCACGTTTTGACAGTGATTTCCTATCTTTCTGTAGAAGTTTTTTGGTTTTTTTTTTTATCCTATGTCGGCCAAAGCCTTCTAGATATTTCCACCTGCTATTAACTTCAGTTAATGATTTTTGTTCAATTTTGGCCTTGAGGTTACAAAGTGGTCGCCGTGGCCGTGGTGGTTAGTGCGTTGGACTACCACGCAATGCTACCCGGGTTCAACTCCTGGCCTGGTCTTACAACTAAAAGAGTTTTTTCACGGTGCGACCTCTTTCGAATGTCTGACAAGCATCAAAGAGTATCATTTGTCACGATTGAGCTTCTCAACTCGCCGTTCGGAGTCGGCAAAAAACTGTAGGTCCCTTCCATTTGTGCAAAAAATATAACACGCACACACAAATGGTTGCGAGAAGCAGGTCCAGGTTCACCTCGTAAGGTTACAGCGTGGAGGTTTAACCGTACCATCTGCTTGTTCTCTGTCTAGGGCTGAGCCCTTTCTTGTCAATTCATCCGCGCCGTAATCTACTTAGGAAACACCAGAAGAAAATAGTTATATGACAACATTAGTGCAAACTCCATCCGACGCGTTAAATATATCTGTTGTGCTGCGTAACCCAGCTATTGTTTTTATGACCGCCTGGCTGTCAATGTAAATTGTGATATCCCCTCGGGATGTTGGGCGGCCTTTTTCACTTTTTCACGGCTTCGAAAACGCTGCTTTGGTCTAAGAGTCGTATGGAGCAGCTTTTTATTCTTAGTTCATCCGAGAAGCAACCCGCTCCTATATCTTTTTCCACTTTTGACCCATCGGTGTAGATGGACTTGGATTCGTTTGATAATACGTTTTTTTGTCCATTGTTATCTGCTTGGAAAGGTTCACGAGAAAGGTCTTTCGAAATCCAGGTATGGGACAGTGTAGTCTGAGTTGACATTACCACTAAGATATGTGCTAAGTAACTTGGTGTGTCCATATGTATTCGGTCTCTGGTGTTTTTACTGGCCTATCCTGAGAGCGCTCTTTTCTGCGGCCTTCTGCATGTAGAAGTCTAAAGGCGCTGTTCTCATCACACTGGGTGTTCTAGTGCATGCTATTCTCTACTTTGATCATAACCTTAAGGTTGCTGGTTTTTGCGGCAGCATGCCTCCAGGCCAATCCTCCATATTTCAGTATGGGTCTAACTTACGCCGAGTACATCCACAGTGCTATTCATGGCCTGGATCCCCAGTTTTTTCCGAAGAATCGGCTGCAGGTATAGAAGGCAACTGCTGCCTTCTTTACTCTTTCTTTATTGTTCAGCTTCCAATTAAGCCTTCTGTCGAGTATGAGGCCCAAGTATTTAGAACTCTCGGAAAACTTAAGGGTATTGCCCTCAATGGTCGGTAGCCTGAAGGCAGGTATCGATCTCTTGTTGGTGAGCAGCACTAGTTCGGTTTTTTGAGGGTTGACCCCCAGTCCACATTGTTTTATCCAAACATTTAGCGCGTTCAAGGCTCTCTGCACTAGTTCGATAACAGTGGCTACGAATTTGCCCGTAATATGCAGTTGCTCTCATAACCATAACCATGATCCAAAGAAGGGGGGATATAACCCCTCCCTGCGGCGTGCCTCTCTGGATGCTATCAGTTTTTGACGGGTTCCCCCAAGTTCAGTTATTATGTGCCTTCTGCTAAAAGGGTGATTATAAGCCTTAATACAATGCGTTCAACATGGTTGTCGTCCAGCGCTTTTTCAATAGCATGTGTCTCGAAATTGTTGAATGTCACCGAAGTAAGTATGTATGACATTAGGATATAGTACGTACATACATATCTTGTTGTTCTGTTTTTACCCGACTATGACAAAGCCAAAAGGAAGGGTTATGAATCTCACAGGCTATGTTTGTTATTTGTATGTTAGGATGTCCGCTCGTACAGCCTTAACTACTCAACCAATTTCAACAAATAGTGTAGTTGGATTCGTCTTGACCCGGAATGTCTTGGGATATAATATGAAATCACAAAAAATTCAATATGGCGGACGCGCCGTAATCTACTTAGGAAACACCAGAAGAAAATAGTTATATGACAACATTAGTGCAAACTCCATCCGACGCGTTAAATATATCTGCGGCCACTGTCATCATCGTGTTATTGGTAGGGCTGAATATATTTTTGTCCATCAAGAGGTATCAACTGTTCGTACATACATACATTATATATTTCTAAAAAATAGTGTGAAGATAGATATAATGTTTTTTAATCAATTGAAAAACCATAGGAGCTGAACAATGTACTGCGTATACAAATTAGTAATTGGTTGGTTGGTTGGTTGGAAAGAGGGCAAGTAGAAGAAAGGCCCCTCTTCACGTAAGCCTTAGCTCGGACCCGTTTACCTCCACTTTGAGAGACTGTGATGTAGAGAGTAGAAGTTCGAAACAATGTATGTGATTGGCAAAATTATGGAAAGTCAGACGTTTCCAGAATCGCTCATGTCGCTAAGCAAGCTCAGCCCAGGTAAAATATGAGTACTTTTTAAGAAAGCAAACCAGTTAATCCCTTTTTAACTACCTTATACACAATATATTCGCCAAGTTTTCTTTTTTTTTGGAAATGTTGTGAAGAGAGGTCGTGTACAATTGGTCGAATTCTAACGACCACAGACGATACAAGTTTGGTTAAATCTTTGATTAGCCTCACAAAAATTAAGGAGTCTATATCAATTTTAATATTTACATATATAAAAATGTAAGCTAATTAGTTGCTTCTTGATATAAGTAATAGAGAGCTCGAGAGCAGTAAGAAACGTTGGAGTCATTTGAATCAAAACGATTACCACAAGTCACTTTCGCTAACGTTTAGCGGATTCAATACCACTTCAGACACCGGGAAACACGAAAAGGCATAACAACATTAGAATGGTGGAATATCGGAGATCATTCCGACACAACTGAACATGAGATGCAACCCATGCACTGGTCAAACCTTTATCAAATAATCGTATGAATGCTTTTAGAAGATGGTTAACCTATTCTGGCTCTCAATATGTTTATCGCTATATATTTACAAACGAGTTCAAACTTCAGAATTAGCAAATTTATAAAATAGCCAAATGTATTAGGTTGATATTATAGTTTTTAGCCAAATGAAAGCTCTTCCGTGTTTGCTTCAAAACATTATCCACTAAAACGTTGGCCTATGCGAGTGTAAACTTGATCGCCGTGTGGTTGTTAAACATTGAATATACAACCAAAAACTTTTAATATGTACCTACATGTACATTGTTTTTTTGTTATTGCGCACATTCCTATCAGACTATCAGCACTTATAGTAGCAGGAAAACACATTTCATCATTTTGACCAATCGCCTTGGCGTGTATCGGAAAAAATGGAAATTACCATATTCATAAGTTTAAGAAATATTTCTACGATAATTCTGCAAATAGACAATAAAATTCTTTCAATTTTAATCACTCACACAGAAATAGAGAAAATGAAAGCCACAAGAGAATGATTTTTACCTCTCTGACATTACTGGGACCCCATTCATCTGCGTCGTCGTCATCGTCATTGTCGTCTTCCAGTCTATGGCGATTGCGTCGATTGATTCGGCGACGAATACTGCCGCCCGGTATATTTTCTGTGCTGTTGCTATCGTCACTGCTAAAGACGGAATTTTTGTTTTTACCAAGTTTACCTCGTAATATTCTACTCGAACATGGTTTTATATCTTCATCTTCGACGTAATTATTAGTATTTTGCTTCTTGGCAGATTTTCGTTTTCTACGGTCACCGTCACTCATGCCACTGCTGCTGGCACTGCTCTGTTCTGAATCGTCATCGAATTCGATTCGCATAACAATGCGGTGCTTCTTTTTGCCACTACATCTACCTGTATTGGAGGATGAGGAGCAGGATGCGATTGCATTTTTGCTGCGTCTAGTAATACGCCTGCTACATGAGGGTTTTGCACTGAAATCACTGCTACTGTCACCGGAGTCACCGGACATAATTCACATTAGTGTTGGAAATTCAAGAAAATACATAAATTATACAAAATTTATTCAATAATTTCACTAGATAAGGACAATTATAAAGGTTCTTTGAGTCTTAATTTATATTTATTTTAAATTTTTATACATATGTATTATATTATTTATATACGCAGAATCTCTTAATTATAATTTTTTTCGATTTTGGTTTTTTTTTCACTACACTTTTTCGCAGTTATTTCTGTTGCTTAACGGATTGAAATAGATTTAGTTTTGCGGTAATTGTAAACTAAATAATATACTGATGAGTTAAAGTTTATTTTCGATGCAAAAGAAGGAGCATTTTTTGTAATTTATATACAAATTCTTATAAGCACTTCACTCGTTTTTCTGCATTAACTCAGCCATTTTATTTTATGGTTGGCTTTGAACATTCGGCAGTGTGAGTAGTGGAGGTGTTTGTAAAAAAAATTTACCGAGATCTGCTAATATTTGTATGGTGGCTGCAATGGATGCCGAATAACAATGACAAATGAAAGAGTTCAGTGCTTTTATTGGATTTTAATTTGTTAAAACTGTTAAATTTTTATTTATTATTGAAGAGTACCTATCTAGGGAGGCAATAAATTTCTTATTTGCAATTCATGGTAAACAGAGACAATTTAAGTATGGAAAATTTGATTTATTCGTTTATTTCTATATTCCGGTTGAAGGCATAAGAAAAGTAGAATCCACTAATAAAATAAAACTAGGGAACATTAGTGTGAATTAAGAACTGAAATCAATGAAATAATCTTAAATGTTTGTGGATTTTAAATGATTATGCAGTAAAATTTGTGTATAGTGGAATCTGGTGGACATTTTTGGTTCCCAAATTTGATCTTCTTCATACAAACTACTCTTCTATAGTGGAAACGAACTTTCCTTTTCCCCATGCACATTCACTCTTCAATAGCAGAATCGAGAAATTAATGTCCCAAAATAAATGATCATTGACGACTTCGATGAAGATGGCCGCCAACTGTGAACCGCGCGAACTTTATTTGCTTGCAATTTTTTTTTTATTATACTTTCAATATTATTTAATTAACTTTTTTGTCAAAACTTTGCAAAATGTGTTGTGCCATGCACGAATATTGTGTTAACAATAATAAAACGACCTGTGATAAGAAAATATGACCGAATGAAATATCTAAGCAATAATTATGGAAAATTCAAAGAAAATGGAAAGATGGAAATGGAAACGAATAAAACAATTTCATAAATGAAAACCTGTTATTTTTATTAAGAAATGATAAGAAAAACTACGAAAACAATGAATTTGAATTAAATCGCATAGAAAGGGGTCACAGATATCTGCCTTATTTGCTAAGAAATTTTTTGACAGATGCGCAAACTCCTATATCAAAATTGATCGAAAAATAATAAAAGAAATAAGGTTTCCGAATGTGGAAAAAATTGCGAATAGTAGAAATGTCGCGAGTAGTAGAAAAAAAACTGCACCGAGTGCAAATTTCAAAAGTAATCGCCTTTGCGCTGCACCTTTACGTAGGTAACCATAATACCGATATGGTGTGAGGTAGACATCAATGAAGGCAAAAGATCGAAGAATCAGGAATCCATGTCAAAAGATTATAAATAAATTCAATGGTCGCAAGGTCGTTATTTCCTAAATCACTCTATGAGAACGATTTATGAAAATGATTGTATTTTCGGTGCTTATTTGAGATCTGGGTATCTTCCAAAAAGTCGTAAAATTAATGCACGATAAAATGTTCCGTTGATTTAAGAGTTATATAATAGTCCCTTGAAAAATAGTCGTTATTTCCTAAATCACTCTGAGAACGATATATTAAAATGATTGTATTTTCGGTGCTTATTTGAGATCTGGGTATCTTCCATAAAGTCGTAAACTTAATACTCGATAAAATTTTCCGTTGCTTTAAGAGTTATTTAATAGTTCCTTGAAAAACATTCCCTTTAGGAAAATTCGATTTCATTTAAACATAAAAGTGCAACGTCTCCATTAGGTTTCCATTTATTTTTTTTTATAAGGTTTGCCATTCTGCGCAAGAGGCCATCTTGTTCAACTCTCCACTTCCGTTCCGTTCTTTTCGGTGTACATTAAAAATCTGACAAGATGGGTCGTATGCACGCTCCTGGGTAAAATTACATTTATTCCTTATAAAATATCAAAATTTGCGTTAAAACGTTTTTCAAAATATTAATTGATTCCTTTACAACAGTATGGTTGAAAATTTGCTGTTTTTGCTACAAATTTGAGGCAATTTATGCTATGCTTATACATGTGCTTCGGAGTTGACGTTTCACTAAATTGGTTTTTTTTTCATTTCGCAGTAAGGGTATTTCCCAGTCCGCACTTCCATACAGAAGGACTGTCCCGTCGTGGCTTAAACTTAACGCCGAGGATGTTAGAGAGCAAATCAAGAAACTGGGCAAGAAGGGTATGACCCCATCTAAAATCGGTAAGCATTTTGAGGTTATGCTTTTAAATACACAAACACTGACTGCTTCACTATTTTAGGTATCATGCTCCGAGATTCTCATGGTGTGGCACAAGTCCGTTTCGTTAATGGCAATAAAATTCTTCGGATCATGAAGTCAGTGGGTTTGAAACCCGACATCCCAGAGGATTTGTACCATTTGATCAAGAGGGCCGTGGCCATCCGCAAGCATTTGGAACGCAATCGTAAGGATACTGATGGCAAGTTCCGTCTTATTCTTGTCGAGTCAAGGATCCACAGGCTCGCCAGGTATTACAAGACCAAGAGCGTACTTCCTCCAAACTGGAAATACGAATCGAAGACAGCATCTGCTTTGGTTGCCTAGGTTCAGTGATAAAATGAGGAAGTGTAGCGTTCTTTTTTTTTTATTTTTAAACAAAAAATATGGAATAAAATAAGATACCTAAAGGAAGATGTTTTGGGTGTTATAAATTGAGTAGTTTTGATTTGTGATGCGTTAGCCGACGCGTTTCAGTTTCAATGGGGTTGGTCCAAGTGAGCACTGGCGGATGAGAAGCAAAAACGGTTTGTACTCCCCTTACATATGTTGCTATGACGAACTTGAGGGCGATTTCAACGTGTCGGTCTACAACTTGGTTCCAAAAGTAAACATAAATACAACAGTTGGGTTTGGCTGTGTATTTTTGGGATTTCATCGAATACTCGGGTTACAAAATGCAAATCACAGTAGTGTTGTACGCAATTTCTCTTTCAAATGCAACGTTATCTGCGCAATGTCTCAGCCCAGGTAGCTAACAAACCTCGGCCTCTCAGTCTCTTGAATTAGAGCTGAGCAATACTTTCTATTAAACTTATTCTAGTATGTAATCATTCTTCTTCGTTCTATCTGGAAGTGTTCTTGCTTCTACAATATACCACTCGATTGCATACACATGATTTAATTAATTATTGATGACTTGTCCACATCTTTCAATCTTTGGATAAAAGACTAACGTATTAACAAAACCTAATTGATAATTGCAAATATTTGCTTATTATGTACATTGATTTTGAAAAAAGAAAGTAAGTGAAGTACGTATTGTAAATTAGATCAAGGCTACGATGTCTGAAGTTTCTCTAGATTACAGCCTTATAAATCAATGAAACACCGCAAAGCTCTATTCTGCTATGTATTCATCCAGTCACTAGCATTTGGCAGACAGAGGCTACAACTTTTCAGTGTGGTTAAGAGTAAAGATCGAATTAGCGAAACGACACTAACCGGGAAATTATGGTTTATATTCTAATGGTTTCCTTAACAAAGCAGTTTATGTTCAAAACTCGATATCATACTCATACTTAAAGGAAACAACACGACAAGTGTTATATGTAATAGGATAATCCATCATCCATGACTAGACGGTTCAGCGTCTGGCACAAGCTGTACAAATGGTAAAGACATGGAGTCCTTACAAAATATTTTATGTCATTAGCAACTAAAACGACGGCTAAACTTTGTGATCAAGCGCCTTGGCGAAGAAATGACAACCGATGCATACAAATATCTGAACTGTTTAATTAGAACTCTCGTCCTACAAAGGGCAATCCTTTTAACCCTATCTGACTTTGTCTTAAAGTGGGTATCCGCTATATAGTGGGTAAAGCTATATAAATCTGTGCACCCTTGCATGCCTGTGGATATCCACCCGCACCTTTACAGAAATACTGGGAAAGCCAATAGAATAGAAGTATTCCATATCCCTTCTTAAATATTTGTGTACTACTTTGCTTTTTATAATGCACGGATCCATGCAAAGTTGAGAGCTTAAGCCAAAATTGGTTTGTGTTCAAAACGGGTTCAAACGCGGTTCAACTGACAGCTAAGCACAAAAACAATCTAAGTACCTACATAATTGATAGTTGTCGAAATGACAAATCAATACGAAAAAACATGAGTTTTCATTTTGTGGTGCATGTTACAAGCTAAAACACTTCGTCACGAACAATCAGCTGTCTTTAAACGTTATCAAACGCATTATGCTTATGCATACGTCACTGTATATTCGATACTCGAAGTCAAGTAATAAAAGCTGTGCAAATTACTGTGCAGCTTTTGCTCCGCGGCTATTTAAGCTTTTGCACGGCACGACTAACCAAGAGAAAATCAGTTAATCAGTCAGTTTTGCGCTCCCATTCTTTCGGTATGGTTAATTTGTCGTGTGATTTAGTTTAATTTTGTCGAATGGGTGGCCAGTGGAATTTTTTAACCCCAATACCCAATTTTGTTCCTTTTAGTTTTGTAGAAAAGAAATCTACAAATTTACATTGATTAATTGAGCACCAGTTTGTGCTAACAAAATGACTACAAGTGTTTCGAAAAGAGTTATTTTAAGATTTAATTAAATCATCTTTAGCCAATGAATTGGCATATTAGATAATATATGTATGAGTATAGTGTCCTCTCAGCTCAGTAGTGTTTTATAAAGTAGCAAAGTAAATTTGTTAATAAAAAAAGTGCTTCTGTCCGAAGGAGAACTTTTTATAGTTCTGTCTTTCGGGTCGTAATTTTAAAGTGTGTTACTTTCAATCCTCCTATGCTACAATCTTGATCCAGGTAAACGCTAAGAATAATTTGTGCTCCAGCGGTGGTAAGTAGTTGTACATCAAACGGAATATGTATATGGGTGGGGTTCCCACTCTGCGTTTAAAACGTTTAAAAACAATTCAACATTTCATCACATTGCTAAAACATTGTGGAGATAAAATTCCTATCGGCATCCGCCAAAAAAAAAAACAATTCAAATAGAGAAAGAGATATGTATGTCAATGCATAGATCGTTACTTTATTTAGACCGGCGCACCCATACATACATAACCATAAATATTTATGTAGGTATGCATATTATGTACTTAGTTAGTAATTCAAATTATTATTAGCAGCGAATGCAAAACGCAGAACGGGTTGGAATTGTTTACAAAACAACTTTAAATTAGACGAGGGTGAACAATGAACATGAAGAATCACGGTTTAATGATCCCACGAGTGAGTGGTGCTCCAGCTCATGTATTCTTGGTCATGATAGGTACCGAATTATTTTATGTGATCATGTCATAACGTGTTAATTGTTTTCGTTAGGTTCTGTTATCGCGCTTTTATAGTTTAAATAGAACCAGTGGATAGTTACGTTTGGTTAATTGCTTATTCATCGATTAAAAATACATACACACATCCATATATGTATAGGTTAAAAGATAAAAATCCAGAAAGTGAAGTTTAGCGGTAGCACTTTCTGGGTAAACCATGTGGCAGATGACATAACAGTCAGTTCGCCGAAAGATTTAGATGAATTAATTAGTAAATCAGGCTTCATGAGCGGACTATAACCCAGGGACATAGCAATAGGCCGAAATAAAGAAATAAATAAGTATTGGTCAAATAAAAATAAAAAAAATATAACTACCTGGGTACAATGATATACAAAAAGGTTGCATCGGTTGCAAATGTACAGCGCTGGCAAACTAATTAGCACACCCCTATGAAAATGCAAACTTAGATATGTTTTTATTCTGCAATTAATTGTACTTAATAAGCGAACAAATGCTTAAGAGTTGAAAACGTGCACCAATTACAAATCTTAATCGAGAAAAAATATATCGTTTTGCAATACAATTCCTATAAAAGTGGCAATTTAATTAGTACACCCAAGCGTTCAGTTAAGTAAATTGAATGATCAAAATCACATTTAAATCATGTACTTTTAAGTTGTTCTTACTATTTTTCAGATTATCTGAGTATAATTTTTTAAGAGCAGCTGCCCTGCCTCACATAATAACACGACCACAATCAGTCGCACAATCTTAATCGATTTTTTCTCTCGTAATTATAGTTACTTTTCCATTGTTTGTTTTTTATTTTTCGTAATACATATACATATAATAATGTGTTCAAATAAAACTAAATATTTGTATTTAATGCGTTAATGAACTTTTTTAATGCATTTTATCGCCAGAAAGAAAAATTTCAATGGGTGTGCTAATTAGCTCGCCATCCCTGTATAATTACTAGAGCTGTAACGGATATTAATTTAGCTGGATACCGGATATCGGATATTCGGTATTTAATTAGGCCGAAAAAACGGATATTCGGCGGCCGGATAACTGGCTTGTTAGTTCATATTTTATCCCGAAAAAATATCCAAATAAATTTAATTAAATCTTGGCCATCCAGTTACCTGGATGTGCAGTAGATGAATGAAATGAAATGTACAGTGAACTAATTTCCTGGTCAAACGTTGTCCTCGAAATTTAGTGAACGTGATCGGAACACCAATTGGCAGAGACTCTCCGGAAGCAGGCATCGGCCATCTTTTATGAAATTAACGGTAATCGTTTATTACATTTCAATACAGAAAAACTTGTTTTCATCCACCATAATTTGCCTTATTAAGTAAACTTTTAGTACAAGGACTATCCGGCAATTGGCCGGATAACTAGAGACTATTCAGCAATGTGCCAAATATCAAAAGAAGGAACGGATAACGGATACTAACCGGATATCCGTTATATCTCTTGTAAACGTGAATTCTCGATAATTCGAACCTCTATAATTCAAAAACCTCTATAAATAGAAGAGGCCAGCGTTGCTGATGTGGCACTATCGTGCCTTTTTGACACGGTTATTTCGTGTAGGCACGCAGGCACGAAAAAAGTGACAAAATCTCTGTTAATCGAAGAAATCCTATTCAATTTGTCCCATTCATTAATTCGAATTTACTGTAGTGCGAAATAACTTGTAAACCTCTCTAACTCGAACGTGGACCGCTATAATTTCAAGTCAATTCTATTTGTTTTTTCTCAACAGTTCGTTAAAAACTCATATGCCACGAAAGAAGCCTTTGTCCTGCGTATATATATGTAATAATAATAATAATAATACTAATATTTGGCTTCAGCAGTCCTAGGTAGAACCAAGCCCAGCTTCCCGCAACCATTTGTGTGTGCGCGTTATATTTTTGCACGAATGGAAGTGCCCTACAGCTTTCTGTCGTCTCCGAACGGCGAGTGGGGAAGCTTTACATGACAAATGATACTCTTGAATGGTTGTTAGGCATTTGGAAGAGGTGGGCACTGTGAACAACTTTTTAGGTGTTTGCGGCGGGATTCGAACCCAAGACCGCTGGCTCAGAAGTCCGACGCACTAACCACTTGCGCTGCGGTGCGTATATATATGTATATATGTACATTGATGTATAATTAAATAATAAAAATAAAAGTTATACAAATTAGCTCAAACCTCCATATTTCAAAAACCTCTGTAATGCTAAGTTTTTTCTTGGTCCGGTGAAATTCGAATTATTGAGAGTTCACTGTAATTTGAATTGCTGACGAACAAACGTATAAAGACAGGTTTGGATCTTATTTTCAGTCCATTACTTGGATTTGGGTCCCGATTTCAAGGGGCTCGATGTCGACAAATTTTTCCATCCAAATTTGTAATTTATTGAATTACTTGATTGCCTGGCTGGGGTTAGTTTTCGTTACGCAAATTTGGAAACAAATATTCGCTAAATGCGACAATTTTTGTTTGTTTACATATTCACTGAACTAGAAATGTAGCTCGTCGCTGAAAAAAAAATTGAGAATTTTGTAAATCTTTAGGCCAACATCTTTTCGCAAAATCTTCCACAAAGTCGTCCAAAGAATCCCACCACAAATAAATGTCAAACATTTGAAAGTGTTATTACGATGTACCTTCTCTTCCATGATGATTTGCCAGAAAATTCTGAGCACAAATAACATCTCGATACCTTTGTCAGCCTACGTACAAACATATGTATGGGCATAAGCAATTCCGTCAACATATGTACGCGTTGCTTACTCATCCAAAATTCGTATTGTGCAAAATCACAACATGAAAAAATCGTGTGTTCTATTCTTACCATACGCGATGTTGTTCTTGGAACGCAACCCTCTCGTATGTGGGGTGGGGGAATTGCTCTACATCGTGATTCCTGATTCGACAATCGTTTCATAGTACAGTTTCATGATCTGTTGTACACGTATACATACATATGTACATACATAAATATAATATTCAAATTGCCTATTCTAAGTACATACCTTAATCGAAAGGAACCGTTTAAGATTTTGAATTAAAATGATTATGCTCAAAATAGCTATACAGCCAGTAATTAAAGCAAAGTAACAGAACACAATATTAAATTTAATATTTTATTTGGACCATAAGTAAAGCTAAGATAAGCTTAAATTTACCAGGTCTACGTCAAACAATATATTTATTGATTTTGTATAAAATAAAAATACATTCATAGCCTCTGAAATTTTAATGGTATATAAACGACCGCCCAGTTTCAAGGACACGCATAGGCTATATAACACCCAATTAAGATTATATTTAAAAAAAAAAATACTACTTTCCAATCGCCAAACGATTTAAAGCAATTCATTTGTAGATGATGTGAGAACTAAAATGTGTTTTGTTCTTTTATTTACTGCTAACAAAACGAGTTTCATTTATTTCCAAAAATACCTTCATACATCATACTCCTTGTAAGTGGACATGCATAGAGCAATGACGGATCAACTTGCGAACATGTTTAGATGAGAGTTGTCTAAAATGCCCTTTTATGCAGATTTGCAAATTTCAAGGAGTTGTCGGGTTAAAAATCTCTCAGAGCGAGAATGCATTGAACAAAATGGAAAATATATGACATTTGACAGTTTTCATAAAGCTGCCCAAAGAAATTTCTGGGGCTGAAATTCGCAGCAAGGGGAGATCTCTTACTCTTTTGTTAGCTGTCTCTTACAGGAAGTACGGTCCAGACAAATATGGGACTAATATCCCAGCTGACAGGAATGGATAAAAAGTATCTGTCTAAATAACAAAACCGCATTGGAGATCTGCACGGATGGATCCAAGACAGGTGATGGTACAGGAGTGGGTACATTTTCCGGCCAGCTCAGCCTGAACTTATCCTAATGACTTCCAGATCATTGTAGTGTCTTCCAGCCGGAGGTGATGGCTATTCGTGAATCCGCTGAGTGGCTATCGATGAAATCGATGTACAATCGTGACATTTTCATTCACACCGATAGCCAAGCAGCTATAAAAGCACTCGAATCACCAATTATAAGATAAAAATTAGTTAGGCACTCCCGCACATCTATATATCGAGCAGATGCATGCTCACGCCGCGCTGTGCTAGGTTCCTGGTCACAGTGATATACCAGCTAACTGTGAACCAGACGAACTAGTCAGAAAAGGTACAGATTTTGGGAATCTAACAGAAAGTGAACCAATAGAAACAGTAATCCACAAAATCTCTACGCAAGCACTGCAACAGGCTAATGAAAGATTAAAGATTATCAGGGCACATATTGGCATCCTAGTTGGCGTATTTACAGGTGATTGTGCAATAGGTAGACATGACAGCAGGCTGGAAATCTCGCAAACTGCATGGATGAGGAGGAGGAGGAATCCCCCTATCAACTCCTGTGTAGCTGCCCAGCACTCTCCTCCTTAAGAAAAAAGATTCTGGGAGAATAGTTCTTTATAGATATTTCCTCAACGGATTTTAATTAAATATCGAAATTTATTCAATTCTCAAAATGGTTCCAAGAATACCGACAAGAATCGGCTCTTATGGCAACACAATGGACCTTCTTTGGTCTAAGTAAATCCTACCGAATACGGAGATAGCCACCTTATCTAACCTAACCTATCTCTTCTGTGAAAAACTAAGAAAAATCTTCATAAGGGAATAGGATTTGACTGATTTTCGTAGATTTTCGTAGTTTTTCCCTGTTTTAGACATTTACGGGAACCTATTGATGGCAAACTCCAGGCCCACCATGTCAATTTTGTATGTACACTAAAATCTCTCATTAGCGGACACCCTGTTTAGCGAACAACTCGCATTAGCGGTCACCTTTTTTGGGGAACCAATTTCTTATTTCCCATACATAATGCTTTCTTATAAACGGACAGCTCTCATGAGCGGGCGAAAAAGTCCGGTCCCGTGACTGTCCACTTAAGAGAGATTTCACTGTAATTATGTACTCGGGCCTATAGAGTACAGATAAAGCTCTTTTATCCGAAATTGTTTAATGATAAATTTTTTTCCGACATACATTCATATGTGTTTACATATGTATATGACATTAGAACTTTATGAACCCATTTCGACGACATTCACTATAATTCTTAAGGGCATAATCCTTAAGGGTCAGTTAAAATAGATTCAATGGAAGAATGCCACAACTTCGAATAACAGTCTTGTTTTGCTGACATTTTTATTTTCAAAACCTAACTAAATTTTTTTTGAATGTTATATTAACAACAATCATTTGCTTAGAGTCAACAGAATTCAAATGTAAGCAGTAGTAAACGGAGCAATGACCGAAGTGATACTCGTCTGATGTGAATCACTGCCGCACCGCGCTACCCGGCCGTCCCCGAATGCATGCTATTTGACACTTGCAAACTGTAACTGGAGAAATTCATCACGTTGAATGTTTTGCATATCATCTGTGTGTGGGTGTTCACACGATTGAATTTTTTGTATACGAAAGGGAAAATGTACCAATTTCCTTTATTTTATCCATATGTATTCCATAGGTACATATCTATATAATTAAATCGTTACCGCACAAGCTTGTGATTCCCTCTGAGAGTTTAGATCTGCACCTACATATTTGAATGATTCCAACACTGATCGAATCGAAAGCTTAGGTCTGTTTGGTGTGCTTTTTGTGATCCAAATAGGACATCTGTCAAATAGTCAATAATTTGAATAGTTGGGGAAAATTCTCTCAGAAACTTCTTATTGCACAAACAAAAATGAAGATTAACATTTCACGAATTGTCAGATGGCTGTTTGATAGATGTCCCTCGGTGACTCCATGGATGTGGTGTAGCACGATTTCGCAGCAGGGGACATTTTTTGACACTCTCATTTGGCTCTCTTGATTTTTGACAGATTCAGTAATTTTACGTAATTTTACTGCACACCAAACAGACCTCTTATCAACTGTATATTGGTAAAACTAGTGAAAAACTACAAATGAGTAAAGTTATTACTAAAAACATTGGTGCAAATTCATAGTCAGATAACGCCGTCAATAAAAGAATTTATTCACCTACATAACCTAAGACATACTTTTTGCTATTCATAGTCACCTTATAGTCGACTTTAAAATGAGCCAAACGTCACTTTAAATAATTAGAGTCGGCTCTAAATTTCTCAAATAATATTTTGACGTTTAAAAACATACCCAAGTCGATATTAACTAACTAACACAAAAATGTGTTTATGAATAGTTATAGCCGGCTTTTTTATTTATTGCCGGCTGTAATTAAAGTCGGCTATAGGCACTAGAATGGGCTAACTATAAATTTGCGCCATTATTTCAACGTATATTACAAATGAGATGTCAAAAGAAAGAGAATCTCCTAAGGCAGTGACGAATTGCACTCTTATTTTAAAAAAATTAACAATTTGTTAACAAATATTTATCAAAATCACGATGACAAAAAGTAGCTTTTACTTTTCTCCACAAGGTATCACTAGGTGCCAGTAGTTAACCATTTCCACGACTGAGACGTTGTCCACAGCAATTCACAATGTCTGCGATTTAGTAAAGCGGCGTCAGATCTCGACCGGAGGGAAGTGGGTCGACGCAGCAGCAGAAACCCAGGGAGGAAGCCGCCCCTACGTCTATTCCCTTCGATTCCAGGTAGCCTTTAAAAGCGGAAAGTTGGCCTGTATAGTTTTGGTCGGCTTACGTACATATGTAGGTTTATGTACATAGGTTTAGGGTAGCGTAAAGAGCGAGAAACTATTAAATGCCTGGAGGTACATTTTTGTGCCATACTGTGAATTCTCTCGCTAGTCTATCTTTCTTCTCGAAGTTTATAAAGTGGTTTTCTACTTTTTCTTATGATATCACATTTTCTACTATTCACATATTAGTATTATTAAAACAATTAAAATATTATCTGGTGAGAAAATATCTACATTATGTACATAAAGGAAAAATTAGAAATTGACTTAAGTTATCGCATAACAGCGTGACACCCGGTAATCGGATGCTGTATAAGTTTAATTTACAAACAATTAACTGATAAAATTAATTAAAAATCTTATAGGTACGTTTTCTCGAAATTACGTTTTAAGTTCATAAAATTTTCAGGACCATTAATTTTTGACAGCACGGGGTCCGAAATCAAATTATTCAGACAGTTACCCTTTTCTGAGAAAAAAGGGGTTTCAATGGAAGAAATTTGATTTTGAAGGTGATTTCTCATTTCATTTATTTTTAATTATATACTTAGTACACGCGTACATCAAGTCGTAAATACACTTTATTTATGTACGCCATTTAAATGTCATTATCTTGTTTCTGGCGACCCAAGACAGTCGTCTAAAAACTTAAAAATAATAATTACCACTAACGATTACACAAACTCACAGTTGTATGTGCATAGGTACATATTTGTTTGGAATACGTAATATACCTTCAAAATCAATAAAACCTGTAAAACAGTTATTTATTTTATTATTCATTATATGCAAATGTGCGCACCCCTTAAATTTCCGGTCACAGACAAAATTCCAATGGAACATAACTCCACAATTGCAATTGAAATTTGTTTTTGTCAGCGATAACAATAAATTGGCATCAATATAACGAATAAGTATCCATTAATTGGAATTGCGGCATTAGATGCAGATAATTGAAAGAGCAACAGCGTTTGTGGCTCTAACTACAAATTGCAAACCACAATAAAATTCCATTTCAGAAAAAAAAAAAAAAAAAAAACAAACCATCGGATAGAACACAACGTTTGCAATGCGTTTAAATTGCTTCACATTTTGTAACACATTCGTTGAAAAAGTAGAAAATAAAATAAGAAATAAAAGCGAAGCAGCAATGTTTGTAAACAAACAGAGAAGTAACTCCAAACGTAATGGAGGCAAGTAAAAAGAGAGAAAACAAATGTTTTCTTGATTTCACGATTGATTGCATTTTTTTTCCATCATACTTGTACTTAAAAAAAAGTCTCGTTAAAAGCTGTTTTACCAGTAAAGTGCCGGTTGGTGCTATTGACCGTTTGACATTAAAATGTAATTACGTTTTTTATTCTCAGAAAAACACAAACACATACATAGGTACATACTATGTATTTATGTATGTTAGAATCAGTGTTGCCACCGCGATAATGTGGAAAAACGGGAGATCTTCTGTTAGACTTACCAAAGTAACAGGATTATTAAAATTTCGTCCAAAAACCACTAAAATGCGAGTTTTAATAAAACTGTCCAACTGTCAAAAATCCAGAGAATAGAGAGCCAAATGGCAGTGTCAAAAAATGTCACCTCTTGCGAAATCATGCTACATCTTTTTAATGGAGTCAGAGAGGGACATCTATCAAACAGCAATCTGACAATTTGTGCAATGTCAATCACTTCTTGTTAACAAAATAAATGAAAATTAGTTTTTCGTGAAAATATTTAATAGTTAAAAAAGAAAAATGAGAGGATTTTCCCTCACTTTTACTATTTGACAGATGTCCCATTTGGGTTAATAAAAGTTACCAAACACACCTAAAGGCACTTCAACGAAGTGTCAATGTCAATGTCACTGTCATTGTAGACTTGCAGTACCATGGAATGTTATACGGTGTTTCCACGAGACATTATTCATGTCTACGCTCATTTTTAGGATTAGGAAATGTCTAGTACCGCAACCAGTTATGCGGCCTATACACACGTCAAAAACTCGTCAGGCATGTGAGAGTGTATTACTAAATTCTGCTTGACGTTGCATATACAGATAGCAAGTATGAGACTTCAATCATTCATCCAACACGTTAATTCCCACTGCTTGATTTCGATGTCGCCTCGTCCGCTATCTACGCGAAACCGAGCATATGCTTGATCAAACAGTCAATCACCAATATACACATATCAATGCTAGATACCCGTTTGAACAGAAACTCAAACATTTTGATTTTGCTTCAACCAGACACACAACGTATATGTACGTGTCTCCTTTTCACTAACTCACTCTCGCATGCTTGATGAGTTTTTGAAGTGTGTATAGGCCACATTAGACATATCTCCTGTCGACATCTATGTCTGGAACTTACGCGAGAGAGCCAAATGACAGTTCAAAAAAATTCCCCTCTACACAGATCTTACACAATCTTACACAGTCTTTTTCTTCGCGTAAGTTGAACGACGACTGTCAAACCACATTTTAATGGAAAACAAAAACAATTTTCCCCTGCTGAGAGGATTTATCCCCACTTTCCAACTCATTTATTAATTGACAGCGACTAAAGTTTTACACAGAAAAGATACCAAACAGACCTAATAAAATAAAAGTAAACCATCAGGGGAAATGGTCTGAAAATTGTCTGGGAACAGGAAACAGTAGATTTCACTTTTTCGGAGCTAACAGCAGACTCCTACAACAACACTGGTCAGAATGTTAAACACATACAAATGCAGTTTAATTGGAATTAACTCTGCTTTTTGTACACGCAATTTCTTCAAAAGAACAATTAAAGTTGATTCTATAGACTTTTTTTTTTTTTTTGTTTCAAGGTCGTGTGTGTTGAGTGTTTTAAATAATCATTACTGAAAGCTTCAAGTGATTCCCCATTCTAGATATGGGCCTTCTTGTGAATAGAATTTGCCTTTGAGATACCATTTTAGCTAAGTATGATCGTTGTTATTCTGTTGTTACTGTAAGCAGAAGTTTTGCAACAGTTTTGGAAATTTTAAAATGAGCCAAAACCGATAAAACAAATTCATTCGGGCTCATTGTATAGATATAGACTATAGATACCTATAGATATAGAGGATCGAGTAACAGCAGTTTGTCTTCGGCGATGAATTGTATTTTGCATTTCGGACGCGCCATCGTTCAAAATTGTTCGCCAATAGCAAAATGCTGGTCCTCACATAACTAGGTACTAATTTGAATTTTTAAAATTACCGAACGTCGCATTTAGTATTGCCCATATTCTCCTGTTTAATTAGCTACCTTTTAATTTTTTTCCCGAATATTAAAACGATTCGTTATCAATGCTAGAAGAAGACTTCAAAGAGTGTGTTGCTGAGTTATCGACTTCAGAGTGAATTAGGTCAGGTGATGCCAGAACTGGATATCTACAAACATACATACATATATACTGTACAGTGGTGGACATATAAATGGTACACTTTCATCACATTATATCAAATTAAATATATGCAATCGAGAAAAGGGAACAAATATGTGCACACGTTTCGCTAGCAATCAAATACATCATCGATCACAGTTGTGAAAAGACGTGCTTTTTTCTGTCCACATAAATAGCACACAATCTTCGTGTGTAGTGTAACTAATATTTTGTTGTTATTTGAGAACACGCAACACCTCCAGAAACCGAGGTTTTTTTTTTTTTGATGAATTCAAGCTCGGCAGATTCGGATGAGATGGGAAAATGTGTTGGCACGGGGTGGGAGCTATTCTTAAGGTTGACACATAAATGGACAAATACGTCTATAAACGCATAATCGCGGACAGCATGATCCTACTTTCTGAGAACATTATGCAACTGGTATTATGCACACTTCTCGTCTTAGTGATCAAAACATAAACATTTAATGGTGGCGAGCACAATCTCCTTGTCTGAATCCGATCGAGAAGCTACGGAACGACGTCGAGCATCACAAAGAAGCTGTCAAATCACCAAATGCAGCATAGTTGTGGGGAAAATTGCATGTCTTTGTTATAACGAAATACTATAATGTGCTATTTATAAGGCCAAGTATGATTTAGAAAATATGTGGACATATGTACATAGCAGGCATACATGTATATATATTTAATTTATTTTCAGGAAATCATCACATCTTTTGACTGAAATTGATATTTTAAAGAGTGATGAATACAATTAGTATAAAAGTCATTTGTTTTATTACATGTTATAATGGCAAAATTGAAAGTGTGCTATTTATATGTCCACCACTGTACCATTGTATAGATCTTGAATGAGAATATTTTTGCAAACGATAAACCCGCTGTGCTTTATAAATTGCAAATGAACACGGCTAATATTCATTTACATACTGGTTTTAATAAGAACTTCATTTC